>JASDDO010000016.1:36538010-37738010 GCA_030015575.1 Agapanthus africanus | reverse complement strand
GAAGCAGGCGACGTGGTGCCCTTTCCGGCGAGGAGGTGGAGACCGGACATTCCGCGGGAGATCGGGACGACGGCGAGAAGACCGGAGGACACGGATCGCTTGGTATATCTCTCTACCACATCTTGTAGTTAGCTAGGACTAGTTAATGGTTCGATCCGGGTTTTAGTGCGCGGTGGTGCCGGTTCAAGAAAAATTAAAGTTTACCATCGCTTCCGCATTTGGCCTCGGGATGGAGGCCGGGGCGCCGCCGTGCACTTACAATTAGATATGGTACGATTAATGATGAGTGATGCTGAGTTACCACTTTCATTATGGGGGCACACATTAGAGACTGCGATTTATCTATTGAATAAGGTTCTGACCAAAACCGTGTCGACTACTCCATATGAGATAGGTATGGGAAGAGACCATCTCTTAAATGAGTTAGGATATGGGGTTGTCCGGCTTATGTGAAAACGTAGAATCCGGACAAACTCGAGACACGATCGGTTTTGTGTAAATTTCTGGGATATCCAAAACACTCGTATGGATATCTTTTCTACAATAAGGAGGAACAAAGGGTGTTTGTTTCTCAGTATGCCACATTTTTAGAAAATGAATTTTTTACAAATGATACTGTTGGCGATGCGGTAGAACTGGATGAAATTCCATAAACACAAACAATTACCGATGATTTGGTTAAACCTGAGGTTTCAATAGAACCTGACGAATCTCAGCCACTCCGTAGATCTACTAGGACTTCCCACCCACCTGATAGATACTACGGTTTTCTAATTGATGGTGATAGAGAAAATTGCATCATGGATGATGATGATCCTACTAGTTTTCAGCAAGCTATCACGAGTGGTGACTCAGTGAAGTGGATGGATGCCATGATATCCGAAATGGAATCTATGCACACCAACAAAGTATGGACTTTGGCGGTTGCACCTCCTGGAGTAAAACCCATAGGGTGCAAATGTTAAGAGAAAGATCGATGTGGATGGTCAGGTGGAGACATATAAAACTAGGCTGGTCGCAACAGGATTTCGTCAAAGACCAGGCTTGGACTATGATGAAACCTTTTCACCAGTCGCGATAATCAAATCTATTCGGATCCTGCTTGCTATAGTTGCTCACTATGACTATGAGATCTGGCAGATGTATGTTAAAACGGCATTTCTAAATGGTGATTTAGAAGAATGCGTTTTTATGGATCAGCCAGAAGGTTCATTGATAGTGGGAGCAACGGAAAAGCATGCAGGTTGCTTGAATCCATCTATGGATTAAAGCAGGCATCACGGAGTTGAAACATCTACTTTGATGATACAATCAAAGAGTTTGGTTTTATCAAAAATATAGATGAACCATATATTTATAAAAGGATTGTAGAGAGTACTGTTACATTCCTCGTATTGTACGTGGACGACATTCTCTTGATAGGAAATGATATTCCTATGCTACAATCGTTCAAACTATTCTTATCGCAGAGGTTCTCCATGAAAGACCTGGGTGATGCCTCGTACATTCTGGGGATTAAGATCTATAGAGATAGATCTAAGAAATTATTGGGATTGTCCTAATCGTGATACATTGACACAATACTAAAGAGGTTTAATATGGAAGATTCCAAGCGAGGTAATTTACCTGCTTGTCATATGATCGCCCTCTCCAAAAAGATGTCTCCAAAGACTGATGAGGAAAGGGCTCGCATGAGCATTATACCCTACGCTTCGGCGGTATGATCTATAATATATGAGATATTGTGTACTCACCCAGATGTAGCTTATGCACTGAGTGCAGTAAGCATGTATCAATCCAATCCAGGGGAGAAACACTGGACCGCTGTAAAGAACATTCTGAAGTACTTGAGAAGAACTAAAGAAATGTTCTTGGTGTATGGTAACGGAGATCTCCAAATGGAGGGCTTTACAGACTCCAGCTTTCAGAGCGACAAGGATGATAGTAAGTCCATCTTAGGGTTTGTATTTACCCTAAACGGAGGGGCGGTATGTTGGAAGAGTTCCAAGCAAGATACCGTCGCCGACTCCACGATAGAAGCTGAATATATTACTGCTAATGATGCCGCAAAAGAGGCAGTCTAGATGAGGAAGTTCATTTCTGAACTTCAGGTGGTTCCATCCATTGCTAATCCAATACTTCTGTATTGTGATAACAATGGAGCCATGGCTTTGGCAAAGGAACCAAGGTCCCATCAGAAATCCAGACATACCTTGAGACGGTATCACCTCATCAGGGAGATAGTGGATCGCCAGGACATCGAAGTGTGGAGAGTAGACAAGAAAGACAACACATCAGATCCATTCACCAAGGCCATCCCTCAAGTCCAGTTTGAGAAACTGTTTGAGCTGTTGGGCATGCGGTACGCCAGCAACTGGTTCTAGTGTAGACAGTGGGTATTTATTGCACCAACTACAGGACTTAGTGCAAGTGGGAGATTGTTAGATATGTATGCCCTAGAGGCCTGTATTGTATAGGATGCTAGGCATGTATATGTACAGAAACAATCTTTGCTCGAAATGATAACATGCTATCTGGTTTATCTTCATCTTAACATGTGATGTTTTGTATTTTATATCTTTATATACATGTTGATGAAGCCCTTACGATTATGCTTGACTGCCAGGATATGATGTAGATCATACTAGTGGGGCCTGGACAGTCTATAAGCATATCCTTTAATAGTTCCTAGTCGAGGGTATATCAAGACAGGGCATCGATATTACCAGAGTAGACTAGTGTATACGTTTCTTGACCCTGGGGGCGATGGTTGATCCCACAAACATTGGTGTTTGACATCAAAGATTGTACACAGGTGCTCATTGGAGAATGGGTACACCGAACAGGACTCGTCGAGAACTCCTAGATAGTATATATACCGATTATCATATAGCGGTTCTCTGGTGACACTTGTACAGGTTAGTCTGCAGACCCGAGATCGTCATAGCGTCTTGTGTGATTCCCACTGTGCTTTGATTTCTTCCCTACCACGGCTCTACTAAGTCGTGCAAACAGGTGGATTTTGGGTACAGTCCCGAGTCGTATGGAGGCAGTGAGCGATATGAGGGGTTTCGTCTCTCCCGGTATAGGGAGTTGATGTCACGCTATGCTTGATCGGCCATAACAGCAAATCCCTAGCCAGGGTTCTCGAGATTTACTGATAAGAGTTATCAGTAGTTTCTCAAACCGTTATGGGCCGTAAATTAGGATGACTTATAAAGTTACCAGGGTCTGACATTTACCATCCCTAGACTTCATATGCGATATATCCGACAAAGAGACCAGACTGTACGATAAGTGTTGCTTACAGGCTCGTTAGGGTTGTGATGAGTTCGCCCATCGGCCACATTTTCATCATGTACCTGGGTAGCCGTTACACACAACTAGTGCCGCTGACGTGTTGCCAGCGTACTGTCGAGTCTTTAGAGTCCCATACAGAGGGTTCCCTGGTTCAGGAAAAAGATGTAGAGGATGTAAGTTATTACGGCAGGGTTTCGATCATGTTCGTGTAATGGTTACAGAAATAATGATCGGAAGGTTAATACTGGTAGGTTTTGGTTTAAGCCGCATACCAGTATTATATTATGGATTATTTGTATTAGTGTTTTTTGAATTCGGATACGGGTATACTTGTATGGTATACGGTGAAGGGTATTCTTGTAATTGTTATAAGAATACATTCTAGAAGGAGACACCTCATAAATGGGTTTTTATTTTGTGAAAATAAAACAATGAGGTGGAATTTGGAGAAAGTCTAAGCATGGGTGATGGCATGGCTAAATTCATTTTATATTCATTTGGAGTTACTATTGAAGCATGGTGCATTATTTTGGAGAAAAATAATACATTCTTCAATTATTTTCTTTTAGCCATATCATTATTTTTCCATGCTTGATTTTTTCATTCATCACATTCACCTTCTCTCTCCTCATTATCTCCTCCCTCCACCTCTTGACCTAAATCACTCACATGAGTTGTGAATCATAGGTCAAGAGACATAATAATCCAATACTTGATCTCTACATCATCTAAGTGATCACTTCTAGCACTCTTGATCTCTTAGTTAAACTCTTGTGAAGAGTTTGGAGCTTGTTCGATAGCTCTCGGGTGGATCATCTTGGATCTTGAGGTGTCCGGATAACAAGTTCTTTGTGACCACGAGGAGCCTATGAGTCACATCCAAACAAAGACCCGAAGGGCCGGTTCCTTAGGTATAACACTATCATAGTAGATAAGATCACTAGATAGGTTTGCTAGTTAAGGTTTAAGCACAAGATCTTAGTTTATGTGGGTGTTGCATGCAAGAAAATTTTTGTTTACCGATTCTGCCTCCTCACAAGTGTTGTGAGAGTGTGCAACATCCACTAACACCTTCGGCGTTCAAAAACGACCCCAGTTCAACGAAAGCTACAACTTCCCTCGGGTCATGTACCTAGTTGACGCTTCCGCTCTAGACCCATCACAGCAAGAGGCTCGAAGATTGCTCCTTCGGCTATGCATAGTTGGGGACAGTATGACCTTTGTCGATAAAGTCTTGACTATCGGCAAAGAATCCACTAAAATGGTCCAACCGTTACGCAATACTTTTAAGGATGGGGCTTTTGTATTGAGGGCCCAGGAAGTTATGCACCTGTACTCCATCAGGACGGGCTTCCTAGTGTTTAGACAGAACGCCTCGGTATTGTTCAAGAGATACAACATGCACCGTTTCGTTCAACAGCTGGGTTATAATCAAGGTTTTCCTCTCGAGGCAATCTTAGTCGAGCCGGCCGCTATGGAGGAGGGTATTCGTAGCGCGCTGCATCATTTTATGCGATTAAATACGGGGTCCCATTTCCTTATCAGCGAGCCGAGCTATGTGCCGAAAGCTTCGAACGCTTACGTAGCGTGGTAACAGCATGCGACTGTTAGCTATGTAAGTCCATGCTACCGCTCCCGGTACTTACGGGCTTGCGGAAATGATGAAAAACAATTTTTCTAGAGATGGTAACATGGACTCAAACCGGATCTTTGTTAAACTATCTATCTAACAACCTAACTAGGAGTTGGTTAACTACTCGGTTAGGGGGTTATACCTTTCTTGAACTCCTTCGTCTTCAACTCGTGCGGTGTACGGACCGGCCTCTACTCGTCGTCTTCTTGCACCGAAGACGGATCCACCCGAAAGCTTCTACCTTTGGCTTCTTCTTCGAACTTGAAGAAACTAGATCACTCGATTTGCCAAATCTTGTGAACTAGGATGAGTAGAGGATTGTTTTGGTGTCTTTTTATCTCTAGGGCAATGCGTCTCAACACATAAGAATGGTTTGCCCTTGAGGTAGAGAGAGAGCAAGAGGAAGAGGGTGAGAGCTAGAGAAAATGAGAGAGCTCAAGAGAGAGAAAAATAAAGAAAGAATGAGCCTCACTTTTCTCATACCCCCTCTCATAATCCAAAAGCATCATGATAACAAGTAATGATAATTGAGTATATTGTAAAGGTTATTATCATGACAAATGACACTATCATTTCTTGCATTAAATGCAAATGGTGAACAAAACAAGCAAACATAAGTCAATGCAACCAAATGATGGCCATTGTCATGATGGTGGTCAACAAGTCCAACCTAGTCAACCGGTCAACAAAAGTCAACAAGTCAACTAGGTCAACCTTTCAACCCTAACCATGTCACTATAATACTCAATTAATATTATTGTTAATCATATGTCTTAATCTCATTAGGGTTTGACAAAAGTCAACAGTCAGCAACCCTAATGAGAATCCTCTGCCTCTGTCTCTGTCAACTGTGCATACACACCCGAATCCGTGTTTCGGGGAACACGAATACAAACGAGATAAAACCAATCCCAAAACGTACACTAGGATCTGGCTTAAACCAAAGCCTGCTAGTGTTAACTGTCCGGACACCAAACGTGCACAAGTGCACGGATGTGACCGAACCCAGTCGCAAAACCATGCGAACTGTCGCAAAACCATGCGACCTCTACTCTTTTGCCTAAAGGCGAATAGCTTTCTGTGTGGGACTCTAAAGACTCAACACTACGCTGGCAGTGGGTTTAACCACAGACCGCAAGCGACACTAGATGTGCGTAACGGCCCCCAGGTAGATGCCAATAAGAAGACGGACGAGGTGAAACCCATCTGAACTCCTACTGAGCCTGAATGTGACAGTCTCCGTACAGTCCGGTCTGTTCGTCTGATACATCGTATGGCAGGCCTAAGGGGTGGTGAACGTCAGTCCCCTAATAGCGGTACAAGTCGTGTCGGAGTGTAGCCCAGAACACCTTGAGATAACACTGGAAACCTACCAGTATATCTCGCTTGCCCTGGCCAGGGACGACTCGTGTAATGGCTCTCCTAGACACAGCGCGATGTCAACCCCCAATACCGGGAGAGACGAATCCAGTCTAACCGTCACTGCCTCTAAGTGCTTCGGGACTGCACCCAACTACTACCTGTTTGCATGACTCCTTTGAGCCGTGGTAGGGTAGTAATCAAAGTACAGTGGGAACACACTCGAGGCGAAGTGATAGTGTCAAGTCAGCGGACTAAGCTGTACTCATGTCACCTGGGAACTGATAACTGACGATAGGTATAATACCAACCAATCAGTTCCCGACGAGTCATGTCCAGTGTACTCGTAACCTAACGAGCACCCGCATACTATCTCAAGTACGACGTACTGACGGCTGTGGGACAGACCGTCTCCCCTGCTGGGATGAGAAGCGCATACGCTAGTCTACTCCGGAGTATCGATGCCCTGTCTCGATAGTCCTGCGACTAGGGACCTGTATAAGGATGTGCTTGTGGATTACCCAACCCCCACGAGTGTAACTGCCATCACAACGCTGGTAATCAAGCAAAGATCCTAAGGGCTCCACTAATGTGTATAAGTGATATACTAAAAATAAACACATGTACACATTGAAGTAGAAACAAACCAAGTAGCATACTACCATTTTGAGCAAGATTGTCTATACAACTGTGAATATCCCAAGCTTCCATTAAATAATATACAAACTAGTATGATACAGTAATGGCCTCTGGGGCATATACACTAACAATCTCCCACTTGCACTAAGGTCATGTACTGGCGTATCGAAGACCTATCATCTCGATCAGCCGCTCGAACTGAGTCTGGGGCAAGGCCTTGGTGAATGGATCTGCAGTGTTATCTTCTGAAGCAACCCTCCGAACCTCGATCTCCTGGCGATCCACGATCTCCCTGATCAGGTGATACCGCCTCAAGATGTGTCTGGATTTCTGATGGGACCTGGGTTCCTTCGCTAAAGCTATAGCCCCGTTGTTGTCGCAATACAGAGGTATTGGGTCAACAATGGATGGAACCACCTGAAGCTCTTTTAAGAACTTCCTCATCTAGACGGCTTCTTCTGCGGCATCAGATGCAGCGATATATTCCGCTTCCATAGTCAAGTCAGCAACGGTTTCCTGTTTGGAACTCTTCCAAAACACCGCCCCTCCGTTGAGGGTAAAGACAAAGCCCGACATGGACTTGGAATCATCCTTGTCACTCTGGAAGCTGGAGTCAGCAAAGGCCTCGATCTGGAGGTCTTTTCCGCCATACACCAAGAACATCTCCTTAGTCCTTCTCAGGTACTTGAGAATGTTCTTTACCGCTATCCAGTGTTTCTCCCCAGGGTTTGACTGATACCGGCTTTCTACACTCAGTGCATAAGCTACATCCGGTCTGGTACACAACATCGCATACTTTATAGAGCCTACCGCAGAAGCGTAGGGTATAATAGACATGCGATCCCTTTCCAAATCAGTCTTGGGAGACATCTCTTTGGAGAGGGTGATCCCGTTACAGGCCGGTAGATTACCGCGCTTGGAATCTTCCATACTGAATCTTTTCAGTATGGTGTCGATGTACCTGGACTGTGAAAGTCCTAATATCCTCTTGGATCTGTCACGATAGATCCGGATCCCCAGAATGTGTGAGGCATCACCCAGGTCTTTCATGGAGAACCTGTGTGACAAGAACCCTTTGACAGATTGTAGCATAGGAATATCATTTCCTATTAAGAGAATGTCATCCACGTATAAAACGAGGAATACTACAGTTCTCGCTACAAATCTACTATAGATGCATGGTTCATCTGGATTTTTGATAAAGCCAAATTCTTTGACCGTCTCATCAAAACAGATGTTCCAACTCCGTGACACCTGCTTTAGTCCATAGATGGACTTAAGCAACTTGCACACCTTTCCGCTGCTCCCACTCTGAATGAAACCCTCTGGCTGGTCCATATAGACACACTCCTCTAAATTTCCATTTAGAAAAGCGGTCTTTACGTCCATTTGCCAGATCTCATAATCGTGGAAGGCAGCAATGGCAAGAAGGATCCGAATGGATTTCAGCATAGCCACTGGAGAAAAGGTTTCGTCATAGTCCAAGCCAGGTCTTTGACGGAAACCCTTTGCAACAAGTCTAGCTTTATAGGTCTCAACCTGTTCATCTACACCAATCTTCCTTTTGAAGATCCACTTGCATCCTACGGGTTTTACCCCATCTGGAGCAATGTCCAACGTCCATACTTTGTTGGTGTACATGGACTCCATTTCAGTCCGTATTGCATCCAGCCATTTTACCGAGTCAACGCTCTGAATGGCTTGCTGGAAGCTAGTAGGCTCATCACTATCAATGATGCAATCCTCTCTATCCCCGTCTACGAGAAAACCGTAGTATCTCTCGGGCGGATGAGACTTCCTACTACTCCTGCGGAGCGGCGTAGGAATGCCCTGTTCTTTTGAACCCTCTGGTTCCACTAAGCTTTCAGTAATAGTCTGTGGTTCTGGAATTTCTTCCAGTTCTACTGCGCTCCCACTAATTTCCTTTTCTAAGAACTGGTGTTCTAGAAAGTGGGCATGACGAGAAACAAAAACCTTTTGTTCCTCTTCGCAATAGAAGAAATATCCTTTGGAGTTCTTTGGATATCCCACAAACTTGCACTGTACTGAGCGTGCCTCGAGTTTGTCCGCATGCTGCTTTTTGACAAAAGCTGGACATCCCCATGTCTTAATGTGATTAAGATAGGGCCTCTTTCCACACCACATCTCATATGGTGTGGTAGGCAAAGTCTTAGTGGGAACTCGGTTCAAAAGATATGCAGCTGATTCTAGCGCATACCCCCAGAATGATCGCGGCAACTCAGCATTACTCATCATGGACCATACCATATCCAATAGGGTTCGGTTCCGTCTCTCCGATACATCGTTGTGTTGCGGAGTGTATGGAGGAGTAAGCTGAGAGAGAATTCCATTCTCTTTTAAGTAATCCAGGAACTCGGCACTCAAGTATTCACCACCTCGATCTGATCTTAGTGTCTTGATACTTTTGCCGGTTTGTTTTTCTACTTCATTCTTATATTCCTGGAACTTTCCAAAGGCTTCGGATTTATGTTTCATTAAGAAGACATATCCGTACCTCGAAAAGTCATCCGTAAAAGTAATGAAGTAAGAATAACCGCTTCGGGCATGCGTAGACATTGGATCGCACACGTCGCTGTGTTGTCACGACCCGCAGGGTACGGAACGTGACTGGCACTTAAGTTACGAAACGTCTCAAGACATCCGTAAAATAAGTAAGCCAAAGCCCAGAAATCAAAACCAAATAAGCAAAAGAATGAAGGAAAACCAATCAATTGAAAGCGAGTTTATCAATTAAGTCATATAGAACCTTTTTAAAAACAATATCAATTTTTTCGAAAATTTCGGCAGAGTCTCCTTTGTAAATAATGGCCCCCAAAATGGGTACAACAAGAATATATATGAATCCAACAAATATGGCATCCCCAAGCGGGAGCTAGCTCTTCGCCACAAGGCGGTCACAAATCCCACGCAATATAAAACATTAGCATGCAAAATAATCATAATGAAGCATGAGAAAAACAGCATGTCGACTCAAGTGAGTTCGACCCCAAAATACAGCATAAAAGTCCACAAACCTCACGGTCTCATCTCTAGGTCAATATACAATAATACTGGTAGATACAGTAGATGGAGTACACTAGATACAAAGAATATACAAGGTGGTACAAAAATAATGATATAACCCACCTAAGAGCAAAACCTCGAGTCCAAGCAAAAGAGGCAAAAGAAGCAAGTGCGCCCGCCGCTACTGTACTGACCGAGCGGACCTGCAAAAGGCTGTGGCACAACGGGGGTGAATTTCCAACTCGTGAGTAATAAATAACATCTACACAGGCTATCGAATGCATGCACACAAGAATCCTAGCATCTAAAGTACAGTTAAGGCAGGACATAATAGCATGTATGTATGCAATATGAATATACGAGCAAGTATGAATGCAATGCGAATCAGCTCATGATCTGAATGTGTAAGTATAAGAATCATGTTTTAACCTTAGGAATCTCTTTTGAAATACCAGCACAATATCAATAGAATCAACAAGAACCTGTGTCCAGCAACGACACCTCAAAACTATTACAAATCTCATATATCCATATCATAGTATCACTGGCCTCAGCCATCCGGCTGACCCATCTCAATATCAATATCTCATCATCTCGCGGCCACGGTCGGTATCCTCTGGATATCCGCCGTCCCAAACAGTCACCGGTAGGTAATCCGTCCCCTGCCAGGCTCATCGTCAGCAACACGAGCTTCTTGCCCCGGGGTACCTTACCGGGCCCACCATGTACCCGAGACAGTTCATCCAACTCCTCGAAATGGGTCTCGAAAATCACAGCAAACTTATGGTGGACGACACTTACATCACTAGAAAACCGCAATTTACATATTTTAAAAATATAATAAGTTTAGAAATTTTGCGGCTTTCCCCCGAAATCCAGAAATATCATAAAATCTCAAGAAATCCTCATAAGTGCATATGTCAATGATAATGAATGCATATGGTATCAATAATCAAGTTGTGATGTGTGATCAATAGATTAGGCATGAACAAATAATATGATGAAGTACATGCACATGAATAGCAATCCTACGATTTCATTTTAAGGAATTAAAGCGATAGCGCAAGTTTAAGTATCGATTATAGTAAAAGGTTTCAATTTAAAGGTTATCTAGTGTGGTGGCATGGCAATTACCAGGGTGTGTGTACGCATGAATAGTGCTCGTGCAACATATAAAAACCCTGGCAATGGTGCAGGTGTTCTATAGAATGGGTTCGTATATGTATGTCAATATAAGGCATGAATGTACCAAATAATCATACAAGTATTACACCCCTAATTACTAACATTACTAAGAATCTTTTTAAGCTACTAAAACTATCGGGCGACTTGCGCCATCCAACGATAGTCCCCCGTAGATGTTACATCTACTCATCGGAATCCCTACCTAGTCACGTCCAATCACCGCTTTCCCCTTTCGTGCCGCGTCTGACGTCTCCGCGACCGAACCTGGAATTTACATCAATACCAAACATAAGGTTACATATCAAGAACGACGCAAAACCCAAACGAAGATACTAACGTTCACAAGGTAGGTACAACGTGTACAAGGTGCGCGGAACACACGCGAAAATCCCAAAAACTAACTAAAATCGTCGATTTGGTCGTCCGGAAAAACTAAAACCCGAACACTCAAAAATCCGCACTCACACATCCTAAAAGTCATAGGATACGCTAAAAATGTCATCAAGAAATAGCAAATACATCACCACAAAAATTTAATAAAAACTAGTAAGCACAAAAGACTTCCAAAATCGTGCAACTTCGCGGATTTGCGATAAAGTGCACACAACCTCGCGCAAACACCCAAGTTAACCATAGATAGCCACTACACAAATTTCCAACACACTAGAAATGCTTAAAAACCTAATTTCCATAAACAAAACCTTTCTTGATTTTCATAATTAGCAAATTTCAATCCAAAACTAAACATGGCAATACCAAATTAACACTAATTGAAGCCCACACAAATAAAGTAACCTCATTAACTTAGATTAGCAAACAACTAAATAGAAAAATAGATTTAATTAACTAAATAATGGTTTCTAAAACCCTAGTTTAACTCTAACCATAAAACTTTAAAAAACTAGATTAGAAACTAACACTAAATTAACACTACAACAATCTAATTTAAGAAACTTAACCAAAAGAATTTAATTGGGAAGAATTTATACCTCAAACTAGAGATCTAGCAAGAACAATTTGCCTCCAAAGATGCCTCCTTTCTCCGAGATTTAAACTAAAGTGGGTGTGAGAAGAGATGGATTAAGGTTTTGTGTTGAAATAGTGAAGGATTTGTTGATTTTTGTTGAATTTTGAGATGAATTTGTGAACAAAAGAGAGAGGACAGATGAAGGGGGGGCTGCTGGTTTTCGGCCAGAATGAGGGAGAGGGGAGTGGTGTGGGTTGTGGGAATGGTCACCAAGTCAAACCCCCCAAAGTCAAATACATCATACCTCCAACATATTATATTTTAAAACCTACACATCAACTCACTTCATTCTTAACAAAAGAGTTTTAAAACAAAAGAGAGGGGGAGAATTTCTGCAGTTTGGGCCAGCCAAGGAGATGTGAGGATGTGTGTGTGAGAGTGCACAAAAAAAAATTGCAAAAAGACCCCTACAAGTCCAAAATTGCAAGTTTAAGCTTAAATTCAATAAATTTCGTTTTCCATAATAAAAATTAGTTAAAACTTGAAATAAAATACTAAAAATTTATGTTACAACTAGATTTTAATTAAAATGATTTTAAAGCTTAAATTTAGCCCATTTAAATTTTTTATTTATCGCTAATTTAATGTATTTTCTTACCGGCTTAAAATAATATTAAAAAAATTGAAAAATTAGGGAAATTTTTTTAAACGACCAGAATTTCATAATTAGCTCATTTGCTACTAAAAACTAGCAATTACCTATCCAAATTAGGTATAATTAGTCCTAAACTGCAAAATAACAAAAAAGACGGTTTTCGGAAAAATACCGAATTTTCACCGATTTCCAGGAAAACACCAAAACGACTTTTCAAGGCGCTACAATCTTCCCCCCTTAAAGAAATTCGGTCCCCGAATTAAAAAAAAATATATAACTACGCGTACCTTCAAAGAGATGGGGATATTTCTTCCTCATCTCGCCCTCGGTCTCCCAGGTAACCTCCTCGCTTCTCGGGCTACGCCAAAGGACCTTGACGGTTGGTATAATCTTCGATCTCAACTTCTTCACCTGCCAATCCAGGATGGCCACCGGCTGCTCTGCAAACGAAAGGTCGCGCTCTAGCTGGACTGTCGGGTGCTGAATCGCATCCGAAGGGTCGTGAAGGTACTTGCGGAGCATCGAAACATGGAAGATGGGGTGAACATCGGGAAAGCTGGGTGGAAGGGCCAAACGATATGCAACAGCGCCAACACGCTCAAGGATCTCGAAGGGAACTACGAATCTAGGGCTAAGCTTCCCCTTTCGCCCAAAACGCATCACGCCCTTCATCGGAGAGACTCTCAGAAAAACATGGTCGCCAACTACGAACTCTAATCTGCGACGGCGCCTGTCCACATACGATTTCTGCCTGCTCTGAGCCTCTCTCATCCGGTCTCGGATCAACTGTATCTTCGCTGTCGTCTCCTCAACAAGCTGCGGCCCCAAAATACTGCTCTCGCTGAGCTCTGTCCAGCAGACGGGCGATCTGCATCTCCTCCCATACAATGCCTCGAAAGTTGCCATCTGAATAGTATCCTGGAAGCTGTTGTTGTAGGAGAACTCCACTAGAGGTAAATGACGATCCCAGCTACCGCCGAAGTCTAAAACGCACGCTCTGAGCATAGCCTCGAAAGTCTGAATGGTCCGCTCTGACTGTCCGTCGGTCTGCGGATGAAACGCTGTGCTGAAGCTCAAACGAGTGCCCAAAGCCTCCTGAAGTCTCTGCTAAAGTCGGCTGGTGAACTGGGTGCCTCGATCTGACATGATACAAGTCAGTACGCCATGCAACCGCACGATCTCGTCGATGTAAAGCTGGGCATACCGAGCGAAGCTGAAAGTCGTCTTCACTGGCAGGAAGTGAGCCGCTTTCGTCAATCGATCTACGATCACCCAGATGGAGTCATACCCTCGACTGGTCCTGGGTAGACCCACAACGAAATCCATCGAAATCTGCACCCATTTCCACTCCGGAATGGGTAACGGCTGTAGCTCTCCTGCGGGCCTCTGGTGCTCGGCCTTGACTTGCTGACAAGTCAGGCATCTCGATACAAACTCCGCAATGTCCCTCTTCATTCCGTCCCACCAGTAGGTCTCTCTCATATCATGGTATATCTTGGTGGAACCGGGGTGGACACTATACACTGATCGGTGTGCCTCCTCAAGAATGTCGCGCCGCAATCCTTCAGTATCTGGTACGCACAGTCTAGATCCATAGCGTAAAATCCCTTGATCGTCAATCACGAACTTGGAAAATCTGCCCTGTCCCATCCGTGCCATGATCTCTGAGCAACGGTCGTCACTGCACTGTGCCTCATATATACGGTCAAGCAACTGTGGGCGTGCACGAACATGCGCGAGCTGTCCCCCTGTCTGAGTGAACTCGAACTCAACTCGGCTGTCGCATAACATCTGCCAATCTGCCGACGACTGCCTCTGCACTGCGCGCAAACAAGATTAGGTACCCCCGGGCCTCCTGCTCAAAGCATCTGTCACCACATTCTCCTTGCCTGGGTGATATAAGATCTCGCAGTCGTAGTCTTTCACCAACTCCATCCAACGACGCTGTCTGAGGTTCAGGTCTCGCTGCTGAAATATGTACTTTAAGCTCTTGTGGTCTGTGAATATTTGGCACGACTCGCCATATAGGTAATGTCGCCAAATCTTCAATGCAAAGACCACTGCAGCCATCTCCAAATCATGAGTGGGGTAGTTCTGTTCATGCTTCTTCAACTGCCGAGAAGCATATGCGATCACCCGGCCATGCTGAATCAATACGCATCCTAACCCCACTCGCGAAGCATCACAGTAGACCACAAATCCGCCTGATCCCGAAGGCAAAGATAATACTGGCGCCGTAGTCAAATAAGTCCGTAGCTGCTGAAAACTGCGCTCGCACTCCTCTGTCCAAATGAAAAGAACTCCCTTCCGGGTCAAACCGGTCAAAGGTGCAGCTATACGGGAGAAGTCCTGAACAAAACGCCTGTAGTAGCCTGCCAGGCCTAGAAAACTACGGATCTCAGTAACCGATGTAGGTCGGGGCCACTGCTGAACAGCCTCAATCTTCTTCGGGTCCACACATATGCCGTCTCTCGTAACCACGTGACCCAAGAATCCGACGCTGTCCAGCCAGAATGCACACTTGGAGAACTTTGCGAACAGCTGGTGCTCCCTCAGAGTCTGTAACGTAATCTGCAAGTGTTGCTCGTGTTCCTGTCTGCTCCGGGAGTACACCAAGATATCGTCGATAAACATGATGATGAACGAGTCAAGATACGGCCTGAATGTATGGTTCATCAAATCCATGAATGCTGCTGGGGCGTTGGTGAGTCCGAACGACATCACCAAAAACTCGTAGTGGCCGTAGCGCGTGCGGAAAGCTGTCCTCGGTATATCCTCCTGTCGAACTCGCAGCTGATGGTATCCTGATCGCAAGTCGATCCTCGAAAAATACCCCGCACCCTGAAGCTGGTCGAACAAATCATCAATGCGTGGCAACAGATATCTGTTCCGAACGGTAACTTTGTTCAGCTGGCGGTAGTCGATGCATAAGCGCAAACTTCCATCCTTCTTCTTGACAAACAGGACCGGAGCACCCCACGGAGAAACACTAGGTCGAATAAGCCCCTTCTCTAACAAATCCTGCAACTGATCCTTCAGCTCTCGAAGCTCTGCCGGGGCCATCCGATAAGGCGGTATAGAAATAGGCCCCGAGCCGGGAATCAAATCGATGCAGAACTCAACGTCGCGCTCAGGTGGTAGCCCAGGTAGCTCATCAGGGAACACATCAGGGAACTCACAAACAACCGGGACCCGGTCCAACGGAACCTCTGCAGCTCGAGTATCACAAATATATGCTAAGAATCCCTGACATCCCTTCCGCAAGAGCTGACCAGCGCGAAGAGACGAAATCAAGCTAGGAAGGGTGACGCTGCGGTCTCCCTGAATAACAAGGACTGGCTCTCCCGGAAAGCTAAATCTGACTGCCTTCTCACCGCAGTCCACCGAAGCATAACAAGTGGCTAGCCAATCCATGCCCAGAAGCACATCAAAATCCAACATATCGAGGAGAATCAAATCAACCGATGAATCCCTCTCCCCGATACGAACGGAACACAAACGAAATACAAAACGAGCGACAAACGACTCGCCTACCGGAGTACTAACAACAAGCGGACGATCTAACGACGACGACTCACGGCCCAACATCGGTGCAAAGTGTGTAGATACGTACGAATGTGTGGAACCTGGGTCGAATAATACCCGTGCGTCGAAAGAACAAATTGGCAAGGCACCTGTCACAACGGCATTGGATGCCTGCGCATCCTGCGGTGTCAAAGCAAATACTCGGGCCTGTCCTCCACCGATAGCGGGCTGACCTCGACCTCGGCCTCTGCCTCCTCGTCCTCTCTGAACCGGACCGCCGCGTCCATGGCCTCTGTGTGCGACTAACTAGCGTGGAGCATCGCCTGCGGTAGGAAGTAGGGCTCTCTGAGGAGGGGGTGGTGATGGTGGTAGGGTCACATGCGGAACTGTCGCTGCTCCCTGTCGTCTCGCCGGACAGTCTCTGACAAGATGGTGCGGACTCCCGCACCCAAAACACCCTGGCGACGTCTACTTTCCCTGGGGATAAGAACCATATAACTGTCCCCGTCCAAATCCTCTGCCAGGCCTATCTCTCGGAAAGAATCTGGCGCGTTGCCTCTGAGACGGTACATCGGTGCGAATCCTCTTCGGCCCAGAAATGGCCGAAGTCTGTGATATGCGTGCCTCCATCCGTAATGCCGTATCCATAGCAGCTGAATAAGTGTCGTAGTGCTGGACGCCAATGGCAAGATATAGCTGGGCATCAAGTCCCTGTACGAACCTCTTCAACATCTTCTCTTCGGTATCCACCAAATACGGAGCATATCGGGATAACTGTGTAAACTGGATGTCATACTCAGACACCGTCATCCCAGGTGTCTTGACTAAGGCCTCGAAGCTACGAGCTCTGGCGTCACGAACGCTCTCTGGGAGGAAATGAGCTAGAAAGACCGCTGTAAACTCGGCCAAGTCATAGGCGGTAGACCTGCAGCTCGACCTCTCAAGACTGACCCCTACCATGTCTGCGCGAGACCCTCTAGTCGGAAACTCGCAAGCTCTACCCATCGATCATCCGAACATCTCAGCGAACGACAGATCCTAGCTAAACTGTCAAGGAACGTCTGTGGGTCCTCCGCTGCCTCGGTGCCGGTGAATACTGGAGGTCTCAGCCTCATGAAATCCTGTAGTGAAACCGGGAGGGTCACGGCGGTAGTAGTAGGAGCAGGTATCATAGCAGTCTGGGATGTGGTAGGTGCGTCATCCGGCCTCGGTGTAAAACTGGCTGCAACTAGGGATCCTACCATCTGACGTAGCTCCTGCATTCCCCCCATCATCTGTCGCAACTCCTCCATACCAGTCTCGAGCCTATCCATATGGCCTGGGGAAGGTGGATCGGTCTGTCCCTGTGGCGTAGGCATACCACCCTGCTCAGTCCTAGTCTCGGGATGAGCCAGCTCGAATCTCGTCTCGGGCGGCAGCCCTCTGTGCCCTCGTAGCCTTCGGCGGCATAGTGGCTGTTACAGGAAAACGGATAAAAAGAACAGTGCGATAGAATCAAAGGATACACGGAATTTAAGAAGGAATTTCAAGCAAGTATATCCTAAAGTCACTTAGGCGGAGTACCGTATCGCAAGTATGCTGCAGACATACACACACTACGTTACCCTACTTAAGTCACTTACTCCATCTACCAAGGGTCATCCTACACTCAAAAAGGTAAAACCTATCGCTTTGATACCAACTTTGTCACGACCCGCAGGGTACAGAACGTGACTGGCACTTAAGTTACGAAATGTCTCAAGACATCCGTAAAATAAGTAAGCCAAAGCCCAGAAACCAAAACCAAATAAGCAAAAGAATGAAGGAAAACCAATCAATTGAAAGCGAGTTTATCAATTAAGTCATATAGAACCTTTTTAAAAACAATATCAATTTTTTCGAAAATTTCGGCAGAGTCTCCTTTGTAAATACTGGCCCCCAAAATGGGTACAACAAGAATATATATGAATCCAACAAAAATGGCATCCCCAAGCTGGAGCTAGCTCTTCGCCACAAGGCGGTCACAAATCCCACGCAATATAAAACAATAGTATGCAAAATAATCATAATGAAGCATGAGAAAAACAGCATGTCGACTCAAGTGAGTTCGACCCCAAAATACAGCATAAAAGTCCACAAACCTCACGGTCTCATCTCTAGGTCAATATACAATAATACTGGTAGATACAGTAGATGGAGTACACTAGATACAAAGAACATACAAGGTGGTACAAAAATAATGATATAACCCACCTAAGAGCAAAACCTCGAGTCCAGGAAAAAGAGGCAAAAGAAGCAAGTGCGCCCGCCGCTACTGTACTGACGGAGCGGACCTGCAAAAGGCTGTGGCACAACGGGGATGAGTTGCCAACTCGTGAGTAATAAATAACATCTACACAGGCTATCGAATGCATGCACACAAGCATCCTAGCATCTAAAGTACAGGTAAGGCAGGACATAATAGCAGGTATGTATGCAATATGAATGTACGAGCAAGTATGAATGCAATGCGAATCAGCTCATGATCTGAATGTGTAAGTATAAGAATCATGTTTTTCCCTTAGGAATCTCTTTTAAAATACCAGCACAATATCAATAGAATCAACAAGAACCTGTGTCCAGCAACGACACCTCAAAACTATCACAAATCTCATATATCCATATCATAGTATCACTGGCCTCAGCCATCCGGCTGACCCATCTCAATATCAATATCTCATCATCTCGCGGCCACGGTCAGTATCCTCTGGATATCCGCCGTCCCAAACAGTCGCCGGTAGGTAATCCGTCCCCTGCCAGGCTCATCGTCAGCAACACGAGCTTCTTGCCCCGGGGTACCTTACCGGGCCCACCATGTACACGAGACGGTTCATCCAACTCCTCGAAACGGGTCTCGAAAACCACAGCAAACTCATGGTGGACGACACTTACATCACTAGAAAACCGCAATTTACATATTTTAAAAATATAATAAGTTTAGAAATTTTGCGGCTTTCCCCCGAAATCCAGAAATATCATAAAATCTCAAGAAATCCTCATAAGTGCATATGTCAATGATAATGAATGCTTATGGTATCAATAATCAAGTTGCGATGTGTGATTAATAGATTAGGCATGAACAAATAATATGATGAAGTACATGCACATGAATAGCAATCCTACGATTTCATTTTAAGGAATTAAAGCGATAGCGCAAGTTTAAGTATCAATTATAGTAAAAGGTTTCTATTTAAAGGTTATCTAGTGTGGTGGCATGGCAATTACTAGGGTGTGTGTGTACGCATGAATAGTACTCGTGCTGCATATAAAAACCCTGGCAATGATGCTGGTGTCCTATAGAATGGGTTCGTATATGTATGTCAATATAAGGCATGAATGTAGAAAATAATCATACAAGTATTACACCCCTAATTACTAACATTACTAAGAATCTTTTTAAGCTACTAAAACTATCGGGCGACTTGCGCCATCCAACGATAGTCCCCCGTAGATGTTACATCTACTCACCGGAATCCCTAGCTAGTCACGTCCAATCACCGCTTTCCCCTTTCGTGCCGCGTATGACGTCTCCGCGACCGAACCTGGAATTTACATCAATACCAAACATAAGGTTACATATCAAGAACAACGCAAAACCCAAACGAAGATACTAACGTTCACAAGCTAGGTACAACGTGCACAAGGTGCGCGGAACACACGCGAAAATCGCAAAAACTAACTAAAATCGTCGATTTGGTCGTCCGGAAAAACTAAAACCCGAACACTCAAAAATCCGCACTCACACATCCTAAAAGTCATAGGATACGCTAAAAATTTCATCAAGAAATAGCAAATACATCACCACAAAAATTTAATAAAAACTAGTAAGCACAAAAGACTTCCAAAATCGTGCAACTTCGCGGATTTGCGATAAAGTGCACACAACCTCGCGCAAACACCCAAGTTAACCATAGATAGCCACTACACAAATTTCCAACACACTAGAAATGCTTAAAAACCTAATTTCCATAAACAAAACCTTTCTTGATTTTCATAATTAGCAAATTTCAATCCAAAACTAAACATGACAATACCAAATTAACACTAATTGAAGCCCACACAAATAAAGTAACCTCATTAACATAGATTAGCAAACAACTAGATAGCAAAATAGATTTAATTAACTAAATAATGGTTTCTAAAACCATAGTTTAACTCTAACCATAAACCTTTAAAAAACTAGATTAGAAACTAACACTAAATTAACACTACAACAATCTAATTTAAGAAACTTAACCAAAAGAATTTAATTGGGAAGAATTTATACCTCAAACTAGAGATCTAGCAAGAACAATTTGCCTCCAAAGATGCCTCCTTTCTCCGAGATTTAAACTAAAGCGGGTGTGAGAAGAGATGGATTAAGGTTTTGTATTGAAATAGTGAAGGATTTGTTGAATTTTGAGATGAATTTGTGAACAAAAGAGAGAGGAAAGATGAAGGGGTGGGGGGAGCTGCTGGTTTTCGGCCAGAATGAGGGAGAGGGGAGTGGTGTGGGTTGTGGGAATGGTCACCAAGTCAAACCCCCCCAAAGTCAAATACACTATACCTCCAACATACTATATTTTAAAACCTACACATCAACTCACTTCATTCTTAACAAAAGAGTTTTAAAACAAAAGAGAGGGGGAGAATTTCTGCAGTTTGGGCCAGCCAAGGAGATGTGAGGATGTGTGTGTGAGAGTGCACAAAAAAAAAATTGCAAAAAGACCCCCTACAAGTCCAAAATTGCAAGTTTAAGCTTAAATTAAATAAATTTCGTTTTCCATAATAAAAATTAGTTAAAACTTGAAATAAAATACTAAAAATTTATGTTACAACTAAATTTTAATTAACATGATTTTAAAGCTTAAATTTAGCCCATTTAAATTTGTATTTATCGCTAATTTAATGTATTTTCTTACCGGCTTAAAATAATATAAAACAATTGAAAAATTAGGGAAATTTTTTTAAACGACCAGAATTTCATAATTAGCTCATTTGATACTAAAAACTAGTAATTACATATTCCTATTAGGTATAATTAGTCCTAAACTGCAAAATAACAAAAAAGACGGTTTTCGGAAAAATACCGAATTTTCACCGATTTCCAGGAAAACACCAAAACGACTTTTCAATGCGTTACATGTGTACGAGTCCCAAGAGCTTGCTCGCTCTTACTTCGTGTCCAGTGAACGGAGTCTTTGTCATCTTTCCTTTGAGACATGATTGACAAGTGGCATACGATTGATATTCGAACGGATCCAAATATCCTTCTGTATGTAACTTCGTCAACCTTCTCTCATTGATGTGACCCAGTCTACAATGCCATAATAAAGTCTGATTTACTTCCGGAGACTTTCTTTTGTGTGTATTCTGGACATTGAAAATCTGTGGTTGGTTTAATACGTATATACCATTGCTCAATGTACCTGACCCAATCAAGACTTGATTAAGGTGAATGTTTACAACATTACTTACAAACGCAAATTCATAACGTTCTTTAGAAACCAAAGATACAGAAATGATATTACAAGTTGCGTTGGGTACAAAAAAGCAATTACGTAAAACCAAAACATGTCCATCTGACATTCCCAGGTGATAGTCCCCCACGGCCTTAGCATCCATGCTAGCTCCGTTTGCAACTTTGAGGGTCATGTCACCTGTCTTCAAAAACCTACGGTTTCTTAACACCTGCAAAGAATTACAGATATGAGATCCTGATCCGGTATCCAATACCCAGGAAGTAGAGTTTATTGATAGACAGTTTTCAATAACATACACACCTGAAGCTGAAGCCGCAACCTGCTTCAGATCCTGTGTTCTGGCCTTCCAAGCTCTGCAATCTTTCTTCCAGTGTCCACTCTTATGACAATAGAAGCATTCTTCCTTACCTACAAGCTTTCCCGCTGCCTTTTTTGCTTTTGCCTTTCCCTTCGTATCCACTTTACTAACACCTCCCCTTGGTTTGGCGGGGGCTTTCTTCTTCTTTCCCTTGGCTTTCGCCTTGGACCTAGAAGAGGAAGATCCTCCTACAAACAAAGTGGATGTTTCCCTACCTTTCTGTAGGGTGCCCTCTGCGCTCCTCAGCATGTTGAGGAGTTCTGAAAGTTCAACTTCCTTTTTTTGCAAGTTAAAGTTCAGGATAAACTGGGCGTAAGTGGAAGGAAGGGACTGGAGAATCAAGTCCGTATAGAGCTCATTCTCCAACATGGTCCCAAGGTCCGCGAGCTCCTCTATATAGCCAATCATCTTAAGCACGTGTTCCGCTACCGATGATCCGACGGCCAATCTTGTCGAAAACAACTTCTTCGACACTTCGTATCTGGCGATACGAGATTGCTCTCCATACAGTTCTTTTGTATGGAGAAATATGGATTCGAGGTCCATATTCTCGTGCCTCCTCTGATGTTCGTTGTCCATAGAAGCAAGCACGACGCACTTGGCCTTCGCGCAATCGATCTCCCAAGTCTTACGGATTTCCTTATCCGCGACGCTGGAGGTGGGACTTGGGACAAGGGGAGCTTTGGTGGTAAGAAGATACCCCATCTTGTCGTAAGTGATTGCCATTTTGACATTCCTGAGCCAATCTTTATAGTTTGGCCCTGTCAGTATGTTTTTATCTAGAAGTAACTTAAGTCCAGTCATGTCGATTAGTCGCTGCAAATAGGAGAGAGAGAAGAAACACTCAGCATGATGCTCTTGCAAGTTTAGAGTGGTTTTTAGTTTGTCTAAACAGGATGGCTCCCACTGTCTCTCGAATCCCTCCTCAAACCATAAAGGAAGAATTAGTCAGGATCAATCTCACCGTACAATACTTGCTTAACCGTTCAGCCAGGCCAGTGTCGGTACTTCGAGGGAGGTTTTCCAACGCTTTTGCGAAGTTCCTTAATTAAATAACCTCTTTGCCCTGTGGGTGTAGCCCTGGTAACACCTTTCTAGACGCCTACTTGGTTTATAGCATTGATCGTTAAGTGAGAAATTTCCCAAGGAGTAGCATATACTCACAGTAGGATTGGGATCCAAATATCATCGCGTGACAAAACTGAAGGAATCCTACCAGAATCATCACACTCCAAATGGTATGCAGCGCTAGCAAGTTTCAGTACTTATGAAACTCCCGATGTGTATTTTTTCCTCATGCTCTTATGACCTTGACTTTGGCCAAAATATCATAAGTCACATGTCAAGTTCTACCCGTCATTCTCCAGGTTAATTTGAGCCCACCCGTACATACCTTTGACTTTGGCCAAAATGGTAGAACGACTTCCCCAAACCAACACATCTATCTATGCTGCACATGAATACCCAATAGCTACCAATCACTATGCCTTGACTTTGGCCAACATACATAGCTTGAATACTATTGACTATTCATGTGAAACGACAGGGGGCTACGAATGGTTTTGGCAAAACCGTGAACGTAGTGAACTTGATATAATCGATGGAACGAGATAGCTTTTAAAAGGAGTGGCTCAAGCTCCGCATTTAAAAGTTAGTTTTGAAAAGAACCGAGTGGTTTTCAAAGTGTTCCAACGACTTTTACTTGGTTTATTTTCTTGCATTAGTTCTTTTAATGCGTCCCATCATTTAATCCTACCATTGCAGAAAACAACCAAAATATGACGTACGCTTATGCCATTCGCATTCGCCACGGGGCCCCGTCATTACCCGTTAGGTTACTTAACTAACGACAGAGCGGGGGCTGGGCTAGCGCGGCTGAAAAACATAAGCAACGCCTAAATAATATCATATATAGATATATATTGCAATGATAGCCATTTCAGATCACAGATGAACACATTGGATATACTAGGAATCAGCAATTCGTACGAGCCTGTAACGAAAAGCAGATTACACGGTCGCGGTGAACAGCCAATACGCCACCCAAGACCCCTACGGGTGCGGCAAACTACCCGCCATGTACCCGAAGCGAAGCAACCTCCCTCAACACCGTGGGTAGCCACTCGGCACTTCGGAATACCCGGTAGTTTGTGCACCCCCTCCATGGGTCTATCCTAGGAGCAAAAACAGTAAAAAGAAATTATACAATGACGGCTACAACCCTGACCCGGTTGTGCCGCCATACAAATAATATTATATCAATTTACAAATTTACATGAATTGAAAGATAAAGAAAAATCTCATCTCACAACCCCCGTCTATTCATCCACGGCAATCCAATGAATTCATATACACATACCAACAACATTACAGATCACAGATTTGTATAACCCCCACTAATCGACATATAGCGATTAGTAGACGTTCAATACAAATATCACATCACAGATATAAACCCGTTAGCATTAGTCTTTAGAAGTTCGATAAAAATACGGTTTTTCAAGCCCCAAAAACTAATTTTTCTTTCTGGAAAATCTGGGCTGAAAAGACATATTGTAAAAATCCCAAAACACCCCTATGAACAAACTGCAACCAAAATTCCCCACGGCCGAGTCAACTCGGCCGCGGATCCGCGGCGGGAGCATGCTCCTTCCACGGAACCGCGGCGCGTTGATCGACTCAGTGGACCAATTTTTTGCAGTTTCTTCTAAAAACCCTGAGCCGAATTTTAAAGCATGATTTATTAATTTTTGAACAGAGGAAAAATTCGACAGAAAGTTGATTTTACGGGTGTTTTACGCTACTTTTTCTACGATCGAACTTCTACTTACATTGCTAACATGTTAGATAGTGTTTAACTAGGCTATGATACCACTGTAAGTCCATGCTACCGCTCCCGGTACTTACGGACTTGCGGAAATGATGAAAAACAATTTTTCTAGAGATGGTAACATGGACTCAACCGGATCTTTGTTAAACTATCTATCTAACAACCTAACTAGGAGTTGTTTAACTACTCGGTTAAGGGGTTATACCTTTCTTGAACTCCTTCGTCTTCAACTCGTGTGGTGTACGGACCGGCCTCTCCTCGTCGTCTTCTTGCGCCGAAGACGGATCCACCCGAAAGCTTCTACCTTTGGCTTCTTCTTCGAACTTGAAGAAACTAGGTCACTCGGTTTGCCAAACCTTGTGAACTAGGATGAGTAGAGGATTGTTTTGGTGTCTTTTTATCTCTAGGGCAATGGGTCTCAACACATGAGAATGGTTTGCCCTTGAGGTAGAGAGAGAGAGCAAGAGGAAGAGGGTGAGAGCTAGAGAAAATGAGAGAGCTCAAGAGAGAGAAAAATAAAGAAAGAATGAGCCTCACTTTTCTCATACCCCCTCTCATAATCCAAAAGCATCATGATAACAAGTAATGATAATTGAGTATATTGTAAAGGTTATTATCATGACAAATGACACTATCATTTCTTGCATTAAATGCAAATGGTGAACAAAACAAGCAAGCATAAGTCAATGCAACCAAATGATGGCCATTGTCATGATGGTGGTCAACAAGTCCAACCT
Organism: Agapanthus africanus; assembly: GCA_030015575.1. NCBI lineage: Eukaryota > Viridiplantae > Streptophyta > Magnoliopsida > Asparagales > Amaryllidaceae > Agapanthus > Agapanthus africanus. The sequence goes on along the minus strand of JASDDO010000016.1, from coordinate 37,712,318 downwards.
AGTCAACCGGTCAACAAAAGTCAACAAGTCAACTAGGTCAACCTTTCAACCCTAACCATGTCACTATAATACTAAATTAAGATTATTGTTAATCATATGTCTTAATCTCATTAGGGTTTGACAAAAGTCAACAGTCAGCAACCCTAATGAGAATCCTCTGCCTCTGTCTCTGTCAACTGTGCATACACACCCGTATCCGCGTTCCGGGGAACACGAATACAAACGAGATAAAATCAATCCCAAAACGTACACTAGGATCTGGCTTAAACCAAAGCCTGCTAGTGTTAACTGTCCGGACACCAAACGTGCATAAGTGCACGGATGTGACCGAACCCTGTCGCAAAACCATGCGACCTGTCGCAAAACCATGCGACTTCTACTCTTTTGCCTAAAGGCGAATAGCTTTCTGTGTGGGACTCTAAAGACTCGACACTACGCTGGCAGTGGGTTTAACCACAGACCGCAACCGGCACTAGCTGTGCGTAACGGCCCCCAGGTAGATACCGATAAGAAGACGGACGAGGTGAAACCCATCTGAACTCCTACTGAGCCTGAATGTGACAATTTGCGTACAGCTAGTGCCATTAGTTAGAAGAGAATGGTATTCTCTCTCAGCTTACTCCTCCTTATACACCACAGCACAACGGTGTTTCGGAGCGGAGGAATCGTACCCTATTGGATATGGTTCGCTCCATGATGAGTAGTGCTGAGTTGCCTTTTTCATTCTGGGGATATGCACTTCAAACTGCAGCACATCTATTGAATCAAGTTCCATCCAAATCCGTGCCTAAGACTCCGTATGAAATATGGAATGGTAAGAGTTTGTATCTTAAACGTATTAAGATTTGGGGTTGCCCAGCTTATGTCAAAAAGCAGAACCCAGACAAACTTGAGGCACGGGCCGTTTTGTGTAAGTTTGTGGGATACCCAAAAGATTCAAGTCGGTATCTATTCTACCATGCAGAGGAACAGAAGATAATTGTTTCAAGAAATGCCACATTTTTAGAAAAAGAATTTCTTGTTAAAAACATTAGTGGCAGCACGGTAGAACTGGATGAAATTCCAGAAACACAAGCTTTAACAAAAGACTTGGTGGAACCGCTAGATTCAGTTACAACCGACGAACCTCAGCCACTCCGCAGATCTGGTAGGATTTCTCATCCGCCCGAGAGATACTACGGTTTTCTCATAGACGAGGATCGAGAGGATTGCATCTTGGAAGAAGATGACCCTACCAGTTTCAGGCAGGCCATTATCAGTAGAGACTCTGATAAGTGGCAGGAAGCAATGCAATCCGAAATGGAGTCCATGTACGCCAATAAAGTGTGGACCTTGGATATTGCTCCACCTGGGGTAAAACCCGTTGGATGCAAATGGATCTACAAAAGGAAACTTGGTGTAGATGGGAAGGTGGAAACCTATAAAGCTAGACTCGTTGCAAAAGGTTTTCGTCAAAGACCTGGTTTGGACTATGATGAAACTTTTTCTCCGGTGGCTATGCTCAAATCAATTCGGATCCTACTTGCCATTGCTGCTTTCCATGACTATGAAATCTGGCAGATGGATGTTAAAACGGCTTTCCTAAATGGTTGTTTGGAAGAGTGCGTTTACATGGATCAACCAGAAGGTTTCGTAGACAGTGGGAGCAGCGGGAAGGTGTGAAAGTTGCTTTAATCCATTTATGGATTAAAGCAGGCATCGCGGAGCTGGAACATCTGTTTTGATGAGGCAATCAAGGAACTTAATTTCATCAAGAACGAAGATGAACCCTGTATTTATAAGAAGATTGTAGGACGAACTGTCGTATTCCTAGTCTTGTACGTGAACGACATTCTTTTGATAGGAAATGACATTCCTATGCTACAATCGGTCAAGCTATTTTTGTCACAAAGGTTCTCCATGAAGGACCTGGGTGATGCCTAGTACATTCTTAGGATCAAGATCTATAGAGATAGATCCAAGAGACTACTAGGACTTTCGCAGTCTAGGTACATAGAGACCGTACTAAAGAGATTTAGTATGGAGGGTTCCAAGCGCGGTAACATACCCGCATTGCACGGAATTACCCTCTCCAAGAAGATGTCTCCTAAGACTGACGAGGAGAGGGTTCCCATGAGCACTATACCCTACGCTTCGGCGGTAGGATCTATAATGTATGCGATGCTATGTACAAGACCAGATGTAGCTTACGCACTGAGCACGGTAAGCCGGTATCAGTTAGACCCAGGTGAGGACCACTGGACAGCAGTGAAGAACATTCTCAAGTACCTAAGAAGGACTAAGGAAATGTTCCTGGTTTACGGTAATGGAGAACTCAGGGTCGAGTCCTTTACCGATTCAAGCTTCCAGAGTGACAAAGATGACAGCAAGTCTGTCTCGGGTTTTGTGTTTACCCTCAACGGAGGGGCGGTATGTTGGAGGAGTTCCAAACAGGATACCGTCGCAGACTCGACGATGGAGGCTGAATACATTGCTGCAAGCGATGCCACAAAAGAGGCGGTCTGGATGAAGAAGTTCATTAGTGAACTTCTGGTGGTTCCGTCCATTGTTGACCCAATACCTTTGTATTGCGATAACAATGGGGCTATAGCTTTAGCGAAGGAACCAAGGTCCCATCAGAAATCCAGGCACATATTAAGGCAGTATCACCTGATCAGGGAGATCATTGATCGCCAGGAGATCGAGGTGAGGAGAGTGGACACAAAGGACAACACAGTGGACCCATTCACGAAGGCCTTACCCCAGACTCAGTTCGAGCGGCTGATCGAGATGATAGGTCTTCGATACGCCAGTACATGGCCTTAGTGCAAGTAGGAGATTGTTAGTGTATATTCCCTAGAGGCCATTACTGTATCATACTAGTATGTATATTACTTGATGGAAGCTTGGGATATTCATAGTTGTACAGACAATCTTGCTCAATATAGTAGTATGCTACTTGGTTTGTCTCTGCTTTAATGTGTACATGTGTGTTTATTTATTATATCACCTATACGCATTAGTAGAGCCCTTAGGATCTTTGCTTGATTACCGGCGTTGTGATGGCGATCACACTCATGGGGGCTGGGTAATCCACAAGCACATCCTTATACACGTCCCTAGTCATGGGAGTATCGAGATAGGGCATCGATACTCCGGAGTAGACTAGCATATGCGCTTCTCATCCCAGCACGGGAGACGGTCTGTCCCACAGCCGTCAGTACGTCGTACTTGATATAGTATGCGGGTGCTCGTTAGGTTACGAGTACACTCGACAGGACTCGTCGGGAACTGATGGTTGGTATTATACCTATCGTCGGTTATCAGTTCCCAGGTGACATGAGTACAGCTTAGTCCGCTGACTTGACGCTGTCACTTCGCCTCGAGTGTGTTCCCACTGTTCTTTGATTACTACCCTACCACGGCTCTACTGAGTCGTGCAAACAGGTAGTAGTTGGGAGCAGTCCTGAAGCACTTGGAGGCAGTGACGGTTAGACAGGATTCGTCTCTCTCGGTATTGGGGGTTGACATCGCGCTGTGTCTAGGAGAGCCATTACACGAGTAGTCCCTGGCCAGGGCAAACGAAATATACTGGTAGGTTTCCAGTGTTATCTCAGGGTGTTCTGGGCTTCACTCCGACACGACTTGTACCGCTATTAGGGGACTGACGTTTACCACCCCCTAGGCCCGCCATGCGATGTATCAGACGAACCGACCGGACTGTGCGGAGATTGTCACATACAGGCTCAGTAGGAGTTCGGATGGGTTCACCTCATCGGCCTTCTTATCGACATCTACCTGGGGACCGTTACGTACAGCTAGTGCCGCTTGCGGTCTGTGGTTAAACCCACTGCCAGCGTAGTGTCGAGTCTTTAGAGTCCCACACAGAGAGTTTCCCTGCACTGAGCGAAACGTGTAGAGTGTAAGTGCACGGCGGCGCCCCGGCCGTCAATCCGACGGCCAAACGCGGAAACGGTGATAAACTTTAATTTTTGCGGACTTAGCAAACCGGCACCACCGCGCACTAAACCCCGGATCTTGCCATTAAACTAGTCTAAGCTAACAAAAGAATGAGTTAGAGATATACCGACTGATCCGAGTCCTCCGGTCTTCATCTCCACTCCGATCTCCTCGCGGGATCTCCGATCGTCGCCTCCTCGCCGGAAGGGCACCACGTCGCCTGCATCTTTTACGGGCTCCCACCTCAATACCGAGGCAACTCGGGCATGAAGCCGGCAACTCGACATGCCCAAGACTTGCTGTAGGATGTAGTGTAGAATCATGTCTCACTTTGGGGTTGGTTGCCATAGATGGAGGAATGGTATAAAGAAAATTGGTGCTTTCAATTTTCTAGCAATGGAATGAGATGAAGAATGCTACACACAAAAAATGAATCACTCTCATTTTTCTCCTCTCCCCTCATTTGAAGTGGCCGGCCTATCATCAAGAGAATGGTGGAGGAAAAAAGAAAATCATCCATACATAAACCATGAAGGAGAGTGAGTGTAGGAGATGAGAAGAGGTGACCACATCCTAGACCAAGAAACATCAACCATAACAAAACCCATACCTATATCAAATCCTTTCCAATCTCATTAATTCAAGAATGGTGCAACAAAAGAAAAGATGCTATCATATCAAATCTTATGCAATAAAGCCCCTCCACAAAAGTTATTTGCACAATTGCAAATAACCCCCTCCATCGGAAAAGTCCGGCCGGGAAGGAACAAAGGAAAAACCGGCCGGAACGGAATGCAAACTGGCAACTCCAGAAAACTGGTCCCGTAATAAATTACAGGAAAACCCCGATACTGTGCATACACACCCGCATCTGTATTCCGTCCGGATACAAATGCAATGAGACAAAATCTACACTGTACTATATTAGGATCCGGCTTAAACCAAAGCCGGCTAGTAATATCCGTCCGATCCTGATCCGTGCAATACCGCACGTATCTGATCGAACGCTGCCATATAACCATACGGCCACTAGTACAAAACTGTCCGATCCTGATCCGTGCAATACCGCACGTATCTGATCGGACCCTGCCATATCTCCATACGGCCTCTACAGCGTTTCGCCCGAAAGCTTGAGTAACTGAAAGTGTGGTGGACTCTAAAGACTCGTCAATACTATGGCTGTGGATTTAACCACTAGCACGTCAGAGGTATAAGCCAATACGTGACGGGCCACCAGCTATTGACTAAAAGGGACGTCGATGAGGAAGCTCACCCCGACACCCAACTGAGCCTGCCAGTGACAATATCCGTACAGTCCGGTCCGTTCGTCTATGAGCATCGCATGTCGGGCCTAGGGAGTTGGTAAAAGTCAGACCCCCAAAAGCGGTACAAGTCGTGTCGGAGTGTAGCCCAGAACACCCTGAGATACTACTGGAATACCTACCAGTAAATCTCCTGCCTTGGCCAAGGTCTTCGTGTAATGGCTCTCCTAGACACAGCGCGACCTCACCCCCAATACCGGGAGAGACGAACCCCCGAAGATCCGCTCACTGCCTCCATGTGGCTCGGGACTGTACCCAACTAAAACCTGTTTGCACGACTCCTTTGAGCCGTGGTAGGGTAGTAATCAAAGTACAGTGGGAACTCACACGAGACAAATGACGATCCCCAGGTCGATGAACTAACCTGTACACATGTCACCTGGGAACTGCTATCTGACGTCAGGTATAAGACCAACTAGCATGTTCCCGGCGAGTCCTGTCCGGTGTACTCATAACCCAATGAGCACCTGTATACATCTTAGGTGAACCAACTGACACCAGTGGCTTGTGAGACCGGCCACCGCCCCTCGTCGGGGTCTCGACTGTATACACTAGTCTACTCTGGAGAATCGATGCCCTGTCTCGAAACTCCTACGACTAGGGACCTTTTAAGGATGCGCTTATAGACTCCAGCTCTCACTTATATGATCGCCCTCATATTGCTGGCAGTCAAGCAAGAATCCTAGGGGCTCTATCAACGTGCAATAGCGACATGTCAGGTCACCTAAAGCAGTACACGATGATAAAGGTAAACCAGATAGCAAACTATCATCTCGAGTAAGACTGTCGTACCGGGATAGGTCCTCCCTCAATCATTGCAATCACGTGCCTGTGATCCAATAATTGACTCTGAGGGCACTATCTCCAACAATCTCCCACTTGCACTCAAGGCTAATTATTGCGATGTCGCATACTCACAGCCCGTGTGATACCGAACACCCAACTCCTCTACTAGTCAGTCTCACAAAAACCGTTTGTGAAACTATTGCGTTCGAGGAATAGCCTCAGTGAGTGGATCCGCCTTGATGTTTCTTTCTAGGTCTCTCTATATCTCAAGTTCGCGGAGAAAGCCATCTCCCGAAATGAGCAATACCTGTCTTAGAATGTCTGGATGTCTGATGGGACCTAGCTCATGAATGAACTCCAAATCCAAACTTCTTAGACTGTATCGTCAACCGAACTTAATCAGTATCCTGCGCCATGCCACTCTCAGTATTGCCTTGGACCACCTGTCCAAAATACTGCCCCTCGTCAGAAGGAAAACTATAACTCTGACAACCTCCTCGTCGTCCATGTCACCTTGGAAGCCTGGAATGATAACTGTCTCCCGAAGGAGAGTGCTGCTATCATATCCCTAGAACATCCACTTATGTTCTAAAACTGCCTCCGACTTCCAGGATTGGATGATTATCAACTTATTGCATCTACTGCAAGAACAACATCTGGTGTGGTACTTGACATTTCATGATTGACTCAATTGCCTAAGCAAGTGATCTGCCAATCATGCACATCCCTCTCTACTTTAGTCTATAAGACACCTTTAGAGAGGGTGACTCCATCACCTGCAGGTACACTACCGTGCCAGGAGTCGTCCATTCTAAATACTCTTAGAATGCTGTCAAAGTACCCTGATTGGGAAACCACCCAAATCTAGATCTAAAACCATAGATCTAGTAACCAGTATGTCTGATATTATGTCCAAGTCCCATGTGGAGAAACCACTGTGTGATGACCAAAGTATAACCGATCGTAGTATAGGAATATCACCTCCTACTACCTTCTCAACAGATCCATCCCCTATTCTGATGACGTCAAACCTATGACTGTCACATCAGAAATAGATGATCTATCTCCGCTACATCTGCTTTAGTCTATAAATAGACATAAGCCTGATGTCCACCAATGCTTCCGCTGCTCCCACTGACTACGACAACCCTCTGGCAGAGTCATATAGACGTGCACTTCTAAAGCAAGTTTAGAACGACGCTATACTCATCCTCCTGCCGGGTCTCGCAGCCTGGAACAACAACAATGGCAAGTGTGGGTAAACAAGAACTTCCCTGTCACCGTCCTTGAGGCTACCGGAGTACCTCTCGGGTGCCTGAAGTTACCCACCTTATCTGCGGAGTGGCCAATGGAATGTCAAATCAGATTGAATCTTTAGGTTCCTTATCAAATCTTCAGTAATCGTTTGCGGTTCTGGAATCACTTCCAGTTCTACCATACTCCCACTACTGTTTTTGAAAAAATCCATTTTTAATAAAACTGTGGCGAGTCTAGAACAATATTTCTATTGATCTGCTAGATGGTAGAAAGTCAACCCTCGTCATAGCCTGGGTCAACCCACAAACATCCATTACAGAAACGTGCCTTGAGTTATCCAGAGTCTGGTTTTAATCATAAGCCGGACAACTCCCCGTACCTTAACAACGTTAAGATATGAACTGTTCTATATCCAATACAGAACCAGAGGCACTGATTTAATTTAACCAGATTCAAATCATGCAGCTGTCTCCAGTGCATGTGAACTAAATGGAGAGAGGCCGATCAGCGTTACTCAACTTAGGAATGCTTCCAATTATGAGTAACCCGAAAGAGAAATAATTTCTCTTTATCATTACTATCAACTGAATACCATATACAAGTATCTACATCTTCGATCACTGTGAAGAATCCCGATACTTGCTACACCTGGTTCTCTACTCTATTCAAATACCTATAACTCCTCAAAATTCAGACATTGTGTTTCCACGAAACACTTGTCTAAAAACTAGAGAAGTCATAAGTAAATTGAATATAGTACGAGGACCAACCACTCTGTCCTGATGGACCCTGGACAACATACAATACTCTGTATAAGTCCACTGAGTCTAATAACTCTTTCACTGTGTGTCGTAGGTTGAAAACTGTACTTATGGTTAAGAAGAATTACACCGCTGTTTAATGCTCCTTACCTAACCATCCACTGATATAGGTAAATGTCATCGACATAATATCAAAAGGTATATCTCACTCTATGAAAATAGACGTACAGATATATCAATTTGAAATTGGTGCACAACAGCGGATATTCAAAACCAAATATTTGCCGACCGGCAAACAGCCCAGGTGATCTCCTCAAATATCACCGATTACAACAAATCCCGATATAATGAGGATAATCACCCAATTCCCAATAACTTACTCCCACTCATCATCTGTAAAGCCATACAGATGTGAGAATCAAACCTGGTAAATACATACCCTGGAGCAAGTGTCTAATCAGGAAATCAGTTTTCTTTTAACAGTACACAGCTGAACTGAAACATTGAAATGTTTCGATGGGGTATCCTGGTATTCCTAGCAATGCCTCTACCATTATCCAGATTCACAACTATAACCATATAATTCTTTGCCATCTCTCCAAATCCCTTATTTTGTCTTTAGTCTTTACCTTCTGTACACCCCTTTAGGCCACATGGTTTTCTTCCTTCCCTACCGTTCGGCACCAGCCTATGGTTTGGAAGAAGACTATCCAAAAAGCATAAAGGGTGTACTGTCATAATCCTAGGAGCACTCGCAACGCGAGAGAAGGTGAAGATAAAAGGCACCTGAATGTACTTTATTCCTATTTCTCCTGAACCAGGATCCATCCCCGAACTGGAACAAGTTCCTTTCGAGTTCGTATATAACCATACGATGGATTATCCAATAAAATGGGATCTTCGTAGTGATACGGAGTGTCCTGGAGAAATACAAAGGTGATTTAGGATTGGCGAAGAAATACTTGGTTTGGTCGTGAATAGCAGTCGCAATTTACTTTGCCCTCTTACTAATCCCTTGCTTTGTCTTAATCTTAATACCTTCTGCACACCGTTTAGGCTAATTGGTTTTCTTCATTCCCTACCGGTCGGCACCAGCCTACGGTTTGGAAGAAGACTATCCAATTTGCGTAATAGGTGTACTATCTCCTAAAACAAGGAGTACTCGCAACCTGAGAGAAGGTAAAAGGAAAAGACAACTGAATAATCCTATCCGTTTTCTCCAAAACCGGAAACCATCCTCGAATTCCTTCGAGTTCGTATCTAACCATACGATGGTTTTGTCCAATGGAAGTGGACGTTCGTAGTAATACGGGGTGTCCTGGAGAAAAGAGAAAAAATAGGAGTGGCAATGAGGTCTGCAACTCTGACAATCCAAAAGCCAGTGTTAAGAAGGTTCGGTCAACTTGGTCACTGAGTCATAGTCTAGGGTCGGGTCAATGGTCGCTGCCAGAGAGAGAGAAGAAACACTCAGCGTGCACTCTATCCTAGATCAGAATGGTTATCACTTTTTCTAATCAGGAAACCTCCCACTGTACCTCAAATTCTCCTCCAAACCTGAAAGAAGAATTAGTCGGGATCACCCGAGGAGTAAACCAACTCATCAGTGGGAATCGGGATCCAACTATCATCGCATGACAACGTGACGGAATCCGCTCACGGTATCACACTCCAGAAGGTATGCGCATATCTGGCAAGTTTCAGTTCTTTTGAAAACCCCGATGTGATTTCTGCCCCATGCTCTTATGACCTTGACTTTGGCCAACAAATCATAAGTCACATGTCAAGTTCTACCCGTCATTCTCCAGGTTGATTCGAATCCACCCGCACAAGCCCTTGACTTTGGCCAACAAGGCTATACGACTGTTCCAAACCAACGCATCTATCTATGCTGCATATGAATAACCAACAGCTACCAAACACTGTGCCTTGACTTTGGCCAACAAACACAGCTTGAATACTATTGACTACCCATATGAAACGACGGAGGGCTACGAATGGTTTCTGGCGAAAACCTTTAACGTAAAGAACTTGATATCGTTGAAGGAACGGATAGCTTTTTAGAAAATATAGTGACGAAAACCTTTACTAAAGAGGTCACTCCCGGTGAAGGGATCTCGGCTCTTTCCCCGTAGAATGGGGTGCAGGATATCCCAAATGAATATCACGGTGCAAAGCAAAAGTAATCGGCTATAGTGAAGTTAATGCCCTGACGCAAGCTTCTGTCCAAGGGGTCACTCCCGGTAAAGGGATCTCGGCCCTTGCCTCGTCGACTGAGGAGCAGGATGTTCCAAATGAATACCACGATGCAAAACAAAAGTAAACGTCCTTGCAATAACAGCTTTTTGGAAAGTGTTCCAACAACATCAGAAAAGGTTTGTTTAACTTGCATTGATCCGAATCAATGCAGTCCCATCAATTAATCACACCACAAAGAACGAAAATATACTGACGTACGTATATGCCATCCGCATTCGCCACTGGGTCCCGTCATCACCCGTTAGGTTAGCTAACTAACGGCAGAGCGGGGACTGGACTAGCGCGGATGTAAAACATATACAACATCTACTAATATATATACCAATATATTATATTTCGCTCAAGGCGTGAAAAGAAATGCAACATCACAGAAATGTACAGCATCACAGAACAATACAGATATCTGGGATCCCCGGGTTTCACAGAGCCACTACTGAAACCCGACGTTCCCCTGGTCGTGTGGATAGCCTGTGCAATGAAATCCTAGACCCCTACGGGCGCGGCAAGTCACCCGCCAAAACCTGAAGCGAGGCAGCCCCCTTCAGCACCGTGAATGGACCACCCAGCACTTCACGGAATCCGGCAACTTGGGCACCCCTCCTGGGTCAACCTGTACCCCCTACGAGTGCGGCGAATAGCCCGCCAATTTTAGAGTGAAGCCCCCTCCGTCCTAATGCCATGAGATGCGGGCTTGTTGCCCTCCAGAACCCGGCTATCCGTGCACCCCATCGCGGGGTAATCCTAGTACAGAAAGTAAAATATACATACACCGGGTGCATCGACCGCAACTAGGTCGTGCCCCAAAAGAATAATACAAACAGGCAGTGACGGCAGTCCACATGTCGGACGCTCGCCCCGCAACAACAAATGTACATGATACAACAAAACTGTACTAGCATTGCATCCAGGCTATCCCCCACGACCGATCCGCAACATCACAGCATAAACATAGAACATCAACGTGAAAATCACGTTCGCAAATCCGTCTAACCGGACTATAGCAGTTAGACCGGATTTACCGATCGAGTGACATTCACGGTCGCAGATATAATGTAAATACTGTGAAATAATGTGTTTAAAATTTTCCGATTGATCAAACCTTAACAAGTGGGCCCCCAAACAAAACTGTAGCACTCACAGAAAACCTGGGCCCAATTTTAATATTCCAAAACCCATATTTTAAGCCCAGAAGGCCTCTGTAAAAAATTGGTGAAGTGATCTCCACAGTGTGCGGCGGAAGGGCGGCGGGAAGGGGGTTTTCGCGGCGGTTCCGCGCTCCCACTGTGGAGTTACTTCGTCGAATTTTTACAGAGCTCTTAGATTTTCCAGTACATCAATATTTTACAACCTGAAAAATTTTTCGAGACCAAACATTTTCAACAGAAACTGATGTGAAGGAAAAAATACGGTTTTTGGATTTTGTTCGATCGGAAACGTAAAACACATCAAACGAAGCTAGACGAAGTTAATGGCGAGGCTCTGATACCACTGTAAGTGCACGGCGGCGCCCCGGCCGTCAATCCGACGGCCAAACGCGGAAACGGTGATAAACTTTAATTTTTGCGGACTTAGCAAACCGGCACCACCGCGCACTAAACCCCGGATCTTGCCATTAAACTAGTCTAAGCTAACAAGAGAATGAGTTAGAGATATACCGACCGATCCGAGTCCTCCGGTCTTCATCTCCACTCCGATCTCCTCGCGGGATCTCCGATCGTCGCCTCCTCGCCGGAAGGGCACCACGTCGCCTGCATCTTTTACGGGCTCCCACCTCAATACCGAGGCAACTCGGGCATGAAGCCGGCAACTCGACATGCCCAAGACTTGCTGTAGGATGTAGTGTAGAATCATGTCTCACTTTGGGGTTGGTTGCCATAGATGGAGGAATGGTATAAAGAAAATTGGTGCTTTCAATTTTCTAGCAATGGAATGAGATGAAGAATGCTACACACAAAAAATGAATCACTCTCATTTTTCTCCTCTCCCCTCATTTGAAGTGGCCGGCCTATCATCAAGAGAATGGTGGAGGAAAAAAGAAAATCATCCATACATAAACCATGAAGGAGAGTGAGTGTAGGAGATGAGAAGAGGTGACCACATCTTAGACCAAGAAACATCAACCATAACAAAACCCATACCTATATCAAATCCTTTCCAATCTCATTAATTCAAGAATGGTGCAACAAAAGAAAAGATGCTATCATATCAAATCTTATGCAATAAAGCCCCTCCACAAAAGTTATTTGCACAATTGCAAATAACCCCCTCCATCGGAAAAGTCCGGCCGGGAAGGAACAAAGGAAAAACCGGCCGGAACGGAATGCAAACTGGCAACTCCAGAAAACTGGTCCCGTAATAAATTACAGGAAAACCCCGATACTGTGCATACACACCCGCATCTGTATTCCGTCCGGATACAAATGCAATGAGACAAAATCTACACTGTACTATATTAGGATCCGGCTTAAACCAAAGCCGGCTAGTAATATCCGTCCGATCCTGATCCGTGCAATACCGCACGTATCTGATCGAACGCTGCCATATAACCATACGGCCACTAGTACAAAACTGTCCGATCCTGATCCGTGCAATACCGCACGTATCTGATCGGACCCTGCCATATCTCCATACGGCCTCTACAGCGTTTCGCCCGAAAGCTTGAGTAACTGAAAGTGTGGTGGACTCTAAAGACTCGTCAATACTATGGCTGTGGATTTAACCACTAGCACGTCAGAGGTATAAGCCAATACGTGACGGGCCACCAGCTATTGACTAAAAGGGACGTCGATGAGGAAGCTCACCCCGACACCCAACTGAGCCTGCCAGTGACAATATCCGTACAGTCCGGTCCGTTCGTCTATGAGCATCGCATGTCGGGCCTAGGGGGTTGGTAAAAGTCAGACCCCCAAAAGCGGTACAAGTCGTGTCGGAGTGTAGCCCAGAACACCCTGAGATACTACTGGAATACCTACCAGTAAATCTCCTGCCTTGGCCAAGGTCTTCGTGTAATGGCTCTCCTAGACACAGCGCGACCTCACCCCCAATACCGGGAGAGACGAACCCCCGAAGATCCGCTCACTGCCTCCATGTGGCTCGGGACTGTACCCAACTAAAACCTGTTTGCACGACTCCTTTGAGCCGTGGTAGGGTAGTAATCAAAGTACAGTGGGAACTCACACGAGACAAATGACGATCCCCAGGTCGATGAACTAACCTGTACACATGTCACCTGGGAACTGCTATCTGACGTCAGGTATAAGACCAACTAGCATGTTCCCGGCGAGTCCTGTCCGGTGTACTCATAACCCAATGAGCACCTGTATACATCTTAGGTGAACCAACTGACACCAGTGGCTTGTGAGACCGGCCACCGCCCCTCGTCGGGGTCTCGACTGTATACACTAGTCTACTCTGGAGAATCGATGCCCTGTCTCGAAACTCCTACGACTAGGGACCTTTTAAGGATGCGCTTATAGACTCCAGCTCTCACTTATATGATCGCCCTCATATTGCTGGCAGTCAAGCAAGAATCCTAGGGGCTCTATCAACGTGCAATAGCGACATGTCAGGTCACCTAAAGCAGTACACGATGATAAAGGTAAACCAGATAGCAAACTATCATCTCGAGTAAGACTGTCGTACCGGGATAGGTCCTCCCTCAATCATTGCAATCACGTGCCTGTGATCCAATAATTGACTCTGAGGGCACTATCTCCAACATAGAGGCCGTATGGTTTTACGGCAGGGCTGCGATCACTTACGTACACTTGTGTGCGTATGGTGTTCGGGCAGGCAGTACTAGTAGGCTTTGGTTTAAGCCGGATCCTAGTATTGCATGGATGGATTTGTTTTGTCTTCTGCGCATCCGCATTCTACGGAATGCGGATGCAGGTGTGTATGCACAGATTTCCGGAGCGATGAAGGAGGAGGTGCCTCATTAGGGTTTTGGCAGTTGGTTCGGCCAAAACCGTTATGTGGCAGGCTCATTAGGGTTTTGACAGTTGATTCGGTCAAAACCATTTTGAGGCGGACTCGTTAGGGTTTTGACAGTTCGTTTGGTCAAAACCATTATGAGCCGGGGATATTATTAACTAATCCTTTCATTGATAATTATGTTATGGCTAATTACATTGACCATTTAACCATCTTGACTTTGTTGACCGTTTGACCAAAGTTGACTAGGATCTTCTTGAAAGATCTAAAGTATTCTTTGGTTTTCTTTTTCTTTTGTGATGATAATGGTCATGTCATTTGTAGCCATCAACTTTATCTTGATGGGATTAGTAATGATAATGTTTTTGCATTATTGCAACCATGGTTGTGTTTTCTCTTGGTTAACTTTTTCATTTGCTCACTCTCATTCTCTCTCATAAGAAAAGAAATGAGAAACATTTCCATGGTTACTCCTCCTTCTTCCTCCTCTTGATTTTTCCTTTGATCTCATGTGTTGAGAGAAAAAGGATTTCACTTGACAAACACATCTGATTGTTATGATTTTCCGATTGTGTCGTAAGAAACTAGATTTTAGAAATCACAATCAAAAATATTTTTGACCGCAATCAATAACGGTGTCGGATGTAGCGCGTTAGTAAGTGCGGATCGTCCACAGGGAAAGTGAGTTCCGTTCAATTTCCGAATTAGATGAGTTGAAAATTTAGGGCAAAGAAAAGAAAACAATTCATGATTTGCATTTAAAGATCAAGAACTAAGGAAAATCTAGATCTAGAAAAGACATTAAAAGCAAGAATTGAGATGTGTGATAATTTCCAACCAACAATCAAGATTAGAAGTATGGCTCGTAGGAGTAGATCGGATCTATAGATGTGATGAGATTTATAGATGTGATGAGATCTAAAGATTAATGAATTGATACTAGATCGATGCAAATTCATCGAGGTTTAAGGATCTTTGCGAGAAAATTAGGGATTCCGCAACTCATCCTTTGTCCTTTCGTTGGATCGCATTCAAATTCTAGCTTCTAATTAATCAAATGTTTAATAGTTGTTCCCTAGTTTCGAGTGAACATGATCAAGAAAGCATCATCTCGAAACTAGGTTATTAATCATTTGATTAACTAGAATTTCCAAACATTATAGGATTTAAGATTGTAAAAATATCTAAATCATCATCATCTAAAGATCGTCACAACTCCTACACGAGCGGAGATTACTCAAATATCATGATCACAAACACAATCACAAATTGAGATCTAATCATTATGCTTGAATTAAAAGAAAAGCAAGAATATAGAAAATTCACCTTTATTTATCGACAAATTTCGTTACAACTCTCTTGAATTTACAAAAGGAAGGAACTAGATCGTCGATTTCGGCTTCGCTCGGCTCCTTGAGTCGTGGATCGGCGTGGATCTCTTGCTCCGTTAGAATCCGGCGTCGCTTCTAAAGGTTGAAGGCTCTCTTGCTCAAATTGCTCTCGGGATCTTTATCTTGATTTTGAATTAGGGATGGGGATTGAATTTGGCACAAGCTTTTGTCACTAAACTTGTGGGTTGAAGATGGTGGTGATTCTTGAACATTTTGCACCTTAGCTCTAGGCTCCTTTTTATAGACCTCTAGATCTAGGATTGAAATTTGAATTCCCTCCACAAGTTAGTTAACCAAAAGATTTAAATTTCCCTCCAAAAAGTTAGTTAAGCTTTAAATTTTGAATTTCCCTCCAAGAGTTTGTTGAACCGAGCCTTCTAGATGTACCACGTGGAGCTTCTGGGGTCTTCTGAAAGCTTTGGCCGTTATAAGAGACACGTGTACAAAATTTAGTGCTTTGATCTCCTCAAAAGGCCGCGGTTCCGCGGCGCCAAGGGGGTTTGGGCCGCGGATCCACGGTCCTTTAGTGGGCTTGGAGCTTCCTTTTTACATGGTAATTCTTGGTATGACTGGTAGGCCTCTTTCCAATGTGTGGATTTTTATTTGGCTTTCTGTATCACTACCAGATCAAACATCTTTTAGTTGGCGTATCTTTTATCAGTCTTTCTCCAATTTTGGGCTCTGCTTCCGGAATTTCCTGCATTAGACCCCAGACAAAAGTTGCGCTATACAAGGATGATGCGATGCCATGAAACACAGTTAATTTCCCTCAAAGTGCCGGTTTAAAAGTCTAACACATGCAATTTGGTATTTCAGAGATGAATTGGTAATATATGCAATTATGAATACCGAACACTTATATATGAGTTCAAATGGTAGGGAAATTACCGTGTTAAAAGTGCAGTATTTTCAACTGATCAAATTCCCCCAAACTTATTTTCGATCGTCTCGATCGAACTGTTTTATTAAAAAGAGAAGGAGAAAACAAAGAAAGAGAAAAGCACACTTTCGTAGGCAACATGATTGCACTGAGCACGTGCAACAAGCCTTTAAACCTCTAGGTGTCCCTAGTAGGAGGAGTGTTGTCTCCTGAGGGTTTTCAGCGGATTGCACCCACAAAATCCAATAATAAAAGGAAGATCATGAATATTACATTTAAAGACAAGAATTGTAAAAGAAAAGCCTTGAAAATTAGGGTTTCCAACTAAGCTAGCTTTTCGGTTGTCATGAGCCCTATCTTAATGGTCATGAAAAGATGTTAGAAATCACGTCCTCCCTCAATAAAACATCGTCTTATTCTTCATTCCTATCTTTATTCCAAACATCGATCATATCACCCTGCGTGTGTGTAAAGGACATCCCTACACCCGGAGAATTCAATTCAAGCTATCATACTCTTGCCCATCAGCCTCAGTACTTTTTAATTAATGAATATCTAGATGTGCTTACACACTTTCATGCGACCGTTGATACTTCTTGAGGTACTAACCGGCCGATTACTCATGTGCTTGCTTGCTTGGTGTATTTTCCTCGTCTTGCACCACCTCGGGTATAGCAGTGACTCCCAGACCAGTTGGCCTTAGGGCACTAGGTGAAAAAGCACCCTCGCTATATATTTTTTTATTGCCCTCGGTGATAACAAAACCAATGTCCATTTTGTCACCACTTTATATTTTCTTCATTTTTTTTTATTTCCTTCATACATCGGCTTTAAGACAAGAGCATTTCAAGGTATCTTCTATTATCCCGGGCTTTAAGACGTGTGTAAGTGCGAATAGCTGGGTATCAACGTTCAAAATGTTTGGCTTTCCAGAATAGAAACTATTTTTCAGACTTATTTTTATCTTCAGATTAGTGACTTCCTTCATCTTACTAACCCTTGGGACAACGGCTCATAACTACTTATTACTAGTTCGTATAAGAAAACTTCTAGTTTTCTCAAATTTTCTTAAATTTTTCTAATCTCATGGATGTAATTGTTCACTATCTAATCTTTTATTATCATAAATATTAAATATTTTTATATTTTGAAAATTTTTAAGTTTTTATATTTTGAAATTTTTTGAATTTTTATGGATTTTGAAAAATTTTAAATTTTTATAGGTTTTGAAAAATTATTTACAAAAAATGATGAGCCAAAAATATGTACACAGAATTTTTATGGGTTTTGAAAATTTTTAAATTTTTATGGTTTTTAAAGAAATGTGTTGTGCTTATGCAAATGATATGCACATGATTCAAAACTAAGCACAAATCTCCCCCAAACTTGTTTTCAACAGTGTCCTCACTGTTACCATCTGCTAAATCTCGAAAACCTGTAAGCCTGGGAGGAATTTATTAGTGGGGGCAAAATATATAAGTGAAGATCCTCCCCCAAACTTATTTTTAGCTTAAAATTTTTTTGTAAAAATTTTCTTTCCAAGAGCCAAAAATATTGTTCCCCCCCCCAAACTTGAGTTATGCAATGTTAAACTTTGAAAATCACATGAGGGGGTCAAAAATCAGTGGTCGATGCCAAGCTTTGCAAAGACCGAAGATCAACACCAACCATTCGAAGATTTTATCAATGCAGTGCTCGGGTTGGTGGAAGAAGAAGTGGGGAAAGGGTAAGAGGTGGAAGAGAGTGTGTGTGCGTCTCATTTTGGAGAGACGAAGCAGTGAGTGTGATGGATTACTCGCATTCTTTTTACAGTTCAGAAGAGGGAGTGGAGGTTCAATTTCAATGATTGGGACATGATTCATTTCAACACCCGTGTTATTCAGAAATGCGAGCTCATCAGCGAAGATCTCCTCAAAAGTTTCATCAATACCCCGAAGAATAATGTCATCACAAAGTGCGGGGTGATCTTCAGACTCTAAAAGCAATTCATAATCGGTGTTAGTTGTTGACCCGGGCATCTCAGTGGAAGAGTCCGTATGTGTATGATACATAGTTGGGTCAAACAACAACGTATGAAAAGAGTCAAGATCAGTATCAGGAGGATCATCAAATTCGCTGCTGTCGACATCCATTAAGTCGACAGAACAGATATGAGCAGTAGGTTCGGAGGGTACACTTCCAATCTTGTAAATGTTCAGCTCTATTGACCTATTCCCGAAAGATAGGGTCATAGAACCATTTCGACAGTTGATTATTGCATTGGAAGTGGCCAAAAAGGGGCGACCTAAAATCACCGGAATTTGATTCCGTGGGTTCGCTACAGGCTGTGTATCAAGTACAATAAAATCCACAGGGAATACGAATTCCCCGATTTTTATTAACACATCCTCCAGTTCACCCCTAGGTTTGGTGATTGATCGGTCAGCCATCTGAAGAGTGCAATGGGCTGGTTTTAACTCTCCGATCCCTAGTTGCTCATAGACTGAGAAAGGAAGCAGGTTAACACTGGCGCCAAGGTCTAAAAGAGCACGATTGATGTGTTTATCCCCAATAGAAATCGATATCGTAGGACATCCTGGGTCCTTACGTTTCTTTGGTAGCGGAGGGATAAAAGCAGTGCTAATACTATTAGACATGAAGACATTCTTTGGCACTTGAGTCTTCCTCTTCCTAGTGCACAAGTCCTTAAGAATTTTCGCATAAGCGGGGACTTGTTGAATCGCATTTAGGAGAGGGATGTTGATGTTAACTTGCTTGATCATGTCCATAATCTTCTCCCTATGTGGACTCGATGTGTTAGCCCTTAACCGATTAGGATAAGGTGCTTTAGCAATAAGCGCTGGGTCCATCATAGGAGAAGGAAGTGTGTGTGGCCTCGATCCCAAAATAGAAGTGGGGATCGTCTGTGGAGGAGTAAAAGAGGTGGGCTGAGGTGTCGAGCCTAGTGGGAAATGGAGAATAGGCTCGTGAGAAGGCGGTGGGGTAGAAGAATAAGAATCAGAAGCAGAAGCGTGTGTGTGAGGAAAGGTCTCAGCCGGGGTGTTGATAGGATTTTCAGTATCATCAACTTCTTCCCCAACATGGTTATCCAGCACTTTCCCAGATCTCAACGTGGTGATTGCATTCACATGATGTGAATAGCCAGGATTGGGTACAGGTTGAGCTGGGAGTTTCCCTTTCTCTCTTGCGCTCATTTCGGCCTTAAGTCGTGCAATCTCAGCTTCCATCGTTTTGATACTCTCAGCTTGGGACGCTGAGTTTTTCTTTATCTCACCAACGGAAGACTTAACCTCGGCCGACACTTCCATGAAATTTGACATGAGTGATTTCATGGTTTGAGCGAATTGAGAGAACTCATCAGAACAGGTCAACTGCATAGGATTAGAAGGTGCAGGAGTGTTGACCTGGTTTTGGAAGTTTTGTGACTGGTAGGGGTGCTGGGTGAGTTGAAGTGGTTGCTGTTGTGGTGGAGGGACCCGTTGGAATTGATTAGGGTTTGGAACCGTGTTTTGGGATTGGTTCCAAGCAAAATTTTGGTGATTCCTCCAACCCTGATTATATGTGGAAGAAAAAGGGTCGTTTCCAGGTCTTTGAAATGCGGCATTGGTATGCTCGAGACCTTGAAACTGAGAGTTTAATGGACATTCTTCTGTCAAGTGAGAAGGATCAGAACAGCACCCACAAACGGTTTTGGGGAGCGACATTGGGTTTAGGGAGGCTGCTAGGAATTTGTGTTCCATAGCGTCGAGCTTCTTTTGCATTGCTGCCATCTCAGCTCGAACACCTATGGACACGTCTATTTGGTGTACGCCACCCCTACTCGATGGCTGGGTTCCAGTCTCCAACTGAAGTGACTTTTCAGCGAACTCTTCTAAAAATTTCCATGCTTCCCCATCATCCTTGGTCATAAAGGTGCCTTGACACATGTTTTCAAGGTTTTGTTTAGTGGTAGGATTACTGCCCTCATATATGATTCGGCAAAGTTCCCATCTCGGGATGCCGTGATGTGGGCATTGAACAAAAAGATCCTTGAATCGGTCAAAGTATTTTGAAAATGGTTCAGCCGGAAGCTGGGAGAATTGATAGAGTTCACTACGGATTCGAGCTGTCTTTTGCATAGGGTAAAATTTCTTAAGGAATGCCGCAACGAATTCTTCCCAATTCGTGATGGAATGTGCGGTGGTGTTATACAGCCATTTCTCGGCTATATCGCACAAGGTAAATGGAAGAAGTCGTAGACGCATGGCATCCACAGAAAGTTGTATGTACCCATCATTGCGCATACGTTTTCAAATTTGGTAATAAAAACGTACGTGTCTTCAGTCTCGAGACCGTGGAATTTGGGTAGAAGGTTGATGTACTGGGGCTTAATCTCAAAGTTATCCCCGTTGGCTGGTGGAATGGATAAGCAGGTCGAGAGAGGACCTCGCAAGGGGTAACACCTCTCTTGGAGAGAGATGCGGGGTGGAATCTGCGCACCAACGGACGGCGGCAGAGTAGCGGTAAAGAGGTTTGATGGAGGCTGATCCATCGGTGTGGGTGTGGGTGTGGTGGGGGGTAAAAGAAAGGTAAATGGAGAAATACCGACTTCGGAGTCGATCGAGGGGACGTGGACAAGACGGGCACTAGAATCCCGTGTCCAGCCTATCTTGCACTAAAAGGGGTTAGTACAAGTGGCAGCGTGATTTATAATTAGGGGAAATGAAGTGAGTGTGGTGTTTGTTTTGAAAAATGATACTGATTTTGAAAATATGATGCAACAAGCAATACCCTAAAATTTATGGTCACCTAGGTCCAATCTCTAGACCGCTCCTAACTGCCAGAAGACAAGACGCAGGATAGAATCCTCCACTGCCTCTTTGTCCCTCCTGTGGCCAAGTAAGTGCCAGGTAAGTGGGAGGTTCTCCACTACGTAAGTAGTGGGCCTAATTAAGTAACCACTAGCCTTCGACACACTTGCCTAGGCACCATAAGAGAAACGCGGATAAGCAATGAATTACCCACGGCCTTCTTCTGTCCTAAGTGAGCGCGACGGTCCTTAGAGTCATCTCTAGATATTTTTTAATTAATGAGGGTAATGCGGATGCAGGTTTGTGATTTTTGGGGCTTAGGAAGGGTAATGAACTCCCCACCTAATCTGGATTTGGCCGTGCCCCTTAAATTCCGTATTAATATGCAAACAACCAAAAATCAAAAACACGCACAAATTTTATTTTGCTTTTGCGGCGCTGCGATTTATTTGCAAAGAAATCTGCAGCAAAGTGTTAATTGGAGTAGATGAGGTAAGAGATAAGAAAGATAGAGACTTACAGAGCAAAATTGGTGCAATGAATCAACAAGGGGGCCGCGGAACCGCCGCAATTGGTGGCTCCCACCGCGAAAACGCGGTCAAGTGAGGAAATATCTGCAAACTTGTTTTATGACAATGCTTCTGTTACTCCCCTTAGCACTCTGGAAAGCTCCGAAAATTTTTATCCAAGCTCCAATGATTCCAGATTTCCTCGCAATCAAATCACAACACACGTATTAGGGTTTGTACGAGTTTAGATCTAAAAATTATGATGGAATAAAATTTTCAACTCAAATTTCAAAAAATGAACAACTAGCGCACTATCCCCGGCAACGGCGCCATTTTGATTGTTAAGATTTTCCGATTGTGTCGTAAGAAACTAGATTTTAGAAATCACAATCAAAAATATTTTTGACCGCAATCAATAACGGTGTCGGATGTAGCGCGTTAGAAAGTGCGGATCGTCCACAGGGAAAGTGAGTTCCGTTCAATTTCCGAATTAGATGAGTTGAAAATTTAGGGCAAAGAAAAGAAAATAATTCATGATTTGCATTTAAAGATCAAGAAATAAGAAAAATCTAGATCTAGAAAAGACATTAAAAGCAAGAATTGAGATGTGTGATAATTTCCAACCAACAATCAAGATTAGAAGTATGGCTCATAAGAGTAGATCGGATCTATAGATGTGATGAGATCTAAAAATTACTAATTCTTATCCATTAATGAATTGATACTAGATCGATGCAAATTCATCGAGGTTTAAGGATCTTTGCGAGAAAATTAGGGATTCCGCAACTCATCCTTTGTCCTTTCGATGGATCGCATTCAAATTCTAGCTTCTAATTAATCAAATGTTTAATAGTTGTTCCCTAGTTTCGAGTGAACACGATCAAGAAAGTATCATCTCGAAACTAGGTTATTAATCATTTGATTAACTAGAATTTCCAAATATTATAGGATTTAAGAATTGTAAAAATATCTAAATCATCATCATCTAAAGATCGTCACAACTCCTACACGAGCGGAGATTACTCAAACATCATGATCACAAACACAATCACAAATTGAGATTTAATCATTATGCTTGAATTAAAAGATAAGCAAGAATATAGAAAATTCATCTTTATTTATCGACAAATTTCGTTACAACTCTCTTGAATTTACAAAAGGAAGGAACTAGATCGTCGATTTCGGCTTCGCTCGGCTCCTTGAGTCGCGGATCGGCGTGGATCTCTTGCTCCGTTGGAATCTGGCGTCGCTTCTAAAGGTTGAAGGCTCTCTTGCTCAAATTGCTCTCGGGATCTTTATCTTGATTTTGAATTAGGGATGGGGATTGAATTTGGCACAAGCTTTTGTCACTAAACTTGTGGGTTGAAGATGGTGGTGATTCTTGAACATTTTGCACCCTAGCTCTAGGCTCCTTTTTATAGACCTCTAGATCTAGGATTGAAATTTGAATTCCCTCCACAAGTTAGTTAACCAAAAGATTTAAATTTCCCTCCAAAAAGTTAGTTAAGCTTTAAATTTTGAATTTCCCTCCAAGAGTTTGTTGAGCCGAGCCTTCTAGATGTGCCACGTGGAGCTTCTGGGGTCTTCTGGAAGCTTTGGCCGTTATAAGAGACATGTGTACAAAATTCAGTGCTTTGATCTCCTCAAAAGGCCGCGGATCCGCGGCGCCAAGGGGGTTTGGGCCGTGGATCCGCGGTCCTTTAGTGGGCTTGGAGCTTCCTTTTTACATGGTAATTCTTGGTATGACTGGTAGGCCTCTTTCCAATGTGTGGATTTTTATTTGGCTTTCTGTATCACTACCAGATCATACATCTTTTAGTTGGCGTATCTTTTATCAGTCTTTCTCCAATTTTGGGCTCTGCTTCCGGAATTTCCTGCATTAGACCCCAGACAAAAGTTGCGCTATACAAGGATGATGCGATGCCATGAAACACAGTTAATTTCCCTCAAAGTGCCGGTTTAAAAGTCTAACACATGTAATTTGGTATTTCAGAGATGAATTGGTAATATGTGCAATTATGAATACCGAACACTTATATATGAGTTCAAATGGTAGGGAAATTACCGTGTTAAAAGTGCAGTATTTTCGACTGATCAACATCCATACATCTTCTCTACACATCCTAGGGCTTCTAGACTAGCAATCTCTTTGCTCTAGTTGCCTCGGCTCGAGGTGGAGCTCGGGGTACATCTCTCGGGTGGATCGTCTTCGACTCAAGAAAGCCGCGGAGGTGACCAAAGTCCGGATCAACCATCGGAGCAAGCAAAGAGAAGAACAACAAGAAGAGAAGGAGTTCAAGTTGAGGTATAACCCCTAACCGAGTAGATAAATCTCTAGCTAGGATGCTAGTGTGTTGTTTAGTAAAGATCCGGCTTTTACGGTCCATGTTGTCAAGTCCAGAAAAAATTTTGTTCTACCGTTTCCGCAACCCCGAAAGTACCGAGAGAGGTAACGTGGACCCAACAGTGGTATCAGAGCCTAACTAAACACACCCTAGCATGTTAGCAAAGTATTTAGAATTTCGACCGAACGATAAACCGCAAAACACCCCGAAAATTTGATGTTTCTGACGATTTTTTTTTTCTGTTCAAAAAGTAATAAATCGTGCACTAAAAATCGGCTCAGGCTTTTGTTAGAAAACTGCAAAAATTTGATCGCCCAACTCGACTAAACCGCAGCGGTTCCGCGGCATAAGCTTGCTTATGCCGCGGACCGCGGCCAGTTTAGCTCCGTTTGGGGATCTCCTTCTTGCAGTTTTCTTAGATGGGTATTTTGGGATTTTTACAATATGACTTTTTTGCCCAGATTTTCCAGAAAGAAAAATTAGTTTTTGGGGCTCAAAAATCCGTATTTTTGGTCGATATTTTGTATACTTTGGCTAATGGTTATATCTGTAATATTATATGTGTATTGAACGTCTACTAATCGCTATACGTCGATTAGTGGGGGTTATACATATCTGTGATCTGTGTTGTTGATGGTTTGTGTATATGAACTCGTTGGATTGTCGCGGATGAATAGCCAGGGTGGATGTGAGATGAGAGTTTCATTTTCTTTCATTCATGTAATAAATTTGTAAATTGATGTAATATTATTTGTATGGCCGCACAACCGGGTCGGGGTTGTAGCCGTCATTGTATAATTCTTTTTACTGTTTTTGCTCCTAGGATAGACGCATGGAGGGGGTGCACAGACTACCGGGTATCTCGAAGTGCCGAGTGGCCTACTCACGGCGTTGAGGGAGGTTGCTTCGCTTCGGGTACTTGGCGGGTAGTTTGCCGCACCCGTAGGGGTCTTGGGTGGGGTATTGGCTATTCATCGCGACCGTGTAATCCGCTTTTCGTTGCAGGCTCGAACGAATCGCGGGTTCCTAGTATATCCAAAGTTTTCATCTGTGATCTGGATTGGCTATCATTGCTATATATCTATATATAATAACTATTTAGGCGTTGCTTATGTTTTACAGCCGCGCTAGCCCAGCCCCCGCTCTGTCGTTAGTTAAGTAACCTGACGGGTGATGATGGGGCCCCGTGGCGAATGCGAATGGCATAAGCGTACGTCATATTTTGGTTGTTTTCTGCAATGGTAGGATTTAAATGATAGGACGTATTAAAAGAACTAATGCAAGAAAATAAACCTAAAAGATGTTGTTGGAACAATTTTTCAAAAAAAGGCTGTTATTACAAGGACGTTCACTTTTGTTTTGCATCGAGGTATTCGGTTATGAATGCCCAGCACCTCAGTCGACGAGGCAAGGACCGAGATCCCTTCATCGGGAGTGACCCCTTGGACAAAAGTTTGCGTCAGGGTAATAACTTCACTATAGTCGATTATTCTTGCTTTGCATCGAGGTATTCAGTTTGGAATATCCTGCACCTCATTCGACGAGGAAAGAGCCGAGATCCCTTCACAGGGAGTGACCTCTTTAGCAAAAGTTTTCGCCACTATATTTTTCAAAAACTGTATCACGTTCCTTCAACGATATCAAGTTCATTACGTTAACGGGTTTTTCGCCAAAAACCCAGCCGTAGCCCTCCGTCGTTTCTTATAAGTTATACTTAGTATTCGTGCTGCGTTTGTTGACTGTGTTAAAGCGCAGTGAACGGTAGCTAAGTGTTGCTTATCTGCTGGATACAATGTGATTGGTTAGGACATTTGTGTAACCTTGTTGACTGTGTCAAGGGTTATGCAGGTGGGTTTAATGCAATCAAGATAACGACGGGATGAACTTGACTAGGACTTTTTAATTTGTTGACTGTATCAAGATCACCTGGGTCCTAGGGGCAAAAACCACATCGGGAGTTTCAAAAGTACTGAAACTTGCAGATTTAGCATACCTTATGGAGTGTGGTGACTAGAGTGGATTCCATCTAGGTTATCACACAATGACAGTTGGATCCCGATCCCACTGATGAGTTGGATTACTCTCGGGAGATTATTTCACTTAACAATCAATGCTATAAACCTAGTAGGTGTCTAGAAAGGTGTTAGCGGGGCTACGCCCCCAGGGAAAAGAGGTTCTTAAATTAAGGAACTTCGCGAAAGCGTTGGAAAACCTCCCTCGAAGTACCGACACTAGCCTGGCTGAAAGGTTAAGCAAGTATTCTGACGTGAATTAAATCCCGGCTAGTTCTTCTTTTAAAAGGTTTTAAGAAAGAATTTGAGGAAACAGTGGGAGACATCCTGGTTAGATAAACTAATAAACCAATCTAATTTTGCAAGAGCGCACGCTGAGTGTTTCTTTTCTCTCTCTCCAGGTAGCAACCTTTTCACGCCCTAATCAAGATAATAAAATGTATCGCTTGACCGATCCGAATTCTTATTCGGGGCTGGGGAACGTTGGTTCAGCTCTAACTTGTGACAACAGTCATGAGTATGAGAATGGGAAAGGGGATTGTATGGATTTCCAGGATACCCAGTTGAAGAAGAAGCATGGTTTTGCATCTACTTCAGGTGTTCTTGTAATTGAGAACTGTTTTACGGTCAGCCCTACCTTGTGGGTACTTGATACCGGATCAGGATCTCATATCTGTAATTTATTGCAGGGACTGAGAAAAAGTAGGAAAGTTGCACCGGGTGATATGTCGCTCAGAGTAGCGAACGGAGCACAAGTTAATGCGGCAGCCGTCGGTGAATATCACCTAGTATTGCCAAATGGCAAGACTATGATTTTGAACGATTGCTACTATGTACCCTCCATGGTTTGCAACATCATATCAGTTTCTTTACTCGATAAAGATGGATATAACTTTGTTCTTGACAAGAATATCATGAACATTTACCTTAATAAGGTACTGGTTGCAGAGGGTACACTGTGTAATGGTATCTACGTTCTAAATCAGAATACAGTTCACAATGTACAAAACACACGCAAGAGGAAGAATTCAGATACGAATGAATCCTACTTGTGGCATTGTAGACTTGGTCATATCGGAGAGAAAAGATTTAGTAAGTTGCATAAAGATGGACTCTTGAATGCGTTCGAGTTTTCATCTTATGAAACTTGTCAGTCTTGTCTCAAAGGGAAGATGACCAAATCTCCGTTCACCGGACATGGAGAAAGAGCAACCGAACTCTTGGGACTCGTACATAGTGATGTATGCGGACTGATGTCTATACATGCAAGGGGTGGGTTCTCGTACTTCATCACATTCACTGACGATCTCTCTAGGTTCGGATATGTGTATCTGATGAAACACAAATCTGGAGCTTTTGAGAAATTCAAGGAATTTAGAAAACGAAGTAGAGAACCAGACAGGCAAAAGTATCAAGATCCTCCGGTCTGACAGGGGAGGGGAGTACTTAAGCACGGAATTCCTAGATTACTTAAAAGAGAATGGTATTCTCTCTCAGCTTACTCCTCCTTATACACCACAGCACAACGGTGTTTCGGAGTGGAGGAATCGTACCCTATTGAATATGGTTCGCTCCATGATGAGTAGTGCTGAGTTGCCTCTTTCATTCTGGGGATATGCACTTCAAACTGCAGCACATCTATTGAATCAAGTTCCATCCAAATCCGTGCCTAAGACTCAGTATGAAATATGGAGTGGTAAGAGTTTGTATCTTAAACGTATTAAGATTTGGGGTTGCCCAGCTTATGTCAAAAAGCAGAACCCAGACAAACTTGAGGCACGGGCCGTTTTGTGTAAGTTTGTGGGATACCCAAAAGATTCAAGTGGGTATCTATTCTACCATGCAGAGGAACAGAAGATAATTGTTTCAAGAAATGCCACATTTTTAGAAAAAGAATTTCTTGTTAAAAACATTAGTGGCAGCACGGTAGAACTGGATGAAATTCCAGAAACACAAGCTTTAACAAAAGACTTGGTGGAACCGCTAGATTCAGTTACAACCGACGAACCTCAGCCACTCCGCAGATCTGGTAGGATTTCTCATCCGCCCAAGAGATACTATGGTTTTCTCATAGACGGGGATCGAGAGGATTGCATCTTGGAAGAAGATGACCCTACCAGTTTCAGGCAGGCCATTATCAGTAGGGACTCTGATAAGTGGCAGGAAGCGATGCAATCCGAAATAGAGTTCATGTACGCCAATAAAGTGTGGACCTTGGATATTTCTCCACGTGGGGTAAAACCCGTTGGATGCAAATGGATCTACAAAAGGAAACTTGGTGTAGATGGGCAGGTGGAAACCTATAAAGCTAGACTCGTTGCAAAAGGTTTTCGTCAAAGACCTGGTTTGGACTATGATGAAACTTTTTCTCCGGTGGTTATGCTCAAATCCATTCGGATCCTACTTGCCATTGCTTCCTTCCATGACTATGAAATCTGGCAGATGGATGTTAAAACGGCTTTCCTAAACGGTTGTTTGGAAGAGTGCGTTTACATGGATCAACCAGAAGGTTTCGTAGACAGTGGGAGCAGCGGGAAGGTGTGCAAGTTGCTTAAATCCATTTATGGATTAAAGCAGGCATCGCGGAGCTGGAACATCTGTTTTGATGAGGCAATCAAGGAATTTGATTTCATCAAGAATGAAGATGAACCCTGTGTTTATAAGAAGATTGTAGGACGAACTGTCGTATTCCTAGTCTTGTACGTGGACGACATTCTTTTGATAGGAAATGACATTCCTATGCTACAATCGGTAAAGCTATTTTTGTCACAAAGGTTCTCCATGAAGGACCTGGGTGATGCCTCGTACATTCTGGGGATCAAGATCTATAAATATAGATCCAAGAGACTACTGGGAGTTTCGCAATCCAGGTACATAGAGACCGTACTAAAGAGATTTAGTATGGAGGGTTCCAAGCGCGGTAACATACCCGCATTGCACGGAATTACCCTCTCCAAGAAGATGTCTCCTAAGACTGTCGAGGAGAGGGTTCCCATGAGCACTATACCCTACGCTTCGGCGGCAGGATCTATAATGTATGCGATGCTATGTACAAGACCAGATATAGCTTACGCACTGAGCACGGTAAGCCGGTATCAGTCAGACCCAGGTGAGGACCACTTGACAGCAGTGAAGAACATTCTCAAGTACCTAAGAAGGACTAAGGAAATGTTCCTGGTTTACGGTAATGGAGACCTCAGGGTCGAGTCCTTTACCGATTCAATCTTCCAGAGTGACAAAGATGACAGCAAGTATGTCTTGGGTTTTGTGTTTACCATCAACGGAGGGGCGGTATGTTGGAGGAGTTCCAAACAGGATACCGTCGCAGACTCGACGATGGAGGCTGAATACATTGCTGCAAGCCATGCCGCAAAAGAGACGGTCTGGATGAAGAAGTTCATTAGTGAACTTCAGGTGGTTCCGTCCATTGTTGACCCAATACCTTTGTATTGCGATAACAATGGGGCTATAGCTTTAGCGAAGGAACCAAGGTCCCATCAGAAATCCAGGCACATATTAAGGTGGTATCACCTGATCAGGGAGATCATTGATCACCAGGAGATCGAGGTGCGGAGAGTGGACACAAAGGACAACACAGCGGACCCATTCACGAAGGCCTTACCCCAGACTCAGTTCGAGCGGCTGATCGAGATGACAGGTCTTCGATACGCCAGTACATGGCCTTAGTGCAAGTGGGAGATTGTTAGTGTATATGCCCTAGAGGCCATTACTGTATCATACTAGTATGTATATTACTTGATGGAAGCTTGGGATATTCACAGTTGTACAGACAATCTTGCTCAATATAGTAGTATGCTACTTGGTTTGTCTCTGCTTTAATGTGTACATGTGTGTTTATTTATTATATCACCTATATGCATTAGTAGAGCCCTTAGGATCTTTGCTTGATTACCGGCGTTGTGATGGAGATCACACTCGTGGGGGCTGGGTAATCCACAAGCACATCCTTATACACGTCCCTAGTCATGGGAGTATCGAGATAGGGCATCGATACTCCGGAGTAGACTAGCGTATGCGCTTCTCATCCCAGCACGGGAGACGGTCTGTCCCACAGCCGTCAGTACGTCGTACTTGAGATAGTATGCGGGTGCTCGTTAGGTTACGAGTACACTGGACAGGACTCGTCGGGAACTGATGGTTGGTATTATACCTATCGTCGGTTATCAGTTCCCAGGTGACATGAGTACAGCTTAGTCCGCTGACTTGACGCTGTCACTTCGCCTCGAGTGTGTTCCCACTGTTCTTTGATTACTACCCTACCACGGCTCTACTGAGTCGTGCAAACAGGTAGTAGTTGGGAGCAGTCCCGAAGCACTTGGAGGCAGTGACGGTTAGACAGGATTCGTCTCTCCCGGTATTGGGGGTTGACATCGCGCTGTGTCTAGGAGAGCCATTACACGAGTAGTCCCTGGCCAGGGCAAACGAGATATACTGGTAGGTTTCCAGTGTTATCTCAGGGTGTTCTGGGCTTCACTCCGACACGACTTGTACCGCTATTAGGGGACTGACGTTTACCGCCCCCTAGGCCCGCCATGCGATGTATCAGATGAACAGACCGGACTGTGCGGAGATTGTCACATACAGGCTCAGTAGGAGTTCGGATGGGTTCACCTCATCGGCCTTCTTATCGACATCTACCTGGGGACCGTTACGTACAGCTAGTGCCGCTTGCGGTTTGTGGTTAAACCCACTGCCAGCGTAGTGTCGAGTCTTTAGAGTCCCACACAGAGAGTTTCCCTGCACTGAGCGAAACGTGTAGAGGCCGTATGGTTTTACGGCAGGGCTGCGATCACTTACGTACACTTGTGTGCGTATGGTGTTCGGGCAGGCAGTACTAGTAGGCTTTGGTTTAAGCCGGATCCTAGTATTGCATGGATGGATTTGTTTTGTCTTCTGCGCATCCGCATTCTACGGAATGCGGATGCAGGTGTGTATGCACAGATTTCCGGAGCGATGAAGGAGGAGGTGCCTCATTAGGGTTTTGGCAGTTGGTTCGGCCAAAACCGTTATGTGGCAGGCTCATTAGGGTTTTGACAGTTGATTCGGTCAAAACCATTTTGAGGCGGACTCGTTAGGGTTTTGACAGTTCGTTTGGTCAAAACCATTATGAGCCGGGGATATTATTTACTAATCCTTTCATTGATAATTATGTTATGGCTAATTACATTGACCATTTGACCATCTTGACTTTGTTGATCGTTTGACCAAAGTTGACTAGGATCTTCTTGAAAGATCTAAAGTATTCTTTGGTTTTCTTTTTCTTTTGTGATGATAATGGTCATGTCATTTGTAGCCATCAACTTTATCTTGATGGGATTAGTAATGATAATGTTTTTGCATTATTGCAACCATGGTTGTGTTTTCTCTTGGTTAACTTTTTCATTTGCTCACTCTCATTCTCTCTCATAAGAAAAGAAATGAGAAACATTTCCATGGTTGCTCCTCCTTCTTCCTCCTCTTGATTTTTCCTTTGATCTCATATGTTGAGAGAAAAAGGATTTCACTTGACAAACACATACATACATCTTCTCTACACATCCTAGGGCTTCTAGACTAGCAATCTCTTTGCCCTAGTTGCCTCGGCTCGAGGTGGAGCTCGGTGTACATCTCTCGGGTGGATCGTCTTCGACTCAAGGAGGCCGCGGAGGTGACCAAAGTCCGGATCAACCATCGGAGCAAGCAAAGAGAAGAACAACAAGAAGAGAAGGAGTTCAAGTTGAGGTATAACCCCTAACCGAGTAGATAAATCTCTAGTTAGGATGCTAGTGTGTTGTTTAGTAAAGATCCGGCTTTTACGGTCCATGTTGCCAAGTCCAGAAAAATTTTTGTTTTACCGTTTCCGCAGCCCGGAAAGTACCGGGAGAGGTAACGTGGACCCAACATGTACACATTGAAGTAGAAACAAACCAAGTAGCATACTAGCATTTTGAGCAAGATTGTCTATACAACTGTGAATATCCCAACCTTCCATTAAGTAATATACAAACTAGTATGATACAGTAATGGCCTCTAGGGCATATACACTAACAGGCTATAGTGCTCTCAAGGCAATTATCATAGTCGCGGACTTGTGATTATGATGATTGAGTGAGGACCTATAACGATAAAGCGGTCTTATTCAAGATAATAGTATGCTATCTGGTTTGTCTTTATCATAATATACATGTTGACAGAGCCCATAGGATTCTTGCTTGACTGCCAGCATTGTGATGGCGATCACATATGTGGGAGCTGGGGTCTATAAGCACATCCTTAAATGTCCCTAGTCGTAGGAGTATCGAGACCGGGCATCGATACTCTAATGTAGACTAGTGTATACTGATCGAGACCCCGACGAGGGGCGGTGGCCAGGTCTCACAAGCCATTGGTGTTAGTTTGTTCACCTAAGATAGTATACAGGTGCTCATTGGGTTATAAGGACACTGGACGGACTCGCCGGGAACCTGCTAGTTGGTATTATACCTATTGTCAGATAGCAGTTCCCAGGTGACATGTGTACAGGTTAGTCTGTCGGCCTGAGATCGTCATTTGTCTCTTGTGAGTTCCCACTGTGCTTTGATTACTAACTTACCATGGCTCAAAGGAGTCGTACAAACAGGTTTTAGTTGGGTACAGTCCCGAGCCACATGGAGGCAGTGATCGGATCATCGGGGATTCGTCCCTCCCGGTATTGGGGTTGATGTCGCGTTGTGTACGGATGGCCATCACCATAAATCCGTGGCCACGATGGACGAGAATTATCGATCCAGGATCGATAGTTTCTCAGGTGGTGGCGGGTTTCATACCGACACTAAATATCGCGTTGTTGGGGGTCTGACTTTATCCACCCCCCTAGACTCGATATGCGATACTCTTAGACGAACAGACCGGACTGTGAGGATATTGTCACTGACAGGCTCAGTAGGGGTTCAGGATGAGTTTGCTCGTCGGCCTCCCTTTCGCTCAATACCTGGGTAGCCATTATGTACAGCTAGTGCCGCTCATGTGGTTTTGGTTAAACCCACTGCCAGCGTATTGACGATTCTTTAGAGTCCCACACAGAGGGTTTTCACGGTTCAGGCGATATGGTGTACATGAGGTATGTTGATACATACAGATGCCCGATTAAATATGTGCACTTGCTGTGCAGACTTTAATTGGATGGTCGATAATACTAGTAGCTTAGGATTAAGCCAGTTTATTAAATCAGGTTTTGATTTAATAATTTACATATGTATTTACATATATATATGTATTCTAGTATTATTTTTCGCTATTTATTTTCTCTCTTGGCTATTCGTATTTTTGTACGAATATGCGTATATGTATTTCGATACATGTACCGGGAAGTATTCCGTATTTTATACGGAATAGCTTCTAGAAGCTTTGCTACCTCATTATTTGATTTTCCATTTATGGAAATTCATTTTGTTTAATAATGAGGTGAAGGGTGGAAAAGGTGACAAGGAATGGGCATGAGTCAAAGCATGCTGCAAAGTATGATTGGATTTGTTTATTTGTTTTAATTGGAAAATGACATTTTTGTGGGGATGAGGGGGGGAGGGGGCGACCACAATTTTGAATGGTGATTCATTTCATTTTGGCTCATGATTGATTA
Source organism: Agapanthus africanus (assembly GCA_030015575.1). Lineage (NCBI taxonomy): Eukaryota > Viridiplantae > Streptophyta > Magnoliopsida > Asparagales > Amaryllidaceae > Agapanthus > Agapanthus africanus. The sequence goes on along the minus strand of JASDDO010000016.1, from coordinate 37,678,519 downwards.
CACTTCTACTCTCTCATTCACACAAAAGGCTTAATTATTTTGCTCATGCTATTTTTTAGTTTTCATCACTCCATTCTTCTTCTATGGTTGCTCCCTTGAGCACAAGAAAAGAGAGAAAATTGTAGTGATACTTTCATACACCCCACTCTCCATCGCTAGCGACTTTGGAGCGTCGGTTACCTCGTTTGTCGAGGTTGGAGCTTGCGCCATTTCCCTCGGGTGGATCATCGGAGACGAAGGAAGACCAGCAACCAAACCATATCAAGGAGCCGCTAGGAGCTTGGAATGAAGACCGAAGGACACGGATCAACTCGGTATAATGATTCTAACCTCTTATTAGTTTGCTAGTTTTGGGTTTAAGGTCGATCCGTAAATCGGGTAACGGTAGCGCCGGTTTTATAAATTTTTGTTCCGCATTTTGGCAGCGTTTCGATGGCCGGGGAGCTGCCGGGACCCTTCATGGTATCAGATCCACCCTTTAAACCCTTTACTAGCTTATTTAAACGTGTTTAAAAGATCGATCGACGGAAATTGCCAAAATCACGATTTCAATTTTCTGTTCTCTGCCGATTTTCAAAAGTGTTCAAAAAATATTTTCTAGTGGCTTAAAAATCCGTGCAGGCAATTTTAAGGGTACAGAAAAAATTTGAACCCATGAAGCCTCCAAAGCGCCGTGGAACCGCCGCACTTACCCCCATTGGCGGCGGATCCGTGGCCATTTAGTGGCGACGGGCTTCACAATTTTTCCTGTAGCCCCCTGGATTGGAATTGTGATTTTTTATATATTCTGTTTTGGCCCAGTTTTCTGTGCAGTGTTGTTATTGCTATTGGGGCCAATTTGGAACTTAGCCGATCGATAATTTAAGCGTGCGTTTGACAGTACATACATTATAATCTGCGACCGTGAATGTCATTTGATCGGTAAACCCGTCTAACTGCTATATGTTCTTTTAGACGGGTTTGCGAACGTGACATTCACGTTGATGTTCTGTGTTGTGCTGTGATGTTGGTTGGATCGTCGTGGTGGATAGCATGAGTGCAGTGGTAGTACAGTTTCATTTCATTTGTACATTTGATATTGCGGGGTGAGCGTCGACATGTGGACTGCCGTCACTACCAGTTTGTATATTATTCTTTTAGGGCACGACCGGGCTGAGGTCGATGTCACCCTTGTATATTATTTTATTTTCTGTACTAGGATTACCCCACGATGGAGTGCACGAATAGCCGAGTTCTAAAGGGCAACTGGTCCGCATCTTATGGCATTCATACGGAGGGGACCTTACTCTAGGATTGGCGGACTATTCGCCGTACTCGTAGAGGGTATAGGTTGACCCAGGAGGGGTGCTCAAGTTACCGGATTCTGTGAAGTGCTGGGTGGTCCATTCACGTTGCTGAAGGGGACTGCCTCACTTCTGGTTTTGCGGGTAACTTGCCGCTCTCGTAGGGGTCTAGGGTTTCATTGCACATGCTATCCACACGACAGGGAACGTCGGGTCTCACTTGCGGCTCAAGTGAAACTCGGGGCTCCATATTATCCACCATTCTGTGTTGCTTCTGTGATGTTTCTGTGATGTTGCTTTATATCATGCCTGGGACGAATGTTATATATATTTATATATACTAGTAGATATTGTATATGTTTTGCACCCGCGCTAGCCCAGTCCCCACTCTTTCGTTAGTTAAGTAACCTAACGGGTGATGACGGGACCCAGTGGAGAATGCGGATGGCATATACGTACATTTTATTTTCGTTCTTTTCTGGTGTGATTAATTGATGGGGCTGCATTGATTCTTTTCAATGCAAGGATAAAACAAACCTATTTATATGATGTCGTTGGAACCATGTTTTTAAAAACTGACATTACAGACGTTCTCTTTTTCTTTGCACAGTGGTATTCATTTGGAATACCATGCACCTCATTCGACGAGGCAAGGGCCGAGATCCCTTCATCGGGAGTGACCCCTTGAGTAAAAGTTTGCGTCAATGTAATAACTTCACTATAGTCGTTTCCTTTTGCTTTGCATCATGGTATTCAGTTTGGGATATCCTGCACCCCATTCGACGGGGAAAGAGCCGAGATCCCTTCACCGGGAGTGACCTCTTTAGCAAAATTTTTCGCCACTATATATTTGAAAAACCACTTGGATTCCTTCAACGAGATCAAGTTCATTACGTTAAAGGTTTTTCACCAAAAACCAGTCGTAGCCCTCCGTCATTTCTTGCAAGTATTGCTTAGTATTCGTGCTGCGTTTGTTGACTGTGTCAAGGAGTAGTGTGCGGTAGCTAAGTAGTGCTTGTTTGTGGCATATTAATGCGATTGGTTAGGACAGTCGTGCGGCCTTTTTGACTGTGTCAAGGGCTCGTACTGGTGGGTTTAATGCAATCCTGGATAATGACGGGTTGAACTTGATTAGGACTCTTTGATTTGTTGACTGTGTCAAAGTCACTTGGGTCCTAGGGGTAAAAACACATATCGGGAGTTTCAAACATACAGGAAACTTGCCAGGCTTACGCATACCTTCTGGAGTGTGGTGACTTGAGTGGCTTCCATCAAGTAATCATGCGATGATAGTTGGATCCCGATTCCCACTGATGAGTAGGATTACTCCTCGGGTGATACCGACTAATTCTCCTTTCAGGTTTGGAGGAGAATTCGAGGATACAGTGGGAGTCATCCAGATTAGATAAAATACCATTCGGATCTAGGTTAGAGTGCATGCTAAGTGTTTCTTCTCTCTCTCTCTCTGGCTGCGACGATGACCCGACCTTTGACTAAAACTCATGAAACCAAGTTAACCGAACCTTCTTAAAACACTTTGGCTTTTGGAATGTCACGGTGTCGCATACATCAATGCCACTTCTATATCACCTTTGCATTTCTCCAGAACACCCCGTATTATTATGAACATCTACTTCCATTAGATAAATCCATCGTATAGTTACATACGAACTCGAAGGAATTTTTTCGAGGATGGATTCTGGTTCTGGAGAGATTGAATAGGATTATTCGGTTGTCTTTTCTCTTTACCTTCTCTCAGGTTGTGAGGGCTCCTAGGATTAGGAGAGGGTACACCTATTGAGCTTATTGGATAGTCTTCCTCCAGACCATAGGTAGGTGCCGAACGGTAGGGAAGGAAGAAAACCAATTAAGCTTAAGTGTGGTGTATAGAAGGTAATAAGTAAAGACATATAAAGGGATTAGAATAATGGCAAAGGAAATGCGATCACCATCATTCATGACGAAACCATGTATACCCCTGCCACTCCTACATCCACTTTGCTTTTCTTTAGAGCACTCTGTATCACTACGGATATCTACTTCCATTGGATAAATCCATCGTATAGTTACATACGAACTCGAAGGAACTTTTTCGAGGATGGATTCTGGTTCAGGAGAAAAAGAATAGGATTATTCAGATGTCTTTTCTCTTTACCTTCTCTCAGGTTGCGAGGGCTCCTAGGATTAGGAGATTACACCTATTACGCTTATTGGATAGTCTTCTTCCAAACCTTAGGCTGGTGTCTGACTGTGCGATGTTAATTGAAAACTGTTTTCCCAATTGGAATCTAACTCCAGGGTATGTATTTACCAGATCAGTTTCTCACATCTGTATGTTATTACAGATGGTGAGTGGGAGTAAGATATTGGGAATTGGGTGATTAGATCCTCATTATATCAGAATTCGTAGTAATTGGTGATATTTAAGGAAATCATCTGGATTTTGCCGGATGGCAAATATTTGGTTTTGAATATCCGTTGTTATGCACCAATTTCAAACTGATATATCTGTACATTTATTTTATAAAATGAGATATAACTTTTTGATATTGTGTCTATGACATTTACCTATATTAGTTGGTGATTAGGTAAGGTGCATTCAACAGCGGTGTAATTCTTCTTAACCATAGTACAGTTTTTCAACTTACGATGCATAGAGTTTGAGTTATTGAACTCAGGGGACTTATACAAAGTATTGTATGTTGTCCAGTGTCCGTTAGGACAATGGGGTTGGTGCCCGTACTATATTCTGTTTACTTGTGACTTCTCCAGTTCTGGACAAGTATTTCGTTGAAATGCAAAGTCCAGATATAGAGAAGTTATAGGTATAAGAATAAAGTAGAGAGCCATTTGTTGGAAGTATCAGGATTCTTCGATGAAGTCAAAGATGTAGATACTTGTGTCTGGTATTCCGCTGATAGTAATAGTTTTGAGAACTTGCTTTTCTTTCGGGTTACTCATATGTGGATGCACTCCTAGATGAGTAATGTTGATTGTCCTTTTTCCATTTGGTTGATATGCACTGAAGACAGCTGCATGATTTTGAATCTGGTTCAAATTAGATTAGTGCTTTTGTTTCTATATTAGATTTATATAGAATCAATTTATATCTTAACGATGTTAAGGTATAGGGAGTTGTCCGGCTGATTCTTAAAACCAGAATCCAGATAAACTCAAGGCACATTTCAGTAATGGCAGTTTGTGGGTTATCCCAGGCTTTGACGAGGGTTAACTTTCTACCATCAGGAAGTTCAGTATTTATACTGTTCTTGACTCGCCACAGTTTTAGTAAAATGGATTTTTTCGGAAAAACAAAAGTGGGAGTATGGTAGAACTGGAAGTGATTCCAGAACCACAAACGATCACTGATGATTTAATAGAACCTAACGATTCAATTAGTTTCGACGTTCCTTTAGCCATTTCGTAGATTTTGGTGGGTAACCTCTGGCACCCGAGAGGTACTTCGGTCTTCTCAGAGATGGTGACAGGGAGGTTCTTGTTTACCCAGATTTGCCATTGCTACTGTTCTAGACTGTAAGTCCCGGCAGGAGGATGCGTACAGCGTCGTTCTAAACAAGATTTAGAAGTGCACGTGTATATGACTCTGCCAGAGGATTGTTGTAGTCAGTGGGAGCAGCGGAAGCATAGTAGGCAAGCAGCTTATGTCTATTTATAGACTAAAGCAGGTATAGCGAAAATAGATCATCTATTTTTGATGTGACAGTCATAGGTCTTGACCTCATCAGAATAGGAAATGGATCCATTAAGAAGGTAGTAGAGAGTGATGTCCAGGTATTGGGATGATATGCACTTGATAGGAAGAGATATTCCTATACTACGATCGGTTGTACTATGGTTGTCACAAAGTTGTTTCTCCACATAGGATATGGACATAATATCAGGTTTTCTGGTTACTAGATCTATGGTTTTGGATCTAGATTTGGGAAGTATCCTAATCTGGGTAGTTTGACATTAAATGGACGACTCCTGGAATGGTGGTCTACCTGCAGGTGATGGAGTCAACCTCTCTAAAGGTGTCTTACAGACTAAAAGGGAGAGGGTTCTGCATGATTAGCATATCACTTGCTTAGGCAATTGAGTTAATCGTGAAATGTCAAGTACCACACCAGATATTGTTTTTGCACTAGCTGAAGTAAACATATATTAATCCAATCCTGGAGAAACATCGGGAAGCAGTTTATGAACATAAGTGAATGTTCTTAGGATATGGTAACGGCAGCCTCCTTCAGGAGACGGTTATCATTTCAGGCTTCCAAGGTGACCTAGATGACAGAGTGACTGTCAGAGTTATAGTTTTTTCCCTCTTTTGAGGGACAGTATGTTGGACAGGTGGTCCAAGCGGATATTGAGGAAAGGCAAGGCGCAGGATACTGATTAAATTCAGTGGACGATACAGTCTTAGTATTTTTCTGGATTTGGAGTTCATTTTTGAACTGGGTCCCATCATATATCCAAACAAATTCTAAGACAAGTATTACTTATTTCGGGAGATAGTTTTCTCCGCGAAGTTGAGATTAAGAGAGATACAAAAAGAAACATTGGAGCGGATCCACTGACTGAGGCTATTTCTCGAACGCAATCATTTTCGCAAACAGGCTTTGCGAAACTGATTAGTAGAGAAGTTGGGTGTTCGGTATCACACGGGCTGTGAGTATGCGACATCGCAATAATTGGCCTTAAGTGCAAGTGGGAGATTGTTGGCTATAGTGCCCTCAAGGTAATTATCATAGTCACGGACTTGTGATTAGGATGATTGAGTGAGGACCTATACCGATAAAGCAGTCTTACTCAAGATGAAAGTATACTATCTGGTTTATCCTTATCATAATATACATGTTGATAGAGCCCATAGGATTCTTGCTTGACTGCCAGCATTGTGATGGCGATCACATATGTGGGAGCTGGGGTCTATAAGCACGTCCTTAAATGTCCCTAGTCGTAGGAGTATCGAGACCGGGCATCGATACTCCAGTGTAGACTAGTGTATACTGATCGAAACCCCGACGAGGGGCGGTGGCCAGGTCTCACAAGCCATTGGTGTTAGTTTGTTCACCTAAGATAGTATGCAGGTGCTCATTAGGTTATGAGTACACTGGACGGACTCGCCGGGAACCTGCTAGTTGGTATTATACCTATTGTCAGATAGCAGTTCCCGGGTGACATGTGTACAGGTTAGTCTGTCGATCTGAGATCGTCATTTGTCTCGTGTGAGTTCCCACTGTACTTTGATTACTACCCTACCACGGCTCAAATGAGTCGTGCAAACAGGTTTTAGTTGGGTACAGTCCCGAGCCACATGGAGGCAGTGATCGGATCGTCGGGGATTCGTCTCTCCCGGTATTGGGGGTTGATGTCGCGTTGTGTACGGATGGCCATCACCATAAATCCGTGGCCACGGTGGACAAGAATTATCGATCCAGGATCGATAGTTTCTCAGGTGGTGATGGGTTTCATACCGACACTAAATACCGCGTTGTTGGGGGTCTGACTTTATCCACCCCCCTAGACTCGATTTGCGATATTCTTAGACGAATAGACCGGACTGTACGGATATTATCACTGACAGGCTCGGTAGGGGTTCAGGATGAGTTTGCTCGTCGGCCCCCCCTTCGCTCAATACCTGGGTAGCCGTTACGTTCAGCTAGTGCCGCTGACGTGCTTGTGGTTAAACCCACTGCCAGCATATTGACGAGTCTTTAGAGTCCCACACAGAGGGTTTTCACGGTTTAGGCGATATGGTGTACATGAGGTATGTTGATACATACAGATATCCGATTAAATATATGCATTTGCTGCGCAGACTTTAATTGGACGGTTGATAATACTAGTGTCTTAGGATTAAGCCGGTTTATTAAATCAGGTTTTGATTTAATAATTTACATATATATATATATATATATATATGTGTGTGTGTGTGTGTGTGTGTGTGTGTATTCTAGTATTATTGTTCGCTATTTATTTTCTCTCTTGGCTATTCGTATTTTTGTACGAATACGCGTATATGTATTTCGATACATGTACCGGTAAGTATTCCGTATTTTATACGGAATAGTTTCTAGAAACTTTGCCACCTCATTATTTGATTTTCCATTTATGGAAATTCATTTTGTTTAATAATGAGGTGGAGGGTGGAAAAGGTGACAAGGAATGTGCATGAGTCAAAGCATGGTGCAAAGTATGATTGGATTTGTTTATTTGTTTTAATTGGAAAATGACATTTTTGTGGGGATGAGAGAGGGGGGCCGACCACAATTTTGAATGGGGATTCATTTCATTTTGGCTCATGATTGATTACACTTCTACTCTCTCATTCACACAAAAGACTTAACCATTTTGCTCATGCCATTTTTTAGTTTTCCTCACTCCATTCTTCTTCTATGGTTGCTCCCTTGTGGACAAGAAAAGAGAGAAAATTGTAGTGATACTTTCATACACCCCCACTCTCCATCACTAGCGACTTTGGAGCGTCGGTTACGTCGTTTGTCGAGGTTGGAGCTTGCGCTGTTTCCCTCGGGTAGATCATCGGAGACGAAGGAAGACCGGCAATCAAACCTCATCAAGGAGCCGCTAGAAGCTTGGAATGAAGACCGAAGGACACGGATCAACTCGGTATACCGATTCTAACCACTTATTAGTTTGCTAGTTTTGGGTTTAAGGTCGATCCGTAAATCGGGTAACGGTAGCGCCGGTTTTATAAATTTTTGTTCCGCATTTTGGTCGCATTTCGATGGCCGGGTCGCTGCCGGGACCCTTCAGCGACCAGTGCTGTTTTCAGGGAAGAGAGGCGGTTGCAACTCGACCACAAGGATGCCGTCCCAGCCGGTAATCCAGCGGTCCCTTTGAAGCGACGAACAGCCGTTCGCCCCTCTTTAAGAGAAATCACTACGGCTATATTCCTACGAGCTTTCCCTAAGAAGCTTCAGCCAAATGTTCCTACGAATGCGGTAGCCACGGCGTCCCTGGAATCGGGCATTGGTTCGGAGATCGGAACCCTCCGTCCGAAGATGCCTGTCAAGCGAAAGCTTTTACCATCGGTTGTTGGTGCCCGTTCGCAGAAGAAGAAGAAATCTCTATTCTCTGCAGATGTGGTATTCGGCCAGGAGCCCAATGCTTCCTATAGTGAAGGCTTGTGCGAATATGGCACCAATGAGGGTTTGTTTGACACGCCTGCAACCGATACTGATCTTCAAGCTGCCATCGCAGCTTCCAAGCGACTAGCCCGCGAGGAAGCAGCGTTGGTCTCTATTGCGGAGTATGGTTTACTTCATTTACATTCTTCTGCACATATCCTTTCTCCCTTTATTATGCTTTTATTAACGCTCTCTTCTTCAACAGGTATTTTAGCTGAAGAGGGTCTCGCGGCTTCCCTCAGGACGTTCGAGAAGGAAGAGAAGTTTCGCGCTTCTTTGGGCCTTGGTATAATTCGTGTTATTACACCTTTACTATTTTTATTCATGATCTCACCCTTTTCTTCACCTTATTACAGGAACTACCATAACCCAATTTGTTTCAAGTGTGGTGCCAATCCTAAATGGTGATGCAGCAAAGCTTCCAGAGCCACCGATCACGGCAGCGGCCGTCCCAAGGCCACAACAGGAGGAGTTGCTGAAGCAGCCGATGATGGATGCCATAGCGGATACGGAGGCTGAACTCGATTTGGACGACGACATCCCCCTGTTGGAAGTGTTAACGAGGTTGGTTCACACGGTCCAGGTCGATAGGAAGCGTAGAAAACGCGCCGTGAGGGAACGCGAAGCTGTCTTAGCTGCGGGTGCAGGTTCGAGCAATGTCCCATCTTCTAACATCCCCCTGGTGGACGCTCCTTCCGCTCTGCCTACCGTCCATAGACAGCTTGCATGTGCAGCTCGGGAGGAAACTGAAAAGCTACTTCAAGAGGCAGGGCCGAGTCCTGACGGTGGCATGGCAGGTGAAACGCCGATGATTACAGAGCCCGAAGTGGCCACTCTTTCTCGAGAATCTGGGAGTGTCCAGACTGCTGCTCTTTTTCCTTGTGGCTCCTTGGTATCGGCGGGTGTCGCAAGCATTAGGACGGCCCTTGTTGAGTCATTGGATGAAGCTATGGGTGCGGAATCTACTCCCCTGAAGGAGAATGAGGAAGCCGTTACACTTGGTGACGCTTTCGGCATAGTTTCGGTCTCTGACCTATCAGGTACTCCTTGGGTTATTATCTTTGAGTTTTTAATCCTGTTAAGCCCCTCTAATAATATTTCTTTTGTCTTGCTCATAGGCGCGGTAAACCCTGAAGCTGTGCCGGCTGAAGAATTATCGTCGGCCGCTACTTTGACAGTCACGGTTCCTTCGCTTTCTTCTGTGCCTTCTCAAATTTTGGAAGATATAGGTTTCTCACTCATTTGCTTTACTATGGATACAATCCTCTTTTTATTGACTATATATTGTCGCGACTCTGTAGGAGTACTTTTCGACCACTTATACTAGGTGCTAAACCCGCATTTTTCCTTTCAATCGGAAGTCGTTCCACCTTCCGGTATTGGTCAGTATATTCTTCACCTAGTGTTTCTCCTTTTTATGAGTAGACTTCTTGTTGTTAAGCCTTCCTTATATTGATCACAGTATCACGGCTCGGAGGAGGAAGCGAAAGAATAGCCACGCCTCCGGTGCTCCCTGTTTCACCATCTTCAACAGCTGGTATGGTAGATCTCGTCCGTCAAGCGTCCTCTTTCAAGTTGAAATCTGACCGTGATTTATTTGCAGCGATTACACTGGTTTCAGCTCCTTTTGAGTCCCACATTCCTACGCCCACGGGGACTTTCGCTAAACGTCCATCTTCCAGGGACGCAGTGAATAGCCGGCGAATGTTAAGCGAGTTTGTTGAAGATCTCGACGCCGAGGCCCTCATATCTGCTACGGATTTTGCTGATGAAGTCAATCCAATGCTGGAGATGCTCGTGAATTTCCATAATGAAGATCTCGTCGGTTCATGGGTTGATTATTGCATGAAGATCGATGCTTGCCTGCATGAGATTGATTTTAAGCGTCTCGCTCCCGAGGTAATGACTTTGAACTCTCAGCAGGTTGCGTGGGTCGAGCAGAGTGTCTCTTTCATTTGATATTTTGAACAAGAGCCGGCTCTTAGGCGAAAGGAGCATGATGCGACTTTTGGCGAATCCGTCCAATTGTGCGCCCAGGTTAAAGCGAATGGTACGGAGCTGAAAGCTATTTTTGAAAACCTCCAACGATATATTTCTGACGGGCTGACGCTAAGGCAGAAGCTTAATTTCATCGAGTGGGTCACACAGGATTGCGAAACTACCAAGCAGGAAATCGATGAGAAGTTTTCATCCTGTTTGCAACAATGATCTCAAATCGAAGCGGAGTTGGCCGTCGTAGCTGAACGTGAGGAGGAGTTGAGGGGAGCGCACGATCAGTTCGTCAGTTTATTGAAAATGCCTCCTCCTTAATAAGTGTCATTGTAACCCCTTCTTGTACTGATTGTATTCCTTAAACTTATGATTCATGAATAACATGTATTCATTTTGATTCCTGAATGAAATGTATCTTGTATTCACTTAAATTCATGAATAAAAGACTTATTTTATTTCATACTGGCATTTCTCTTTTCTTCAATGTCTTGATCTAGTGTGAAGTAGTTTATATACTCATTTCGGAGTTTGTAGTTTATTCACTCATCCCGGAGTCTAGTTTATGGACTCATTTCAGAGTTTTTAGTTTATTCACTCATTCCGGAGTCTCTAGTTTATGGACTCATTTCAGAGTTTGTTTAGTTTACCTTCCTTGGGTTTATAGGCAAACTTGCCCTAACGCATGGATAACCCCTGCTCTTTACGACAGAGGTCCGTTAAGTTTTGTGGTACTAGGGTTTTTGTCCATATCGGGCTGATGCATTCCCCGATATGCAGTCTTTACGCTGCTGTTCGAGTATCCCCGCGACTGTCGTGTCTCTGATCCCTTCGGAGGCTGGACAAGACGTATTCAAGTAATCTTCCTAGGCAATTTGACTGTCGGGAGAGCAAGCGTCAAGAATTTTGCCATGCCGCTTTTTACTTGAGGTTAGGCTCAGTTTGGGAGCCCCGATGAGTCATAACCACTCTGCACTTGTGTGGGATGATCTTCGATGATCTTTCGGGTTTTATTTGAGTTGCCGTCTAGACCCTGGAGCTAGGAATTTGGTCTTCGCTTCCTTTGTCGACATCGCATCTGCCGTAATGAGATGACTGTCGAGGTGATCTCTAGGTTGTTTTGCGAACCGTCGAGACTTGGAACTAGGGACTTTGCCATGGCTCCGTTTTGTTTTGACCCTGGGGTCGTTTGTTGACGTTACGTCTACATCCTGCTAGAGTAAAAAGAAATGCCACTGTTGACACTGCGTCTATTGTACCGAGACGAATGTCGAGGTGATCTCTAGGTTGTTTGTGAACCGTCAATACTTAGAACTAGGGACTTTTCCATGGCTCTGTTTTGTTTTGACCCCGGAGTCTTTGTTGACGTTGCGTCTGCATCCTGCTGGAGTGAGAAGAAACGCCGTTGTTGGCATTGCGTCTGCTGCAACGAGATGAATGTCGAGGTGGTCTCTAGATTGTTTGTGAACCATCGAGGCTTGGAACTAGGGACTTTTCCATGGCTACGTTTTGTTTTGACCCTGGGGTCTTTATTGACGTCGCATCTGCATCCTGCTAGAGTGAGAAGAAACACCGTCCTTGACACTATATCTGCTGTAACGAGACGAGTGTCGAGGTGGTCTCTAGGTTGTTTGTGAACCGTCGAGGCTTGGAACTAAGGACTTCGCCATGGCTCCGCTTTGTCTTGACCCTAGGGTCGTTTGTTGACGTTGCGTCTGCATCCTGCTGAAGTGAGAAGGAACGATGTTGTTGACATTATGTCTGCTGCAACGAGACGAATGTCGAGATGGTCTCTAGGTTGTTTGTGAACCACCAAGACCTGGAACTAGGGACTTTGCCATGGCTCCGCTTTGTTTCAACCTTAGGGTCGTTTGTTGGTGTCGCGTCTGCATCCTGCTGGAGCAAGAAGGAACGTCGTTGTTGATACTGCATCTGTTGTACCGAGACGAGTGTCGAGGTGGTCTCTAGGTTGGAGTGAACCGTAAAGGCTTGGAAATAGGGACTTTGCCATAGTTCCATTTTGTTTGGACCCTGAGGTCGCTTGTTGACGTCGCGTCTGCATCCTGCTGGAGTGAGAAGAAACGTCGTTGTTTACATTATGTCTGCTGCAACGAGACGAATGTCGGGATGGTCTCTATGTTGTTTGTGAACCATCGAGACTTGGAACTAGGGACTTTGCTATGGCTTCGCTTTGTTTTGACCCTGAGGTCGCTTGTTGACGTCGCATCTGCATCCTGCTGGAGTGAGAAGAAACGCCGTTGTTGACACTATGTCTGCTGTAACGAGACGAATGTCGGGATAGTCTTTAGATTGTTTGTGAACTGTCGAGACTTGGCTCTCCCTTTGATGGAGCCTGGTGGGAAAATATGGTTCCTTTTTCATTTGTGCCCATGGATTGTGTATAAGGGTCGGTGTAGACTCACCTGCAGGGCAAAAGTTTCATCATTTTTATATTTCTTTTTGCGATGCTCTATCATTTCAGCTTTTATATCACGAAAGTCGTGATTGCCCAATCATTTCGGTTTTTATCACGGTGCTCAATCATTTCGGCTATTCTTTTCTTTTTACTCGATGCCTTTTATTGCGAGTTGCCCAAACATTTCGGCTATTTTTATATGCATATAATTTGCTCGCTGATTTTTATTACGAGTTGCCCCATCATTTCGGCTATTTCATATGCATTTTTGCTTGCTGATTTTTGTCGCGAGTATGGGATTTGAGATCTGATACCAATCTTGGTATTAGCATCACTGCGATTGGAATATTACCAGGAGCGAATCATCATTTTCCGTGAAAGGACTTGGATTTTGATACCGATTTAGGCATCAGCATCGCTACAACTGGGATATTGACAGAAGCGAATCATCATTTACTTTTGCTAATTTGAAAAAAAGTGGCTTAGCAAACAGGGTTAGGATCCTGTCGACTAAGCCTTTTTGACTTTATGAGCCGTAAGGATCTCATAAAGGTATTTCTCCCTACGAGTCGTGAGGATCTCGTAGGTGTATGTTCTCCTTAGAAGTCAGGAGGACTTCTAAGTGGTGTTTTCTTTTATAAGTCGTAAGGATCTCATAAGAGTATCTTCTCTTTATAAGTCGAGAGGACTTACAAGTGTCGTTCACCATATAAGGACATTCCTCGTGATTGGTGGAACTTGGTGGGGGAATCGTTTATTTGTGCCCGTGGATTGTATACAAGGGCCAATATCGAACCGCCTGTAGGGCAACTTGGGGAATACGACGGTTTAAGGACAGGTTTGGATCTCAATAACTTAAAACTTTGAATCCTATAAGCCGTGAGGGTCTCATAGGGGGAGTTCTCCTTACGAGTCGAGAGGATCTCGTAAGTGAAAATTTTGCGAGATTGCGCCCTTTCAGGTTTTCACAAGCTTACCGGTAGCCCTGCTATTTTTACACACGGCGCCCTTTCGGGTTTTCATTCGTGTCCGTTTTTGTTATGGACGTACCTTTTTTTAACTACGAGATTGTGCCCTTTCAGGTTTTCGCAAGCTCGCCGGTAGCCCTGCTATTTTTACTCACGACGACCTTTCGGGTTTTCATCCGTGCCCATTTCTCTTGTGGACGTACCGGTTTTTTTAACAACGAGATTGCGCCCTTTCAAGTTTTCACAACCTCGCCGGTAGCCCTGCTGTTTTTACTTACGGTGCCCTTTCGGGTTTTCATTCGTGCCCATTTAGCTTGTGGACATACCGTTTTTTTATTTTTAATCTTGGGTTGCATTCTTTGCCATTGAATCTTTGATTGCAACATAGATCCCAAGAGAAGATATCGCCGTATTTAGGGCGATGCGCCATGTTTGAGGCGAAGTACTAGTTTAGGGATATTTCGGTCCATTGCCAGTTTAAGGACGTAGTGGTCCATTATCAGTTTAAGGATGTAGTGATCCACTATCACCAATTTTTAGGTGAAGTTTTAGTTTAAGGACATTACGGTCCATTGTTAGTTTAGGAACATCTCGGTCCATTATCGCCGTGTTCGAGGCGACGTTTTAGTTTAAGGACATTACGGTCCGTTGTCGCCATCTTGGAGGTAACGGTTAGATTAATGACATTTTGTTCCATTGTCTCTATGTTTGGGGCGGAGATTCTGTTGGATACTACTTTTAGAGTTTTGACTCAGGAAGATAGCGAGCGGACACGAGCATCTTCATCTATCATTAACCTGAGTCGTGACTTGTCAAGCGTAGTATTTATTAAGAAACTGGCCATTTATTGGCCGGAAGGGTCTTTCGCCATGCATATCCATGAGCAAGTAGGCCCCACCTTGGTAGACTTCTTTTATGATATACGGGCCCTCATAGTTTGGCTCGAATTTCCCCCGTTTTGCACGGTTGGGGATCATAGGTCTTTTGACAACTAGCATGAGTTCGTCCTGGCGGAATGTTCTCAGCCTAGCCAGTCTTACGTATAACCGAGTCATCCTTGCCTTATAAGCCATCAGGTTTTGCTGTGTTATAAGGCGGGTTTCGTCGAGGGCAATTTCCTCAGGGACTTTTTCCTTCCCCTTGACTCTTTTGTTCGAACCCTTGTTTATAGGTTCGAGGTTCTTTTCAGGCAGCATGCGGCTATGTAGCTGAATGTTCTCGCAGTTCTTCTCATCTTCTTCTTTTCCAGAGGTGGATTTTCTGAAGAGAGGGCCGAGGGTTATTTCTTCCTCAGAATCGCTCCCGAATGTAAGAACTTGAGATTTTCCTTTTGTCGAACCGGTATCAACCATATGACAGTTGCCAGCCGTTCCTTCATACTCGTTTGTCACTCATCTTTGTTGTCGACGGGCTTTGCGCTTCATCCGCTTAAAGTGTTGCCAGTGAGAAATGTATCCTTGCCACCACTTCTTGAAGGCATTGCACTCTTCGGTAGGGTGTGTGACCCTCTGATGGTATAAGTAGTTCGGATGTACATCCGCTTCGTTGAGGCAGTACTCCCGGGGGTGTTTTCGATGAGAGGGGGCAGCTTCATTCCCATTAACAAGGCTTTGGAGAACCGCTTCTCCGCTTTGATCCTGCTCTTGTTTGTAGTAAGTGTGCTTTGGCTTGGGTAGAGTACTTTTCGACTCACCCTTACCACGGCTTCTTCATCCTGACGCCGACGCTTGGATTTTTCGTATATGGCCATTTCACGTTCTCGGTCAGCTTTGCTCTTTTGAAGGGCTTCGCTTAGCAGCCTGTCAATTAGGTGTTCTGGTAGCTCCGGGGATTTTGGCACCGATCCTGCCCCTAGTTTCTCTGTGTTTCTTTCCGACATTGAAGGAGTTTCTTCATTATTTAACGACGAATGAGAAACCATGTGGCAACTTCCTACATAATCTTCGGTTTCTCCCGACGAGCCATTTCCCTCATCATCGTCACTATCTCCGTTCTCAAGTATATGGTTGAGAAACTCTTCGGTGTGACTGGGGTCCGCACCTTCTGGTTATACTCTTCCAGTGCATCGATGTACCTTTGCAGGTCCGTGTGCTTGTCTTCATACCCGGCAGGCGGTACAGGCTTCTCGGTCTTCTTCTTTTTCTTCGAAGACTTCGAAGACTTGGCTTGGAGGTCTTGCCCATCGTTACCAGTTTTCGGTATTGGGCTTGGTTTAATCATCCCCTCAATGATCTCGGGCTCCAGCAGGCTTTTCCATTTGATCGCCGAAAATGCTTGAAGATCCTTCAACATTCTTTTGGTTTTAGCTGAAAGGATATCTTCCCATGGAGCTTCTTCCACAAATGAACATGATGACCCTGGCATGTCTACCTTTTTAGGAGTGTTCCTCTGTGGCAGGTTCACCCTGCAATTCTTTAACAGCGCGAATTTCTCTTGGCGGTACTGGTCCTCGAACCAGTTCTTGAAGACATAGCGATTCTCAATTGGGTGGCTCACTATTCTGTGATAGGAGCAGTAGTTGGGATTGTTGACGTCACCGGGCTGCAGTGGACGTCTCAGATCCGGCAGTGTGATGAGTTTGTTGCGCACTGCCAGTTCGAATAGTCTCTTCGTTTTATCACGGGGAAACAAGTAAGCACGTCCTAGCTTCTCTTCGAGGGATTGGCACGGGAGCGTGTTGTTTTGGCGAGCAACCTGTTTCGGGTCACTCGGTTGTTTTTGAGTGTTGGCTAGGAAGGCCGCTTTCCCTTTAGACTTTGCATTCCGAGGGTCCATTTTTGAAAAGGGGGGCCCGTACCCATCTAGTCAATTTGGGCCAGCTTGTCGATTAAAGCGTGGAAGGTGGTCGGCTTAAAGAACATTATGAACTAGGACACAGTCGCCTGAGGATCGAGAGTCCCTATGAACATGCCCACAACAGGAGCCTCTTCGATGCGTAGTTCACATTTCGACCATAGGTTCCACCACCGAATTGCTTATTGAACCCAGATCTCTCCTGGCTTTACCCTGGCATTGATTAATGCCGTGATCGGGGTGCGTTCTTTTGCGTTTGCGAACTGCTGTGTGAACAGTAGCTCCATTTATGTGAATGTTTTGACGGAGTCATTTGGGAGCTCCGAGTACCATTCAAATGCCGTCTCCGACAAGCTGCCAACGAATTGGCGGAGTAGCAATTTGTCGTCGCATCCAGAATTGCCACACAAAGCTCTAAACTAAGCGACGTGCTGATGTGGATTGCATGTCCCCTTGTACACATGGAATTTGGGGATCGTATATCCCGGCAGGTATTTGATTTGATCATACCAACCTGGGTACAGTCGCCCGGTTCTGACAACTTGGCCAGCCTCTTCGCTTGCCTAATGAGCTCGTATTTGTTGAGCTATGTAATCATCAAGGGAAGCTTTGGAGATCGTTTCCTCCCTGGCTGCCGACAAGGCTGGAAGAGGGTTTGATGTTTCTCTTCTGTCATCCTCGATGATTATCGGTGGATCTTCGGCTGGAGGTCCTGGCTGGATCATCATTCCAACAATGTCCTGGAACAAAAGCGCCATCTGCTTTATATTAGCAGCTTGTTCCGCGGCCTCCTTATCCTTTCTTTCCAACACCCTTCGCAGGAACTCTGTATCGGTCTCCTACTCCTGGCATTGTTCAGATGCTGCTTCCAAGCTTTCTTTTTTTCCGGTGAGTGCTGCCATTTTCGTTAGTATCTCCTGGAGCTTTTGTTGTTGCTCCCGAGCCTTTGTCAACGACCGAGTTTGCGGCTGATGACTCACGGAAGCACGGCTTTCCTCTTTTCCAGAAGCCATGTAAACCGTGTGTACGATCATGCCCCCAGACTTGGGGCGTTTGGATCTATTACCTTCAGGATTTGCCGCCAGCGGTGGGAGATTCTCCGGCCTTCTCTTTTTATGGGTGGTCGAAGTTGAAGAAGTCGTTGTAACAGGCGCCTGTATTAAAGATGTCCCTCGCTGCATGATGGAGGGATGATTTTCCTCTTGTCGAACCATTATTTTCTTCGGTTGACGAGAGTAGTTCTTGTTGATCATAGAATCTTGGACTTTCCACCAGACCCTGTGGATTTAGGAGGACAACCGCTGAGGGGGCTGCTCCATCTTTGCTTGTGACTTATTTTCAGCAAGAAGTGAAGATTTCTTCAGCACCGCGGTTGGAGAGTTCTTGCGCACCTTCTTAAGCAGATCAAAGATGTTCCCGGTTGGAACAGCAGTATCAACTTCCACCATTGGAGCTGGTGAAGTAAGTCCAGAAAGGGAGTTGCCCCCAGCTCTTCTCACCCGGCGCCAGTGGCGACGTTGAGCGTGTCTTGCAAATGGGACCACCCCAGTTATGGAAGTGGCTCCGTCGTGCCCCCTGCTTTGGTTAGGGACTGCTGCTGGTGCCAGCCTGTCGAAGACTGACGTCCGTTGAGAGGGAAAGGCTAATCTTTCGAAGGACGACTTTCTGGTAGGGGAAGCACTTTTGACGACTTCACCCGCAGCAGAAGTTGAGAGGACTATCCGTTTCAGGATAGCCCCTTCACTTATCGCGAGACTCTTTGCGGGCCCATTTGAGTTTCAACTCAGCCTGTTGAAGACTGAGTTGGATGACTTGGACGACCCATTGAGAGGGGCCGTGATGGTTGCAAGTCAATCGAAGATCGACTTCTTTGGAGCTTTCTGTGATGGAATTGAGGCGGTAAAGCTTGCTGGCGGGAGCATGGTCCCGAAGAACAATCCAGTGGTGGCTCAAGTTACCTGTCCCACCGTCATTGAAAAGATGGAGGCCGCATTGGGCCCATATGTCCTCTCAACTCCGACGGAGCGGGAGTTGTTGTTGCGGTTTGTGCAGCTGGAAGCCATTGATGTTCACTTCTTCTTTTTGCACAGGAACAAGACACCAAATCTTAGTATCTCAAATCCAAGGGCAACCATAGCAAACCACGATTTTTGTTCGCGAAACACGACACACGAAGTGTGAAGTGGAAAGAGGAAAAGGTCCCACCGGGCATGCCAGAATCTGTTCACCACCGAGAAACGCGACCGGGACGTTAGGACGTCTGGCTTGAATTTTGGGGGCAGATGCTATTTGGATTTATCTGTCCACCTCTCCGAAGATGCCAAGTTTATTTATGGCACCATATATCGGAGGTTTGGACGGATGCGGACGCTGTAGCAAACTTCGTCAGATTCCCCATCGTTTTGCGAGGGGTTTTTGATTGTGGGGATGCTCTTCCCTACATGCGCAATCCCCTGCAGTTAATTACGTTACCGCATCGCGATAACCACTTTCTCCTGCTCCGGAAGTTCACTTCGTGTTGTGTGTATTTTTGTTTGTTTTGGTTTCCCATAGATTGTATACGAAGACTAATTTATTTTATTGCCCGTAGGGCGTGGATTAGTCTGAATCCATATATCATAGATTTGGGTTTGTTTTATTTAAGGATCGTTAATCTGGTTTGAGATTAAGATCGACATAAATGTATGTAAGCAGTTGGGGCTCGCTTAGTTTTTTTTTAAGGATACGTTAGTCCAATTTGAGACTAAGTTCTACTTAACAAGTTTTTAGGATCATTTTTGTTTCAGATCCAACAAGAGAGCATTTGGGCTCTGTTGTTTTAGCTTAAGGACGTTTCGGTCCGTTATCGCCATTTTGGATGCAAAGTTCTAGTTTGAGGACATCTCGGTCTGTTGATCACCATTTTGGAGGTGAGATTTTCGTTTAAGGACGTCTCGGTCCGTTGATCACCATTTTGGAGACGAGATTTTAGTTTAAGGAGGTTGCGGTCCGTTGATCACCATTTGGGGGTGAGATTTTAGTTTAAGAACGTTACGGTCTGTTGTCACCACTTTGGAGGCAACGTTTAGTTTAAGGACATTTCGGTCTATTGTAGTTTAAGGACGTTTCGGTCCGTTATCATCTTGCGCGCACGTGTATTTGATACGTGACGGGATGAGCAACGATAATATGGGATGCACCCGGTTTGGGGTGTGGTTTGATTTAGGATGTGCACCAAAAAGCAGTTGGTTGTCGAACCCGCCACCTCTGTGAAAACGTTGAGAAATTACAACGACATGTATCAGAGGTATGGAGAGATGTACCCTTGAACCAATTCCCATATTTGAGGAAAAAAGGAATCTGTGGTAAACCCAAAAATCATTAGTCATATTTTTAGATTAAGACTTCCACTGGGAAATGTTGGACGAATATCGTTTTAGGATATCATCAGTTTAAAGATCGATAGTCGTATTTGGGACTAAGATCAGCTTGGGAAGTATTGAGCACATAGGCTCGGTTCACTCAGTTTTCTTTTTATTTGAAAAAGAGTGCTAAGCACTTGTTTGGGCTCAGTCCCTCCTTTTATGTAAAAAGTGCTGAGCACTTATATAGGTTCTAACGCTCATACATAACCATGTGGGGTTTTCAGTCATGGGGATTTGCCCAATAAGTGTTAAACACTTTACCCTTTTTTTGTCTTTTTATGGAGTGCTGAGCTCTTTTTATGGCCCCCACGTACGAACCACGTGAGTCGCTAGGCGCTAGGCGTTGAGTGTCAAGCACTTTTTACTCCGTGGCGTCCATATGAGGGACACGTAAGACGCTGGGCGCTAGGCGCTGCTCACTGAGTGCTAAGCACTCATTTATTTTGTAGCGCCTACGTGAGAAGCACGTGGGGCGCTGAGCGCCAATCACTTTTTTATTTTATAGTACCCACGTGAGAGGCACGTGAGGCGCTGGGCTCCAGTCACCGAGTGCTAAGAACTCCTTTATTTTGTAGCGCCCACGTAAGAGGCACGTGGGAAGGTGGGCGCCAGTTACTGAGTGCTAAGCACTCCCTTTTTTTATTTACCTAATTTTCCAAGAAGAGAGTTCTTCTTTCTCAAGAATTTAATTCTCTGTTCTTTCTGAATTTTATGGGGGGTTCTTCCTCTTTTAGACTTGAAGTCTTGGGTCCTTTATATAGTAGAGGCAGGTCTGTTGATTAGTTGAAGAAATTTCTCATTAAGAGATCCTAATCGATTTTGGGGATTTTACCTACCGTTGGATTTTTGACCTAAGAACTTCTGTTTTACAGAAAGTATTTTCTTGTTTTTAATAAGACTAGGGAAATATTTACCCATACAGAATTTAATCTGCAGAACAGTGATTTTTTAATCACCATTGGATTTTTAATCCAACGGTACTACGTTTAATAGAGGGCAATCTTTCTTGTTTAGAAAGATTTGAGGAGTATTTCCTCTTAACAGAATTTAATTCTGCATACCGATTATTTATCATCTCCGTTGGCTCTTTGATCCAACGACTCTGTTTAACAGAGAGTAGAATTCAAGGCGCCGACGCTCACATGTTGTGCACGTGGGCGCTGCTTAAGATTTTTGTGTGCTTTGCACACGGGTGCTGCTCATATAAGAGTTTTTAACTCTGGCGCCGACGCCTTCGTGGAAGGCACGTGAGGCGCTGCTTAAGATTTTTGTGTGCTTTGCACACGGGCGCTACTCATATACGAGTTTTTAACTCTGGTGCTGGTGCCCTCGTGGAAGGTACGTAAGGCGCTACCTCTTGAGTTTTGGACAGAGCTTTGCTTTTTTATTGGGGTAAACACAAGTGTTGTGAAAAATATGAAGAATGGGTCATCAAAATACCTCACTCATTGAAGCATCCACAATTTCCAAATAAACAATTGGAACCATGCTTCAATAGTGAGTCAAGACCAATATAATAATCATCAAAGCCATGCTTTACCATTCCACAAAAATCTTCCCGTTTTCCACCTCTTTTTCTATTTTCTAAAAATAGAAAATCAACCATGCTTCATATAATATATATATATATATATATATATATATATATATATCACATATATATTAATATATATACAAAGATAAGCAAATAATTAGTGAGCAATAATATTAGTTATTATATAATTATATCAAATATAAATATATATCATATTATTAAATCAACACTTGATTTAATAATCCGGTTATATCACATATAACCGACTAATATCATTTATCTGTATATCACATTATCAAATCAACACTTGATTCAATAGTCCGGTTATATCACATATAACCTAACTGATATCAAATAACCGCTAGATTAGAATACAGTATCATATACTTGTATTTAATCAGGCCCCCGCATATATCAGCATATGTGCCCTGCTTCGTTTCGCTTGAACTAGGAAACTTCTGTGTGGGACTCTAAACACTCGTCAATACGCCAACAGTAGGTAATGGTCACATCAGTTACCCACAAGCCGTCAGCGGTACTAGCTGGACGTAATGGCTACCCAAGTATTGAGCGAATAGAAGATCAACAAGCAATCTTGTCCAAACTCCCATGAAGCCTATAAGTAACACTTACCGTACAGTCCGGTCTCTTCATCTGATATGTCGCATATCGAGTCTGGGGGTGGAATCGTCAGAGCCTAATAATTTGATAAGTCATGTCGATGTGTGGCCTATAACGGTATGAGAAACTACTGATAACTCTTACCATTAAGTCTCATCAGCAACCCTGGCCAGGGACTTCCTGTTATAGCCAATCGAGTATAGCGCAACATCAACTCCCTATTCCGGGAGAGACGAAACCACTCCTATCGCTTATTGGCTCCATGTGACTCGAGTCTGTACCCAAAATCCACCTATTTGCACGACTCCTTTGAGCCGTGGTAAGGAGGAAATCAAACCACACTGGGAATCACACAAGACTCTATGACGATCTTGAGTCTACAGACTAACCTGTAGCAGTTTAACCAGAGAAATGCTATCTGATGATAGGTATAGTACCATCTAGGAGTTCTCGGCGAGTCCTGTTCAGTGTGCTCATTCTCTAATGAGCACCTATGTACAATCTTTGATGTCAAACACCAATGGATATGGGATCAACCATCGCCCCCTACAGGTCAAAAAACGTACACACTAGTCTACTCTGGAATTTCGATGCCCTGTCTCGATACTCCCTCGACTAGGAACTGTTAAAGGATGTGCTTGTAGACTACACAAGTCCCAGTAGTATGATCTGCATCATAGTCCTGGTAGTCAAGCAAACATCCTAAGGGCTTTATCAACATGTATCAGAGAGACAGTATAATAATACAAGTGTACATGTTTAGATAAAATGCAACCAGATAGTATACTATCATGTCAAGCAAGAAAGTCCTCTATATATATGTCCAAGCATCCACTATATCATACAATAATGTCCTCTAGGGCATACATATTCCTAACAATCTCCCACTTGCACTAAGGACAGTTGTTGTAGTATCTCATACCCAACATCCCAAAATGTCTCTCAAACTATGTCTGGGGGAAGGCCTTTGTGAGTGGATCCGCTGTGTTATCCTTCATGTCAACTCTCCCGACCTCGATCTCCCGGCGATCTACTATCTCCCTGATTAGGTGATACCGCCTGAGAATATGTCTGGATCTCTGATAGGACTGGGGTTCCTTGGCCAAACCCACAGCTCCATTATTATCATAATACACAGGTATTGGATGCTCAATGGATGGAACTGTCCCCTCCGAACGGCGGCACACAGGACCGCGATGTCCTGACGCTGAGATTCGGGGCAGATGCTAATTGGTTTTATCCGTCTACCTCTCCGAAAATGCCAAGTTGATTTATGGCATCTTGCATCGGAGGTTTAGATGGATGCGGCCGATGTAGCAGACTTCGTCAGATTCCTCCTCAGGGTGAGGGGTTTTTGATTATGGGGACGCTCTTCCCTGCAGGCGCAAGCCCCTGCAGTTAATTACGCTACCGCATTGCGGTAACAACTTTCTCCTTCTCCAGAATTTCACTTCGTGTCGTTTGTGTTTGTTTTGTTTGTGGTTGCTCGTGGATTGTATACGGAGACTGAGTAATGCCGTCGCCCGTAGGACGTGGATTAGTCCAAATCCGTATTTACTTAGATTTGGGTTTGGTGTTTTTTTTTAGTTTAAGGATGCATTAGTCGCGTTGCGGCTAAGATCAACTTAAACATTCGTTAAGGATACGATAGTCCTGTTTGAGACTAAGATCAACTTAACGGGATCGTTTAGATCCGACAAAAGAGCATTTGGGCTCTATTGTTCCAGTTTAGGGACGTGGTGGTCCATTGCATGTCTGGTCGTCGGGACCCGTCACCTCTCTGACGACGTTGAAGGATTACAACGACAAATGTCAGAGGAGTTCAGAGATGTACCCTTGAGCCAAAGTTGATTGGGGGAATTTATAGTCCAATTTGGGACTAAAGTCTGTTTGGAGGATACATTAGCCATTTTTTAGGCTAAGATCGACTCAAACGTTTGTTAAGGATACGTTAGTCCAGTTTGAGACTAAGATCAACTTAACGGGACCGTTTAGATCCGACAAAAGAGCATTTGGGCTCTATTGTGCCAGTTTAGGGACGTGGTGGTCCATATTCCAGTTTAGGGACGTGGTGGTCCATATTCCAGTTTAAGGACGTGGTGGTCCGATATTAGTTTAGGGACGTTTCGGTCCGATATTAGTTTAAGGACGTCTCGGTCCAACGTTAGTTTAGGGACGTCTCGGTCCAATATTAGTTTAAGGACGTCTCGGTCCAACGTTAGTTTAGGGACGTCTCGGTCCAATATTAGTTTAAGGACGTCTCGGTCCAATATTAGTTTAAGGACGTCTCGGTCCAATATTAATGTATGTGGTCGTCGGGACCCGTCACCTCTCCGACGTTGTTGAAGGATTACAACGACAGGTGTCAGAGGAGCTCGGAGATGTACCCTTGAACCAGATATAGATTGATTTAAGAGAGCAATCTTTGCTTGACCAATATAATTTAAGGACTTGCGGCCAAAATTGGGCCAAGTACAGTTGAAAATGTTCAACACCCTTATTTATTTGTAGTCTATTAGACCTGTGCTAGGGCTTTGCTCTCACTTAAATAATGCATTGCATTACTTCAGGCCATTTATGCCTATTTTGATTGGGCTCTGCCCTTTTTATTATGATGCAGATCGTTTGTTTTGGTCCATTGGACCTTTCAATTGGGCTCTGTCCTTTCAAACAATGCACAGCATTTTATTTATTAGGCCTGTTAAGCCTTTTAATTGGGCCTAGCCCTTCAGGAAGTGAAATACCTTGCATTTATCTGGCGCTTTGCGCCAATCACTGAGCGCAAGCGCTTGTAATGAGGACACGTGTCATGCTCTGGTGAGCGCAAGCGCAACAGCGCAGTGCGCTGCGCTAGTGCGCTGCACTGTTGCGCTGCTGACACGTGGCACACTCTGGTGAGTTGCGCCAATTCCAGAGAGCCAAGCTCTATTTCAAGAGCGCGTAGTGCAAGTAGCTGACACGTGGCGCTCTCTCAAGAGCGCAACAGCGCAGTTTGGAAGTGCAAAGCACTAAGAATCTTTTAGATTCAAGAATAGGAGTGCAAAGCACTATTCGATTCCTTGATCTAATTTAGATCAAAGAAAATAAATTTTTCTTCTCTCTTTTTTTTGTTTCAAGAACCAGAGGTTCATAAAGAGTGCAAAGCACTATTATTACTTATTTATATATTTTTCTTATTTAAAATTATTGATCTCTTTCTTAGATCAATAATCTGTCCATAAGAGAATTTTCACTTTTTCTAAAGGTTTTTTTTTACCTTCTGTTGTTCTTGAGGAGTTCTCAAGAGCTTTCTCCTTTCTCTCTTCTTTTTTTTTTAGAAGTATGCTGATGCCTTTGAATTAAGTTCTAGGGTCCTTTTTATAGTGCCCATAAATTAGTTAGATTTGTTAAATAAATCTTTTTCTGAGTGATTTGGTGGATTTTCCCCACCGTTGGATCTTTGATCCAAAGGCCCCCTGCCTTGTACAAGAAGATCTTCTTGTTTTAACAAGAACAGAAAGATTTCTTTAGAATCTTAATTCAGTTTGGCGCAGATGCCCCAGCGCGTGACACGTGTCGCGCAGCGCACAGCGCAGCGCAACTGCGCTAGCGCATCTGCGCTGACACGTGTCGCGCAGCGCACAGCGTAGCGCAACTGCGCTAGCGCACTAGCGCATCTGTGCTGACACGTGTCGCACAGCGCTGCGCACCTGCGCTAGCGCATCTGCGCTGACACGTGTCGCGCAGCGCACAGCGCAGCGCACCTGCGCTAGCGCACTAGCGCATCTGCGCTAACACGCAGCGCACAGCGCAGCGCAACTGCGCTAGCGCATCTGCGCTGACACGTGTCGCGCAGCGCAGTGCATGCGCAACTGAAGCGTTGCTTCCTTTAATAGAGCTTTGCTCTGATTGGGCGCGCCTTCTTGGGCGCCGCGCTGATGCATGTGCGCCTGACACGTGGCGCGTTGCGCACAGCGCAAAGAATCTGAAGCGTTGCTTCATTTATTGAAGTTTAAATTTTCCAAGCAGAGCTTTGCTCTGATTGGGGTAAGATGAAGCGTCGCTTCATCTCCCGCCTCGGAATTTGAACAGAGCTTTGCTCTGATTGGGGTAAACAAATGGCCCCCCACCGTTGCGCTTACGTGGCCCCAAACATGAGCGCAACGGTGGCGGAATTCCAACCGCCGTGACAATTTTTAGAAGTCGAAGAGGCACTCGATACCTATAAATAGGACCTTTGGTCCCCCACAGATGCTTATCATCTTTCAGATTCTTATTTTCAAAAAACTTCAGAGCTTTGCTCTTGCCTTAAAGAACTCTAGAGCTTTGCTCTTCTTTCCAAAGTTTTTAGAAAAAAAAACTTTAGGTAAAATTTATTCTTAGATTAAATTAATTTTAATTAATCTTAACCAGCAGAGTTTTGCTCTCATAGATCTTTTGATTTAAAGAGATCCCCATTGGGTTTCACTAGCAGAGCTTTGCTCATTTTCAAAGTTAGAAACTTTAGGTAAAATTAATATAAATCAAATTAATTTAAATTAATCTCAATCAAAGAGCTTTGCTCTCACAGATCTTTTTGATCTAAAGTGATCCCCATTGGGGTTTCACTGAGCTTTTGTTCATGGGTTTTAATCCCTGAACAGAGCTTTGCTCTCTAAGAATTTAGCCCTCTATGTACATTATTTTTCTTCTATCGCTAATTTTCCAGTGGTATTTCCTCGAGGCATAATGGCGGTGCATCTATACAGTTTGCACGAGTTCATCACCTATGACGATATCCGCACACAGGGTCGTCAACAAAACCAGGAGTTTACAGACGCTCAATGTGCAGACGTCATGGGTCGTCTGAACGCAAGCGGTGGTTGGCTGCTACCCCGTCGTTCGGCTCTTTTGAAAGTCGTGCTGGGGGCAATATGGAGAGCACTTCCGGGTCTTCACGAGGCCCTACCACTCAATGCGCTGGACGATGCCGAGGACAAGGTGCATTCAGTGTACCTGACGGGGTTGATCTCGAAGAAACGGCGAGACAGCCTCATTGACATTCTACATCAAATCTTCCAGCAGACGATGATAGTTGCTGCTTATCGAAGGCCGGGAGGGCTTGCCGATGATCTTGACACGGAGGAGCGCGAGAGGCTGCGCATAAGAATAATTAGAAAGGCCAGAAGAACTCTGGATGGCCTTACTTTTGAATTCCTCAATCCGTGCCCCGGATCTGAGGTTATACTGTTGTAATAATATTTTTAGTTTATCGCTTTTATGATTGTAAGAACTTCGGGCGATATTAATGAGAATTTTTGTTTTTCTTAGCCTGTCTTATCTTTTGTTCTGAATCTTTTGCATGAATGAACGTGTCTCAAATGCTTGATCAAATGTAGATCAGATGCTCTTTCTGTCGCTTTCTTCTTTTTCAGCATGTCGTCACAATTAGCGGGTAATAGAGTAAGCTTCTTGATTTCTTCACGAGATAGCGAGGGCTTAGGCCGCAGGTTCAGATCTGCTGCCTAAGACTTTTCAACTCTATAAGCCGTGAGGGTCTCATAGAGACTTTTCTCCCTACGGATCGAAAGGATCTCGTAGGCGGGTTTTTCTCCTTAAGAATCGTGAGGATTCCTAAGTGTGGTTTTCTCTTGTAAGTCGTAAGGGTCCTACAAGAGAATTTTTCCCTCTTACGAGTTGAGAGGACTTGTAAGCGGTTGTTTCCCTCCTTGTCAAAGTTCGACGTTGGAGAGTGAGACCCGTGGATGGTATGCAAGAGACCGTTTTGGGCCAACTTATGGGGTCC
Source organism: Agapanthus africanus (assembly GCA_030015575.1). Lineage (NCBI taxonomy): Eukaryota > Viridiplantae > Streptophyta > Magnoliopsida > Asparagales > Amaryllidaceae > Agapanthus > Agapanthus africanus. The sequence goes on along the minus strand of JASDDO010000016.1, from coordinate 37,650,596 downwards.
CAATGCTTAGGAAACAGGCTTCTTTTATGCCCACTGCCTAAGGCTTTATCTCACGAGTCGAGCCGCCTCGACAATTTTTCACAAGTCGAGACGAATCAAACGTTTCTCGCAAGAACATCTTAACGTCGCATTTAACCTCTGCTCTTTACGACAGAAGCCCGTTAAGGTTGGTGGTACTGAGGGTTTTGGCCATCGTACCGTCGCATAAGCTGATATAGTCCTCGATAGGCAATCGTGTTGTTCGAGTAGCCCTGCGACTGCCGTGTCTCTGATCCCTTCGTGGGCTGGACAAGACGTCTTCAAGCAATCCTCCTTGGCAGTTTGACCGTCGGAAGAGCAAGCGCTAGGAATTTGCCATGCCGCTTTTTACTTGAGGTTAGGCTCATTTTGGAGAGCCCCGATGAGTCATAACCACTCCGCGCTGGTGTGGGATGATCTCCGATAGTCTTTCAGGCTTTATATGACTTGCCGTTAAGACCCTGAAGCTAGGAATTTGGCCTTTGCTTCGTTTGCTGGCATTGCGTCCTCTGTATCGAGACGAATGTCATGGTGGGAACTAGGGATTTTGCCGTGGCTCCGTTTGTTTGATGACGCTGCGTCTGCTGTGTCGAGACGAACGTTGGGGCGACATCTCGTCTACTGTATCGAGACGGACGTCGAGGTTGTCTCTAGGTTACTGGTGAACTGCCGAGGTTTGGAACTAGGGATTTTGCCGTGGCTCCATTCGCTTAATGACGTTGCGCCTGCTATGTTGAGACGAACGTTGGGGTGACATCTCGTCTACTGTATCGAGACGGACGTCGAGGTTGTCTCTAGGTTGCTGGTGAACCGCCGAGGTTTGGAACTAGGGATTTTGCCGTGGCTCCATTCGTTTAATGACGTTGCGCCTGCTGTGTCGAGACGAATGTTGGGGTGACATCTCGTCTACTGTATCGAGACGGACGTCGAGGTGGTGACCATTCTGTGCTGGTGCGAGATGATCTCCGGTTGTCTTTCCGGTTTTATATGAGTTACCGTCAAGACGTCGAAGCTAGGAATGTGGCCTTCGCTTCGTTTGCTTTGGTGTGTCCAAATCCTGTTGGAGGAAGAACGCTGGGGTTGACATTTTGTCTGCTGTATCGAGACGAACGTCAAGGTGGTGACCACTCTGTGCTGATGCGAGATGATCTCCGATTGTCTTTCCGGTTTTATGTGAGTTACCGTAAAGACGTTGAAGCTAGGAATGTGGCCTTCGCTTCATTTGCTTTGTCATGTCTGAATCCCTGCTGGAGGAAGAACGCTGAGGTTGACATTTCGTCTACTGTATCGAGACGAACGTCAAGGAGGTGACCACTTCATGTGAGATGGTCTCCGATTGTCTTTCCGGTTTTATGTGAGTTACCGTAAAGACGTTGAAGCTAGGAATGTGGCCTTCGCTTCGTTTTCTTACACTGCGTCTGGTGTATTGAGACGAATGCTGAGGTGGAGCTGGGATTTTGCCATCACTCCGCTTTGTTTCGACCATGGGGTCTTTTATTAACTTTGCATGTACACCCTGCTGGGCTGCGAAGGAACGCCATTGTTGACATTGCGTCTGTTGTAACGAGACGAATGCTGAGGCGGAGTTGGGATTTTTCCATCACTCCGCTTGATGGTGTAACATCTTTGTCCTGCTGGAATGAGGAGGCACACCGTTGTTGGTCTCCAGGCTGCAGATGTGGCCATTGAGATTTGGAACTAGGGACTTTGCCATGGTTATGTTTCGTTGCGATTCTGAGGTCAGTTGTTGACGTCATGTCTGCATCTAATTGAAGTGAGGAGAAACACCGTTGGTGATCTCTAAGTTGTCGATGTTGACGTCGAGACCCTGAAGCTAGGGACCTTCCTTTGCTCCGTTTGTTGACATCGTGTTTGCAATATGGCGACAAATGTCGAGGTTGTCTCTAGGTTATCTATAAACCGTCGAGATTTGGCTTCGCTTTCTGGTGGAGCCTGTTGGGAAGGTATTGTTCCCTTTTTATCTGTGCCCCTGGATTGTATACAGGGATCGATGTGATTTCACCTGTAGGGCAAAAATTTTCATTCTTTCATCATTTTTTTTATTCTTTCCGCGATGCTCTATCATTTCAGCTTTTTATATCGCGAAAATCGCGATTGCCCAATCATTTCGGCTATTTTTCGTGGTGCCCAATCATTTCGGCTATTTTTCTTTTTACTCGCTGCTTTTTATTGCGAGTTGCCCAACCATTTCGGCTATTTTGCATGCATACATTTTTACTTGCTGATTTTGTTTGCAAGTTGCCCCATCATTTTGGCTATTTCGTATGCATTTTTTTTTTGCGAGTAGGGGATTTGGGATCTGATGCCAATCTTGGCATCAGCATCGTTGCGACTGGAATATTGCCAGGAGCGAATCATCATTTGCCGTAAAAGGACTTGAAATTTGATACCGTTTTAGGCATCAGCATCGCTACAACTGGGATATTGCCAGGAGCGAATCATCATTTGCCTCTGTCGATGCCGAACAAAGGTGGTTTAGTAAACAAGGTTAAGGGTCTTGTCGGCTAAGGCTTTTGACTTCATGAGCCGTAAGGGTCTCACAAAGGTATTTCTCCCTACAAGTCGTGAGGATCTTGTAGGTGTGTTTTCTCCTTGGGAATCGTGAGGATTCCTAAATGCATGTTCTCTTGTAAGTCGTAAGGATCTTACAAAAGGGTTTTCTTCTTATAAGTCTAGAGGACTTACAAGTGTTGTTTGCTGTACAAGCATATCCCTAGTCACGGATGAGACTTTGTTAGGAAAATATTTATTCGTGCCCGTGGATTGTATACAAGGGTCAATATGAGCCACTTGTAGGGCAAAATCGAAGGTTATGGGGGTTGCTTAAGAACAGGTTAAGGTTTCTGTAACTTAAGACTTTCAAATCTTATGAGCCGTGAGGGTCCCATAAGAGTGTTCTCCTTACGAGTCGTGAGGATCTCGTAAGTGTAATTTCTCCTTAGGAATCGTGAGGATCCCTAAGTGTGTTGCTCCCTTGTGAGTCGTAAGGATCTCACGCGGGTGGTTTCTCCTTACAAGGTCGAGAAGGCCCTATAAGTGTCTTTTAACGAGGTTGCGCCCTTTCGGGTTTTCACAAACACTCGCCAGTAGCCCTGCTGTTTTTACTCACGGAGCCCTTTCGGGTTTTCATCCGTGCCCACTTTGCTTATGGACATACCGTTTTTTTTTATTTTTTATTTTATTCCTCTTTTTTCTTTTTAAACGAGGTTGCGCCCTTTCGGGTTTTCACGAACACTCGCCGGTAGCCCTGCTGTTTTTACTCACGGAGCCTTTTTGGGTTTTCATCCGTGCCCATTTTGCTTGTGGACGTACCGTTTTTTTTTTATTTACGAGGTCGCGCCCTTTCGGGTTTTCACGAACACTCGTCGGTAGTCCTGCTGTTTTTACTCACGGAGCCCTTTTGGGTTTTCATCCGTGCCCATTTTGCTTATGGACATACCGTTTATCTTTTTTTTATTTATTTTTTTATATTCTCGTCAGCCTGAGAATGCTGCTGTAGTAGTTTTAAAAACATTTCGGTCATTTGCAAGTTTTAGGACATTGCGTCCATCATTAGTTTAAGGACATCTCGGTCCGTTGTTAGTTTAAGGACGTTTCGGTCCGTTGTCGCCGTATTTGAGGCGAATATCGGGTTTATTGACTTTTCGGTCTATGAGTCCTTCTCCATGAATGAACATGATGCCCCCGGCGTATCCATCTTCTTCGGAGCGTGCGGTTGTGGCGGACTCACCTTCCAGTTCTCAAACAGCGCAAACTTGCCCTGTTGGTATTGGTCTTCAACCCAGTTTTTGAAGACGTAGCAGTCCTCGATCAGGTGACCTACTGTTTGGTGGTAAGGGAAATAATTAGGATTATTAACGTCGCCTGACTGCAACGGACGTTTTGGATTCGGCAGATTAATGAGTCTGTTGCACACTGCCAGCTCGAACAGTCCCCTTGTTTTATCCTGCGGAAACGAGTAAGGACGTTTCAACTTTTCCTGGAGGGATTGCCGCTTGTTGCTTTGGCAAGCAACCGATATAGGGTCACCTGATTGTTGTTGAGCGCTGGCGACGAGGGCTTTTTTTCCTTTTCCTTTATTCTTTTTGCTCGGTCCCTTGTATACGGGGCCGAGATTTTTTTCGAATAGCATGCGATTACATGGCTGAACGTTCTCGCAGCTTCTCAATTCCTTTATTTTCGAAATAGATTCCCCGAGGGAAAAGTTGGGGATAGCTTCTTCGTCAGAGTCGCTTCCAAAGGTGATAATTTGCGATACCTTAGAGTCGGCTATATGGCAATCGTCGGCAACTCTTTTGCGCTCATATATCGCATTTTTCCGATGTCCACAAGCTTCACACTTTGTCCCGTCGAAGTGTTGCTTTTGAGCGACATACCCTTGCCACCAACAGTTAAAGGATTCGCAGTCCTCGGTAGGATGTATGATCTTCTGATGATATAAACAGAAGTTAGGGTGCATCTCTACCTCAGCGAGAGTATTTTCTTCAGAGGGCGGTAGCTTCATTCCTACTGATAGAGCTTTGGCGAACTTTTTCCTCGTCTTGAATTTGTTTTTACCCGCAGTGTATGGCTTTTGATTTGACGGGGATACCTTGGTTCTTTCTAGTATGGCCATTTCACGCTCTTGATTGGCTTTTGCTTTCAGACGAATTTCACTTAGGAAGACATCGATCAACTCGTCTGATGGCTGTAGAATCTCCGGCTCAGGATTCGCCATTGGTTTCTCAGCGCAAGGAGCCTCTTTATCATCCGTCAGTGAATGAGAAATCATATGACAAGTCGTTACGTAGTCTTCGGATTCATCCGATGAGTTTTCTCCATTGTTTTCATCCTTGACTAAAGAACAAGCCGCCCCCGGCGTATCCGTCTTCTTTGGAGAGTGTGGCTGTGGTGGGTTTACCTTCTAGCTTTCAGACAACGCGAACTTGCCTTGCAGGTATTGATCCTCGATCCATCCCTTAAAGACGAAACAATCCTCAATCGGGTGACTTACCGTTTGGTGGTAAGGGCAATAATTGGGATTATTAAGATCGCCTGGCTGCAACGGACGTTTTGGATTCGGCAGATTAATGAGTCTGTTGCACACTGCCAGCTCAAACAGTCTTCTCGTTTTATTCTGAGGAAACGAGTAATGACGTCCTAGCCTCTCTTCGAGGGATGGGCGTGGACGCACGTTGTTTTGGCGAGCGACCGGCTTTGAGTTGCTCGACTGTTGCTGAGCGTTAGCAACGATGATCGCTTTTCCTTTCTCATTTCGGGGATCGGGTCTTGGAGGAGACGGTCTATGGCCCATCTGGTCCATTTGGGCTAATTTGTCGATCAAGGCCTGGAAGGTGGTCGGCCTGAAGAACATCATGAATTGCGAGATGGTCGCCTGCGGATCGAGAGTGCCCACAAACATGCCTACCGCAGGTGCCTCTTCTATGCGTTGTTCGCATTTCGACCATAGGTTTCGCCATCGTGTTGCGTATTGGACCCACGTTTCGCCGGGCCTTATCCTAGCATTTATCAGTGCTGTAATCGGGGTGCGTTCACTAGCACTTGCGAATCTTTGTGTAAACAGCAGTTCCATCTCTGCAAATGTTTTGACAGAGTCGTTAGGTAGCTCCGAATACCATTCAAAGGCTGTTTCTGCTAAGCTGCCGACGAATTGACGTAGCAACAATTTGTCATCGCCTCCAGTATTGCCGCATAAGGCCCTGAATTGAGCGACATGCTGATGCGGATTTCCTGTCCCTTTATATACGTGGAATTTAGGGATCGTATATCCTGGCGGGTAATTGATTTGGTCATACCAGCTCGGATATGGTCGTCCGGTTCTAATAATTTGCCCAGCCGCTTCATTCGCCTGATGAACCCGGATCTGCTGAGCTATATATTCGTCTAGGTCAACTATGGAGATTGCCTCCTCCTTGGCTGTTGATAGAGCCGGCGGAGGATTTGACGTTTCTCCCCTGTCGTCTTCAAGGACGATCGGAGGATCTTCAGCAGGAGGGTCCGGCTGTAACATCATCCCTACCATATCTTGGAAGAGGAGCGCCATCTGCTTTATGTTAGCCGCTTGCTCTGCAGCTTCTTTGTCCCTCTTTTCGAGGACTCTGCGTAAAAAGTCAGCGTCGGTTTCTTGTTCTTGACACTCATCCGAAAACGTTTCAAAGCTTTCTTTTGGCTCAGTGAGTGCAGCCATTGTAGTCATCATTTCCTGAAGCTTTTGTTGTTGCTCCTGGGCTTTCTTCACGGATCGGGTGAGCGGTCGGTGGCCCGTAGAAGTGCGCCTTTCCTCCTTTCCAGAAGCCATATAAACAGTGTGCACCACCATGCCCCCAGATTTGGGGCGTTTGTGTTCAGCGTTTTTATGCTTCGCCATGTTCACAGGGGCTTTTTGTGGCCTCCTTTTTTGAGTGATTGGAGTTAAGGGAGCCGTTGTAGTGGGCACCCAAGTAGCTTTTTCTTTTTGTGGTTTGACAGAGTAATCCTTCCCCTGCAGAACCTTCATCTTCTTCTGTCGTCGGAGGCAGTCTTGATCGACCACCGACTCTTGGACCTTGTTGAGCAGTTCAAAGCTGTTCTTGGTTGGAACAGCAGTATCGATCCCAACCGTTGGAGCTGGCGGAGTTATCTCAGAGGGGGAGTTGCCCCCAGCCTTCCTTACTCGACGCCAGTGGCGACGTCGAGCGTGCCGTGCTGATGGAGTTGTTTCAGCTATAGGGGTGACCTCCTCATGCCCCCTGTGTTGGTCAGAATATACTGGTACCAGCTTTTTAAAGATCGACGTCCGTTGAACGGGGACGGCCAATTTGTCAGAAGCGAACTTCTGAACATGGGAAGCAACCTTGGTGATTTTGCCAGGAACGGGAGTTGGAATGGCTATCCGCTTCGGGATAACGCCTTCTGGTATGGCAGGCTTCTTCATGAGCCTGTTAGAGCTCTGGCCTAGTCCGTTAAAAACTGAAGCAGTGGAGTTGGACGACCCGTTGAGAGGGGTCGCGGTAGTGGTGAGTCGATCGAAGACCGACTTCTTTGGAGCTTCTTGCAATGTCATTGGGGCGTTGAAGCTCATTGATGGGAGCATGGTCCCAAAAAATAGTCCAGTGGTGGCTTGAGCCACCTGCTCCACCGGCATTTTGAAAAGGGAGGCCGCTTGGGGCCCATAAGTCACTCCTCCAGTAATGACGGAGCGAGAGTTATCGCTGCGGACGGTGCAGTTCGAAGCCATCGATTTTCTGTTTTCTGCATAGAGCAAGACACCAAATCTTAGTACCTTGAATCCACAGGTAATCACAGCAAACCGCGATTTGTTCACGAACACGACACACGAAGTGTGGAGTGGAAAGAGAAAGAGGTCCCACCGGGCGTGCCAGAATCTGTTCCCCTCCGAACGGCGGTGCACAGGACCACGATGTCCTGACACTGAGATTCGAGGCAGATGCTAATTGGTTTTATGCGTCTACCTCTCCGAAAATGCCAAGTTGATTTATGGCATCTTGCATCGGAGGTTTAGATGGATGCGGCCGATGTAGCAGACTTCGTCAGATTCCCCCTCAGGGTGAGGGGTTTTTGATTGTGGGGACGCTCTTCCCTGCAGGCGCAAGCCCCTGCAGTTAATTACGCTACCGCATTGCGGTAACAACTTTCTCCTTCTCCAGAATTTCACTTCGTGTCGTGTGTGTTTGTTTTGTTTGTAGTTGCCCGTGGATTGTATACGGAGACTGAGTAATGCCGTCGCCCGTAGGACGTGGATTAGTCCAAATCCGCATTTACTTTGATTTGGGTTTGGTGTTTTTTTTTTTAGTTTAAGGATGCATTAGTCGCGTTGCGGCTAAGATCAACTTAAACATTCGTTAAGGATACGATAGTCCTGTTTGAGACTAAGATCAACTTAACGGGATCGTTTAGATCCGACAAAAGAGCATTTAGGCTCTATTGTTCCAGTTTAGGGACGTGGTGGTCCATTGCATGTCTGGTCGTCGGGACCCGTCACCTCTCTGACGACGTTGAAGGATTACAACGACAAATGTCAGAGGAGTTCAGAGATGTACCCTTGAGCAAAAGTTGATTGGGGGAATTTATAGTGCAATTTGGGACTAAAGTCTGTTTGGAGGATACATTAGCCATTTTTGAGGCTAAGATCGACTCAAACGTTTGTTAAGGATACGTTAGTCCAGGTGAGACTAAGATCAACTTAACGGGACCGTTTAGATCCGACAAAAGAGCATTTGGGCTCTATTGTGCCAGTTTAGGGACGTGGTGGTCCATATTCCAGTTTAGGGACGTGGTGGTCCATATTCCAGTTTAAGGACGTGGTGGTCCGATATTAGTTTAGGGACGTTTCGGTCCGATATTAGTTTAAGGACGTCTCGGTCCAACGTTAGTTTAGGGACGTCTCGGTCCAATATTAGTTTAAGGACGTCTCGGTCCAATATTAGTTTAAGGACGTCTCGGTCCAATATTAGTTTAAGGACGTCTCGGTCCAACGTTAGTTTAGGGACGTCTCGGTCCAATATTAGTTTAAGGACGTCTCGGTCCAATATTAATGTATGTGGTCATCGGGACCCGTCACCTCTCCGACGTCGTTGAAGGATTACAACGACAGGTGTCAGAGGAGCTCGGAGATGTACCCTTGAACCAGATATAGATTGATTTAAGAGAGCAATCTTTGCTTGACCGATATAATTTAAGGACTTGCGGCCAAAATTGGGCCAAGTCCAGTTGAAAATGTTCAACACCCTTATTTATTTGTAGTCTATTAGACCTGTGCTAGGGCTTTGCTCTCACTTAAATAATGCATTGCATTACTTCAGGCCATTTATGCCTATTTTGACTGGGCTCTGCCCTTTTTATTATGATGCAGATCGTTTGTTTTGGTCCATTGGACCTTTCAATTGGGCTCTGTCCTTTCAAACAATGCACATCATTTTATTTATTAGGCCTGTTGATCCTTTTAATTGGGCCTAGCCCTTCAGGAAGTGAAATGCCTTGAATTTATCTGGCGCTTTGCGCCAATCACTGAGCGCAAGCGCTTGTGGTGAGGACACGTGTCATGCTCTGGTGAGCGCAGTGCACTGCGCTAGTGCGCTGCACTGTTGCGCTGCTGACACGTGGCGCGCTCTGGTGAGTTGCGCCAATTCCAGAGAGCCAAGCTCTATTTCAAGAGCGCGTTGCGCAAGTAGCTGACACGTGGCGCTCTCTCAAGAGCGCAACAGCGCAGTTTGGAAGTGCAAAGCACTAAGAATCTTTTAGATTCAAGAATAGGAGTGCAAAGCACTATTCGATTCCTTGATCTAATTTAGATCAAAGAAAATAAATTTTTCTTATCTCTTTTTTTTGTTTCAAGAACCAGAGGTTCATAAAGAGTGCAAAGCACTATTATTACTTATTTATATATTTTTCTTATTTAAAATTATTGATCTCGTTCTTAGATCAATAATCTGTCCATAAGAGAATTTTCTCTTTTTCTAAAGGTTTTTTTTTACCTTTGTTGTTCTTGAGAAGTTCTCAAGAGCTTTCTCCTTTCTCTCTTCTTTTTTTTTTAGAAGGATGCTGATGCCTTTGAATTGAGGTCTAGGGTCCTTTTTATAGTGCCCATAAATTAGTTAGATTTGTTAAATAAATCTTTTTTTGAGTGATTTGGGGGATTTTCCCCACCGTTGGATCTTTGATCCAAAGGCCCCCTGCCTTGTACAAGAAGATCTTCTTGTTTTAAGAAAAACAGAAAGATTTCTTTAGAATCTTAATTCAGTTTGGCGCAGATGCCCCAGCGCGTGACACGTGTCGCACAGCGCAGCGCATCTGCGCTAGCGCATCTGCGCTGACACGTGTCGCGCAGCGCACAGCGCAGCGCAGCTGCGCTAGCGCATCTGCGCTGACACGTGTCGCGCAGCGCAGTGCATGCGCAACTGAAGCGTTGCTTCCTTTAATAGAGCTTTGCTCTGATTGGGCGCGCCTTCTTGGGCGCCGCGCTGATGCATCTGCGCCTGACACGTGGCGCGTTGCGCACAGCGCAAAGAATCTGAAGCGTTGCTTCATTTATTGAAGTTTAAATTTTCCAAGCAGAGCTTTGCTCTGATTGGGGTAAGATGAAGCGTCGCTTCATCTCCCGCCTCGGAATTTGAACAGAGCTTTGCTCTGATTGGGGTAAACAGGAACCATACCAAGTTCAGCTATGAACTTCTTCATCCAGACAGCCTCTTTGGCAGCATCGTTAGCAGCGATGTATTCAGCCTCCATCGTCGAGTCTTCTACGGTATCTTTCTTGGAACTCTTCCAACATACCACCCCTCCATTGATGGTGAAGACAAAACCCGAGACCGACTTACTGTCGTCCTAATCACTCTGGAAGCTCGAATCGGTAAAGGAATCCACCTGGAGTTCACTGTTACCATACACCAAGAACATTTCTTTAGTCCTTCTCAAGTACTTAAGAATGTTTTTCACAGTTGTCCAGTGTTTCTCCCCTGGATCTGATTGATACCTACTTACTACACCTAGTGAGTAAACTACATCTGGTCTCGTACATAACATCGCATATATGATAGACCCGACTGCCGAAGCATAGGGTATACCTTGTATGCGAGCCCTCTCCAAATCTGTCTTGGGAGACATCTCTTTGGAGAGAGTGATTCCTTAACCATCAGATAAATTATCACGCTTAGAATCTTCCATACTAAACCTCTTTAGTATGGTGTCTATGTACCTGGATTGGGACAATCCCAACATCCGTCTATATCTATTTCTATAGATCTTTGTCCCAAGGATGTAGGAGGCATCACCTAGATCTTACATGGAGAACTTTTGTGATAAGAAGAGCTTGACCGAGTGTAGCATAGGAACATCGTTTCCTATCAAGAGTATGTCATCGACGTACATTACGAGGAAGACAACCTTACTCTCTAACACCTTCTTGTATACATGGTGCATCTACATTTTTGATGAAGTCAAACTCTTTGATAGCTTCATCAAAACAGATGTTCTAGATCTACGATGCCTGCTTTAATTCGTAGATGGATTTAAGCAGTTTGCTCACCTTTCCGCTGCTCTCACTATCTACGAAGCCCTCTGCCTGTGTCATGTACGCTCTCTTCTAAATCACCATTTAAAAAAGCGGTCTTGATGTAAGTCCACGTTGCTCACCCCGGTTCTTACGGAGAGGCGGAAATGGCGAAAACAATGATTTTGGCGCAAGGCAACATGGACTAAAAGTCGGATCTTTGCTAAACTAGAAACTAGTGAACACTAAGAGGTTTTATCTACTATGCTGTAGGAAGTATACCTCACAAAACTGGTCCTTCGGGTCTTCATCCCGCTGTCCCACTCGTCCATCCTAGCTCCAAGCGTCGATCCGGACCTTGGGCACCTCCGCGGCCTTCTTGAGTCGAAGACGATCCACCCGAGAGTTGTACACTAAGCTTCGCCTCAAGCCAAGGCAACTAGGGCAAAGAGATTGCTAATCTAAATGCCTTAGGTTGTGTAGAAGAGAAAGATGGAAGTGTTTGTCTATGTGGATTCTTTTTCTCTCAACACATGAGATCAAAAGAAGAGACCAAGAGGAGGAAAAAGAAGGAGAAAGTTTGCAACCATGGAGCTTTTCTTTTTCTTCTCACTTCATGAGATAGAATGAGAAGAGAATAATGAAAAGGATTAAGCCAAATGAAATGAACCATGGTTGCAATAATACACAATAATCATCATTACTAATCCTATCATGAAAGACTTGATGGCATATTGAATTGACCATTATCATAACACAAGAAATAAAAAAGAAAATAAAAGAAGAGTGTAGATCCCTCTTGAAGGTCAATGGTCAACACGGTCAACGGGTCAACAAAGTCAAGAGGGGGTCTAAGTGGTCAAATGGTCAATGCAATTAGCCATCACTAATCTATCACTAAAAGGATTAGTAAACAATGTCTCCCTACTCATAACGGTTTTGACCAAACGAATTGTCAAAACCCTAATGAGTGTGCCACATTACGGTTTTGGCCGAACCAACTGCCAAAACCCTAATGGGGCACCTCCTCCTTCATCACTCCTCAAAACTGTGCACACACACCCGCATCCGCATTCCGTAGAATGAATATGCACAGAAGACAAATCAAATCCATCTGTGCAATACTAGGATCTGGCTTAAACCAAAGCCCACTAGTATTGCCTGCCCGAACAGCATACGCACACAAGTGAACGTAAGTGATCGTAGCCCTGCCGTAAAACTATACGGCCTCTACACGTTTCGCTCAGTGCAGGGAAACTCTCTGTGTGGGACTTTAAAGACTCGACACTACGCTGGCAGCGGGTTTAACCACAGACTGCAAGTGGCACTAGCTGTACGTAATGGTCCCCAAGTAGATGTCGATAAGAAGGCCGATGAGGTAAACCCATCCGAACTCCTACTGAGCCTGTATGTGACATCTCCGTACAGTCCGGTCTGTTCGTCTGATACATCACATGGCGGGCCTAGGGGGCGGTGAACGTCAGTCCCCTAATAGCGGTACAAGTCGTGTCGGAGTGAAGCCCAGAACACCCTGAGATAACACTGGAAACCTACCAGTATATCTCGCTTGCCCTGGCCAGGGACTACTTGTGTAATGGCTCTCCTAGAAACAGCGCGATGTCAACCCCCAATACCGGGAGAGACGAATCCTGTCTAACCGTCACTGCCTCCAAGTGCTTCGGGACTGCACCCAACTATTATCTGTTTGCACGACTCCTTTGAGCCGTGGTAGGGTAGTAATCTAAGTGCAGTGGGAACACACTCGAGGCGAAGTGACAGTGTCAAGTCGGCGGACTAAGCTGTACTCATGTCACCTGGGAACTGATAACTGACGATAGGTATAATACCAACCAACAGTTCCCGACGAGTCCTGTCCAGTGTACTCGTAACCTAACGAGCACCGGCATACTATCTCAAGTACGACATACTGATGGCTGTGGATAGACCGTCTCCCCCGCTGGGATGAGAAGCGTATACGCTAGTCTACTCCGGAGTATCGATGCCCTGTCTCGATAGTCCAACGACCAGGGACCTGTATAAGGATGTGCTTAGGGATTACCCAGCCCCCACGAATGTGAGCGCCTTCACAACGCTGGTAATCAAGCAAAGATCTTAAGGGCTCTACTAATATGTATATAAGCGATATGCTAAAAGAAACACATGCACATATTGAAGTAGAGACAAACCAAGTAGCATACTACCATTTTGAGCAAGATTGTCTATACAACTGTGAATATCCCAAGCTTCCATCAAGTAATATACAAGCTAGTATGATACAGTAATGGCCTCTAGGGCATATACACTAACAATCTCCCACTTGCACTAAGGCCATATACTGGCGTATCGAGGACCTATCATCTCGATCAGCCGCTCGAACTGAGTCTGGGGTAGGGCCTTCGTGAGTGGATCTGCAGTGTTGTTCTCCGTATTTACTCTCTTCACCTCGATCTCTCGGCGATCTACGATCTCCCTGATCAGGAGGTACCGCCTCAAAATGTGCCTGGACTTCTAATGGGACCTGGGTTCCTTCGCTAAAGCTATAGAGCCGTTGTTGTCGCAATACAGCGGTATTGGATCAACAATGGTAGGAACCACCTGAAGCTCCGTGAGGAACTTCTTCATCCAGACAGCTTCCTTTGCGGCATCGCAAGCAGCTATGTACTTCGCTTCCATAGTTGAGTCAGCAACGGTCTCCTGCTTGGAACTCTTCCAGCAAACCGCCCCTCCATTGAGGGTAAAGGAATAACCCGACATGGACTTGGAGTCATCCTTGTCACTCTGGAAGCTGGAGTCAGCAAAGGCCTCGAGCTGGAGGTCTTTTCCTCCATACACCAAGAACATCTCCTTAGTCCTTCTCAGGTACTTGAGAATGTTCTTTACCGCTATCCAGTGTTTCTCCCGTGGGTTTGACTGATACCGGCTTACAACGCTCAATGCGTATGCTACATCTGTTCTGGTACACAACATCGCATACATTATAGAGCCTACCGCAGAAGCGTAGGGTATAATAGACATGCGATCCCTTTCCAAATCAGTTTTGGGAGACATCTCTTTGGAGAGGGTGATCCCGTGACAAGCCGGTAAATTACCGCGCTTGTAAATTACCGCGCTTGAAATCTTCCATACTGAATCTTTTCAGTATGGTGTCGATGTACCTTGACTGTGAAAGTCCCAACATCCTCTTAGATCTATCACGATAGATCTGGATCCCCAGAATGTAGTTGGCATCGCCCAGGTCCTTCATGGAGAACCTCTATGACAAGAATCCTTTGACTGGCTGTAGCATAGGAATATCATTTCCTATTAGGAGAATGTCATCCACGTACAAGACGAGGAATACCACAGTTCTCCCTACAATCTTACTGTAAATGCATGGTTCATCTGGGTTTTAGATAAAGTCGAATTCTTTGACAGTATCATCAAAGCAGATGTTCCAACTCCGCGATACCTGCTTAAGTCCATAAATGGACTTGAGCAACTTGCACACTCTACCACTGCTCCCACTCTGAATGAATCCCTCCGGCTGATCCATATAGACGCACTCTTCCAAATTTCCATTCAGGAAAGCCGTCTTTACGTCCATCTGCCAGATTTCATAATCGTGGAAGGCAGCAATGGCAAGAAGGATCCGAATGGATTTCAGCATAGCCACTGGAGAAAAGGTCTCGTCATAGTCCAAACAAGGTTTTTGACGAAAACCCTTTGCAACAAGTCTAGCTTTATAGGTCTCAACCTGCCCATCTACACCAATCTTCTTTCTGAAGATCCATTTGCAGCCTACGGGTTTTACCCCTTCTGGAGCAAAGTCCAAAGTCCAAACTTTGTTGGTGTACATGGACTCCATCTCGGCCCGCATTGCATCCAGCCATTTTACCGAGTCGCCGCTCTGAATGGCTTGCTGGAAGCTAGTAGGCTCACCATAATCCATGGTGCAATCCTCTCTATCCCCGTCTATGAGAAAACCGTAGTATCTCTCGAGCGGATGAGACTGCCTACTACTCCTGTGGAGTGGCGCTGGAATGTCCGGTTCTCCCGAACCTTCTGGTTCTACCAAGGTTTCAGTAACAGCTTGTGGTTCTGGAATTTCTTCCAGTTCTATTGCGCTCCCACTTATCTGATTTTCTAAAAATTCAGTTTCCAAGAAGTGGGCATGCTGAGAAACAAAAACCTTTTGTTCCTCTGCGGAATAGAAAAGATACCCTCTGGAGTTCTTTGGGTATCCCACAAACTTACACAGTACTGAGCGTGCCTCGAGCTTGTCCGCATGCCGCTTTTTTACAAAAGCTGGACATCCCTATGTCTTAAGGTACTTAAGACAGGGTTTCTTCCCACTCCACATCTGATATGGGGTGGTAGGCACAGTCTTGGTTGGAGCCTTGTTCAAGAGATATGCTGCTGTTTCTAGCGCATAACCCCAGAAGGATCTCGGTAACTCAGCCTTACTCATCATGGAACGAACCATATCCAATAGGGTTCGATTCCGCCTTTCCGATACACCGTTGTGTTGTGGTGTGTATGGAGGAGTAAGCTGAGAGAGAATTCCATTCTCTTTTAATTAGCCCAGAAACTCGGCACTCAAGTATTCACCACCTCGATCAGATCTTAGTTTCTTGATACTTTTGCCTGTTTGTTTTTCAACTTCATTCTTGTATTCCTGAAACTTCTCAAAGGCCTCGGATTTGTGCTTCATCAAGAAGACATGCCCATACCTAGAGAAATCATCTGTGAAAGTAATGAAGTATGAATAACCACTTCACGCATGTGTAGATATTAGACCACACACATCACTGTGTATGAGTCCCAAGAGCTCGCTTGCTCTTTCTCCGTGTCTAGTGAATGGAGTCTTTGTCATCTTTCCCATGAGACAAGATTCACAAGTGGCATAAGACTGATACTCAAACGGATTCAAGTATCCCTCTTTATGTAACTTTGTTAACCGTGTCTCATTAATGTAACCCAGTCTACAATTCCATAAGAAAGCCTGATTTGTTTCTGGAGACTTTCTTTTAAGTGTGTTCTGGACACTGAAGATCTGAGCTTGATTCAATACGTATATTCCGTTTTGTAATGTACCTGACCCAATCAGGACTTGATTTAGGTGGATGTTTACTACATCGCTTACAAAAGTAAAATCATATCCTTCCTTAGAAATTAAGGATACAGATATGATATTACAAGTCGCACCTGGTACATAAAAACAGTTACGCAGAATCAATATCTGCCTAGTTATCAATCCTAGATGATATTCCCCTATGGATTCAGCATACATGCTCATTCCGTTAGCAACCCTGAGAGTCATATCACCTTTCCTGATAACCCTACGGTTTCTCAAAGCCTGTAACGAATTACAGATATGAGATCCTGATCCGGTATCCAATACCCAGGAAGTAGGGTTAACTGACATACAGTTCTCTATTACAAACACACCCGAAGCCGAAGCCACAACATGCTTCGAATTCTGGCTACTGGCTTTACAAGCCCTGCAATCCTTCTGCCCATGTTCATTCCCGTAACAATAGGAGCATCCCTCTTTTACTACATCTGTTCCTGAAACTTCTGCCCTTCCCTTTCTTTCTACTTCCCTAGTTTCCTTTAGGGTAGTAGGTAGAGACTGTTGAACTGAGTCAGCATCTGACCCGTTCTTCAACGCGGTCTTCAGGTCCGAGAGCTCAAAAGAGCTGGTCTCTGTAAGGACGCTGCCTCCTACAGATGACCCGATAGCCAACCTTGCTGGAAACAATTCGTTCGAGGTCTCATATCTTGCGATACGAGATTGCTCTCCATATAAAACTTTGTTATGGAGGAAGATAGAAGCTGAGTCCATCTTCTCGTGCTGCTTCTGGTATATACCATCAACTGAGGCTAACACGAGGCACTTGTCTTTCGCACATTCTTCTTCCGATGTCCTACGGATATCAAAATCCATGACAGGAGAAACTGGACCTGAGACGGCAGGGGTTGGATCAGTCAAGAGGTATTCCAGCTTGTCCTGGGCAATGGACATCTGGACAGACCTTTGCCAGTCATAACAGTGAGATTCAGTCATTTTATTATCTAAATGTAACCTAGGTGCGGTCACTGGGTCGCTGCAATTAAGAGAGAGAGAAGAAAACACTCAGCGTGATGCTCTTGCAAGTTTAGATTGGTTTTTAATTTATCTAAACAGGATGGCTCCCACTGTCTCTCGAATCCCTCCTCAAACCACAAAGGAAGAATTAGTCGGGATCTTTCTCACCGTACAATACTTGCTTAACCGTTCAGCCAGGCCAGTGTCGGTACTTCGAGGGAGGTTTTCCAACGCTTTCGCGAAGTTCCTTAATTAAGTAACCTCTTTTCCCTATGGGCGTAGCCCCGCTAACACCTTTCTAGACACCTACTAGGTTTATAGCATTGATCGTTAAGTGAGAGATTTCCCAAGGAGTAGCATATACTCACAGTAGGATCGGGATCCAAATATCATCGCGTGATAAAACCGAAGGAATCCTACCAGAATCATCACATTCCAAATGGTATGCAGCGCTAGCAAGTTTCAGTACTTTTAAAACTCCCGATGTGGATTTTTGCCCCATGCTCTTATGACCTTGACGAAGGTCAACAAATCATAAGTCACATGTCAAGTTCTACCCGTCATTATCCAGGTTAATTTGAACCCGCCCGTATATACCCTTGACGAAGGTCAACAAGGTAATACGACTGTCCCAAACCAACGCATCTATCTATGCTACATATAAACACCCAACAGCTACCAATCACTATGCCTTGACGAAGATCAACAAACATAGCTTGAATACTGTTGATTGTCCATACGAAATGACGGAGGGCTATGAATGGTTTTGGCGAAACCGTGAACGTAGTGAACTTGATATAATCGATGGAACGAGATAGCTTTTAAAAGGAGTGGTTCAAGCTCCGCGTTTAAAAAAGCTGGTTTTTGAAAAGAACCGAGTGGTTTTGAAAGTGTTCCAACGACTTTTACTTGGTTTATTTTCTTGCATTAGTTCTTTTAATGCGTCCCATCATTTAATCCTACCATTGCAGAAAACAACCAAAATATGACGTACGCTTATGCCATTCGCATTTGCCACGGGGCCCCGTCATCACCCGTTAGGTTACTTAACTAACGACAGAGCAGGGGCTGGGCTAGCGCGGCTGTAAAACATAAGCAAGGCCTAAATAGTTATCATATATAAATATATAGCAATGATAGACATTACAGATCACAGATGAACACTTTGGATATACTAGGAATCCGCGATTCGTTCGAGCCTGCAACGAAAAACGGATTAAACGGTCGCAATGAATAGCCAAACCCCACCCTAGACCCCTACCGGTGCGGCAAACTACCCGCCAAGTACCCGAAGCGAAGCAACCTCCCTCAACACCGTGAGTAGGCCACTCGGCACTTCGAGGTACCCGGTAGTTTGTGCACCCCACCTTGGGTCTATCCTAGGAGCAAAAACAGTAAAAGAAATTATACAATGACGGCTACAACCCCGACCCGGTTGTGCGGCCAAACAAATAATATTACATCACTTTACATATTTTACAATGAATGAAAGAAAAAGAAACTCTCATCTCACACCCATTCCCGGCTATTCATCCGCGAGAATCCACCGAGTTCATATACACAAACCATCAACATTACAGATCACAGATATGTATAACCCCCACTAATCGACGTATAGCGATTAGCGGACGTTCAATACATATATCACATCACATATAATATTCATTAGCCAAAGAGTACGGAATATCGATCAAAATACGGATTTTTAACCACCCCAAAAGTCAATTTGCTCTCTGGAAAATCTGGGTGGAAAAAACATGTATTAAAAATCCCAAAACATCCAAACTAAAACACTGCACAAAAACCGATCCAGTGCCGAGCCAGAACGGCGGCGGAACCGCGGCAAAGAGCATGTCATTTCCGCGGAACCGCGGTCGTTTGATCGAATCACTGGATCGTTTTTCTGCAGTGTTTTCACAAAACCCTGAGACGATTTTTGAAGTATGATTTTTTTATTTTTAGAGCAGAAAAAAAATCAACAGAAAGTTGTAGTTTTGCGGATGTGTTTTGCGACTTTTTTTCGATCGATGTTCTTAACACTTTGCTAACTTACTAGTTTATGTTTAGCTAGGCTCCGATACCACTGTAAGTCCACGTTGCTCACCCTGGTTCTTACGGGGAGGCGGAAACGGTGAAAACAATGATTTTGGCGCAAGGCAACATGGACTAAAAGTCGGATCTTTGCTAAACTAGAAACTAGTGAACACTAAGAGGTTTTATCTACTATGCTGTAGGAAGTATACCTCACAGAACTGGTCCGTCGGGTCTTCATCCCGCTGTCCCACTCGTCCATCCTAGCTCCAAGCGTCGATCCGGACATTGGGCACCTCCGCGGCCTTCTTGAGTCGAAGACGATCCATCCGAGAGTTATACACTAAGCTTCGCCTCAAGCCAAGGCAACTAGGGCAAAGAGATTGCTAATCTAAGTGCCTTAGGTTGTGTAGAAGAGAAAGATGAAAGTGTTTGTCTATGTGGATTCTTTTTCTCTCAACACATAAGATCAAAAGAAGAGATCAAGAGGAGGAAGAAGAAGGAGAAAGTTTGCAACCATGGAGCTTTTCTTTTTCTTCTCACTTCATGAGAGAGAATGAGAAGAGAATAATGAAAAGGATTAAGCCAAATGAAATGAACCATGGTTGCAATAATACACAATAATCATTATTACTAATCCTATCATGAAAGACTTGATGGCACATTGAATTGACCATTATCATAACACAAGAAATAAAAAAGAAAATAAAAGAAGAGTGTAGATCCCTCTTGAAGGTCAATGGTCAACACGGTCAACGGGTCAACAAAGTCAAGAGGGGTCTAAGTGGTCAAATGGTCAATGCAATTAGCCATCACTAATCTATCACTAAAAGGATTAGTAAACAATGTCTCCCTACTCATAACGGTTTTGACCAAATGAATTGTCAAAACCCTAATGAGTGTGCCACATTACGGTTTTGCCCGAACCAACTGCCAAAACCCTAATGGGGCACCTCCTCCTTCATCACTCCTCAAAACTGTGCATACACACCCGCATCCGCATTTCGTAGAATGCGAATGCACATAAGACAAATCAAATCCATCTGTGCAATACTAGGATCTGGCTTAAACCAAAGCCCACTAGTATTGCCTGCCCGAACAGCATACGCACACAAGTGAACGTAAGTGATCGTAGCCCTGCCGTAAAACCATACAGCCTCTACACGTTTCGCTCAGTGCAGGGAAACTCTCTGTGTGGGACTCTAAAGACTCGACACTACGCTGGCAGTGGGTTTAACCACAGACTGCAAGCGGCACTAGCTGTACGTAACGGTCCCCAGGTAGATGTCGATAAGAAGGCCGATGAGGTAAACCCATCCGAACTCCTACTGAGCCTGTATATGACAATCTCCGTACAGTCCGGTCTGTTCGTCTGATACATCGCATGGCGGACCTAGGGGGGCGGTGAACGTCAGTCCCCTAATAGCGGTACAAGTCGTGTCGGAGTGAAGCCCAGAACACCCTGAGATAACACTGGAAACCTACCAGTATATCTCGCTTGCCCTGGCCAGGGACTACTTGTGTAATGGCTCTCCTAGACACAGCGCGATGTCAACCCCTAATACCGGGAGAGACGAATCCTGTCTAACCGTCACTGCCTCCAAGTGCTTCGGGACTGCACCCAACTACTACCTGTTTGCACGACTCCTTTGAGCCGTGGTAGGGTAGTAATCTAAGTGCAGTGGGAACACACTCGAGGCAAAGTGACAGTGTCAAGTCGGAGGACTAAGCTGTACTCATGTCACCTGGGAACTGATAACTGACGATAGGTATAATACCAACCAACAGTTCACGACGAGTCCTGTCCAGTGTACTCGTAACCTAACGAGCACCCGCATACTATCTCAAGTACGACGTACTGACGGCTGTGGGACAGACCGTCTCCCCCGCTGGGATGAGAAGCGCATACGCTAGTCTACTCTGGAGTATCGATGCCCTGTCTCGATAGTCCAACGACCAGGGACCTGTATAAGGATGCGCTTATGGATTACCCAGCCCCCACGAGTGTGAGCGCCATCACAACACCGGTAATCAAGCAAAGATCCTAAGGGCTCTACTAATATGTATATAAGCGATATGCTAAAAGAAACACATGCACATATTGAAGTAGAGACAAACCAAGTAGCATACTACCATTTTGAGCAAGATTGTCTATACAACTGTGAATATCCCAAGCTTCCATCAAGTAATTACAAGCTAGTATGATACAGTAATGGCCTCTACGGCATATACACTAACACTTGACACCCATCTGCCAGATTTCGTAGTCATGATATACAGCAATGGCAAGTAGGATCCTGATGGACTTAGGCATAACGACAAGAGAAAAGGTTTCATCATAGTCGATACCTGGTCGTTGACGAAAACCTTTTGCTACAAGTCTAGCATTGAAAGTCTCAACTTTTCCATCTACACCAAGTTTCTACATAAAGATCCACTTGCTCCCGATGGGTTTTACCCCTTCAGGAGCAACTTCTAAAGTCCATACTTTGTTGATGTACATGGATTCCATCTCAGATCGCATAGCATCCAGCCATTTCACAGAGTCTCCACTTGTGATGGAATGCTCGAAACTAGTTGGGTCGTCATCTTCCATGATGCAATTCTCGCTCCCACCGTCTATGAGAAAACCGTAGTATCTCTCAGGTGATTGAGGAACCTTACTAGATCTGCGGGGTGGCTGAGGTTCGTCGGGGACTATTGAATTCTCCAGTTCTACCAAATCATCAGTTATAGTTTGTGTTGCTGGAACTTATTCCAGTTCTACCTCATTACCATTAATTTCTTTCACAAGAAATTCCTTTTCTAAAAAAGTGGCATGTTGAGAAACAAACACTTTTTGTTCATCGGTCTGGTAGAAAATATATCCATATGAATCCTTTGGATATCCCACAAACTTGCACAAAACTGACCTTGCCTCGAGCTTGTCCGGATTTTGCTTTTTAACATAGGCCGAACAACCCCATATCTTAACTCGTTTAAGAGATGGTCTCTTCCCATTCCATATCTCATATGGAGTAGTATGCACAAATTTGTTCGGAACTCGGTTCAATAGGTATGCAGCTATCTCAAGTGCATAATCCCAAAAGGAAATAGGCAACTCAGCATTACTCATCATAGAGCGCACTATATCTAATAGGGTGCGATTCTACCACTGCGAAACTCCATTGTGCTGTGGTGTATACGGAGGAGTAAGCTGAGAGAGAATCCCATTCTCTTTTAAATAGTCTCGGAACTTCGTACTTAAGTATTCTCCTCCTCGATCAGATCGAAAGATTAATACTTTTACCCGTCTGGCTCTCTACTTCGCACTTATATTTCTTGAATTTCTCAAAAGATTCAGACTTGTGTTTCAACAGGAACACATGTACGAATCTTAAGACATCATCGGTGAATGTAATAAAGTACGAGGAACTATTCCTGGCATGTGTAAATATAGGACCGCATACATCACGATGTGTCAGTCCCAAGAGTTCAGTAGCCCTTTCTCCGTGTCCAGTAAACAGAGTTTTGGTCATCTTGCCTTTGAGACATGACTGGCAAGTTTCATAAGGTGAAAATTCGAACGGATTCAAATATCCATCCTTATGCAACTTAGCCAGTCTTATCGCATTGATATGACCTAGTCTACAATGCCATAAGAAGGCTTCGTTCATTTCTGAACTGTTCCTCTTATGTGTGTTCTGTATACTTAGAACTGTTTGTGATTTTGAACGTATATACCGTTATACAACGTACCATACCCAATCAACACTTGATTTAGGAAAACATTCACAATATTTTTGGTACGAAATAACAGTCGCTCAAAATCATTGTGTTACCACTTGGTAATACAAGGTGATATTCGCCAACTGCTTTGGCTGCAACAATTGCACCATTCATTTCTCTGAGGGACACATCTCCTTTTCCCAGTTCTCTAGCTCTACTTAACCCATGTAACAAATTACATATATGGGATCCTGATCCGATATTCAATACCCAGGACGTAGAGCAAACTGAAAAACAGTTCTCGGTAACGAACACACCTGAAGAAGATGCATCAGCATGCTCCTTCGTTTTGGGTGGCGTGGGAATCTGGGTATTCTACTATTCCTTGCATAGACTTATGACGGTCATAAGATAGAGCGGAACCTAGCCCAATATAATAAGTGGGTTCGGTCAATACATCCATATTATTATCTTGATTAAGGCGTGTCATTGGTCGCTACCAGAAGAGAGAGAAGGATAATCAATTTTGCGTGCGCACTTTGTAAGATTAGATTGGTCATTATCTTATCTAATCAGGATGTCTCCCACTGTTTTTATCATATCTTCCTTCAAACCCTAAAAAGTAAGATTAGCCGGAATTAATTACACCCTACAAGTTCGCCAATCGTCGGTCAGGCAGGTATTGGTACTTCGAGAGAGTCTCCCTATGCTTTCGCATGGAACTAATTAAATAATCTCGTTTCTGTAGGGGATTACCCCGTTAACACCTTTCTTATAAACCTACTGGATCGGCTAATTGTAAAGTGGAAAACTCTCCCAAGAGTAACTCTTACTCGCAGTGGGTATCGGGATCCAACTATCTCATAGAAGGTATGCAATCTCATTGCAAATTTCAACACTTGAAATTCCCAATATCTGTTTTTACCCCTAGCGACTTATGACATTGGCTATGGTCAACAAATCAAAAGCGTTAGGCAAGTTCGACCCGTCATTTCGTGATTGAATTAAACCCACCCATACGACCCTTGGCTAAGGTCAACAAAGCGGTGCGACTACCTGTTCACCACAGAAAACTGCATTTTAATACCGCTCATTCGTTACCTATTTTTTTATATATCGATACTTTTAACCAGTTTCTGCTCAGTAATTACAGTTTACAGGTATTCGTGATACAATACTGAAAACAAACTCAAAATCATGGATATAGCGTTTGGGAGCCGACACTGCAAACAAAACAGGAAACCGACCGATATCCAAAGAGTTCTTTTGGAAAATAATATGTGTGCACAATATTTTGGTCCAACACAATGCAAGTGCACACATACTCTTTGGCACTAGGACCATGTGGGGCTGCCATGAATCATGGCACAAGTGGGCATGGGTGTGATGTGCATTAAATGAGCATTGAATGCATAAAGTCTTGATGTGATTTGAAGCATCTTGTTCCCTCCAAATCTATGCATGCATCCAAGGCCTTTACAGAGAAATCTAGCAACACCAGAGTGATGTGGGGGATCACACAAGACCACCATGCAAACCCGATCCCCTATGCTCTGAAAGTGGCCGGCCATATACCCCTTTTGACCGAGAAGGCCGGACCCCCTTGTCCCTATCTGTCCCCATCTTTTCACAGAGCCTCCCTTACTACCTAGTCACCTCATTTTTATTGTTTGTTTATTTTTCTTTGGTGCCTATAAAAGCAGAACCAGTGAGCAAGGGATGACACTATCTCATTCATGTATATTTTCATTTTTTAGTTCTTTTGTTTAGCTTGAGGGTGAGTGGGCTTCAATTGGTTTCTTCTTCTTTTTCCCTCTTGAAGCTTTCTTTAGAAAGCTTCATTAAGGAGGTTGAACAAGTAACCAAAATCTTGTATCTCTTTCTCAAGTGTTTATAATATTTGTTGTTTCTTTTATTTACTTGCTTTTTTTCCTTACTTGCTTTTATTCACTATACTTAACTAATTATTTGGTTATGGTGTGGGTGAGGAAGTGAGATGAAAGGCTTTGCCTCCTCCACCTCTTGTAATTGTTTTATGTGCTTAATTTATGATTCTAACTTAAAAATTGTTAATGTATTGATATGATATGGTATTTTGACACATGGTTACTTGTAACCTCCTTACATACCATATTCATTCCCTTTCCCCATTTCAATGTTTAAGTTATAATCAATTTGGAGTTAAGTTTGCTAAGTTTGGATATGGTATGTTGTAATTAAGGACTTGATAAATCTCTTAATTTCATATACCATATACCATCACAAACACTTAGCACACTTAACACCAAAATCATTTGCTCTCACTAACTACTTTGTGTTTTTTGTTGTTGCGATATGCTTGCTAACCCTTGTGTTTAGTGTTGATACCCCAAGCTTAGACACACAAACGGTAAGTGATCAAACGGACTTGTTTCGTGCTTTGCGGAGAATATCGGACTTGACGACTTGTGCCTCGCAACCGTTTTAACAAGTCGTGCTTCATGCCGGGATCGATGTAAGGAACGAACAACTCATGATCAAGGGAGTGTAGAGGGAAACGTCGCGATTTGAGCTCCCGAACCAAGCAACAACCATTCTTCTCTTACTTGTTTTCCATGTTTTCTTTATTTCCGTATTCTTTTATATTTTGGTGAAAAACAACCCAATTCCTTTATTTTTTGAACCTTAAATCACGATACCTAATACACAACTCCCTGCGGATCGACCCGTACTTGCCGGCTTGCTACAACGCGCCGTGCACTTGCGGTTTATAAATAGTAAAACGAGAACGATTTTGCGTGCGCATTCCGTTTCCTTCATTTCATATCCGTTTTCATAACATACGCGTTTGCGCGCCCGGGTGAATTCCCAACAAGTTTTTGGCGCCGTTGCCGGGGATTTGGTAGTATTAGGAATTGTTATTTCTGGTTCTTACTAACTCACTAATCTCTAAATCAATTTTTTCAAAAACTAACACTACGAAATTCTTTTCATTTTGTACTATGTTCTTAAGACCTACTATCAAGCTGAAATTCATTTTAAAAATCAAGTTATACCATTGGAATACTAATATGAAGGATTGCGGCAGCGCCCCGGCCATCAAAACACGGCCAAAATGCGGAACAAAAATTTATCAAATCGAAGCTACCGTTACCCGATTTACGGATCGACCTTAAACCCTAATCTAGCATGCTAACTAAGAGTTAGAATCGTTATACCGAGTTGATCCGTGTCCTTCAGTCTTCATTCCAAGCTCCTAGTGATCCTTTGATGATGTTTGGTTGCCGGTCTTCCTCCATCTTCGATGATCCACCTGAGGGAAACGACGCAAGCTCCAGCCTCGTCGAACGAGACAACCGATTCTACAAAGTCGCTAGCTATGGAGAGTGGGGGTGTATGAAAGTGTCACTATAATTTTCTCTCATCTCATGTGCTCCATGGAGCAAACATAGAAGACGAATGGAGGTAGTGAAGCTTTGGCATGAACAAAAATGGTTAAGTGTTTTGTGAACCTTTTTCTTTTTGAATGAGAAAGTGAGAGAGAGCTAGTGTAATGTTTTTTCTCAACTCCAATGAAATGAACCCCCTCCCCACCAAATAGTGGCCGGCCCCACTCCCTCTCTCATTTCCAAAAAAGAAATCTTATCCAAAGTCAAAATGCAATAAACAAATGAACCATACCCAAACACCATACCATGTCTATATTCATGCCATCTCACACCCTCCACCTCATTATAAAGCAAATGATTTTTCTAAAGAGGAAAATCAATAATGAGGTGACAAATCTTCTAGAAGCTATTCCGTATAAAATACGGAATACTTCCCGGTACATGTATCGAAATACATATACGCGTATTCGTACCAAAATACGAATAGCCAAAAGAGAAAACGAATTGTGAACAATAATACTAGAATACGTATATACAAATACATATATAAATTATTAAATCAAAACCCGATTTAATAATCCGGCTTAATCCTAAGCCGCTAGTATTATCAACCGTCCGATTAAAGTCTGCGCGGCATATGCACATATTTAATGGGACACCTGTATGTATCAACATACCTCATGTACACCATATCGCGTGAACCGTGAAAACCCTCTGTGTGGGACATTAAAGACTCGTCAATATGCTGGCAGTGGGTTTAACCACAAGCACGTCAGCGGCACTAGCTGTACGTAACGGCTACCTAGGTATTGAACGAAAGGGAGGCTGACGAGCAAACTCAAGCAGAACCCCAACTGAGCCTGACAGTGACAATAACCGTACAGTCCGGTCTGTTCGTCTAAGAGTATCGCATATCGAGTCCAAGAGAGTGGATAAAGTCAGACCCCTAACAACGCGACATTTAGTGTCAGGATGAAACCCATCACCACCTGAGAAACTATCGATCCTGGATCGATAATTCTCGTCCACCGTGGCCACGGATTTATGGTGATGGCCATCCGTACACAATGCGACATCAACCCCCAATAACGGGAGAGACGAATCCCCGACGATCCAATCACTGCCTCCATGTGGTTCGGGACTGTACCCAACTAAAACCTGTTTGCACGACTCCTTTGAGCCGTGGTAGGTTAGTAATCAAAGCACAGTGGGAACTCACACGAGACAAATGACGATCTCAGGTCGACAGACTAACCTGTATACATGTCACCTAGGAACTGCTATCTGACAATAGGTATAATACCAACTAGCAGGTTCCCGGCGAGTCCGTCCAGTGTACTCATAACCCAATGAGCACCTGTATACTATCTTAGGTGAACATACTAACACCAATGGCTTGTGAGACCTGGCCACCGCCCCTCGTCGGGGTCTCGATCAGTATACACTAGTCTACACTGGAGTATCGATGCCCGGTCTCGATACTCCAACGACTAAGGACATTTAAGGATGTGCTTATAGACCCCCAGCTCCCACGTATATGATCGCCATCACAATGCTGGTAGCCAAGCAAGAATCCTATGGGCTCTATCAACACGTACATGATGATAAAGACAAACCATATAGCATACTATCATCTTGAGTAAGACTGTTTTATCGGTATAGGTCCTCACTCAATCATCATAATCACAAGTCGGCGACTATGATAATTGCCTTGAGGGCACTATTGTAATACCCAGCCCCTTTTATACCAAAATCCGTATTGTGTTACTTTATAATTTTATTTATAATTTTATTTCTTCTAAACCCCATTTTCTTCTATCAGTAAAACCCAAACCTTATTATATCTTATATTTTCCTTATCCTCAGCCCAAGTTAAGTGATAATGGAAATTAATTTTCTTTTATTTAAATTCTCGACCCGTTTCAATCCTCAGCCCACAAGGTTTAATTAAAAGGGATTTTTTTTCCAAATCAGCCCAGCCAAATTCCTTCAGCCCGTTCCATTTCCTTTTCTTTTTAACCTTAATTTCCTTATCAAAAACCCCGGCCCATTCTTTCCTTTCTCCTCTAATTTTTCCAATTTTTAATTCCTGGCCCAACTCGCCCCCGGCCCGTTTCTTTTCTTATAATTCTTTTAATTTTATTCTCTGGCCCAGCCCACTTCAATTCTGCGCAGCCCGCTTCACCCACGACCCGACCCGCTTCTACACCCCCTTCTTCCCAACGGCTACTTCCCATGATTCCCGCTCGCGATCCGCTTCCTCCGCCGTGACCCACGCCGTCGCCCACGCCAGCGCTCGTGTGCCGTTACCCGACGTCGCGCACTTCCCTCTCTAACCCTCGTCATCTCTCCTTCTCTCTCTCTCTTCGCTCCTCCCTCGTCCCTCCTGAAACCCCAAGCTCCCTCGCCTTCCTCCTCCCTGCACCCATCACCGACCACTTCATCTCTTCATCCGCCTCCTCCTAACACCGCGACCACCACAGCCGCACCCTCCTCGTCGTCATCCAAACACCCCCCACTCACTCACTAACCGCACCCGAGCTCCACCCCCTGCACCCTCTCGACGGCGGCCCACTGCTTCTCGTCGACCCCATCATCATCATCACCGTCACCACCATCCTCTACTCTCTCTCTTGATCTCTCTTCCTCACTCCCCCTCGCTCAATCTCCCTGGTCCCCTCTCTCTTCCTCTGTTCTCGACCTCTCTCTCTCACTCTGTTTCTCTCTCTCTCTCTCTCTCATGATATCTCTCTCTCTATCCCCCCTGGTTCTCCCTCTCTTTGCCTTTCCCCTCTCTGTGTCTCTCTCCTTCTCACTCACTCACTCCCTCTAATTCTTTCTTCCTCTAACTCTCTACCTCTCTCCTTCTCACTCAATCTCTCTGTGCTCTCTTTCTCTCTCCCTGCTTTTCTCTCTCTCTACATTTCCCACTCTCTCTCTCCCTATATCACTTTCCCTCTCTTGAACCCACATCCCGAACACCTCACCTGAACCCCGCCAGCAACCACCCTCGCCCCCACAAGCCGAGTCGAGATCACCGCAAAACATTCAAGCTTTGGTATTTCATCGAGCACTTTTCATACGTCGTTGATCCCTGCTGTCTCGGTCGTCGCCGCTGCTGCCGTACAACCCCGAGACGTTTCCAGGAAAGTATTTTACTTGCTTACATGCTATATACTCAAGTTACAATATTTAATTACGTAGATTATAAAGTTACAATTTTAGAACAATAGTGTGCCATACCTGTTCGACGTGTGTTCTCAATGAAAGTACTCATCAAATTTGACGGAACTAAATTGTATAATCTGGCCCGTAGGATTGTGAATGTAGTGTGTGGATTTCGTTGGATAATATGACCGTTAACGACTAAAACGACTACCCCCAAGTTTACTAGAAAAACTGGAATTTTATTGTACCTGAAAACCGTTAAAATCGCCATAAATTATAGACACACTGGAATGATACATTCGAGGGCTCAAATCGAAGCCAACTCTACGAACTTTAATCCTATACTAGTTTCCAGACATTCTTGTACTTGAACTGTGACAATATTTGGATCGGAGTGCGACTCCGGACTGCAATCCAGAGCGACTCCAGTTGTTGCTTGATGTTCCATAATGAACACCACCCTGTTTCCTAAACTCGTAGGTTGTGGAACTCCGCTGATTATTATAGGGGAATCTGTTATCTAGACAACACAAGTGGTTCCATCCTATTTCGTTATCATTTGTTATTTAATCTGCAATTTAAAAGATCGGGACGCATAACAGTCCCAGCAGAATCAGAATTGACATACTTGTACTAAACAGTGAATATCTCCTGAAGTACAGACGCGATTGAAGATCCGTCTATTGCGTTGAAAACCTTACTGAAAACCCTAGATTTCATCCAACTGTAGCGTCACTAAAATCTGATACCAACTGGGATTAAAATGCGTTGCGAAACGGATTTCTGATTCTGAAACCGGATTTCCAGCCGTGAACGCTTAAAATGAAATGGATATAATTAATGATCCTGGAACTCGATTAGCGTGAAAATAAATTCGATGGATAGATAACTGAACATACTAATTATTACCTGCTCATCATCTCACTAAATTGTGACTGTACGAGTTATGATAAATTGTGCAAGTGGTAAATTATTGATCGAGGACATCCTAAACATGCTTTATATACTGTTTACGCATCATATCATACACATGTCGTTGCATTGATAACATAGTGATAACGTGCATTTACCCAGTGTTAGGCTTTAGTGGTGATTGTGGCAAGTACGTTATTGTTCGTGTATCAGTGAATAAGTGAAAGTGATACGTACTTGTGCACAATCCGTGAACCCTATTATTCTATTGCATTGTCGACGTCTGTGGGACGCGTGTACGTGTGACTATAAGTGGTATGGGACACTTATGGAAGCACTTGCACGGGTGTCACAGATAAGGCACCAGACACTGCCATTTATCTTAGGTATTAGTCGGGATGTGCTTGATAGAGGTCCTGCCTCCAGTTCTTGCGCAGACTTGTCACAGACCGATTGGTATTTAGGGTTATGGTTGGCGTTTGATGTAGACCACGGGGTGTGGGGTAGTTTGAGTGTGTTCAACAGAATCTCGGGAGTCCCATGCCGGCTTATATATTTAGGGAGATATATGGAGATTTACTGGGTATGTGATTATCACCGTGATATACATGTTGGGCCCGTGGTCCCTTGCCCTTGGGTTCTACCTGTTAGTTATATGTATGCCCTAGAGGCCATTACTGTACATTGGATGTATATTGTAGTGGATGCTGGGACATATATAGGGAGGACTTTCTTGCTCGACATGATAGTATGCTATCTGGTTACTCTTGACCTTAACGTGTATACTGATTGTCTCTCTGTTACATGTTGGTAAAGCCCTTAGGATGTGTACTTGACTACCTGGACTATGATGCGGATCATACTAGTGGGGACATGGTAGTCCATAAGTACATCCTTCAAGGTCCCTAGTCGTGGGTGTATCGAGACAGGGCATCGATATACCAGAGTAGACTAGCGTATACCTTCTCGACCCATACAGATGGGCGATGGATGATCCCATATCCATTGGTGTTTGACATCGGAGATGATATACGGGTGCTCAGTAGAGACTGGGTACACTGGACGGACTCGCCGAGAACTCCCAGATGGTATTATACCTTACTGTAGGGTGTTTTTCGTCACCCCATTGAGATGGGAATACGCGCACGCGTCTCAGGCGTACTACAGATTCTCCCTGCCTAGGGTAGGCCGGGGTTTAATGATTGTGGGGATCCGAATCTCCGGCAGCCGCGGACTAAGCTGCCGTTAATTACCCCTCGCCTTTGGGGCGAGGGAACCTCCGATTAACGGGTTAAAATGGTCATGCGAACTCAATGTGCAGTGTACGTATGTTTTGTTTTGAAAGAGGGGTTTTGGGTATATCGGGAGCCACGCAGAGTTTTTACGGGGGTCCCGCTATCCGGATAGCGGGCTCGGGGTCAAGGGGGCTAGCAGCCCCCTTGCGGGGTTCGGGGCAGCGCCCCGGCCCGAAAATTTTTTGGAGGGGGAGAATGTTGCGGAGTATGTGTATGTGTACATTTGTATACAAATGTATATACATATACATATATATATGAATAAAGGGGAAAAGGCATCCAAAGGATGCGTGGGGCAGCACCTTGGGCGCTGTGCGCTTAGGTGCTGTGCGCTCAGGCGCAAGCGCGCCACGTGTCGGCACGTGGGTGCTTTGCGCATGAGCGCTGTGCGCAGGTGCGCAAGCGCGCGCGCCACGTGTCGGCGTGTGGGCGCTTTGCGCATGAGCGCTGCGCGCAGGTGCGCAAGCGCGCGCGCGCCACGTGTCGGCACGTGGGCGCTTTGCGCAAGAGCGCTGCGCGCAGGTGCTCAAGCGCGCGCGCGCGCCACGCGTCGGCACGTGGGCGCTTTGCGCACAGGTGCGCAAGCGCGCGCGCACCACGTGTCGGCACGTGGGCGCTTTGCGCAATGCGCGTTGGCGAGCAAGCGCGCGCGCGCCACGTGTCGGCACGCGGGCGCTTTGCGCACTTGCGCAAGCGCGCAGGTGCGCAAGCGCGCGTGCCACGTGTCGGCACGCGGGCGCTTTGCACACTTGCGCTGCGCGCCGGAGAGGACAAGAGGCTTTTAGCCTGAAAAAAAAAGATTTCTCAAAAGAGAGATCAGAGAGGAGTCGGGCTCCTGAATGTGTTTTGGGTTTAATGGAAGTGGTTCTTCTTCTTCCTCCTGTTGCTTGCTGGATCTTGAAGATCAAGAGATATGGAATTTTAAAAAAATCACTCCTTTTTGAGATCTAATGGAAGATCTGAGTTCCCCTTTGTGGGTTTTGTGGTGAAAAACTAATTTGTTTTATAAAAAGAAGAGTAAAACTCTTGATTTAATTCAAGAGAAAGAAGAAGGTTTTGGAACCTTGAAGAAGAAGAATAGATCTCAGATCTGGAAATTTTTTTTGGAGAGAATGAAAAGTATATATTTTTTTATTCATCATGTTGCCTTTTATAGGCTTACATATTTGCATATAGCCCCTTGGGCTTCACAAAAATGGCGTTTTAGACATCCCATGGCTCATGTGCCATTTCATTTTTGCACATAAGCCATGGGCTTACAAAATATTGGCTTTATGCCCATTTTGCATACATTCATGTATAAAAAATTACATAAAAATTATTTATTACATGATCTATATTTTAGCATGGAGGAGGCTGGCCGCGGGCTCGACTTGGGCATGGGCCCGCTTGGCCTGGGCTTGGGCCCACCTGGCTTGGGGTTGACCTTGACTTTGACTCGGTCAACGGGGGTGTAAATTTTTACCCCAACACTTACGTCAGATGGCAGTTCTCTGGTCACACAAGTACAGAGTAGTCTGTTGACCCGAGATCGTCATAGAGTCTTGTGTGGTTCCCACTGTGCTTTGATTTCCACCTTACCACGTCCAAGAGGGCGTGCAAAATGGTGGTTTTTGGGTACAGTCCCGAGTCACATGGAGGCAATGAGCGATTGGAGGGGATTCGTCTCTCCCGGTATAGGGAGTTGATGTTGCGCTGTGTTCGATTGGCTATAACCGGAAATCCCTGGCCAGGGTTGCTGAGATTTACTGGTAAGTGTTACCAGTAGTTTCTCGAACTGTTATAGACCTCATATCGACACGACTTATCGAGCTATTGGGGTCTGACGTTTACCACCCCTAGGCGAGATATGCGACATATCAGACGACGAGACCGGACTGTACGGTAAGTGTTACTGGTTGGATTCACAGGGGTGTGAGCGGGCTTGCTCGTCGATCTTCTGATCGCTCAATACCCGGGTGGCCGTTACGTTTAGCAGACCGCTTGCGGCTTGTGGGTGTTTGATATGATCATCACCTGCTGCCGGCGTATTGACGAGTCTTTAGAGTCCTACACAGAGGTTTCCTGGCTCAAGCAAAACGAAATAGGAGCGCATATGAGATATGTGCGGGACCGAGAATAATGCATGTATGTGATACCGTATTCCATTCTCGCGATGAATGTATCGAATGGTTATATGCGATATAACCTAGTTATCGAATCGAGGGTTGATTCGATAAGCCGATACATTGGATACTAGTCGGTTATATGCGATATGACCGGATCGTTAAATCAAGTGTTGATTTAATGATTTAATGCATAATTATATATTTGATATATTACTTTGCATTAACTAGTATTGGTTCACTTTAAATGGTTTTTCTCACTTGTTTGTGCACATTGTATATGTGATATATTTTTGTGCACAAGTTTGTATCATGTTTGATGATGCATGCTAACTTTGGTTTGTGTAAAGATTAAACCATGGTTGTGTGATGGTTATGGTTTTCATTTTCTTATTCATTTATTTATTTATTTATTCTTTTTGGAAAATGTTAAGCATTAAGAGAAAATGGTGGCTTAATTTGTTTTCTAGTTAAAGCTTCATGAAGCTTTGACCAAAGTGGCCATTTTGTCTCATGCTTAACCCTAACCGCTCCTTTTAACCCTAGTCTATTCTCTACACTTGACCATGGTTGCATTATGATAAGTATTCATTTCTTTTCTTTTTTGGAAATACTCATCATAATATTCATCTTCTTCTTCTTCTTCACAAGAAAAAGCTTGCCTCATCAATGGCAACTTGATGAAAAGAGTGAGAAATCCAATTCTAAAGTGAACCCACCTCCTATTTCTTCATCCTCTACCTCTTGCCGAGTAGTATAGGGTGTTTTCTTCACAAGTTTCATGACTTGGTGAAGTGGGAGCTTGATCTAGCGATGCCTCGACGTAGATCATCTTCGGCATCGACGTCGACGACCCAGCCCGCCTATTTCTCCGATGAAACCGACGCGAGAGTCCAAGATCGGATTTGTACAGCGAGGGGACTTCGTCGCGGAGCTATGGAGGTGGAGGACCGGATCTACAAAGGTTGTATTTCCGTTTACTTTTAGTAAAGTAGTTTACTAGTTCTTGTTTCGCCTAAAATCTAGTTAACGATCCGTAGTCTAGGGTTTCTCGGCATCGTAAAATTTTTAATTGGCATGGTTGATGCCTTGTGAGACCTCTTTAGCGTGCCTAAGAACCCTACAGTGGTATCAGAGCCTAGCTAGAGCCTTAGGCGATGCGTAGACGATGTTAGAAACCCGATCGAACCCGAAACCCCGACTTTTCCTCGCTCTCTGGACTTTTTCTAAAAACTGGGATTTTTCCAGATTAAAAATGCTTAAAAAATTCAGCAGGGAATTATAAGAATTACGGTGCAAAATTTTACTCATGAACAGTTCACAACGCGGCGGAACCGCGGCAGAAGTCTGGCTTCTGCGGCGGTTCCGCGGCAAGTTGATGACGTCATCCTCCCCTTTTTGCACAGTAATTCCTATTTAATTATGCTGGATTTTCTGGGAATTTTTAATATTTATTCAAGAGTTGAATTTTCTGGGGTTGTTTTGGGGATTCGATGATTCGATCGGATTATCTGATTTTGTCTATGTGGATTCCGGATAATTTTTGAATATGTTAAAAAGTTCGACCGGATATAAATACCCAACTTTTCCCCTGCCGGAAAATTTCCAAGTGTTGGATTTTTCTGAGTTTTAAAGACGTTCTAAGTAGTGCAAGTAACGCGATGGTCCCTCTAGAAGACAACAGACCTTAACTCGATTATGTGACCGTCTTGAACTGCCCTTTGAACCTTCGGGTTTGGGGCAGTACGGCGTGCCACATGTGAGGCGTTGGCTTGACCCTTCTACGGCTGGACCGTTGGTACTGAGGCATGAACTGGATGTTTTTAAACATGTTTCATATGTTGATCTGTTTCGGGAAAACTTGGGTGTTTGACTGTTCGATCGGAAAGTTTAACATTTTCTGTTTATCTGGAATGTGATACAATAATTGGAATTCACAAGTAGTTATGAGATAACTGAATGAATGTTATAAACATAGCAGTTTAGTCTCACTTGATCGGTTGCCACGGAATTTTGATGTGATCAAAAGTCCGTCGCAATCACGTAGCGTACGCGGATACTCGCCGGATAAACTTAATAGACAGCCTCACCCCATAGCCCCGACCAAGTGACTGTAGGAGAACCCCATCGCCGAAAGCATCCGTCCGGGTGCTCGCGGCAGCGGTGTTCCGCCTTGGTGCACTTCGTCGACGGTATCAGGGGTGCGGCCGCCTACTAAAGTTTGCGACGAGCATTCGATCAGGATGTCGGGAATCCTGTTGAATTACCCGACTTAATATTGAAAAGTTTTTTCGATTTTGAGACTAAAATGCGGGGTTTATAATTGTTAGGCATGCGATGTCTAAGGAATTCATTGGGTCAGGCATGCGATGTCTGAGGTGGTTGCGGATTCCAACTGTTGTAGTTTTACACTTTCTTTTCTGTGACCGTAAGTGTAATATATGATATCGCCGGTTTCGTTGCTATATGTCAACGACAATTGGGATGCGCATATTTACTTACGTTGATGACATGTGACGTTATGTGTTGCTGGATATGTTATATTGGATCGTCGTATTTGAATAGCCGGGGGGTTTTATGTGAGATGAGTGTTTTTCATTTTCATTCATGTAAAAACTTGTATGTAATATTCTTTTATTGGGGCACTTCCAGGTTGCGGATGTTGTCACCATTTGTATATTATTTACTTTTCCGCACTAGGATAGACCCAAGGAGGAGGGCACAAGCAACCGGGTTCTGGAGTCCAGTGGGAGACCAACTCGAGGAGTCGAGTCCGGGTCTCCTAACTCTAGAATTGGTAGGGTTGCTTGCCGCTCTCGTAGGGGTCTAGGGGTGTGGGTTTTGGCTATTCATCGCGACCGTGGAATCCGTGTTTTATACTGGCTCATATTGAAAACACGGACGTCCTAGTATATCTGATATTTCATATGATTCTTCTGCTGCGATATCTGTGATGTGATCATGTGATGTTCTGTGATAAATGTTGTATATAGTATATATGATATATTATATAGACGTTACTTATGTTTTACACCCGTGCTAGCCCTGCCCCGCTCTGCCGTTAGTTACCTAACCTAACGGTGCACGAGGGGACATCGAGGCGAATGCGGATGGCATAAGTGTACGTCGTATTTATCTGTGATGTTTAGGTAACTTAAATGATGGAACTTCAATAATATGATTAATGAAATAAAAGAAACCTAAGATGTTGTAGAATCGAATTTCAAAATAAAACAGGTAGCTACAGTTCTTGCTTTGCACAGCGTTATATATGATATATCCTGCACCTTATTCGATAAGGAAAGGACCGAGATCCCTTCACCGGGAGTGACTCCTTTAGCGATAACTGGCGGATGCTACACACTCGGTTTGTCTTTTGATTGCTTTTAAGTGTTTTTTGCTTTGCACAGTGATATATGTGATATATCAAGCACCTCATTCGACGAGGAAAGGACCGACGATCCCTTCACCGGGAGTGACTCCTTTAGCAAAACTAGAAAAGCCTCAAAAACACTCCATTTTTGTAAAATCATTTGATTCTACAACGATATCAAGTTCATTACGCAATAGGTTTTCAGAAAAACCTGTCGTAGCCCTCCGTCATTTCAGATAAGTCCTATTTAGTATTCGTGCTACGTTTGTTGACATCCGTCAAGGCATAGTGTGCGGTAGCTAACTAGTATTTATCTGCTTATGCATATGATGCAGATTAGATTAGGATAGTCGTGCGGCCTTGTTGACCTCCGTCAAGGGTCGTGCGGGTGGGTTTAATTCGATCAAGAAATAACGGGTTGAACTTGACTAGTAGCCTATGGTTTGTTGACCTCCGTCAAGGTCATAGGGTGCTAGGGGCAAAATTATCGGGAATTTCATGTGTTGAAATTTGCAATGAGATTGCATACCTTCTTTGAGATAGTTGGATCCCGATACCCGCTGCAAGTAAGAGTTACTCCAGGGAGAGTTTTACACATTACAATTAGCCGATCAAGTAGGTGTCTAGAAAGGTGTTAACGAGGTTACGCCTCTGGAAAACGAGGTTTACATTAATTAGGTTCGTGCGAAAGCACGGGGGACCTCCCTCAAAGTACCGACACTGGCCTGGCTGAAAGATTGGCGAACTTATAGTGTGTAATTAATCCCGGCTAGTCTTTCCTTTTAAGGTTTGAAGGAAGATTTGATAAAAAGCTGTGGGAGCTATCCTGATTAGATAAAATAATAACCAATCTATTCTTGCAAGAGCGCACGCTGAGTGTTTTCTTCTCTCTCTCTCCAGGTAGCGACCATATCACGCCTTAATCAAGATAATAATACGGATTATTGAGCGAACCCGCTTGTTATACTGAGCAGGGGAACGTTGGTCCCGCTCCAACTTATAATTGTTATATGACAGAGCAGGAAATAAGGGGAATACCAGAATTCCTATGCCGCCCAAACGAAGAAAGTGCATATGATGCATCTTCTTCGGGTGTGTTCATTACAAAGAACTGTTTCTCAGTATCCTCTGCATCCTGAGTATATGATACCGGATCAGGATCCCAGATATGTAATCTGTTACATAGGGCTACAAAAAGGTAGAAAAACTGAGAACGGGTGATAAGTTTCATAAGACAGAAAACGGGGCAAGTGTTGCAGCCAAGTCTGTTGGTCACTGTCACCCTGTATTACCTATACATTGATTCTGAACGAATGTTATTAGATACCGAACCTGATATACAAAATCATATCACTCTCTTTATTAGTAAAGAAATGATAAAATTTTGTATTGTTGGATAATGTTTTGAACATTTCCTATATCAAAAGTTGATCGGTTCAGGCACGTTATCTAAAAGCGTTGATGTTCTAAATCAAACGATAGTTCTTAGTATACAGAACACACATAAGAGGAAGAGTTCAGAAATGAACGAATCCTTCTTGAGGTATTGTAGACTAGGTCATATCAATGCGACCCGACTAGCTGGAGTTACATTTAGATGCATATTTAAAGCAATTTGAATTTACATCTTGTGAAACTCGCCAGTCATGTCACAAAGATATAATGACACCAGCTCTGTTTATTGGAAACAGAGAAAGAGTTAGTGAACTCTTGGGATTGATACATGTTGATGTATGAAGGTCCCCTATCTACATATGCCAAGACCGGTTCTTTTTACTTCATTAAATTCTCTGATAATCTCTCAAGATTCAGACATATGTTTCTGTTGAAACACAAGTCCGAACCTTTTGAGATATTCACAGAATATGATTTAGAAGTAGAGAACCAAAATAAGGGTATAAGTATTATGTCCTTTGATGTGATCAGGGAGGAGAATACTTGAGCATAGAAATCCTGGATTATTCTAAAGGAGAATGAGATTCTCTATCAGCATTACTCCTCCGTATACACCATAGCACGATGGTATATCGGGGCGGAGCAATAACACCCTATATGATAAGGTGTGCTCTATGATGAGTACTACTGAGTCACCTATTTCCTTTAGGGAGTTATGCACTTGAGAAGCTGCATACCTATTGAATAGGGTCACGATCAAATCAGTTGCCTACCACTCCATATGAGATATGGTATGGGAAGAACCCATGTCTTAAGCTAGTTAAGATTTGGGGTTGTCTGGCCTATGTCTAAAAGAAAAATCCGGACAAACTCGAGGCAAGGTCTGTTATGTAGAACTGAAAATGTTCCAGCTATACAAACTACAGCAGATGATTTGATAGAACCAAAGGATTCAGTAGATGCCAACGAACCTCAACCTCTCCGCCAATCTAGTAGGGTTCCTCACCCACCTGAGAGTTACTTCGGTTTCTCTATGACAGTGGGAGCGAGGATTGAATCATGAGATGATAACCCAACTAGTTTCGAGCTAGCCATCAGGAGTGAGACTCTTTAAGAATGGCTGGATGCTTAGCGATCTGAGATGGAATCCTTATACACCTACAAAGTATGGACTTTAGTTGCTATATCTGAAGGGTTAAATCCCCATCAGGAGCAAGTATATCTTGAGAAGATTACTTGGTGTACATGGAAAAGTTGAGACTTTCAAAAGCTAGACTTGTTAAATATTTTCGTCATTGACCAGGCGTGGATAATGATGAAACCTTTTCAAGTGGCTATGCTCAAGTCCATCCAGATCCTACTTACCATGGCTACATACCATGACTACGATATCTGGTGGTTGGGTGTCATGACAGCTTTTCTAAATGATGTTTTAGAAGAGGGAGTCTATAAGTACACAGCCAGAGGGCCTCGTAAACAGTGGGAGCAGCGGAAACGTGAGCAAGATGTTTTATCTGATAAAGCAGGCATCGCGGAGTTCGAACATCTGTTTTGATGTCTTAGTCAAACAGTTTGACATCATCAAAACGGTAGATGAACCTTGTATATACAAAAAGGTAGTAGGGAGTATGGTAGTGATTCTCGTAGAGTACGTGGATGACATACTCTTGATAGGGAAAGAGTTTCCTATGCTACGCTCGATCAATCTCCGCTTATCACAATGATTCTCCATAAAGGATCAAACTGATACCTACTAAATCCTGGGTTTTGGATCTATGAGATAGATCTAAATGAAAGTTAGGATTCTCACTAGTTGTAGTGAGATGATATCAAACGATTCTGGGGAGAATCACTGGAAGGGTTCCAGAGTGATAAAGACGACTGAATGTCAGTCACGGGCATTGTCTTTACCCTCAGTGAAGGGACGGTATGTTGGAAGAGTTCCAAGCTAGATACCGTGGCATACTAGATGATAAAGGCTGGATACATCGCTACTTAAGATGCTACCAAAGAGGCTGCCTTGGTGTATATTAGTTCATGAGATGAACTACGTTCCTACCATTGTGAGACAATAGAGTTGTGGCTTATGCCAAGGAACGCCGGTCCCATCAGTGATCCAGACTTATTCTAAGGCAGTATCACCTGATCATGGAGATGGTTGATTTCCAGGGTGATCGAGGCAAGGAGAGCAGACTCAGAGGACAACACGGCGGATCCACTCACGAAGGCCTATTCCCAGAGAGAGACTTTTATGGGATGGTTGAGTATGAGATACTACAACCACTGCTACAGATGGTCCTAGTGCAAGTGGGAGATTGTTAGTTATATGTATGCCCCAGAGGCCATTACTGTACATTGGATGTATATTGTAGTGGATGCTGGGACATATATAGGGAGGACTTTCTTGCTCGACATGATAGTATGCTATCTGGTTACTCTTGACCTTAACGTGTATACTGATTGTCTCTCTGTTACATGTTGGTAAAGCCCTTAGGATGTGTACTTGACTACCTGGACTATGATGCCGATCATACTAGTGGGGACATGGTAGTCCATAAGTACATCCTTCAAGGTCCCTAGTCATAGGTGTATCGAGACAGGGCATCGATATACCAGAGTAGACTAGCGTATACCTTCTCGACCCATACAGATGGGCGATGGATGACCCCATATCCATTGGTGTTTGACATCGAAGATGATATACGGGTGCTCAGTAGAGACTGGGTACACTGGACGGACTCGCCGAGAACTCCCAGATGGTATTATACCTTACGTCAGATGGCAGTTCTCTGGTGACACTGGTACAGAGTAGTCTGTTGACCCGAGATCGTCATAGAGTCTTGTGTGGTTCCCACTGTGCTTTGATTTCCACCTTACCACGTCCAAGAGGGCGTGCAAACCGGTGGTTTTTGGGTACAGTCCCGAGTCACATGGAGGCAATGAGCGATAGGAAGGGATTCGTCTCTCCCGGTATAGGGAGTTGATGTTGCGCTGTGTTCGATTAGCTATAACCGGAAATCCCTGGCCAGGGTTGCTGAGATTTACTGGTATGTGTTACCAGTAGTTTCTCGAACTGTTATAGACCTCATATCGACATGACTTATCGAGCTATTGGGGTCTGACGTTTACCACCCCTAGGCGAGATATGCGACATATCAGACGACGAGACCGGACTGTACGGTAAGTGTTACTGGTTGGATTCACAGGGGTGTGAGCAGGCTTGCTCGTCGATCTTCTGATCGCTCAATACCCAGGTGGCCGTTACGTTTAGCAGACCGCTTGCGGCTTGTGGGTGTTTGATATGATCATCACCTGCTGCCGGCGTATTGACGAGTCTTTAGAGTCCTACACAGAGGTTTCCTGGCTCAAGCAAAACGAAATAGGAGCGCATATGAGATATGTGCGGGACCGAGAATAATGCGTGTATGTGATACCATATTCCATTCTCACGATGAATGTATCGAATGGTTATATGCGATATAACCTAGTAATCGAATCGAGGGTTGATTCGATAAGCCGATACATTGGATACTATTCGGTTATATGCGATATGACCGGATCGTTAAATCAAGTGTTGATTTAATGATTTAATACATAATTATATATTTGATATATTACTTTGCATTAACTAGTATTGGTTCACTTTAAATGGTTTTTCTCACTTGTTTGTGCACATTGTATATGTGATATATTTTTGTGCACAAGTTTGTATCATGTTTAATGATGCATGCTAACTTTGGTTTGTGTAAAGATTAAACCATGGTTGTGTGATGGTTAGGGTTTTCATTTTCTTATTCATTTATTTATTTATTTATTCTTTTTGGAAAATGTTAAGCATTAAGATAAAATGGTGGCTTAATTTGTTTTCTAGTTAAAGCTTCATGAAGCTTTGACCAAAGTGACCATTTTGTCTCATGCTTAACCCTAACCACTCCTTTTAACCCTAGTCTATTCTCTACACTTGACCATGGTTGCATTATGATAAGTATTCATTTCTTTTCTTTTTTGGAAATACTCATCATAATATTCATCTTCTTCTTCTTCTTCTTCACAAGAAAAAGCTTGCCTCATCAATGGCAACTTGATGAAAAGAGTGAGAAATCCAATTCTAAAGTGAACCCACCTCCTATTTCTTCATCCTCTACCTCTTGCCAAGTAGTATAGGGTGTTTTCTTCACAAGTTTGATGACTTGGTGAAGTGGGAGCTTGATCTAGTGATGCCTCGACGTAGATCATCTTCGGCATCGACGTCGACGACCTAGCCTGCCTATTTCTCCGATGAAGCCGACGCGAGAGTCCAAGATCGGATTTGTACAGCGAGGGGACTCGTCGCGGAGCTATGGAGGTGGAGGACCGGATCT
The DNA here is from genome assembly GCA_030015575.1 of Agapanthus africanus. Classification (NCBI taxonomy): domain Eukaryota; kingdom Viridiplantae; phylum Streptophyta; class Magnoliopsida; order Asparagales; family Amaryllidaceae; genus Agapanthus; species Agapanthus africanus. Next base: position 37,607,787 of record JASDDO010000016.1, on the reverse strand, counting down.
ACAAAGGTTGTATTTCCGTTTACTTTTAGTAAAGTAGTTTACTAGTTCTTGTTTCGCCTAAAATCTAGTTAACGATCCGTAGTCTAGGGTTTCTCGGCATCGTAAAATTTCTAATTGGCATGGTTGATACCTTGTGAGACCTCTTTAGCGTGCCTAGGAACCCTACACTACCCTTGGGTGGAGGACACTCGCGAGTGGTTGACTCTCACACTTGGACTGACGATAGGCTTAGTGACCTGTACAGTGAGACTTAGAGACTGATAGGGATACTGGCATTGATATACCTTACATACTGTGTTGAAATACGTGGCATATCGTTCTACTGCTTTTACTGTTCCGCTGCATTGATTACTGCACATTCATATTCATGTTGTCATTGATTTACTGTTATACATATTTATTACTACTGTTAGAGTTGTCACATGATTTTTATATATTATATTGCTATTGTGTCGCTCTGACGACCTGAGTATGCATGCTCAGTGTGAGGAGAAGATTTAGCCTGGACCAGAACTAGACGTGTATCACAGACATCTTGACTTGCTATTCAGAGTTACATTCGTTTGTTTCCCATCAGGTCAGTTTATATTACTGTTTTGTTCCAGTTACTGCATTTCTCATTACCTACGCATCATTTACTGTTTACCATGAAAAATTAGAAGCCGAAGTGTGACTACGGCAGGACATTTCCTCGACCGTAGGAGCATGGCTGGCCTTGCCTACCCCTCGTATTCCGTATTTTGGGAAGCGGGGCATGACAATTATTTTATTTTCTGGTTCACTCAATGTTTCTATTTTCCCTTACCGTTTTTCCTCGTGAGACCCTTACTGTCCACCCCTACATCTCGTACTGATTCGACCCTCACTCAGATTAACAAGTACCACACACGATTTTTTTTTAGGTTCACCTTCCACCCTTGTCTGCGCCTCGTTTGAGATCCTTCTGGGAGGAGAAAATTTTAGAGAAACTTCTGAGTTCACTAACTCTTCAAATTTTTGATTCATATGATGTACCGACCGTTGTCCTCTCCATACTTTCACTTGTAGTCCTTTGTTGCTCACCCTTACTTCCTGTACTGACCCGATCCCAATCTCTTTGATCTTTAGCCTAAAGCCGCCATACTCCAACCTTTGAATGATCCACACTTCCTTGTAATCCTTACCCTAGCTAGCCCTATACATTTTATGTGTTTTCCTATTACCCAAACTATATTTAGGGACAACGTTATTCGAAAATTCAGTTTTCATTATTTTGGTGCGTGTTATTGATTACTCCGTTTTATATATTTTAAGTACACTACTAGCTTTTCCGATTATTTTTCGGTAGCGCAACCTTACACCGCGCATGCTTTCGTTACATGTTCCTCAATTTCACTCTACAAGTTTTCTAAGTTATTTTAAACATATTTTATCGATACATTATCCTAAAATGTTTTAACCTACCGACTAATTTTCACTACTTTATTCTCGTTATTTTATTTTCGGGTTTTGTGCCTATGTTTACTATTATAAATGATTGTGCCTTATACTTATTTTTCTGCCGTGCTACCTTTAATATACTTATACGTGCATATATTTGAGTTTCGATTTTATCGAGTACGCCTCGAATAATATTGTTCGTTATTGTTGTTATTTAGATTTTCGTATTTATATTTGTTCTTACATATTTATAACTTCAAATTTCTCAGTCCACATATTTCTAGTGAATCTTTATGTGTTAGTTTGCAATATAATAGCTCTCGCCTATGTTCGTATAACTTGCCGTTTATTTTAAATTTCGAGGACGAAATTTTTGTATGGGTGGTATGATATAATACTCAGCCCTTTTTATACCAAAATCCGTATTGTGTTACTTTATAATTTTATTTATAATTTTATTTCTTCTAAACCCCATTTTCTTCTATCAGTAAAACCCAAACCTTATTATATCTTATATTTTCCTTATCCTCAGCCCAAGTTAAGTGATAATGGAAATTAATTTTCTTTTATTTAAATTCTCGACCCGTTTCAATCCTCAGCCCACAAGGTTTAATTAAAAGGGATTTTTTTTTCCAAATCAGCCCAGCCAAATTCCTTCAGCCCGTTCCATTTCCTTTTCTTTTTAAACTTAATTTCCTCATCAAAAACCCCGGCCCATTCTTTCCTTTCTCCTCTAATTTTTCCCATTTTTAATTCCTGGCCCAACTCGCCCCCGGCCCGTTTCTTTTCTTATAATTCTTTTAATTTTATTCTCTGGCCCAGCCCACTTCAATTCTGCGCAGCCCGCTTCACCCACGACCCGACCTGACCGACGATAGGCTTAGTTTAACTATTGCATTTATTGCATGATATCAGATGCATTTATATATTCATTAGTCATGCAGTATTATGGAGATTTATGCCGGTATTCACTGTTTATTGATATCATGATTTTTATGATTTCGGATCGTTCTTGAGATTTCTGGATTTGGAAACTGCATGAGAAAGTTTTATAAACTGATGATTTGTTTTAAAGAGATAGATGCGGTTTTCCTTGATATGATGAGTATTGTCCACCATGATGTTTTCTCGGTTCTGAGATCGTTTTCGAGACCCGATTCGAGGAGTTGGATGAAGCGTTTGCGGGTACATGGTGGACCCGGTATGGTACCCGGGGCAAGAAACTCGAGTTGTAGACGATGAGCCCGGCAGGGGAAGACTGCCTACCGGTGATTGTTTGGCACGGCGGATATCCGGATGATACCGTTCGTGGTCGTGTGATTGATGATATGGGCCGATCCAGACTGACGGAGCCCAAGGTATTGAGATTTGAGACAATGAGATATTGAGATTTGATGATACAGGCCAGTCCGGATAGCCGGAGCCTAAGATATTGAGATTTATGTTTTGTGTCGATGCTTGACACTGAGTTCTCTATTGATTTCATTAATGATACTAGATTTATATACATACAGAAATCTCATTAATTAAATAAAACAGTTGTCTCATTCATGATGTATTCTGTTTCCATTAGTAATGCATTCATACATCATATATCTGATATGTTACTATCTGAAGCACTGACACGAGCACGTGGTATTGCACTTATGTGTAGATGGATCAGGATATTTATTTGAGGATATTACTTGATATGACCTAGGATAGCGTCATACATGCGATTTCTGCTCTGTGATATTTTCTACTCACGAGTTGACAACTCACCCCCGTTGTGCCACAGTTTCTTGCAGGTTTTGCCGTACAGGTTTCTTGACGGCTTGCTGGCACACTGCTTTCATTTCGGGTGATTGCTTTGGTAGGTGGGTTCACTTGCATCGTGACCACCATTGTACATTTATTATTTCAGTTGTATCTAGTAAACTCCATCAACTAGACTTGTATATTTGATAGACATAGAAGACCAGTGTATATTCTTTCGACCTTAGAGTCGCGCTTTGTATTATGGTTTTCTGGTGGATATGGGCTTTCTTTTGAGTTTTGATTCTCGCCCTTCGGCGTTGTATATTATATTGCTTGCATGGCTTTGTACGCCCTTTTTGCGAATAGCTAGCTCCCGCTTGGGGATGCCTTTATTCGGTATATATGCTTTAGCAGGTTTGTACCCGTTTGGGGTCGGTATTTACAACGGAAACTCTGCCGAAATTTTCAGAAAAGACTTAAGATTTTAAAAATGCATACTTCGGCTTATGTTGTTAAGCTTCTTACTTTAAAAATTGGTTTTTTCCTTCACTCTACTTCTTTAATTGGTTTTGATTTCTGTGCTTTGGCTTACTTAGATTACGTACGCCTCGAGACGTTTCGTAATTTAAGTGCCGGTCATGTTCCGTACTTTTCGGGTCGTGACAAAGTTGGTATCAGAGCGTTAGGTTTTACCTCCTGAGTGTAGGATGACCCTTGGTTGATGGAGTAAGCGACATTAGTAGAGTGACGTACCATGTGTATGTTCCGCGGCATACTTACGATACGCTACTCCGCTTAAGAAGCCTTAGGATGTACATTTCCTTGCACAGTATTATATTCATTCCTATGATCTATCCTCTTCAGTACCAGTTTATGGTTTTGTTACCACGGTTGTACGGGCGTGGAGAGCTACGGCTAGAGTTGCGGTCAGCACGAGCTCGTCACGGACGAGAACTGACCAGGGCATGATTCCAGGGACATACGATTGCATAGAGGCGTCATTTTATGGTGTTTTCACGCCATGAGCGTTTGATGGGTCGCTTTTACGAGATTACTCGGACGTGCAGATCAGCACCAGAGAATTGAGCCACTGATAGAGGCCAGCCGGAATATGATGACCATTGATGTATCGCCTATTTATGATTATTGAGGTACTATTCAGCGTGCAGAAGAATGAGCCAGTAGTTGCTGCAAACGACGAGATATCGCCCCAGATATTAGAGCTATCGTAGTACGAGTTGTACTTAGAGATATGGAAGAAGATCGCTAGTCACCCGAGAATGAATGACTAGGATATGTGGTTCGTTCGCTTACCCCGATGCGAGGTCATCATATTGATTGATTCCAGCTAGAGACGACTTCACGCAGGTACATTGAGTGTCGATAGAGGCGATCGAATGTCAGAAACCCATATTCCAAGTTTAAAGTATTCGAAAAGACATGCAAGCAATTCTATGGACCCCCTAGAAGAATGAAAACCCTAACTCGACATAATGACCATGTGAAAGCCTTTGAACCTTAGGGTTTGCGGCAGTTCCGCGGTGCCATTAGTGAGGCTTGCGTTTGCCCATCTACGGCTAGTCCACCGATGCTGTGGTATGTACTCGATACTATTAAACTGTACTCAAGATGTTGAGCTCTTGTGGGATTATGGGACTTTGACGAATCGATCGAAAGGTTCGACTTCATTCGGATATCATATGATGGGATGCTTTGCTTGGGAGACTCCAGATACGAGTATAGCCGTTGGAGCGCAGTCCATGCAGCCACGAAGAGTCGAGTCCGAAATAGTCGACATTAGAGAAAAATGGAGTAAAAGCTTCGTACGAGATCTAGATGAGATGACGTTCCACTCTGCCGACATCAGAGATGTGATACGCATGCAGAGGCGCTGTATATGGATATATCTTCCGGAAGGAGTCGTGATGAGTATGCTGCCGTTCCGAAACCAGAAACAAATATAGTAAAGGGTGATAACCTCCGGATAGTTCGGCAGAGATGAGATTTGGGAGAGATCTCGACAGGACCTTTCTGGAATAATTTATGAGAAGACTTAGACCCAGAAGCGGTCCTATTACGCACACCCAGCAGGCCAGAGTTTGACATCGTCGACGAGACATGTTATAAGTGACCACGACAGTTGGCCAGAGACTCTTAGAGGATGTGCTTGAGCGGGACTATTCCTCCATACTTGATTTCGGTATTTTAGGCGATCTATTCGCATGATTGAGTTTTGATGACTGAGTTTCATGACATTTGTTTTCGTGCACCATGGCTGCACCTACTGAGTATTTACGTTTTGTGCATAGTTATTGCACTTGAGATATGCTTTATACACCGTTGTGTTGATTTATGATTTGTACAGGTTTATTGCACTTGATTCGGTTTTGTGCCTTGGCTGCATATGTTTATGATTTCATGGATTGCATACAGCTGATTTGATTTTTGTGCAGGTGGTATGCACTCGATTTGGTTTTTGCACTCGGTATAGCTTACATGTGCTTGCAATGCGTGGATACGTGTTTTGTGCACGCAGTTGCACGCGTTTATGATTTTATACACCTTGGCATACTCGGTGTTGCTTTTTATACGCATTTGAGTTATTGATGCATGTCCGTACACTTGTTGCACCCGATTTGTATTTTGTATAGTTGTTGGACTAGGTTTTTATGCTGTGCATTGTTACACCATATTGTTTTTCGTGCACTGGATGCACTGTATTCGGTATTTCGTGCACTGGATGCACTGTATTCGGTATTTCGTGCACTGGATGCACTGTATTCGGTATTTCGTGCACTGGATGCACTGTATTCGGTATTTCATGCACTGGATGCACTGTATTCGGTATTTCGTGCACTGGATGCACTGTATTTGGCATTTCGTGTACTGGATGCACTGTATTTGATATTTCGTGCTCTGGATGCACTGGAGTTAGTATTTTGTGCACTTGATGCACCATATTTGTATTTTTGTGTGATTGTTGCACTGTATTGTATTTCGTGCACTGGATGCACCAGATTCATATTTCGAGCATTTGTTGCACCAGCTAGGTATTTTGTGCATTGGTTGCACCGGATTTATACTCTGTACCTTGGTTGCACCCGATTTATGTCTTTGAGCATTTGTGTTAACAGATTTTTGGTTGGTGTGCATCTGCACTTGATGTTCGTTTTCATGCATGTTACTGCACTAGATACTTTTCATGGACTGACACGCGTGGGTTGGATTTTTGCGCATATTAGGCACTTAATATTGGATTTTGTGCGCATCGGATGCACTTGATTTAGATTTTATTCGTGCATGTTGGATACACTTGATTTAGATTTATTTGTGCATGTTGGATGCACTTGATTTAGATTTTATTCGTGCATGTTGGATGCACTTGATTTAGATTTTATTCATGCATGTTCGATGCTATTGATTTAGCCTTCATTCGTGCATGACGGATGTACTTGATTTGGATTTTCGCGCATGTTGAGCGCATGATATGAGATATGGTTTTGTGCATGCCGGATGCACTCGATTGGGATTTCCATTCGTGCATGTTAATTGCACTGGATTGAGATTTTGTGCACCACAGTAACACTTGACTTTGATTAGATATCATTCGAGATGTTGATTTTGATTCCATGCCTGATATTTTGAGCGATTTATTTGCATGATTGAGATTTTGTGCACCACAGTAGCACTTGACTATGATTAGATATCATTCGAGATGTTGATTTTGATTCCATGCCTGATATTTTGAGCGATTTATTTGCATGATTGAGATTTTGTGCACCACAATAGCACTTGACTTTGATTAGATATCATTCGAGATGTTGATTTTGATTTCATGCCTATGGTATGCATCTGATTTGACTTATGCTTTCGGCATAGTTTTCATACACTTTTAGTATTTTTATTCGATTTTGTACACGCTGATGCACATGGTTATGAGATTATATACCACGGTATACCTGATTTTGATTTGGATTGAGATGTGTTGTATACCGTCGATTTCGATTGCGATATTCGATATTGTTTTCGTGCACCTTGTGCACTGGATTTGGATTCTTGCGTATATTTGGGCGCTTGCTGCGATTTTGATGCACACCAGATTCACTCAATCGAGATTCTTCGTGCATATCAGATACACCTGGTTTTGGCTGTCGGCACACTAGTTGCCCTTGATAGGTGTTCGTGCACACCCGTTGCACTTAGATTTTGTTTCTGTGCATATGTATGACATATTTCATTGATTTCGATTTCCGTGCGCACCAGACGCACGTGGCATTCATGTACATATTTTGTATTTGATTTCCCTTTGAGATGATGTTTATAATATTTACTAATTGGTATAGTAGCTGAGCAGGACCAGTCCGAGGACAGTACCTGATTATGTTCTTGCATGCATCGATAGTTATCGAAGGGATTTCCAAAAGGGAGCAATAGTCTCAGTATTTACCTACGTGTCCGAGATGACACAAAGTATTTTTCAAAGGAAACCTTTCTAAATTATTTTTCTAAATGGCAGGACGTATGTTAAACAAAAGATATATATATATATATATATATATATATATATATATATATATATATATATATATATATATGTATGTATGTATATGGGATTATTTTCTTACAATAAACGTCCGCTACTTATGTTGTGGGTTACGCATCACGTGGCGATTTAGAAAAGATTTTGCATGCGTTCTATTCGGTTTTGGAGATTTGAGGATGCGTACTATATATGTATCATAGCATTTGACGAGAGTATATTGGATTTCGGTGGTGGATTTTGAGATCTGTATCTCCATTATAACTCCGATGATATGCGTGCGAATCCGATGATTTGCGTGACGCTTAACGGAGTTCGATTTTGGTTTATATACTCGTTTTTCATGCGCATACATTGCGCTACGATGTGTTTTAAGTATTTATAATTTCGGAGCCCCGACGACATGATCTTTTATTGAAATGTTTTAGAATTTGGGGGTTTAAATTTAAATTCGGGGACCGAATTTCTTTAAGGGGGGAAGACTGTAACATTTCAGAAAAATAAAATATTATTTTTGGGAATTTTTATAATTAAATAATAATTATATTGAATATTTTAATAAGGCGGTAAAATTAAATACCGATAAACTTAGGGGAAATTTGGAAAAAATTATGAAAATTACTGAAATGAGGGTGCTTTATATGATCTATGCAAATTATAAGTTTTTATGATTAATTATACACTATTTAGTGCTAATCGCGATTAAATATCGCTAATCGCGCATTAAGCTTGTTTTGTGCAAAACATGCACCATGTCACATTTTGACACTTGTTCCATTTTGTCATGGCTTTTTCCTTCTCTTGCATGGTTTTGTATTAGAAAAAAAGAAAACAAAACAAAAGATAAAGATAAGAAAAGAAAAGATAAAGAAAACAAAAAAAAAAAAGAAAAGTCAAAGAGATATGGACATGAGAGAGAAAGAGAGGGTGAGGGGTCTTGGTTGACTTGGGCCATTCTCTTCCCTCTTCATTATTTTCTTCATCTTTCTTTCCCCTTCCTCTCCCATGGCAGCACTCCCTCTCCCTTTATCTCAAAACCCTCAAACACCATCAAATCTTCATCAAAACTCCATCCCCGCTTCATTAAAAATGTGCACAAGCCCTCTAGCTACACTTTGGACCAAGAAAGCAAGGATTTTAAACACATGGGGCAACTCAAGAAAATTCTTGAGTTTCCAAATGAGGTAATTTCTGCACCATCATGATAGTATTTCGGTTCCTTAAGTGTCCATACAAGTTTAGAATCGATACTGTGTAGTTTAGCGAACTTTGAAAATTCCAAGTTAGGGATTAGGGTTTGAATTGATTCCAAAGGTGAAATTGAGGTGTAATTGGGGACTAAAACCCCTGTTGTGATGATATAGTGGACTGAACCTGAGACTTAAACCCCAGAAAACGAACTTAGAAACCCGATATCGGAGAATTGTGGATTCTGTGGGGGTATAATGAAATCTGCTAACACCCGGGTGATCTGAAAATTTTTTAGCAAACACAGAGGAGTGTGCAGGAAACCTAGGACCCCCCACAGAAATCCTAGACCCTACTTCCCCAACTTAGCCGTAGAAATAATCCTTCTAGCCGCAATTTGCGGCCAGACCTGGGGCATTTTGCTTCGTGCTTCGTCTGTAGCTCCATCTCCAGTAAACTAGACCCTTTACATATGCAAAATTGGCTGATTTGACCTATGGTAAAATCTGGGACTAAATTCATGAGTTGCTGTTTTGATTCGGGGTTATATTTTTCGTATTTTGGATTCTGGATTTTAGTAATTGTGTTTTACCTCGATCACTTGACGTTTGTACGACGATATCGAGGGTTTTTTGTTTGAAAGGCGTAGTCCGTAGGTTCTAACCAATAGGCTTTTAGCGGGTCGTTTTGGTTTTGATTTGGATTTTAATGCAATACAATACGTTGTGACATGTAGGTACCCCCATGTGGAATTCGAGACGACAAGCAAGCGCGTGGCGACGTCGGCATCGGCAAGCGAAGATCAAGGTGAGTAGATTTATATCTATGGGGGAAGTCGGATGGATGGTGTATAGCACCCCCGCAATGTCGTAAGAAATGATATGATGTGATATAGATATACTTAGATGTGTTATTGTAGGATATAAACACTTAGCAAGAAAAGCTTTAGGAGATCATGGGTTAATGTTAGCGAGAATTGAGGAAAGTGGTTTAGTTGGTATCTTAGTCGCGAACCCTAGAGTGAAGTTGTTACCCATACACATGCACGCATGGGATATGGTTTTGGGTGTACATGTTATATGTATGTGGATAGATGTGGATGCGTGGGTTTATATATATACATATACGAGTACACGGATGATAGAGGATAGTATATGGTACTTGGAGATGAGTCGATGTGATTGGGCTTGATGCCGTGAGATTGGTGATATGATTTGTTTCGTATTAGGAGATACGACATGATATTATAGCGGATCTTTAGGAGAGGTGTTTCAGACACACGCACATATATTGTTGATGGTATCATCTTGTACTAGACTTAGATCTGTACCCTAGTTCATGACATATGATGATAAGGATACCAGATGAGTAATGAGATAAATATGATATTTGACCCGTACCCAGATTTGGGATGCCGTACGATAGATTTACCGTACGAGATATAGTTATTAGGATAGATCCGCACTCTTGACTCGAGGATGTCATATTATTTATTGTATCGTACGTGATACTATTGAGGCGAGGTCACCGACTACTAGATATATATATATAGATCGACTCAGACTTAGGTGGATTCCCTTACCCTTTTGACTGGGCTCGAGTCATACTCATTTTCAAAAGTGGAGAATCGTAAGTGTTTTAAATACCAAACTGTATGACTCATATATTGGGTAGGTATATTTTTCAGTGTTGCTGTTACTACATCACTTTCTGTATATTCGTGATGTTTCATCGCATTGCATGCTTGCACATATGTTATCTATAATTATTATGAAACCCTGCTGTCAGGACACCAGCACCATTACTGATGATGCGTATGTTCCACGTACACCTGCTTGCCGGCTCATACACATCATCATCGGTAATTTCCATGTCACGTAAACTTTAGAAAATACTATTCATTGGCATAGCTTGCTAGTTGATAGTTGCAATACGTTATAGATTTCATATGCTAGTTTAACTGCATTTATTGCATGATATCAGATGCATTCATATATTCATTAGTCATGCAGTATTATGGAGATTTATGCCGGTATTCACTGTTTATTGATATCATGATTTTTATGATTTCGGATCGTTCTTGAGATTTCTGGATTTGGAAACCGCATGAGAAAGTTTTATAAACTAATGATTTGTTTTAAAGAGATAGATGCGGTTTTCCTTGATATGATGAGTATTGTCCACCATGATGTTTTCTCGAATCTGAGATGGTTTTCGAGACCCGATTCGAGGAGTTGGATGAACCGTCTGCGGGTACATGGTGGACCCGGTATGGTACCCCGGGGCAAGAAACTCGAGTTGTAGATGATGAGCCCGGCAGAGGCAGACTGCCTACCGGTGATTGTTTGGCGCGGCGGATATCCGGAGGATACCGTTCGTGGTCGTGTGATTGATGATATGGGCCGATCCGGACTGACGGAGCCCGAGGTATTGAGATATTGAGATTTGAGACACCGAGATATTAAGATTTGATGATACAGGCCAGTCCGGATAGCCGGACCCTGAGATATTGAGATTTATGTTTTGTGTCGATGCTTGACACTAAGTTCTCTGTTGATTTCATTGATGATACTCAATTTATATACATACAGAAATCTCATTAAATAGATAAAACAGTTGTCTCATTCATAATGTATTCTGTTTTCATTAGTAATGCATTCATACATCATATATCTGATATGTTGCTATCTGAGGCACTGACACGAACACGTGGTATTGTACTTATGTGTAGATGGATCAGGATGTTTATTTGAGGATATTACTTAATATGACCTAGGATAGCGTCATACATGCGATTTCTGCTCTGTGATATTTTCTACTCACGAGTTGGCAACTCACCCCCGTTGTGCCACAGTTTCTTGCAGGTTTTGCCGTACAGGTTTCTTGACGGCTTGCTGGCACACTGCTTTCATTTCGGGTGATTACTTTGGTAGGTGGGTTCACTTGCATCTTGACCACCATTGTACATTTATTATTTCAGTTGTATATAGTAAACTCCATCAACCAGACTTTTATATTTGATAGACATAGAAGACCAGTGTATATTCTTTCGACCTTAGAGTCGCGCGCTGTATTATTATGGTTTTCTGGTGGATATGGTCTTTCTTTTGAGTTTTGATCCTCGCCCTTCGGCGTTGTATATTATATTGCTTGCGTGGCTTTGTCCGCCCATTTTGCGAATAGCTAGCTCCTGCTTGGGGATGCCTTTATTCAGTATATATGCTTTAGCAAGTTTGTACCCGTTTGGGGTCGGTATTTACAAAGGAAACTCTGCCGAAATTTTCAGAAAAGATTTGAAATTTTAAAAATGCATACTTCGGCTTATGTTGTTAACTTTCTTGCTTTAAAAATTGGTTTTTTCCTTCACTCTACTGTTTTAATTGGTTTTGATTTATGAGTTTTTGCTTACTTAGATTACGTACGCCTCGAGACGTTTCGTAATTTAAGTGTCGGTCATGTTCCGTACTTTTCGGGTCGTGACAATAGGTTTAAGCGGGACCAGTTCTCTTGAGCCTCAGAGAGCCGGAGAATATGGGTGCTTTCCTTTCTAAGGTAGACAATCTAACAAACGGTGTTATCAACACAGTAATTGTCTTTGAAAAAGACACAAACCCTGCTGTCCATGTGCAGCAGTTACCGATAACATCAAAACTAATTCAGAATTTCAAGTTCTATTCAAAGTGTCTGACTCAGACTGAGTCTCAATATAATCAATCTGACTTGAATGTTATTAAAGTATAAACTACAATTCAACATGAATCCGTCTATTCAATCTATATCAATCTATATTGACTGAACCGAACCATGGATATACTCCGTCTACATGACTCTCCATCTATATCCATTCCATTTACTGATATCATGGTTTCGGCAAGTCATCCATCTATATAACAAAACAATACAATCAATACAAAAGAAATCACGGGTTTTATAATGGGTAGATTGGTACAGAAGGTGTTAGAAGTGGCACGAGACTGTAACCATAATATACCTAACCTAAATATCCATTGCCGTTGTACCATGGCTGAACGGTTCCTTGTGCTCCGTATACCTTAGTCTCTAGAATAGTGGGACTCCTCTCGTATACACTGGCATTTTCTGTACCAAGCTACAAACAACAGCGTTAACAATATAATCAAACATTATAAGTTACATTCTCTTTCTGTCTATTCTATCTCTACTCATCTTTGGGATTTACCGAGCGATTGTTCGCTGACGACATTCCTTTTCTTCTTTCTTTGGAATGTTGTCAGGTATTTCGGACGCTTTAGAGACCGAGCCCAGCACTGAGGATTTGGAGCAGTTTGCGTTTGACCCGGAGCTTTAGACACTTGTACATATTTATTTCATTTCAGTTATGCCATTGTTTAGGCATCGCTTTCTTCTCATGTATTTACATTTCAGTTGTACCTGTAAAAGAATGTTTAATAAATCAAGTTGATGTTCATTTACATTGCTGTCTCTTGTGTACTTTACTTTATATTACTTAGATACGCTTAGCGTGTTTACTTCTGAGTAGATATGTAGCGGACCTTGCCACGTCCTCTTCCTGTACACTGGGAAGCGGGGCGTGACAGGTTTTGTTGGCGGCCCATGCAGGTCAGCTCTGTATGGACATGCAGGTCATTTCTGTATGGACATGCCGGTTAATTCTGCATGAAGTCCTAAGCAATATAACACAAGAACCAGCAACTAAAAACATTATTTACATATTCCTTGAATCTTCCAATTTCATATATTTTGAATCTGTCCTAACCCAAAATTTTCTTTCAAAGTTATGGATTCCCCAAACAACACCAGCACCAACTTCAACAACACTCCACCACCTCTACCGCTTACACCTACCGTCGCTGCTCCGATCAATGAGCAGACGGTATTGCTTGGGGCGATCCGCAGCCACCTGGAGAGACAGCAACAGCAGACTACTATTTTGATGAACCGCCCAGAAGCGGAAAAACCTGGGGTAAAGCTGTTAGTTTTATGTATGCCCTAGAGGCCATTGTTGTACATGATTGTATATGTTAATGGATGCTTGGACATATATAGAGAGGACTTTCTTGCTCTACATGATAGTATGCTATCTGGTTGCTCTTTATCTTAACATGTAGACTTGTATTGTGATACAGTCTTGCTCTCATATGTTGATAAAGCCCTTAGGATGTATACTTGACTACCAGGACTATGATGGAGATCATACTAGTGGGGCCAGGGTAGTCCATAAGTTCATCCTTTAATTGTTCCTAGTCGAGGGAGTATCGAGATGGGCATCGATATTCCAGAGTAGACTAGCGTATACGCTTCTTGATCCTTTTGATGGGCGATGGATGATCCCGCATCCATTGGTGTTTGACATCAAAGATGGTATACGAGTGCTTAGTGGAGACTGGGTATACTGAACAGGACTCGCCGAGAACTCCTAGATGGTATTATACCTAACGTCAGATAGCAGTTCTCTGGTGATACTGGTACAGGTTAGTCTGTAGACCAAAGATCGTCATAGAGTCTTATGTGATTCCCACTGTGCTTTGATTTTCACCTTACCACGTTCAAGAGAGCGTGCAAAATGGTGGTTTTTGGGTACAGTCCCGAGTCACATGGAGGCAATAAGCGATAGGAGGGGATTCGTCTCTCCCGGTATTGGGGGTTGATGTTGCGCTGTGCTCGATTGGCTATAACAGGAAGTCCCTGGTCAGGGCTGATATAGAGATTTACTGGTAAGTGTTATCAGTGGTTTCTCGACCCGTTATGAGCCTCATATCGGCATGACTTATCAAGTTACTGGGGTGTGACGTTTACCACCCCTAAACTAGATATGCGACATATCAGACGAAGAGACCGGACTGTACGGTAGTGTTACTTATTGGATTTACAGTAGTATGAGCAGGCTCGCTTGTTGATCTTCTGATCGTTCAATACCCGGGTAGTCGTTACATCCATCTAGTACCGCTGACAGCTTTGTTTCCTCCAATCAGAGCAAAACTCTGTTCAAGTTTTGAAATTGAAATGAAGCAGCGCTTCATAATAGCGCCAGCGCTAAAAGTCAAAGACTCTGCTGCAGCGCTCACGTGCAAAGCACAAAAGTACTGGTGCTAGCAGCACCAGCGCTAAGAGTCAAAAACTCTGTTGCAGCTTTCACGTGCAAAGCATGAGAGCGCTCGCGCAAGCAGCGCCAGCGCTGAGAGTCAAAGACTCTGCTGCAGCGCTCACGTACAAAGCACGAGAGCGCAGCGCTAGCAGCGCCAGCGCTAAGAGTCAAAGACTCTGTTGCAGCGCTCATGTGCAAAGCACGAGAGCGCTAGCACTGGAACTAAATGTTCCCTGCCATTAGATCAAAGATCCAATGGTGATTTTTAAAAAAAAATCATCACCAAGATACAGAATAAGTTCTGTATGGGAAAATATTTTCCCAATATTATTAAAAACAAGAAGATTGCCTTCTGTAAAACAGAAGCCCTGGGATTAAAGATCCAATGGTGTGGAAACATCCCCAAATCAATCAGAGAAAGATCTTTTTAACTAATTCAACAAATCAGCCTACCCTATAAAAAGGCCCCAAGACTTCAAGTCTTGCAGAGAGGAACCCCCCCCCCACACAAGCTTTGAGAAATTTCAAAGAAAAGTGCAAGCTCTGAGAAGAAGAACTTTTCTTCAAGATAAAAACAGAGAGATAAAAAACATTTCATCAAGGAAGAAGAACATAGTTCTTTTTTTTTAGATCATAGATCTATAATACAGAGGTCTTTCATAAAAAAGAGATCATAGCATCTCATCATAAAAGGGGGGAGAAGAATTTCATTCTCTTCAGATCGTAGATCTACAAAGACAAAGTCTTTAATAAAAGAAAATAGAAGAGATTGTAACATCTCCTATAAAAATAAGAACTTTGTTCTTAGAACCACGAGACAAAGTCTCTTGTGAGCGAGAACTTATTTTTCAGATCACGAAATTGATCAGAAGCGCTCTGCGCTCATTGACTGGCGCTCAGTACCAAGCGCGCCGCGTGCTCCTCATATGTGCGCTACTTAACAGAAGCGCTCTGCGCTCATTGACTGGTGCTCAGCGCCAAGCGCGCCACGTGCTCCTCACGTGTGCGCTACTTAACAGAAGCACTTTGGGCTCATTGACTGGCGCCAAGCGCGCCACGTGCTCCTCACGTGTGCACTACTCATCAAAAGCGGTCTGCACTCATTGACGGACGCTCAACGCCAAGCGCGCCACGTGCTCCTCACGTGTGCGCTACTTAACAGAAGCGCTCTGTGCTCATTGACTGACGCTCAGCACCAAGCGCACCACGTGCTCCTCACGTGTGCACTGAGAGAACACAAAGTGTTCTTTAAATAAAAAAAACCCAGAGCTATGATGAGTGCTCAGCACTCAATAAAAGACAAAAAGGGTTGTCAGAACCTAAACTAATGCTCAGCATTGTTAAATATTCAACATTTTAAGCCGAGCCCAAGTTGGACACAGATCTCTAATTCAGATTAATTGAGCCCATATGCTCATAAATCTTTGGTCTTAGTCCCAAACTTGACCACAGATCTCCCAAACAATATTGGTTCAAGTGTACATCTCTTCACTCCTCTGATATGTGTCATTGTAATCCTTCAACGTCTTTAGAGAGGTGATGGGTCCCGACAACCAGACATTCCACAGACTGTGGGGTCCTTAAACTCATGGGCTATGATGTCCTTAAACTTTACGGACTGTGGGGTCCTTAAACTCATGGACTATGATGTCCTTAAACTTTACAAACTATAATGTCTTTAAACTTTCACGGATTATGATGTCCTTAAACTTCTGGACCGCAACGTCCATAAACTAAAACAATAGAGCTCAAATGCTCTTTTGTTGGATCTAAATGATCCTATTGAGTAGATCTTAGTCTAAAATTAGACTAACGTATCCTCAACAAATGTTTGAGTTGATCTTAGTCTAAAACAAGACTAACGATCCGTATGTAAGTCCACGTTGCTCGAGCAAGCAACCATGGTGCATTTCTTTTCTTCTCATTAGAAAAGGCAAGAGAGAGAGTGAGAAAAGAATTATGAGCATAAGAAAATGAACCATAGTTCAATAATGCAAAAACAATATTATTACTAATCCCATCAAGATAAAGTTTGATGTCCTTTTTGCATTATTGAACCATGGTTCATTTTCTTATGCTCATAATTCTTTTCTCACTCTCTCTCTTGCCTTTTCTAATGAGAAGAACAGAAATGCACCATGGTTGCTAGCTCCTCCTTCTTCCTCCTCTTGATTCATCTTTTGATCTCATGTGTTGAGAGATAAAGATCCCACAAAGACAAAACCATCCCTCTACCACTTCTACACAACCTAGGGCTTCTAGACTAGCAATCTCTTTGCCCTAGTTACCTCGGCTCGAAGTGGAGCTCGGTGTACAGGCTAGGAGAAAACACAACCATGGTTGCAATAATACTCATTTTCATCATTACTAATCATATCATGATAAAGTTGATGGCACAAATGACATGACCATTTTCATGACAAAAAGGAAAAAGAAAACCAAAGAATACTTTAGACCTTTCAAGAAGATCCTAGTCAACTTTGGTCAAACGGTCAACAAAGTCAAGATGGTCAAATGGTCAATGTAATTAGCCATAACATAATTATCAATAAAAGGATTAGTAAATAATGTCCCCGGCTCATAATGGTTTTGACCGAACCAACTGTCCGCATTCCGTAGAATGCGAATGCACAGAAGACAAAACAAATCCATCTGTGCAATACTAGAATCCGGCTTAAACCAAAGCCCACTAGTATTGCCTGCCCGAACAACATACGCACACAAGTGTACGCAAGTGATCGCAGCCCTGCCGTAAAACCATACGGCCTCTACACGTTTCGCTCAGTGCAGGGAAACTCTCTGTGTGGGACTCTAAAGACTCGACACTATGCTGGCAGTGGGTTTAACCATAGACCGCAAGCGGCACTAGCTGTACGTAACGGTCCCCAGGTAGATATCGATAAGAAGGCCGATGAGGTAAACCCATTCGAACTCCTACTGAGCCTGTATGTGACAATCTCCGTACAGTCCGGTCTGTTCGTCTGATACATCGCATGGCGGGCCTAGGGGGCGGTGAACGTCAGTCCCCTAAAAGCGGTACAAGTCGTGTCGGAGTGTAGCCCAGAACACCCTGAGATAACATTGGAAACCTACCAGTATATCTCGCTTGCCCTGGCTAGGGACTACTTGTGTAATGGTTCTCCTAGACACAGCGCGATGTCAACCCCCAATACCGGGAGAGACGAATCCTGTCTAACCGTCACTGCCTCCAAGTGCTTCGGGACTGCACCCAACTACTACTTGTTTGCACGACTCCTTTGAGCTGTGGTAGGGTAGTAATCTAAGTACAGTGGGAACACACTCGAGGCGAAGTGACAGTGTAAAGTCGGCGGACTAAGCTGTACTCTTGTCACCTAGAAACTGATAACTGACGATAGGTATAATACCAACCAACAGTTCCCGACGAGTCCTGTCCAGTGTACTCGTAACCTAACGAGCACCCGCATACTATCTCAAGTACGACGTACTGACGGCTGTGGGACAGACCGTCTCCCCCGCTGGGATGAGAAGCGCATACGCTAGTCTACTCTAGAATATCGATGCCCTGTCTTGATAGTCCTACGACTAGGGACCTGTATAAGGATGTGCTTATGGATTACCCAACCCCCACGAGTGTGAGCGCCATCACAACGCTGGTAATCAAGCAAAGATCCTAAGGGCTCTACTAATATGTATATAAACGATATGCTAAAAGAAACACATACACATATTGAAGTAGAGACAAACCAAGTAGCATACTACCATTTTGAGCAAGATTGTCTATACAACTGTGAATATCCCAAGCTTCCATCAAGTAATATACAAGCTAGTATGATACAGTAATGGCCTCTAGGGCATATACACTAACAAGCTCCCACTTGCACTAAGGCCATGTACTGGCGTATCGAAGACCTATCATCTCGATCAGCCGCTCGAACTGAGTCTGGGGTAGGGCCTTCGTGAGTGGATCTGCAGTGTTGTTCTCCGTATTTACTCTCTTCACCTCGATCTCTCGGCGATCTACGATCTCCCTGATCATGTGGTACCGCCTCAAAATGTGCCTGGACTTCTGATGGGACCTGGGTTCCTTCGCTAAAGCTATAGGTCCGTTGTTGTCGCAATACAGCGGTATTGGATCAACAATGGTAGGAACCACCTGAAGCTCCGTGAGGAACTTCTTCATCCAGACAGCTTCCTTTGCGGCATCGCAAGCAGCTATGTACTCCGCTTCCATAGTTGAGTCAGCAACGGTCTCCTTCTTGGAACTCTTCCAGCAAACCGCCCCTCCATTGAGGGTAAAGACATAACCCGACATGGACTTGGAGTCATCCTTGTCACTCTGGAAGCTGGAGTCAGCAAAGGCCTCGAGCTGGAGGTCTTTTCCGCCATACACCAAGAACATCTCCTTAGTCCTTCTCAGGTACTTGAGAATGTTCTTTACCGCTATCCAGTGTTTCTCCCCTGGGTATGACTGATACCGACTTACAACGCTCAATGCGTATGCTACATCTGGTCTGGTACATAACATCGCATACATTATAGAGCCTACCGCGCTTCCCCAGACTGCAGATCAGGGAGATCGTAGATCACCGAGAGATCGAGGTGAAGAGAGTAAATACGGAGAACAATACTGCAGATCCACTCACGAAGGCCCTACCCCAGACTCAATTCGAGCGGCTGATCGAGATGATAGGTCTTCGATACGCCAGTACATGGCCTTAGTGCAAGTGGGAGATTGTTAGTGTATATGCCCTAGAGGCCATTACTGTATCATACTAGCTTGTATATTACTTGATGGAAGCTTGGGATATTCACAGTTGTATAGACAATCTTGCTCAAAATGGTAGTATGCTACTTGGTTTGTCTCTACTTCAATATGTGCATGTGTTTCTTTTAGCATATCACTTATATACATATTAGTAGAGCCCTTAGGATCTTTGCTTGATTACCAGCGTTGTGATGGCGCTCACACTCGTGGGGGTTGGGTAATCCATAAGCACATCCTTATACAGGTCCCTAGTCGTAGGACTATCAAGACAGGGCATCGATACTCCGGAGTAAACTAGCGTATGCGCTTCTCATCCCAGCAGGGGAGACGGTCTGTCCCACAGCCGTCAGTACGTCGTACTTGAGATAGTATGCGGGTGCTCGTTAGGTTATGAGTATACTGGACAGGACTCGTCGGGAACTGCTGGTTGGTATTATACCTATCGTCAGTTATCAGTTCCCAGGTGACATGAGTACAGCTTAGTCCACCGACCTGACACTGTCACTTCGCCTCGAGTGTGTTCCTACTGTACTTAGATTACTACCCTACCACGGCTCAAAGGAGTCGTGCAAACAGGTAGTAGTTGGGTGCAGTCCTGAAGCACTTGGAGGCAGTGACGGTTAGACAGGATTCGTCTCTCCCGGTATTGGGGGTTGACATCGCGCTGTGTCTAGGAAAGCCATTACACAAGTAGTCCCTAGCCAGGGCAAGCGAGATATACTGGTAGGTTTCCAGTGTTATCTCAGGGTGTTCTGGGCTACACTCCGACACGACTTGTACCGCTATTAAGGGACTGACGTTCACCGCCCCCCTAGGCCCGCCATGCGATGTATCAGACGAACAGACCGGACTGTACGGAGATTCTCACATACAGGCTCAGTAGGAGTTCGGATGGGTTTACCTCATCAGCCTTCTTATCGACATCTACCTGGAGACCGTTACGTACAGCTAGTGCCACTTGCGGTCTGTGGTTAAACCCACTGCCAGCGTAGTGTCGAGTCTTTAGAGTCCCACATAGAGAGTTTCCCTGCACTGAGCGAAACGTGTAGAGGCCGTATGGTTTTACGGCAGGGCTGCGATCACTTGCGTACACTTGTGTACGTATGTTGTTCGGGCAGGCAATACTAGTAGGCTTTGGTTTAAGCCGGATTCTAGTATTGCACAGATGGATTTGTTTTGTCTTCTGTGCATTCGTATTCTACGGAATGCGGATGCGGGTGTGTATGCACAGATTTGCGGAGTGGAGAAGGAGGAGGTGCCTCATTAGGGTTTTGACAGTTGGTTCGGTCAAAACCATTATGAGCCGGGGATATTATTTACTAATACTTTTATTGATAATTATGTTATGGCTAATTACATTGACCATTTGACCATCTTGACTTTGTTGGCCGTTTGACTAAAGTTGACTAGGATCTTCTTAAAAGGTCTAAAGTATTCTTTGGTTTTCTTTTTCCTTTTTGTCATGAAAATGGTCATGTCATTTGTGCCATCAACTTTATCATGATAGGATTAGTAATGATGAAAATGAGTATTATTGCAACCATGGTTGTGTTTTCTCTTAAAAAAAAGCTTTTCATTTTGTTCATTCTCATTCTCTCTCATGGAAAAGAAATAAGAAACATTTCCATGGTTGCTCCTCCTTCTTCCTCCTCTTGATTCTTCTTTTGATCTCATGTGTTGAGAGAAAAAGGATTCCACTTGACAAACACATCCATACATCTCCTCTACACATCCTAGGGCTTCTAGACTAGCAATCGCTTTGCCCTGGTTGCCTCGGCTCGAGGTGGATCTCGGTGTACATCTCTCCGGTGGATCGTCTTCGACTCAAGAAGGCCGCGGAGGTGCCCAAGGTCCGGATCGACACTTGGAGCATGGATGGACGAGCGGGACAGCGGAATGAAGACCCGAAGGACCGGTTTCGTGAGGTATACTTTCTACAGCATAGTAGTTTACTAGTTTCTAGTTTAGCAAAGATCTGTGCTTAGAGTCCATGTTGCCTTGCGCCAAATCATTGTTTTTTGCCGTTTCCGCCTCCCCGTAAGAATCGGGTGAGCAACGTGGACTTACAGTGGTATCAGAGCCGCGGCTTGAGGTGGAGCTCGGTGTACATCTCTCGGGTGGATCGTCTTCGACTCAAGGAGGCCGCGGGTACATCTCTCGGCCTCCTTCTCTTCTTGTTGTTCTTCTCTTTGCTTGCTCCGAGGGTTGATCCGGATGCGTATGCTACATCTGGTCTGGTACATAACATCACATACATTATAGAGCCTACCGCAGAAGCGTAGGGTATAATAGACATGCCATCCCTCTCCAAATCAGTCTTGGGAGACATCTCTTTGGAGAGGGTGATCCCGTGACAAGCCGGTAAATTACCACGCTTGGAATCTTCCATACTGAATCTTCTCAGTATGGTGTCGATGTACCTTGACTGTGAAAGTCCCAATATCCTCTTAGATCTGTCACGATAGATCTGGATCCCCAGAATGTAGTTGGCATCGCCCAGGTCCTTCATGGAGAACCTCTGCGACAAGAATCCTTTGACTGACTGTAGCATAGGAATATCATTTCCTATTAGGAGAATGTCATCCACATACAAGACGAGGAATACTACAGTTCTCCCTACAATCTTACTGTAAATGCATGGTTCATCTGTGTTTTTGATAAAGTCGAATTCTCTGACAGTATCATCAAAGCAGATGTTCCAACTCCGCGATGCCTGCTTAAGTCCATAGATGGACTTTAGCAACTTGCACACTCTACCGCTGCTCCCACTCTGAATGAATCCCTCCGGTTGATCCATATAGACGCACTCTTCCAAATTTCCATTTAAGAAAGCCGTCTTTACGTCCATCTGCCAGATTTCATAATCGTGGAAGGCAGCAATGGTAAGAAGGATCTGAATAGATTTCAGCATAGCCACTAGAGAAAAGGTCTCTTCATAGTCCAAACCAGGTCTTTGACGAAAACCCTTTGCAATAAGTCTAGCTTTATAGGTCTCAACCTGCCTATCTACACCAATCTTCTTTCTGAAGATCCATTTGCAGCATACGGGTTTTACCCCTTCTGGAGGAAAGTCCAAAGTCCAAACTTTGTTGGTGTATATGGACTCCATCTCGGCCCGCATTGCATCCAGCCATTTTACCGAGTCGCCGCTCTGAATGGCTTGCTGGAAGCTAGTAGGCTCACCATAATCCATGGTGCAATCCTCTCTATCCCCGTCTATGAGAAAATCGTAGTATCTCTCGGGCGGATGAGACTGCCTACTACTCCTGCGGAGTAGCGTAGAAATGTCCTGTTCTTTCGAACCCTCTGGTTCTACTAAGCTTTCAGTAATAGCTTGTGGTTCTGGAATTTCTTCCAGTTCTATTGCGCTCCCACTTATCTGATTTTCCAAAAACTTAGTTTCCAAGAAGCGGGCATGACGAGAAACAAAAACCTTTTGTTCCTCTGCGTAATAGAAAAGATACCCCTTGGAGTTCTTTGGGTATCCCACAAACTTACACTGTACTGAACGTGCCTCGAGCTTGTCCGCATGCTGCTTTTTTACAAAAGCTGGACATCCCCATGTCTTAAAGTGTTTAAGACTGGGTTTCTTCCCACTCCACATCTGATATGGTGTGGTAGGCACTGACTTATTAGGAACTTGATTCAAAAGATATGCAGCGGTTTCTAGTGCATAACTCCAAAAGGATCGCGGCAACTCAGCCTTACTCATCATGGAACGAACCATATCCAATAGGGTTCGATTCCTTCTTTCCGATACACCGTTGTGTTGTGGTGTGTATGGAGGAGTAAGCTGAGAGAGAATTCCATTCTCTTTTAAGAAGCCTAGAAACTCGGCACTCAAGTATTCTCCACCTCGATCAGATCTCATTGTCTTGATACTTTTGCCTGTTTGTTTTTCAACTTCATTCTTGTATTCCTAAAATTTCTCAAAGGCCTCGGATTTGTGCTTCATTAAGAAGACATGCCCATACCTAGAGAAATCATCTGTGAAAGTAATGAAGTATGAATAACCACTTCGCGCATGTGTAGACATTGGACCACACACATCACTGTGTATGAGTCCCAAGAACTCGCTCGCTCTTTCTCCGTGTCTAGTGAACGGAGTCTTTGTCATCTTTCCCATGAGAAAAGATTCACAAGTGGCATAAGACTGGTACTCGAACGGATCCAAGTATCCTTCTTTATGCAACTTTTTCAACTGTGTCTCATTAATGTGACCCAGTCTACAATGCCATAAGAAAGCCTGATTTAATTCCGGAGACTTTCTTTTAAGTGTATTCTGGACACTGAAGACCTGAGCTTGATTCAAAACGTATATACCGTATTTTAATGTACCTGACCTAATCAGTACTTGATTTAGGTGGATGTTTACTACATCGCTTACAAAAGTAAAATCATATCCTTCCTTAGAAAGTAAGGATACAGATATGATATTACAAGTCGCACCTGGTACATAAAAACAGTCACGCAGAATCAATATCTGCCCAGTTGTCAGTCCTAGATGATATTCCCCTACGGATACAGCATACATGCTCATTCCGTTAGCAACCCTGAGAGTCATATCACCTTTCCTGATAACCCTACGGTTTCTCAGAGCCTGTAACGAATTACAGATATGAGATCCTGATCCGGTATCCAATACCCAAGAAGTAGGGTTAACTGGCATACAGTTCTCTATTACAAACACACCCGAATCCGAAGCCACAACATGCTTCGAATTCTGGCTACTGGCTTTGCAAGCCCTGCAATCCTTCTGCCCATGCTCATTCCCGTTATAATAGGAACATCCCTCTTTTACTACATCCAGTCCCGAAACTTCTGCCCTTCCCTTTCTTTCTACTTCCCTGGTTTCCTTCAGGGTAGTAGGTAGAGATTGTTGAACTAAGTCAGCATCTGACCCGTTCTTCAACGTGGTCTTCAGGTCCGAGAGCTCAAAAGAGCTGGTCTCTGTAAGGACGTTGCCCCCTACAGATGACCCGATAGCCAACCTCGCTGGAAGCAATTCGTTCAAGGTCTTATATCTTGCGATACGAGATTGCTCTCCATATAAAACTTTGTTATGGAGAAAGATAGAAGCTGAGTCCATCTTTTCATGCTGCCTCTGGTATATACCATCAACTGAGGCTAACACGAGGCACTTGGCTTTCGCACAGTCTTCTTCCGATGTCCTACGGATATCAATATCCGTGACAGGGGAAACTGGACCTAAGACGGCAGGGGTTGGATCAGTCAAGAGGTGTCCCAGCTTGTCATGGGCAATGGACATCTGGACAGACCTTTGCCATTCATAACAGTCAGATTCAGTCATTTTATTATCTAGATGTAACCTAGGTGCGGTCACTGGGTTGCTGCAATTAAGAGAGAGGGAAGAAAACACTCAGCATGATGCTCTTGCAAGTTTAGATTGGTTTTTAATTTATCTAAACAGGATGGCTCCCACTGTCTCTCGAATCCCTCCTCAAACCATAAAGGAAGAATTAGTCAGGATCTATCTCACCGTACAATACTTGCTTAACCGTTTAGCCAGGCCAGTGTCGGTACTTCGAGGGAGGTTTTCCAACGCTTTCGCGAAGTTCTTTAATTAAGTAACATCTTTTCCCTGTGGGCGTAGCCCCGCTAACACCTTTCTAGACACCTACTTGGTTTATAGCATTGATCGTTAAGTGAGAGTTTTCCCGAGGAGTAGCATATACTCACAGTAGGATCGGGATCCAAATATCATCGCGTGATTAAACCGAAGGAATCCTACCAGAATCATCACACTCCAAATGGTATGCAGCGCTAGCAAGTTTCAGTACTTTTGAAACTCCCGATGTGGATTTTTGCCCCATGCTCTTTTGATCTTGACTAAGGTCAACAAATCATAAGTCACATGTCAAGTTCTACCCGTCGTTGTCCAAGTTAATTTGAACCCACCCGTATATACCCTTGACTATGGCCAACAAAGCAATATGACTGTCCCAAACCAACGCATTCTATCTATGCAACATATGAATACCCACCAGCTACCAAACACTGTGCCTTGACTAAGGCCAACAAACACAGCTTGAATACTGTTGAATATTCATATAAAACGACGGAGGGCTACGGATGGTTTTGGCGAAACCGTGAACGTAGTGAACTTGATATAGTCGATGGAACGAGATAGCTTTTAAAAGGAGTGGTTCAAGCTCCGCGTTTAAAATGCTTGTTTTTGAAAAGAACCGAGTGGTTTTCAAAGTGTTCCAACGACTTTTACTTGGTTTATTTTCTTGCATTAGTTCTTTTAATGCATCCCATCATTTAAACCTACCATTGCAGAAAACAACCAAAATATGGTGTACGCTTATGCCATCCGCATTCGCCACGGGGCCCCGTCATCACCCGTTAGGTTACTTAACTAACGACAGAGCGGGGGCTGGACTAGCGCGGATGCAAAACATAAGCAACACCTAAATAGTTATTATATATAGATATATAGAAATGATAGCCATTACAGATCAAAGATGAACACTTTGGATATAGTAGGAATCCTCGATTCGTTCGAGCCTGCAACGAAAAACGGATTACACGGTCGCGATGAATAGCCAACCCCCACCCTAGACCCCTACGGGTGCGGCAAACTACCCGCCAAGTACCTGAAGCGAAGCAACTTGTCTCAACACCGTGAGTAGACCACTCGGCACTTCGAGATACCCGGTAGTTTGTGCACCCCATCTTGGGTCTATCCTAGGAGCAAAAACAGTAAAAAGAAATTATACAATGACGGCTACAACCCCGACCCGATTGTCCGGCCAAACAAATAATATTACATCAATTTACAAATTTTACAATGAATGAAAGAAAAAGAAACTCTCATCTCACACCCATTCCCGGCTATTCATCCGCGACAATCCACTGAGTTCATATACACAAACCATCAAAATTACAGATCACAGATATGTGTAACCCCCACTAATTGACGTATAGCGATTAGCGGGCGTTCAATACATATATCACATCACAGAAAATATGCATTAGCCAAAGTCTACGGAATATCGATCAAAATACAGATTTTTAACCACCCCAAAAGTCAATTTGCTCTCTGGAAAATCTGGGTAGAAAAAACATGTATCAAAAATCCCAAAACAGCCAAACTAAAATACTGCACAAAATCCGATCCAGTGCCGAGTCAAAACGGCGGCGGAACCGCGGCAATGAGCATGTCTTTGCCGCGGAACCGCGGTCGTTTGATCGATTCACTGGATCGTTTTTCTGCAGTGTTTTCACAAAACCCTGAGACGATTTTTCATATATTTTAAACCACTTTTTGAGCAGTATGAAAATCGACAGAAACTTGAGGTTTTACGGACGTGTTTTGCGACTTTTTTCCGATCGATATTCTAAACACTTTGCTAACTTACTAATTTATGTTTAGCTAGGCTCTGATACCACTGTAAGTCCACGTTGCTCACCCCGGTTCTTACGGGGAGGCGGAAACGGGGTGAGCAACGTGGACTTACACCTTAAACCCAACCCAAACCCAAATCTAAGAAAATACAGATTTGGACTAATCCACCCCCCACGGGCGACAACATAAATTAGTCCACGTATACAATCCACGGGCATCCAAAAACAAAACAAACACACATGACACGAAGTGACCATCTGGAGAAGGAGAAAGTGGTTACCGCGATGCGGTAGCGTAATTAACTGCAGGGGCTTGCGCCTGCAGGGAAGAGCATCCCCACAATCAAAAACCCCTCAAATAATGGGGGAATCTGACGAAGTCTGCTACAACGGCCGCATCCGTCTAAACCTCCGATACACGGTGCCATAAATCAACTTGGCATCTTCGGAGAGGTGGAAGGATAAAACCAAATAGCATCTGCCCCCAAATTCAGGCAAGACGTTTGTGTTCCCCATTTTCGGCGGAGAACAGATTCTGGCACGCCTGGTGGGACGTTTTCCTCTTTCCACTTCACACTTCGTGTGTCGTGTTTCGCGAACGAATCGCGGTTTGCTATGGTTGCCTCTGGATTCAAGGTACTAAGTTTTGGTGTCTTGCTCCTGTGCAGATCAATAGCTTCCAACTGCACCAACTGCAACAACCGCAACAATTCCCATTCTGTCCTTGCTAGAGGAGTGGCCTACGGGCCTTAAGCGGCCTCCATTTTCGCGATGCCAGTGGCGCAGGTGGCTCAGGCCACCACTGGACTGTTCTTCGGGACCATGCTCCTACCAATGAGCTTTAACGCCCCAGTGCCATCGCAAGAAACTCCGAAGAAGTCGGTCTTTGATCGGCTTACGACTGCAACGACCCTTCTCAACGGGTCGCCCAAATCCAACACCTCGGTTTTCAACAGACTGGACCAAAGCTCAAGTGGGCCCGTGAAGAAGCCCACAATACCTGAGGGGTTATCCCAAAACGAATAGCCATTCCCACTCCAGGAGAAATAACCAAGGCTGTCCCCCTTCCAAAAAGTCGGTCTTTTCAAGATTGATCATTCCCTCTCAGCGGACGTCAGTCTTCGATAGGCTGGCACCAACAGTAACCCCTCATCAGAGCGGGGGCATAAAGAAGCTCATCCAACAGCAGAGGTGATCCCGTCCACAAGGCATGCTCGACGCCGCCACTAGCCCCGAGTGAGGAAAGCTGGGGGCAATTCCCCATCTGGATTTACCCCGCCAGTTCCAACGGTGGAAGTTGACGCTGTTGTTCCAACTGGGAACAACTTTGAACCACTCAGGATGGTCCGCAAGAACTCTCCGACTGCCGTGCTGAAAAGATCTCCTCCACCTGTGGAGAATGCTGCAAAGACAAGGCTAGAGCATCCCTCTCAGCGGTTGTCCTCTAAAATTCATAAGGTCTGGCAACAGGTCCAAGACTCGGTGATCAACCAAGACTACTCCCGCCGACTGAAGAAGATGGAAGTTCGGCATGAGAAGGACCACCCTGTCGCACCATAGAAGGTGTCATCTACTTGGGTGCCCGCTGCAACGGCCCCCTCAACTTCGACCGCTCACAAAAGAAGGTCGGAGAAAATCCCCGTGTTTGCGACAAAGCTCAAAGGCACTAAATCCAAACGCCCCAAGTCTGGGGGCATGGTGGTGCACACTGTTTATATGGCATCCGGGAAAGAGGATAGCCGTATCTCCACGGGTGATCGACCACTCACCCGATCGGTAATAAAAGCTCAGGAGCAACAACAGAAGCTCCAGGAGATGCTAACACAGATGGCTGCACTCACTAGGCCAAAAGAAAGTCCGGAGACGTCGTCGGAACAACGTCAAGAACAAGAAACCGATGCTGAGTTCCTCTGCAGAATCCTCGTGAAGAAAGATAGAGAGGCCGCGGAACAAGCGGCCAACATAAAACGAATGGCGCTTTTATTCCAAGATATGGTCGGGATGATGATACAGCCGGATCCTCCAGCTGAAGACCCTCCGATTGTCCTTGAAGACGACAGAGGGGAGACATCGAACCCTCTTTCGGTTCTATCAACGGCTAAAGGGGAGACGATCTCCAAAGCCTCCCTGGATGACTATATAGCTCAACAGATACAAGCTCATCAGGCGAGCGAAGCGGCTGGCCAAATCGTTAAGACTGGACGACCTTATCCGGGTTGGTACGACCAAATAAAGTATCCGCCGGGGTATACGATCCCTAAATTTCATGTATATAAGGGGACGGGGAATACACATTAGCACGTTGCTCAATTCAGAGCTCTGTGCGGCAACACCGGAGGTGACGATAAGCTACTGCTTCCCCAATTCGTTGGCAACTTATCGGAACAGCATTCGAGTGGTATTCCGAACTCCCGAATGACTCCGTTAAGACATTTGCAGAAATGGAGTTACTGTTTACACAAAGGTTCGCAAGCGCTAGTGAACGCACCCCAATTACGGCATTGATCAATGCCAGGGTGAAGCTGGGAGAAACATGGGTTCAGTATGCAATCCGGTGGCGGAACCTATGGTCGAAATGCGAACAACGCATCGAAGAAGCTCCTGCAGTAGGCATGTTCGTGGGTACCCTTGATCCGCAGGCGACCGTATCCGAGTTCATGATGTTCTTCAAGCCGACCTTTAAAGATCTTGGTTAGGGTTGTTCGGCGCGTCTAAATATTAAATCGGGCATGGTTGATACCTTATAGACCCTTGTGAGAGTGCCTAGTAACCCTACACATTGTAGCCCCCGATGGAAGCGTTGAACCATAAGGAGGACTGGCCGAGCAGGCGGCCTGAGTTATCTCTCTCTCTCTCTCTTCTTAGTTATCAATTTTGTATGCCTCTGGGCATTTTGTTAAGGATGGGGAGCCCAAAATACCTTGTATATAATATTGAATGTGAATAAAGTAATTTTAGCTCGTAAGTATTTCTGCCTTTGAGTCGCTTTTTCTCTCGCAAGCCTTTCTACCTCGCAAGCGTTTTATTTTGCAAGTGTTTTTAGCTCTGAAGCCTTTTTCCCGCAAGACTTTCTACCTTGCAAGTGTTTTATTTTTTAAGTGTTTTTAGCTCGCTTTCGGAGTGCTTCTATTTTTGCAAGCGTTCGGCAAGCACGACGTGAGAGATAAGCCAAGCATGGGCAGACCGGTGTCCATCCTTTCTCCGGAGTCGAGACGACGATCGTGCATCGAGTATGAATCGAGCGATAGCCAAGGGTAGGCAGACCGGCGTCCATCATATCCCCGGAGTCGAGGCGGAGATCATGCATCGAGTATGAATCGAGCGATAGCCAAGGGTAGTCAGACCGGTGCCCCCTATATTTAGGTTTTGATCGGGATGAACAAGGTACTTAATCGGCCATCTCTTGACAAAGGCTTTGGATACGCGGATTGACTAGGCAGGAAGCTGTCCTCAGCGGATGAGCCGAGTAGGAAGCTACTCAGCCGCCTCTTGTCGAGGGCTTTGGATCCACAGATTGACTGGGCAGGAAGCCGCTCTCAGCGGATGAGCCGAGCAGGAAGCTACTCGGTTGCCTCTTGTCGAGGGCTTTAGATCTATGGATTGACTGGGCAGGAAGATGCCCTCAGCGGATGAGCTGAGCAGGAAGCTACTCAGTTGCCTCTTATCGAGGGCTTTGGATCCACAGATTGACTGGGCAGGAAGCTGCCCTCAGCGGATGAACCGAGCAGGAAGCTACTCAGCTGCCTCTTAACGAGGGCTTTGGATCCGCGGATTGACTGGGTAGAAAGATGTCCTCAACGGATGAGCCGAGCAGGAAGCCACTCGGTTGCCTCTTGTCGAGGGCATTGGATCTGCGGATTGACTGGGCAGGAAGCTACCCTCAGCGGATGAGCCGAGCAGGAAGCTATTCAGCTGCCTCTTGACAAGGGATTTGGATCCGCGGATTGACTAGGCAGGAAGCTGCCCTCACCGGATGAGCCGAGCAGGAAGCTACTCAGCTGCCTCTTATTGATGGCTTTGGATCCGCGGATTGACTGGGCAGGAAGCTACCCTCAGCAGATGAGCCGAGCAAGAAGCTACTCGGTTTCCTCTTGTCGAGGGCTTTGGATCCGCGGATTGCCTGGGCAGGAAGCTGCCCTCAGCGTATGAGCCGGGTAGGAAGCTACCCAGCTGCCTCTTGACGAGGGCTTTGGATCCACGGATTGACTGGGCAGGAAGCTACCCTTAGCGGATGAACCGAGCAGGAAGCTACTCGGCTGCCTCTAGTCGAGGGTTTTGGATCCGCGGATTGACTGGGCAGGAAGCTGCCCTCAGGGGATGAGCCGAGCACGAAGCTACTTGGCTTCATCTTGTCGAGGGATTTGGATCCGCAGATTGATTGGGCAGGAAGCTTCCCTCAGCGGATGAGCTGAGCAGGAAGCTACTCGGCTGCCTTTTTGTCGAGGGCTTTCTGAATTCGATAGTTTTTCTTTTTTTTTGGGATGTCGTTCAACCTTCCATGACCCATATAGGTAGGAATGGTGACCGTCACAGATGACACGTGGCACTATCATATCGGGAAAGTGCGATATTCCGTGATTTGCGTTGTTGCACGAGTAAATTTCGGCCGTTGGAAGATATTTTTTAAGGCTATAAATATCGAAGGTATGGTCTCACCTTCAAATTCTCATATCAGCTTCTTCATAGTCGTGTGTTTGTCGAAGATGACCGGACGCGTATACACCATCAAGGAGATAGTTTCTTGGGGCGATCTATATTTTTATAATCTCGATCGTTCCAAAGAGACGTACGAGGCGATGATAGGCCGCTTGGAGAGCCACTGTGGGCGCTTACTTCCCCGACGATCTCCTCTCCTTCAAGTGCTAATCTACGCGATATGGAAGACTTCCTCGGGTCTGTACAACACCCTATCTCCGCAGTTGATGGACGAGGCATTTGATAAAATGTATACGGTCCACGAGCTTGGTTTGATCTTGAAAAGCAGGAGGAACCGCTCAGTGGACCTTCTTCTTGATTGTTTCCAGCAAAGGTTGGTTGCTTCTTCTTGCTCGGCGGATGGGGACCCCGGCGAGTCCGTGGCTTTTAGGGTCCATGGGTACCGTCAAAAGGAGCGGGCGGAGGCTGCCTGGGATCGGCTGGAGGAGCTTTCTTCCAAGTATCACCGCCAATGTTTTCTTAATCCTCTCCCTCCTCTGGTGTTATAGTTGTAAGGCTGGGGAGCCTATAATACCTCCGAATAAATAAACTTTGTCTTTGGTTATGGTGTATTGTCTCCTCTTTTTCATACCCCCCCTTTTTTGGACTTGTGTCTGCCCCGACCCCAAAGCTTGGGCCGAGGAATGTAATGAAAGGCTGGAGCCACGAGATGATGCAGAAGTCTATCCTGTGAGAGGACTTAGTTTGGAAAACTTACTCAACGCGGGAAAGAATTGCATTATTCAGAAGAGGTTACATGTTTATATAACTTAAGCTTTTCGGCATTATATAGCCGAGGAAAAGCACGCCCTCCGGAGTCCTGGAGGCGGTAGGCTCCACAAGGCAATGCTTCCGTTACGAGAAATGGTCCGTCCCACTTCGGGGAGAACTTATGTAGTCTCTCTTGGTTTATGAACTCGTTTCTCCGTAAGACCAGGTCTCCTGTCTTAAAGGCTCGATACTTAACTCGGGTATTGTAGTAGTGAGTGGTTTGCTGCTAATAGGCGGCTACTCTGGTTTGCGCTCGATCTTGTTTTTCTAACAAGATGTCCAATTTGCTTCGCAGTGCCATGGTGTTAGCTTCATTGTCAAAGTGTTTGACCCTATAACTGGGCAATCCAATTTCTACGGGGACCATTGCTTCGGTGCCATAGCAGAGGCTGAACGGGGTTTCTCCCGTCGGCGTTTTCCTTGATGCCCGCAGTGCCCAGAGCACACGAGGCAATTCCTCGACCCATCCACCTTGTCTCCCTTCCAGGCGAGCCCGAAGCCCGTGAATGACGCTTCGGTTTGCTACTTCGGCTTGCTCGTTGCATTAGGGGTGTGCTACCGTGGCGAACTTCATCAATATGTGGTAGTCGCTGCAAAACTCCTTGACTTTGTCATTCTCGAAGTTAGTCCCATGGTCGGTGATGATGCACCTCAGGATTCCGAACCGGGAGATTATATTGTTCTACAGGAACTTTGTCTGGCTTCCTGATAGGAACGGCCTAGAT
The DNA here is from genome assembly GCA_030015575.1 of Agapanthus africanus. NCBI lineage: Eukaryota > Viridiplantae > Streptophyta > Magnoliopsida > Asparagales > Amaryllidaceae > Agapanthus > Agapanthus africanus. The sequence goes on along the minus strand of JASDDO010000016.1, from coordinate 37,574,509 downwards.
ACACTTTGTGAAGTAGACTATCGCAACAAGAATGTACTTGTGTCCATTCGTGCCGGTAGGGAGCTGACCTACCATATCCATCCCCCACTATGTAAATGGCTATAGGAAACTTAGCGGCCTTAGTTCGGTGGCAGGGAGGTGAGGAATGCTGCCTAAGAGTTGGCAGCTTTTGCATCTTCTAACCAGTTTCTCGGTATCTTGATGTATTCTCGGCCAATAGTACCCTTGGAGCAGTGTCTTTTGGACCAGGCCGCGGGCCCCTTGATGTGCCCCTCCAACCCCTTCGTGTATCTCCCGTAGGACACAGTCTGCTTCTTGGGGATCGACATATCGGAGCAGAGATTGAGTGTACAACTTTTTGTATAGGTTTTCTTTGCTCCATATGAAATGGTGAGTTTTAGCCTGAAGCCGAAGGGCCTCGGCTCGGTCCTTTGGAAGAATCTCTTCTTTTAGGTATTCTACGATGGGCTTTCTCCAGTTCGGGGCATCTTCTTGAGTCGTGTAGATTTGGAGCGTTGTCTCGCCATCTTCGATGCTGGGATGAGGTAGAACTTCAAAGAAGATATTTCTCTTATGATTGGCTGAATAAGAGGAGGCGAGTTTGCTCAGTGCATCAGCCTCGGCGTTCAAATTTCTAGGAATTCGCTCCACTTGGACTTCATCGAAGTTTTTCCGAAGCCTTTTTACCTCCGCCAGGTATTTTATCATGAGTGGTTCTTGGGCTTCGAAACAATCGGTTACCTGGCCGACGACTAGCGTAGAGTCGCTACATATCCGGATGGTCTTCAGCCCCACTCCGAGGGCGGTTCGTAGCCCTGCCAATAAGGCATCGTATTCCGCAACGTTGTTTGATGCTTTAAAACCGAGCTTTAGGGAATACTCCATTTTCGTGTCGTTTGGGCCTCAGATGATCAGGCATGCCCCACTTCCTTCTTCTATAGAGGATCCGTCTACATAGAGCACCTAGTCTGGGATTGGGCTGGATACTTCCTCGATTGAGGGCCGTAAGTTGGGGCTTTGAGCAGTCGCTCCTTCCCCCGTGTGGATGGTGCACTCGACCATGAAGTTGGCTAGGGCCTGGGCTTTGATGGCCCTTCTGGGTCAGTACTTGATGTCGAATTGGGACAGTTCTTATCTCCATTTCTCTAAGCGGCTCGACGATTCGGGGGAGGCGAGGATATTCCCAAGAGGTCTTTCAGTGAGGACGAAGATCCTGTGCGCCTGGAAATAGTGTCGTAACTTCCTAGAAGCGACGACGAATGCTAGGACTATTTTTTCTATAGCCGGGTATCTGGTTTCCACATCCTTGAAAACATGGCTCACATAGTAGACCGGTTTTTGCGTCCCTCCGAATTCCCTGACGTGCACTGCGCCCGTGGCTTGGTCGGAGACAGCTAAATATAGCAACAGTCCGTCGCCTTCGATCGGTCTGGTGAGAAATGGCGGGGTCGCCAGGTGGGCCTTGAGTTGTTCCAGAGCGTTCTGGCATTCCTCCGTCCATTCAAACTTGGGAATTTTTCTGAGGGCTTTGAAGAAAGGGAGGCATTTTCCCCCAGCTCTGGACATAAAGCGACTCAATGCGACCACCCTCCCGGTGAGTCTCATGATATCGGTATTGCTTTTGGGCGTTGCCATGTTAAGGATGGCGCTGATTTTCTATGGGTTTGCCTCGATTCCTCGATGGGTAATCATGAAACCGAGGAATTTCCCGCTTGTGACTCCAAATGCGCATTTAGCTAGATTTAGCTTCATCTTGTATTTTCGCAAGACATCGAACGCTTTGCTGAGGTCCGCAGCGTGTCTGGCCGACGAGGCGGATTTTACAAGCATGTCGTCGACGTAGACTTCCATATTTTTCCCGATCTATGCTTTGAACAGTTTGTTGACTGGTCGCTGGTACATGGCCTCGGCGTTCTTGAGTCCGAAGGGCATTTACCCTGTAATAATATACCTCCCGATCCGTGGTGAAGGCTGTCAGCTCTTTGTCGGCCGGGTTCATTCGGATCTGATTATAGCTAGAGAAGGCATCCATGAAGCTCAGCAGCTCGTAGCCGGACAAGCTGTCCACTAGCTGGTCTATCTGAGGAAGCGGGTAGTTGTCTTTAGGGCAAGCCTTATTTAGGTCTGTGAAATCAACGCATATACGCCATTTCCCATTTTCCTTCTTGACCATGACCACGTTCGCTAGCCAGTCCGAGTAGTCCAGATTTCTAATGAAATTGGCAGCGAGCAATCGATCTATCTCGTACTCTATCGCCTTCTATTTAATCGGTGCAAAACTTATCTTCTATTGTCGGATTGGCCTGGCTTTCAGGTCGACCCCGAGCTTGTGGGAGATCACCTCGGGGTTAATCCCGGGCATATCCGCTGGAGTCTAAGCGAACACATACGAGTTGTTTCGGAGGAACCGGATCGGGCCTTCGCGGATGTCCCCCTGTCAAGAGAGAGCCGATTCGAACTGTCCGACTGTCGACTCCCTCTGTGAGGGTAACTTTTGCTAATGCTTCCACCGGGGTGCCTCGAACTTCCTTTCGGTCATCGCCGGTATCCAAAGACCCCTGAGGATCATGTCTGTCTTCAAAATCATCGCCTTTCTCTCCGGTGGGGGATGTCGAAGTGAGGCAGATCCTGGCGGTTTGTTGGTCCCCATATGCCCGGCCTATTCCCCCATTATCTAAAGGGAATTTGAGCATAAGATGGTAAGTCGAAACCTGAACCCGAGGGCGTTTAAGGTAGGGCATCCCAAGAGAACGTTATAAGATGACGGGACCTTAGCAACGAGAAAGTTCACCGGTACGGTTCGCATCTTGCTCGCTTTCCCAATGTTGAGGAGGAGGGTAACCAATCCCTCGGTCGAGACAGAATGGTTGGTGAACCCAGAGAGAACGTGGGAGGTAGGCTGAAGGTCGGATGGACCTAATCCCATACGCTGGAAACAGTCATAGAACATGATATCCGCTGAGCTCCCTGAATCAACCAGTATTCTCTGAACCTCGTAACGGTGGACCCGAGCTGTTATCATAAGAGGGTCATTGTGAGGAAGTGATATGCCGTGAAGGTCTTCTTCAGTGAAGATGATCGGGTCATCCTTCCTGCATTTCTTGTGACGTGGATCACTTATGTCCCCGACTGGTAGGAGGTGGTGGTTCCTCCCACTTTCCGGGGTTGGATTCGTCAAAATGACCATGATTTTCCCGATTTTTAACTCCCTGGGTGGGGTTTGGTCTTTTTCTCCCGCTCTGTTTGTCGCTTGTCCCGTAGGTATTTTGCCAGGTGGCCAGAGCGGATCAATTCCTCGATGTAGTCACGGAGTTGCTTGCAGCTCTTGGTCGGGTGACCTTGCGACCTGTGATATGTGCAGTATGGTCCGCGAAGCCGCTTGCCCGTCCTCTGGGTAGCTGGTGGGAGCTTAAAAAACCTCTTGCCCTTAGCCTACTCTAACAGCTCGGTCTAGGAAATGTTCAGAGGAGTGTACTCCTAGAACCTTGAAGAATAAGGTTTTGGGCGATCAACTTTCTTTTTCTCTTCCCTGTCCCGTCTTTTCCGGTCTGTTTGGTCGCCTCTGGGTAGGTTGGAGTTCACCTCTGACTCGAGTTGGATTTCTCGCTCGGTCCATGTTTTCTTTTCGGCCATGGTCTTAGGTTGCGCTAATGCAAAAGAGCGGAGCCACTCTTTGTGCCTAAGACCCGGCCTCAGCACGGTGATAACCGTTTCGTCGCGGTGCTCAGGAACCTCCAGGAGGGCGTTGTAGAAGCGGGTGACATACCCCTTGAAGTATTCCTTGTCTCCGCTCTTAATGGTGAGCAGGTGGTCGACCGTCTTTTTCTGTCGTTGGTTACCGATGAAATGAACGAGAAATTGGGTAGCCAGCTCGTCAAAGGTCGCGATGGAGCACGGTGCAAGCCCTCGGAACCAATCCCGACCAGCTCAGATAAGGGTGGTGGGGAAGGCCTTGCATTGAGCCGCATCCGAATTGTCTTGGGAGCTCATGGCGGCCGTGAACGCATCCAAGTGGTCATTCGGGTCAGACTTTCCATAAAAAAGAGGCACTTTGGGCAGTTTGTTCTTGGACGAGACACGTTCGGCTAGGAGTTGCTCAGTAAACGGTCTTATGAGTGAATCAACGGAGTACTTCTCCCTTTTACCGGCCGTGTGGTCGTCCGGTCGTATGTCTTCAATCTTCTTTTCGAGGGCCTTGATCCGCTGGTGGTACCCCGAGGATTCTCCATAGTCGGAGCGCCGGATATCTCTGCTCTGGGTTTGCACGATGGTGCGGCTTCGGTTTCGCTCTATCATATTTCTTAAATCCTCGGGCGAGGCCCTTCTTGAGTAGTCCCGACATTCGTCGTTTGCGCGGCCTCGACGGGAGTGGGGGCGTCGGTCGCGCCTGGAAGCAGGCGAACTGACAGAAACCTTCTCGGGGGGTGAGAACACAAGGTGGGCGTTAGAACGGCGGCATGTTCTCCCCTCAGATCGGGGCGTTGAATTGTCCGGCACCCATCGGGTCATTGAATCATTCCCGCTTGTAGGTTGTAATTGTCGGAATCGGCGTGTCAGGGTTCGTTAACATCTGGGTGAGCGCGATTGAGATCAAAGACCTGAGTGTGCGTACCTGCTAGCATGCGTATGTCCCCATCCCGGAGAAGGGGAACTGCAGTTTGGTGGGCATGGCCGGTCGCTTAAACACGGGTGAGTGCGTCTACCATTGCCGTGAGCCTGTCGATCGTAGCGGATCAGGCGTTGATGACGTTAAGAGGGGGAGTAGGACCGCTCCCACCCCCGTTATGGGAGGCGGGGCGGCTCGTGCTGGGATCGTCGCTTGTCATTGAATTGAAGGCGGGGGATCAACTTTTGTGGTGGAAAAGTCTTTCGAGTTCCAACAGACAGCGCCAACTGATGGAGGGCGGCATCTCCCTCAGATGTTGTCCTCCGTCGATCTTGCTACAAGCGTTCCTGAACGGTTAAGATTGTGAGTGAAAATTGGGCGTGTGGATCTCAATGGGTTGGTGTTGATCCCGAGCTACCTGCAAGGGAAGTCCTGGGATGAGTGATCACCATAGGACCCTTCGACGATCAAGTAGTACATAGGTATAAAGACAGGATAGCGGCGTATTGGAATTGATTTTGGCTTTCCTGAATCGTGTAGAAGAGGGGGTTTATATAGTAGTCGCATTGGGACGATCCGGCGCGAGATTCCCACCGTCTGTTACGCCCTTAACGGCACGTTCGCATTGATGGCGGGACACTCCCATTAATAGCGAGATATGCATGTTAATGGAGGAACGTGCCAGCAAGGGATGCGGAACGTGGAGCGGCGGAAATCTCGTTCTGACGAGATATGCGGAGCCGTTACGGAGGCGCTTAGGCTCCGTGCTCCCGGTTGGACAGGGAGGCTGAGAAATCTTAGCTCGGTGGGTAGCTCGGAGTCGAGCGAGGAGACCAAGAATGCTCTGCTGCTCGGAGTCAAGCGAGAAGGTCGTGGAGTCTCGGCTGCCTGAGCGCATATGGTGGGTACTCCAGGGAGGCTCTTCCAAGAGGTCGGGTACCACCTCGTCGCGTGGTCCCGAGGAAGACTCGTAATGTGTCGCACTGATTCCCCGTCGTAGCCCCCAGGGGTCCAGAGGGTATGCGCTGACGACACGTCTTTTCCAACATGTCGCAATGTGGGGTGTTCCCGTTTATGAGCCTCATCAGTAATATTTGACTTTACGGGGTATATTTTCTTCCAAAATTTATTCATATCCATATACTGTATTCGACTTTTATTAAATACAAACAGTAACTTGCATTTTCGATAACTATTCATAACATATTCGGCTCCGATTATGCCTATTAAATATAGGTATGATAACACCTGATGTCGTCAAAAAATGGCCTCATCTAGAATATTGAGCTGAAAGAAGCGGACTATGACGGTCCATCGGTGAACTCTAAGATCGTGTAAAAATAAGGAGGATGGAGAGAATGACTTGCTCAATTAAGACATGTTTGGATAGTATAAAGTAGAGAGAGTGGGAAAGTGAAATCTACTTTCAAAGTTTCTTTGTTTGAATGATTTAGAAAGTAGCCTCCACTTTCCAACGGCCACGCCCAGCTGACCCCGCTCTACCTCGCCGTCGCCCTCATCTCCGATCCCGCCGGCCTCTTCCGGCAGTCGATACTCAACGCCACCTCCAGCAGCGACGCCGCACTCGCCTCCTTCGACCGCGTCCTCTCCACCTCCCTCCGCAAGATCCCCTCCCAGTCCCCTCCCCCCGACGACGTCCCAGCCTCCACCTCCCTCATCAAGGTCCTCCGCCGCGCGCAATCCCTCCAGAAATCCATCGGTGACTCCCACCTCACCGTCGACCACCTCATCCTCGGCCTCCTCGACGACTCCCAGGTCTCCGACTGCCTCAAAGAGGCCGGCGTCAGCGCCTCGAGGGTCAAATCCGAGGTTGAGAAGCTGAGGGGCAACGAGGGCAAAAAGGTCGAATCCGCCTCCGGGGACACCAACTTCCAAGCCCTGAAGACCTACGGGAGGGACCTCGTCGAGCAGGCCGCCAAATTGGACCCCGTCATCGGCCGGGACGAGGAGATCCGGCGCGTGATCCGCATTCTCTCTCGCAGGACGAAGAACAACCCCGTGCTCATCGGCGAGCCCGGGGTCGGAAAGACCGCCGTCGTCGAAGGGCTCGCTCAATGGATCGTCAGAGGCGACGTTCCCAGCAATCTAAATGATGTCAGATTGGTCGCCCTCGACATGGGGGCGCTCGTCGCCGGCGCCAAGTACAGAGGAGAGTTCGAGGAGCGGCTGAAATCGGTGCTCAAAGAGGTGGAGGACGCGGACGGGAAGGTGATCCTGTTCTTCGATGAGATACATTTGGTGCTCGGAGCACGGAGGACCGAGGGGTCCATGGACGCCGCGAATCTGTTCAAACCGATGCTTGCCAGAGGGCAGCTGAGGTGCATTGGGGCCACCACCCTAGAGGAGTACAAGAAGTATGTGGAGAAGGACGCCGCGTTCGAGAGGAGGTTCCAGCAGGTTTATGTGGTGGAGCCGAGCGTCGCAGATACCATCAGCATTCTGAGGGGACTAAAGGAGAGGTATGAAGGGCATATGGTGTTTGTTAATGCTCGATATTGGCGACCCTCAAGATCAGGGCACGTGGCGGACGGCACGTCCCAGAACTCAGAAGTAAAGGCCCACAAAGGCAGGCCATGCCCACCCCTGTACCCGTCCAGCCAGCACATGCTAGCCCTCCTCGGGGCTCCCCGCATATTGGCCTTCTCGGCCCCTCAGCTCGCCCCGGGAAGCCGCCAGACCAAGTCTTCTCGGCCTTCACGCTCGTCCCCGAGCCCCTTTGCCGAGGCTGTCTTCCTCGGCCCTCCGACAAGTTCTGCCACTCACAGGCGTAACCGCAGCTCCGCGAATCTCGCCATGCGCGGATTCTCCGCCAGCAACATCCCGTGTTCCACGCCTTCACGATCCCCATTTATGGGCGATCCGCTCTCTACGCGGGCGTGATGTCGGGAGCGTAACTGCCGGCGAGACGCCTACTGCTGCATGCCTCCATCGCTATGTAAACTCCCATCACAGAAGGGTTAAGTAAGCCATTTTTTATTCCACCCAGCCGTTACGCTGCTCGGATCTAGTACTAACTTGATCGTCGAAGGGTCCTCGGTGGTAACAAACCACCCCGGGACTTTTTTGCAGGTACCTGACGTCAAACTCCTCTAACTACCAAATCTCCTCAAAACCCATTGAGGCCCACATTCAACGGGGATCCCTTCTATAGTCTACCGGGAGATCGATGGAAGACAACATCTGAGGGAGATCCGAAAAGAACCTTCATCAGTTGACACCGTCTGTGGGAAACGAAAAATCCACAAAAACAAAGTTGGCCTTCCGATCTCCATCCACATGACGAATAATCGCCCCGAAGATCCAGGTCCCAGCCACCACTTTCCCCTCAGCGAAGACGCGGGCGACCGCCCGAGCAAAAGGGTTAGAGGCCGTGAGCTCATCACCTTCGGCGACGGAGATCTCCACGGCATATCCGTGCCCCACAACGACCCACTGGTGATCACGGCCCAAATCCACTGGTACAAGGTCCACCCGATACTCGTCGATTTGGGCAGCTCGGCGGACATCCTTTTCCACGACTGCTTTCTACGTATGGGGCTCGCCCTAGCAAACCTGAAACCGACCTCTCACGTCCTTTCTGGGTTCACCAACCATTCCATCCCGGCGCAAGGGATGGTCACCCTGCAGTTCACGATCGGGAAGCCCGGCCGCACGCGCACGTTGTCTGTGGACTTCATCGTAACAAAAGTCCCATCGGCCTACAACGTCCTCCTCGGCTGTCCGATGCTGAACTCCCTTCAGGCCCAGATATCGACTTACCACCTGGCGATAAAATTCCCTCTCGATCGGGGCGGGATAGGTCGGGCCTACGGGAGCCAGCGGGTCGTGAATGTAAGACTACGGTAGCGCCCCGGTCGTCTTTCTGAGGCCAAAATGCGGAACGAATTTTTTTTCTAGACTAGAAACCGGCGCTATCGTATGCTTAAACCCGGATCGAACCATTAACCTACTACTAGCAAACTAGAGAAGGGATAGAGAGGCTATACCGATCGATCCGTGTCCTTTGGTCTTTGGCCACCATCCCAAGTTCCTCGCGCCATCTCCGGTCTCGATCTCCTCGTCAAAAAGGGCATCACATCTACGAGTCTTTTTACGGGCTCCCGCTTCATCCGAAGCAACTCGGGCACGAAGTGTGCTAGCCGACGTGTCCAAGATGTTGTAGAGAATGTTTGTGATCACTTTGTCTCTTACATCCATTGATTTGGATGGAGGTTAGAGATGAAGCCATTGATGGAGATAATGAGCTAGAGGAAGAAGAAGAAGAGGCTCTCTCTTCTTTTCTTTTGTTGTGTTTAATTGATAATAATATGAGAGAGTGTGTTTTGTGAAAAATACAAGACCAAGCCTCATGGCAGTCCCTCTCTCTCTCCTCATATAATGTGACATTAGCACATAAAAAGAAACCATGAGTCACTAATGAAGTCTATGTCACATTTAATGCATCTCATGATGAAATTCTAGCTCATTATTTCCATTGACAAACATTAATCCAAATGTTTGCAACAATAAAAAGATACGGTAATATCTAAAGTAAACTCGTGACGGATCACAAGGATACCCCTCACCTGTATATACATACCTGCATCCGCATTCCGACTGAATGCGAATGCGACGAGACTAAAGTAATCCAACAAATCTAATACTAGGATCCGGCTTAAACCAAAGCCCACTAGTATGATCCGTCCGATCAAGATCCGTGCAATACCGCACGTATAAGATCGAACCCTGCCATATATCATACGGCCTCTACAACATTTTGTCCGAAACTTGAGAAACTGTCTGTGGGGGATTCTAAAGACTCGTCAATACTTTGGCTGTGGATTTAACCACTAGCACGTCAGAGGTATTAGCCGTACATAACGGGCTACCAGGTATTGACCAAAAGGGAAGTCGATGAGCGAACTCATCCTGACACCCTACTGAGCCTGTCAGTGACAATATCCGTACAGTCCGGTCCGTTCGTTTATGAGCATCGCATGTCGGGTCTAGGGGGTTGGTAAAAGTCAGACCCCCAAAAGCGGTACAAGTCGTGTCGGAGCAGCCCAGAACACCCTGAGATACTACTGGAATACCTACCAGTAAATCTCCTGCCTTGGCCGAGGGCTTTGTGTAATGGCTCTCCTAGACACGGCGCGATCTCACCCCCAATACCGGGAGAGATGAAACCCCTGCCGATCCGCTCACTTGCCTCCATGTGGCTCGGGACTGTACCCAACTAAAACCAATTTGTACGACTCCTTTGAGCCGTGATAGGGTAGTAATCAAAGCACAGTGGGAACTCACACGAGAAAAATGACGATCTCAGGTCGATGAACTAACATGTACACATGTCACCAGGGAACTGCTATCTGACGTCAGATATAATACCAACTAGCATGTTCCCGGTGAGTCCTGCCCGGTGTACTCATAACCCAATGAGCACCTGTATACATCTTAGGTGAACCAACTGACACCAATGGCTTGTAAGACCGGCCACCGCCCCTCATCGGGGTCTCGACTGTATACACCAGTCTACTAATGGAGTATCGATGCACAGTCTCGAAACTCCCACGACTAGGGACCTTTTAAGGATGTGCTTATAGACCCCAGCTCCCATGTATATGATCGCCATCATACTGCTGGTAGTCAAGCAAGAATCCTATGGGCTCTATCAACATGCAATAGTGATCTGTAGCATCACCTAAAGTTGTACACGATGATAAAGATAAACCAGATAGTATACTATTCTCTATCAACGTGTAATAGTGAACTGCAATGTCACCTAAAGCATGTACACGATGATAAAGACAAACCAGATAGTATACAAACCTCTCGAGTAAGACCGTCCTACCCGGTATAGGTCCTCCCTCAATCATTGCAATCATGTGCCTGCGATCCAATAATTGACTCTAAGGGCACTATATCCAACAATCTCCCACTTGCACTCAAGGCTAATTATTGCGATGTCGCATACTCACAGCCCGTATGATACCGAACACCCAACTCCTCTACTAATCAGTTTCACAAAGCTCGTTTGCGAAACTATTGCGTTCGAGGAATAACCTCAGCTAGTGGATCCGCCCTGATGTTTCTTTCTATGTCTCTCTTAATCTCAAATTCGTGGAGAAAACCATATCCCGAATAGAGTAATATCTGTCTTAGAATATGTCTGGATATCTGATGGGATTTAGCTCATAAATGAACTCCAAATCCAAATTTCTTAGACTGTATCGTCAACTGAACTTAATCAGTATCCTGCGCTGTGCCTCCCTCAGTGTTTGCTTGGATCACCTGTCCAAAACACCGCCCCTCGTCGGAGGGAAAATTATAACTCTGACAGTCACTCTGTTATCCAGGTCATCTTGGAAGCCTGGAATGATAACCGTCCCCCGAAAGAGGCTGTTGTTATCATATCCTAGAACATCCACTTATGTTCTAAAACTGCTTCCGAATGTTTCTCCAAGATTGGATCAATATCAACTTATTGTATCTCGTGCAAAATAATATCTGGTGTGGTACTTGACATCTCATGATTGACTCAATTGCCTAAGCAAGTGATCTGCCAATCATGCACATCCTTTTCCCCTTTAGTCTGTAAGACACCTTTAGAGAGGGTGACTCCATCACCTGCAGGTACATTACCGTGCCAGGAGTCGTCCATTCTAAAACACCTTTAGAATGCTGTCTAAGTACCCAGATTGGGAAACTACCCAAATCTAGATCTAAAACCATAGATCTAGTAACCAGAATGTCTGATATGAAATCCATATCCTATGTGGAGAAACCACTGTGTGACAACCAAAGTATAACCGATCGTAGTATAGGAATTTCACTTCATATTCTGTGTATGTCATCCAAATACCAGGACATCACACCCTACTACCTTCTTCACAGATCCATCCCCTATTCTGATGAAGTCAAACCTATGACTGTCACATCAGAAATAGATGATCTATTTCCGCTATATCTGCTTTAGTCCATAAATAGACACAAGCTACTTGTCCACTATGCTTCCGCTGCTCCCACTGACTACGACAACCCTCTGGCAGAATCATATACACGTGCATTTCTAAAGCCAGTTTAGAACGACGCTATACTCATCCTCCTACAGGGTCTCATAGCCTGGAACAACAGCAATGGCAAGTCTGGGTAAACAAGAACCTCCCTGTCAATGTCTTTGAGCATACCGAAGTACCTCTCGAGTGCTTGAGGTTCCCCACCATATCTGCGGAGTGGTCAATGGAAGTCAAACTAGATTGAATCTTTAGGTTCTTATCAAATTTTCAGTAATCGTTTGCGGTTCTGGAATCACTTCCAGTTCTACCATACTCCCACTACTGTTTTCTGAAAAAATCCATTTTTATTAAAACTGTGGCGAGTCAAGAACAATATCACTATTGATCTTCCAAATGGTAGAAAGTCAACCCTCGTCATAGCCCGGGTCAATCGACAAACAGCCATTATAGAAACGTGCCTTGAGTTATCCAGAGTCTGGTTTTAAGCATAAGACGGACAACTCCCCGTACCTTAACATTGTTAAGATATGAACTATTCTATATCCAATATAGAAATAGAGACACTGATTTAATTGGAACCAGATTCAAATCATGCAGCTGTCTCCAGTGCATGTCAACTAAATGGAGAGAGACCGATCAGCATTACTCAACTTAGGAATACATCCGGATATGAATAACCTGAAAGAGAAGCAAGTTCTCATAATCATTACTATCAATTGAATACCATATACAAGTATCTATATCTTCGATCACCTTGAAGAATCCTGATACTTGCAACACTTGGTTCTCTACTTTATTCATATACCTATAACTTCTCAAAACTTGGACCTTGTGTTTCTACGAAACACTTGTCTAAAAAGTAGAGAAGTCATAAGTAAACCGAATATAGTACGAGGACCAACCCCTCTGTCCTAATGGACACTGGACAACATACAATACTCTGTATAAGTCCCTTGAGTCTAATAACTCATTCCCTGTGTGTCGTAGGTTGAAAGCTGTACTTATGGTTAAGAAGAATTACAACGCTGTTTAATGCTCCTTACCTAACCATCTTCTGATATAGATAAATGTCATAGACATAATTTCAAAAAGTTATATCTCACTTTATAAAAATAAACGTACAGATATATCAATTTGAAATTGGTGCATTATAACGGATATTCAAAATCAAATATTTGCCGTCCGGCAAACAACCCAGGCGATTTCCTCAAATATCACCAATTACAACGAATCCCGATATAATGAGGATGATCATCCAATTCCCAATAACTTACTCCCACTCATCATCTGTAAAACCATACAGATGTGAGAATCATACCTGGTAAATACATATCCTGAAGCAAGTGTCTAATTGGGAAATCAGTTTTCTATTAACAATACACAGTGAAACTGAAACATGGATATGTTTCGAAGGGGTATCCGGGTATTTCTAGTAATGCCTCTTCCATTATCCAGATTCATGACTACAATCGTATATTTCTTTGCCATCTCTCCAAATCCCTTTATTGTCTTTAGTCGTTACCTTCTGTACACCATCTTAGGCTAAATGGTTTTCTTCCTTCCCTACCGTTCGGCACCAGCCTATGGTTTGGAAGAAGACTATCCAATAAGCGTAATAGGTGTACTGTCCTAATCCTAGGAGCACTCGCAAGGCGAGAGAAGATAAAGATAAAAGACAACTGAATAAACCTTATTCCTATTTCTCCTGAACCAGAATCCATCCCCGAACTGGAACAAGTTCCTTCGATTTCGTATATAACCATACGATGGAGTATCCAAATAACTGTGGATCTTCGTAGTGATACGGAGTGTTCTGGAGAAATACAAACGTGAAGTAGGAGTGGCGATAAAATACTTGGTTTGGTCGTGAATGGCAATCGCAATTTACTTTGCCTTCTTACTAATCCCTTTATTTGTCTTAACTTATTACCTTCTGTACACCATCGTTAGGCTAATCGGTTTTCTTCATTCCCCATCTTTCGGCACCTGCCTATGGTTTGGAAGAAGAGTATTCAATAAGCGTAATAGGTGTACTGTCCTAATCCAAGGAGCACTCGCAACCTGAGAGAAGGTAAAAGGAAAGGACAACTGAATAATCCTATTCATTTTCTCCAGAACCGGAAACCATCATCGAATCTGGAACAAGTTCCTTCGAGTTCGTATATAACCATACGATGGTTTTATCCAATGGAAGTGGACATTCGTAATAATACGGGGTGTTCTGGAGAAAAGGGTAAACGTAGGATGTTAGTTATATGTATGCCCTAGAGGCCATTACTGTACATACGATGTATATTGTAGTGGATGCTAGGACATATATAGGGAGGACTTTCTTGCTCGACATGATAGTATGCTATCTGGTTATACTTTATCTTAACATGTACTCTGATTGTCTCTATGTTACATGTTGATAAAGCCCTTAGGATATGTACTCGACTACTGGGACTATGATGAGATCATACTAGTGGGGCCACGGTAGTCGACGAGTACATCCTATAACTGTTCCTAGTCGAGGGTGTATCGAGACAGGGCATCGATACACCAGAGTAGACTAGCGTATACGCATCTTGACCCATATGATGGGCGATGGATGATCCCATATCCATCGGTGTTTGACATCAAGGATGGTGTACGGGTGCTCAGTGGAGACTGGGTACACTGGACGGACTCATCGAGAACTCCCAGATGGTATTATACCATACGTCAGATGGCAGTTCTCCGGTGACACTGGTACAGAGTAGTCTGTCGACCCGAGATCGTCATAGAGTCTTGTGTGATTCCCACTGTGTTTTGATTTCCATCATACCACGTTCAAGAGGGCGTGCAAAAAGGTGGCTTTTGGGTACAGTCCCGAATCACATGGAGGCAATGAGCGATAGGAGGGGATTCGTCTCTCCCGGTATAGGGAGTTGATATTGTGCTGTGTTCGATTGGCTATAACCGGAAATCCCTGGCCAGGGTTGTTGAGATTTACTGGTAAGTGTTATCAGTAGTTTCTCGAACTGTTATAGAGCTCATATCTACACGACTTATCGAGCTACTGGGGTCTGACGTTTACCACCCCTAGGCGAGATATGCAACATATCAGACGACGAGACCGGACTGTACGGGAGTGTTACTGTTAGGATTCACAGGAGAATGTACAGGCTTGCTTGTTGATCTTCTGAGCGCTCAATACCTGGGTAGCTGTTACGTTTAGCTGACCGCTTGTAGCTTGTGGGTGTTTGATATGATCATCACCTACTGTCGGCGTATTGACGATTCTTTAGAGTCCTACACAGAGGTTTCTTGGCTCAGGCAAAACGGAGTAGGAGCACATATGTGATATGTGCGGGATCGAGGATAATACGATATGTGATACCGTATTATATTCTCGCGATATTTGATATCAGCCGGGTCATCGGATCAAGTGTTGATTCGATGAATCGGTACGGATAAATATTAGTCGGTTATATGCGATAGAGCCGGATTGTCGGATCAAGTGTTGATTCGATAATTTAATGTATAATAATATATATGATATATTAAATTACATTAACTAATATTTGCTCACTAAAAGATTCTTTTTCTCACTCGGGTAATACATTGATATATATGCGATATATGTTAAATGTATTATTTTATTTTGTTACGATAAATATTATATATGTGATATATAATATTGTAACATGATATGATAACTAATGCAACATGTTTTGTGGAGTTTAAACATGATTAGGGTTTGGATTAGGGTTAAGTCTTCTAGTTGATTCTAGAAGGTTTTCTTTTTGTTTTGTGTAAGATATTTGTAAGTGACTCATGCTTTAACCCAACCCAAACCCTAACCCTAGTTAATTCTCTACAAAGGTTTACTCGACCATGGTTGCATAATTCATCATATTATTCTTTTCCTATTCATCACAAAAGGGATTCTAATATTGTTCATCTTCTTCCTTCTTCTTTGCTTGAAATGCTTTCTTGCTTTGATTTTTGTGATGGATAAATATGAGAAAAAGATAAATAAAGAGAGCAAAAATCCTACTTCATCATCCTCATCTTCCCTTGCCATTTAGATGAGGGTGTTCACATCATTTCATGAGTGTTAGCTTGTGTTAAAGAAACTTCAAGGTAGATCATCTTAGTATCGAAGATCGGAAGCAAAGCTTGCATCTTTCTCTTCGTGGAACCTCTCGAGAGCCCGGAACCCGATGATCGCAGCGAAGGGACCACAACACGGAGCATATGAAGTGAAGGACTGGATCTACAAAGGTTGTAATCCCTCTCACTTAGTGTTAAAGTGTTTAACATGCTAGTTTTCGCCTAATCTCTAGTTTAAAGTTCCGTATTTGGGTTGTTCGGCACGGCTAAATTTTTAATCGGGTATGGTTGATGCCTCGTAGACCCTTGTGTGCGTGCATAGCAACCCTACAGTGGTATCAGAGCCAAGCTAGAGCTTTAGGCGAAGTCTAGACGGAGTTTGAAGTCCGATCGACCCGAAATCCCTAACTCCAAATTGCTCTCTGTCCTTTTTTGAAAATTGTGGATTTTTCAATATTAAAAATATGCAGAAAATTAAGCAGGGTTTTTTATGAATTACTGTGCAAAACGGAGCCTCTAATTCCTTTACTTGACCGCGGAACCGCGGCTTTGACCCCCCTTTAGCGGCGGTTCCGCGGCATATTTATGGTATTTGCGACGGTTCTTTGCACAGTAATTCATATCTCTGGTTTTTATATTTTCTGGGAATTTTTAATACTGATTATACAGTTGAGTTTTCTGGGGTTGTTTAGGGATTCGATGATTCGATCGGATTGTCTAATTTTGTCTATGTGTTTTGTCCGGATAATTTTAGAAACTGTTAAAAAGTTCGAACGGATATCAATAACTCACTTTTTCCCCTGTCGGAAAATTTTTCAAAAGTTGGATTTTTTCTCGTGTTTAAGAATGTTCTAAGTCATGCAAGTAACGCGGTGGACCCTCTAGAAGACAACAAACCTTAACTCGATTATGTGACCGTCTTAAACTGCCTTTTGAACCTTAGGGTTTGGGGCAGTACGGCGTGCCACATGTGAGGCGTTGGCTTGACCCTTCTACGGCTGGACCATTGGTACTGTGGCATGTGATGGATGTTTTTAAACTGATTTCAAGTGTTGAGATATATTGGGGAAATCTTGGGTGCTTGATGATTCGATCGGAAAGTTTAACTTTTTCTATTTATCTGGAATGTGATACAATATTTGGAATCCACAGGTAGTTATGAGATAACTAATTTGAATAGTATAAACATAGCAGTTTAGTTTCAGATGATCGGTTGCCACGGAATTTTGATGTGATCAAAAGTCTGTCGCAATCACGTAGCGTACGCGGATACTCGCCGGGTAAACTTAATAGACAGCCACGCCCCATAGCCCCGACCAAGTGACTGTAGGAGAACCCCGTCGCCGAAAGCATCCGTTCGGGTGCTTGCGGCAGCGGTGTTCCGCCTTAGTGCACTTTGTCGACGGCATCCGGGGGTGCGGCCGTCTACTAAAGTTTGCGACGAGCATTCGATCAAGATATCGGGAATCTTGTTGAATTGCCCGACTTGATATTGAAAAGAGTTTTCGATAATGAGACTAAAATGCGGGGTTTATAATTGTTAGGCATGCGATGTCTAAGGAATTCATTTGGTTAGGCATGCGATGTCTAAGGAGGTTGCGGATTCCAACTGTTGTAGTTTTACACTTTCTTTTCTGTGACCGTAAGCGTAGTATGTGGTGTATCGCCGGCTTCGTTGCTATACATCAACGACAATCGGGATACGCATACTTGCTTACGTTGATGGTATGAGATATTATGTGTTGCTGTGATATGTTGTATTGGATCGTCGCGTTTGAATAGCCGGGGGTTTTATGTGAGATGAGTTTTTTTTCTTTTTCATTCATGTAAAATTCATTTGTATGTAATATTCTTTTATTGGGGCACTTCCAGGTAGCGGAAGATGTCACCGTTGTATATTATTTACTTTTCCGCATTAGGTAGACCCAAGGCGGGGAGCACAAGTAACCGGGTTCTAGGGTCCAGTGGGAGACCATCTCGAGGAGTCGAGACCGGGTCTCCTAACCCTAGAATTGGCTGTGTTGCTTGCCGCTCTCGTAGGGGTCTAGGGATGTGGGTTTGGCTATTCATCGCGACCGTGGAATCCGTGTTTTATACAGGCTCGTATTGAAAACACGGACGTCCTAGTATATCCAATATTTCATATATGTTCTTCTGCTGCAATGTTCTGTGATGAGATCATATTACTGCCTGAGATGAATGTTTATATTATATATATGAGATATATGTTATATTGCAGATTTCATTTCAAATGTGATGCTTGTGAAGCATAATAAAATGGGACTTCATTAATGAGATTAATGAAATAAAAGAAACCTAAGATGTTGTAGAAACTTGTTTATAAAAACTGGTAGCTCTAGTTCTTGCTTTGCATAGCGGTGTTCCTTGTAGAACATCCAGCACCTTATTCGATAAGGAAAGGACCGAGATCCCTTCACCGGGAGTGACTCCTTTAGCAATAACTGGCAGATGCTACAAACTCGGTTTGTCTTTTGATTGCTTCTATAGTTCTTGCTTTGCACAGCGGTATATGTGATATATCCTGCACCTTATTCGATGAGGAAAGGGCCGACGATCCCTTCACCGGGAGTGACCCCTTTAGCAAAACTAGAAAAGCCTCAAAAACACTCCATTTAAAAATCACTTGATTCTACAACGATATAAAGTTCATTACGCAAAAGGTTTTCTTAAAAACCTATCGTAGCCCTCCGTCATTTCAGATAAGTAATAGTTAGTATTCGTGCTGCGTTTGTTGACTCAATCAAGACGTAGTGTGCGGTAGCTGATTACTGCTTATCTGCAAAGCATATGATGCGATTGGATTAGGGTAGTCGTGCGGCCTTGTTGACTCAGTCAAGGGTCGTGCGGGTGGGTTTAATTCAATCGGGAAATGACGGGTTGAACTTTACTTGCGGTCTATGGTTTGTTGACTCAGTCAAGGTCATAGATTGCTTGGGGTAAAATATTATTGGGAATTTCAAGTGTTGAAATTTGCAATGAGATTGCATACCTTCTATGAGATAGTTGGATCCCAATACCCGCTGCGAGTAAGAGTTACTCCTGGGAGAGTTTTACACATTACAATTAGCCGATCAAGTAGGTGTCTAGAAAGGTGTTAATGGGGTTACGCCCCTGGGAAAACGAGGTTTACTTTAATTAGGTTCGTGCGAAAGCACGGGGGACCTCCCTCAAAGTACCGACACTGGCCTGGCTGAAAGATTGGCGAACTTGTAGCGTGTAATTAATCCCGGCTAGTCTTTCCTTTTAGGGTTTGAAGGAAGATTTGATTAAAACAGTGGGAGACATCCTGATTAGATATATTAGATAACCAATCTAATCTTGCAAGAGCATACGCTGAGTGTTTTCTTCTCTCTCTCTTCAGGTAGCGACCATATCACGCCTTAATCAAGATAATAATACGGATATATTGACCGAACCCGCTTGTTATACTGAGCTGGGGAACGTTGGTCCCGCTCCAACTTATAATTGTTATAAGAAAGAGCAGGAAATTGGGGAATACCAGATTTCCCGTGCCGCCCAAACGAAGAAAGTGCATGTTGATGCATCATCTTCGGGTGTGTTCATTACAGAGAACTGTTTCTCAGTATCCTTTACGTCCTGGGTATGTAATACCGGATCAGGATCCCGCATATGTAATCTGTCACATGGGCTACAGATAGGTAGAGAACTGAGAACAGGTGATAAGTTTCATGAGACAGAAAACGGTGCAAGTGTTGCAGCCAAGTCTGTTGGTCACTATCACCCTGTATTACCAGAATACATTGATTCTGAACAAATGTTATTAGATACCGGACCTGATACACAAAATCATATCAGTCTCTTTATTAGTAAAGAAAGGATATAATTTTGTATTGTTGGATAATGTTTTGAACATTACCTATATCAATAGTTGATCGGTTCAGGCACGTTATCTAAAAGCATTGACATTCTAAATCAAACCACAGTTCTTAGTATACAGAACACACACAAGAGGAAGAGTTCAGAAATGAACAAATCCTTCTTGAGGCATTGTAGACTAGGTCATATCAATGCGACCCGGCTATCTAAGTTACATATAGATGCATATTTAAATTTTTTTGAATTTACATCTTGTGAAACTTGCCAGTCATGTCACAAAGATAAGATGACCATAACTCTGTTTATTGGAAACAGAGAAAGAGTTAGTGAACTCTTGGGATTGATACATGCTGATGTATGAAGGTCCCCTGTCTACATATGCCAGGACCGGTTCTTTGTACTTCATTCCATTCTCTGATAATCTTTCAAGATTCAGACATATGTTCCTATTGAAACACAAGTCCGAACCTTTTGAGATATTCACAGAATATGAGTTAGAAGTAGAGAACCGAAAAATACGGGTAAAAGTATTATGTCCTTTGATGCGATCAAGGAGGAGAATACTTGAGCACGGAATTCCTGGACTATTCTAAAGGAGAATGAGATTCTCTCTCAGCATTACTCCTCCGTATACACCATAGCACGATAGTATATCGGGGCGGAGCAATAGCACCCTATTTGATATGGTGTGCTCTATGATGAGTACTACTGAGTTTCCTATTTCCTTTTGGGAGTTATGCACTTGAGAAGTTGCATACCTATTGAATAGGGTTCAAATCAAATCAGTTGCCTACCACTTCATATGTGATATGGAAAAGGAAGAGCCCATATCTTAAGTTGGTTAAGATTTAGGGTTGTCCGGCCTATGTCTAAAAGCAAAATTCGGACAAGCTCGAGGCAAGTTCTGTTATGTAGAACTGGAAGGGTTCTAGCTATACAAACTGCAGCTGATGATTTGGTAGAACCAAAGGATTCAATAGTTTCCAACGAAGCTCAGCCTCTCCGCCGATCTAGTAGGGTTCCTCACCCACCTGAGAGATACTTCGGTTTCTCTATGATAGTGGGAGCGAGGATTGCATCATGAGATGATGACCCAACTAGTTTCGAGCTGGCCATCAGGAGTGGGACTCTGTAAGAATGGCTGGATGCTTATCGATCTGAGATGGAATCCTTATACACCAACAAAGTATGGACTTTGGTTGCTTTATCTGAAGGGTTAAATCCCCATCAGGAGCAAGTATATCTTGAGAAGATTACTTGGTGTACATGGAAAAGTTGAGACTTTCAAAGCTATGCTTAAGTCCATCCAGATCCTACTTGCCACGGCTACATACCATGACTACGATATCTGGTGGTTGGGTGTCATGACTGCTTTTCTAAATGATGTTTTAGAAAAGAGCGTCTATAAGTACACAGCCAGAGGGCTTCGTAGACAGTGGGAGCAGCGGAAACGTGTGCAAGATATTTTATATGATAAAACAGGCATCGCGGAGTTGGAACATCTGTTTTGATGTGGTAGTCAAAGAGTTTGACTTCATCAAAATGGTAGATGAACCTTGTATATACGAAAAGGTAGTAGAGAGTATGGTGATGATCCTCGTAGAGTACGTGGATGACATACTCTTGATAGGGAAGGAGTTTCCTATGCTACGCTCGGTTAATCTCCGCTTATCATAAGGATTCTCCATATAGGATCAAAATAATACCTCCTAAATCCTGGGTTTTGGATCTATGAGATAGATCTGATTGGATGTTAGGATTCTCACGGTTGTAGTGAGATGGTATCAATCGATCCTGGGAAGAATCACTGGAAAGGTCCCAGGGTGATAAGGACGACTGAATGTCAGTCGCAGGCATTGTCTTTACCCTCAGTGGAGGGACGGTATGTTGGAAGAGTTCCAAGCTAGATACCGTGACATACTAGACGATTAAAGGCAAGATACATCGTTACCAAGGATGCTGCCAAAGAGGCAGTCTGGATATATATATAAGTTCATGTGATGAACTTCGTTCCTACCATTGTGTGACAATGGAGTTGTGGCTTTAGCCAAGGAACTACCGTCCCATCAGAAATCCAGATATAATTCTTAGGCAGTATCACCTGATCATGGAGATGGTTGATCTCCAGGGAGATCGAGGTTAGGAGAGTAGACACAGAGGACAGCAGCGCGGATCCACTCACAAAGGCCTTTTTCCCAGTAGAGACTTTTATGGGATGGTTGAGTATGAGATACTTCAACCTCAGCTAATTGTTGGGTATGCGATACCATAACAGATGGCCCTAGTGCAAGTGGGAGATTGTTAGTTATATGTATGCCCTAGAGGCCATTACTGTACATACGATGTATATTGTAGTGGATGCTAGGACATATATAGGGAGGACTTTCTTGCTCGACATGATAGTATGCTATCTGGTTGTACTTTATCTTAACATGTACTCTGATTGTCTCTATGTTACATGCTGATAAAGCCCTTAGGATATGTACTCGACTACTGGGACTATGATGAGATCATACTAGTGGGGCCACGGTAGTCGACGAGTACATCCTATAACTGTTCCTAGTCGAGGGTGTATCGAGACAGGGCATCGATACACCAGAGTAGACTAGCGTATACGCATCTTGACCCATATGATGGGCGATGGATGATCCCATATCCATCGGTGTTTGACATCAAGGATGGTGTACGGGTGCTCAGTGGAGACTGGGTACACTGGACGGACTCGCCGAGAACTCCCAGATGGTATTATACCATACGTCAGATGGCGGTTCTCCGGTGACACTGGTACAGAGTAGTCTGTCGACCCGAGATCGTTATAGAGTCTTGTGTGATTCCCACTGTGCTTTGATTTCCATCATACCACGTCCAAGAGGGCGTGCAAAAAGGTGGCTTTTGGGTACAGTCCCGAATCACATGGAGGCAATGAGCGATAGGAGGGGATTCGTCTCTCCCGGTATAGGGAGTTGATGTTGTGCTGTTTTCGATTGGCTATAACCGGAAATCCCTGGCCAGGGTTGTTGAGATTTACTGGTAAGTGTTATCAGTAGTTTCTCGAACTGTTATAGAGCTCATATCGACACGACTTATCGAGCTACTGGGGTCTGACGTTTACCACCCCTAGGCGAGATATGCAACATATCAGACGACGAGACCGGACTGTACGGGAGTGTTACTGTTAGGATTCACGGGAGAATGTACAGGCTTGCTTGTTGATCTTCTGAGCGCTTAATACCTGGGTAGCTGTTACGTTTAGCTGACCGCTTGCAGCTTGTGGGTGTTTGATATGATCATCACCTACTGCCGGCGTATTGACGATTCTTTAGAGTCCTACACAGAGGTTTCTTGGCTCAGGCAAAACGGAGTAGGAGCATATATGTGATATGTGCGGGACCGAGGATAATGCGATATGTGATACCGTATTATATTCTCGCGATATTTGATATCAGCCGGGTCATCGGATCAAGTGTTGATTCGATGAATCGGTACGGATAAATATTAGTCGGTTATATGCGATAGAGCCGGATTGTCGGATCAAGTGTTGATTCGATAATTTAATGTATAATAATATATATGATATATTAAATTACATTAACTAATATTTGCTCACTAAAAGATTCTTTTTCTCACTCGGGTAATACATTGATATATATGCGATATATGTTAAATGTATTATTTTATTTTGTTACGATAAATATTATATATGTGATATACAATATTGTAACATGATATGATAACTAATGCAACATGTTTTGTGGAGTTTAAACATGATTAGGGTTCGGATTAGGGTTAAGTCTTCTAGTTGATTCTAGAAGGTTTTCTTTTTGTTTTGTGTAAGATATTTGTAAGTGACTCATGCTTTAACCCAACCCAAACCCTAACCCTAGTTAATTCTCTACAAAGGTTTACTCGACCATGGTTGCATAATTCATCATATTATTCTTTTCCTATTCATCACAAAAGGGATTCTAATATTGTTCATCTTCTTCCTTCTTCTTCTTTGCTTGAAATGCTTTCTTGCTTTGATTTTTGTGATGGATAAATATGAGAAAAAGATAAATAAAGAGAGAGAAAATCCTACTTCATCATCCTCATCTTCCCTTGCCATTTAGATGAGGGTGTTCACATCATTTCATGAGTGTTAGCTTGTGTTAAAGAAACTTCAAGGTAAATCATCTTAGTATCGAAGATCGGAAGCAAAGCTTGCATCTTTCTCTTCGTGGAACCTCTCGAGAGCCCGGAACCCGATGATCGCAGCGAAGGGACCACAACACGGAGCATATGAAGTGAAGGACCGGATCTACAAAGGTTGTAATCCCTCTCACTTAGTGTTAAAGTGTTTAGCATGCTAGTTTTCGCCTAATCTCTAGTTTAAAGTTCCGTATTCGGGTTGTTCGGCACGGCTAAATTTTTAATCGGGCATGGTTGATGCCTCGTAGACCCTTGTGCGCGTGCATAGCAACCCTACTAGTGGTATCAGAGCCAAGCTAGAGTTTTAGGCGAAGTCTAGACGGAGTTTGAAGTCCGATCGACCCGAAATCCCTAACTCCAAATTGCTCTATGTCCTTTTTTGAAAATTGTGGATTTTTCAATATTAAAAATATGCAGAAAATTAAGCAGGGTTTTTTATGAATTACTGTGCAAAACGGAGCCTCTAATTCCTCTACTTTACCGCGGAACCGCGGCTTTGACCCCCCTTTAGCGGCGATTCCGCGGCATATTTATGGTATTTGCGAAGGTTCTTTGCACAGTAATTCATATCTCTGGTTTTATATTTTCTGGGAATTTTTAATACTGATTATACAGTTGAGTTTTCTGGGGTTGTTTAGGGATTCGATGATTCGATCGGATTGTCTAATTTTGTCTATGTGTTTTGTCCGGATAATTTTAGAAACAGTTAAAAAGTTCGAACGGATATCAATAACTCACTTTTTCCCCTGTCGGAAAATTTTTCAAAAGTTCGAACGGATATCAATAACTCATCCTCCTAAAGGGTCTCATAGCCTGGAACAACAGCAATGGCAAGTCTGGGTAAACAAGAACCTCCCTGTCACTGTCTTTGAGCATACCGAAGTACCTCTCGAGTGCTTGAGGTTCCCCACCATATCTGCGGAGTGGTCAATGGAATGTCAAACTAGATTGAATCTTTAGGTTCTTATCAAATTTTCAGTAATCGTTTGCGGTTCTGGAATCACTTCCAGTTCTACCATACCCCACTACTGTTTTCTGAAAAAATCCATTTTTATTAAAACTGTGGCGAGTCAAGAACAATATCACTATTGATCTTCCAGATGGTAGAAAGTCAACCCTCGTCATAGCCCGGGTCAATCCACAAACAGCCATTACAGAAACGTGCCTTAAGTTATCCAGAGTCTGGTTTTAAGCATAAGCCGGACAACTCCCCGTACCTTAACATTGTTAAGATATGAACTATTCTATATCCAATATAGAAACAGAGACACTGATTTAATTGGAACCAGATTTAAATCATGCAGCTGTCTCCAGTGCATGTCAACTAAATGGGGAGAGACCGATCAGCATTACTCAACTTAGGAATACATCCGGATATGAATAACCTGAAAGAGAAGCAAGTTCTCATAATCATTACTATCAATTGAATACCATATACAAGTATCTATATCTTCGATCACCTTGAAGAATCCTGATACTTGCAACACCTGGTTCTCTACTTTATTCATATACCTATAACTTCTCAAAACTTGGACCTTGTGTTTCTACGAAACACTTGTCTAAAAAGTAGAGAAGTCATAAGTAAACCAAATATAGTACGAGGACCAACCCCTCTGTTCTAATGGACACTGGACAACATACAATACTCTGTATAATTCCCTTGAGTCTAATAACTCATTCCCTGTGTGTCGTAGGTTGAAAACTGTACTTATGGTTAAGAAGAATTACAACGCTGTTTAATGCTCCTTACCTAACCATCTTCTGATATAGATAAATGTCATAGACATAATTTCAAAAAGTTATATCTCACTTTATAAAAATAAACGTACAGATATATCAATTTGAAATTGGTGCATTATAACGGATATTCAAAATCAAATATTTGCCGTCCGGCAAACAACCCAGGCGATTTCCTCAAATATCACCAATTACAACGAATCCCGATATAATGAGGATGATCATCCAATTCCCAATAACTTACTCCCACTCATCATCTGTAAAACCATACAGATGTGAGAATCATACCTGGTAAATACATATCCTGAAGCAAGTGTCTAATTGGGAAATCAGTTTTCTATTAACAATACACAATGAAACTGAAACATGGATATGTTTCGAAGGGGTATCCGGGTATTTCTAGTAATACCTCTTCCATTATCCAGATTCATGACTACAATCGTATATTTCTTTGCCATCTCTCCAAATCCCTTTATTGTCTTTAGTCGTTACCTTCTGTACACCATCTTAGGCTAAATGGTTTTCTTCCTTCCCTACCGTTCGGCACCAGCCTATGGTTTGGAAGAAGACTATCCAATAAGCGTAATAGGTGTACTGTCCTAATCCTAGAAGCACTCGCAAGGCGAGAGAAGATAAAGATAAAAGACAACTGAATAAACCTTATTCCTATTTCTCCTGAACCAGAATCCATCCCCGAACTGGAACAAGTTCCTTCGATTTCGTATATAACCATACGATGGAGTATCCAAATAACTGTGGATCTTCGTAGTGATACGGAGTGTTCTGGAGAAATACAAAGGTGAAGTAGGAGTGGCGATAAAATACTTGGTTTGGTCGTGAATGGCAATCGCAATTTACTTTGCCTTCTTACTAATCCCTTTATTTGTCTTAACTTATTACCTTCTGTACACCATCGTTAGGCTAATCGGTTTTCTTCATTCCCCACCTTTCGGCACCTGCCTATGGTTTGGAAGAAGAGTATTCAATAAGCGTAATAGGTGTGCTGTCTTAATCCAAGGAGCACTCGCAACCTGAGAGAAGGTAAAAGGAAAGGACAACTGAATAATCCTATTCATTTTCTCCAGAACCGGAAACCATCATCGAATCTAGAACAAGTTCCTTCGAGTTCGTATATAACCATACGATGGTTTTATCCAATAGAAGTGGACGTTCGTAATAATACGGGGTGTTCTGGAGAAAAGGGTAAACGTAGGAGTGACAATAAGGTATGCAACTCGGACAATCCAAAAGCCAGTGTTTTTAAAAAGGTTCGGTCAACTTGGTCACTGAGTCATAGTCAAGGGTCGGGCCATGGTCGCTGCCAAAGAGAGAGAGAAAAGAAAAACTCAGCGTGCACTCTAACCTAGATCAGAATGGTTATCACTTTATTTAATCAGGAAACCTCCCACTGTAACCTCAAATTCTCCTCCAAATCTAAAAGAAGAATTAGTCGGGATCACCCGAAGAGTAAACCAACTCATCAGTGGGAATCGGGATCCAACTATCATCGCATGATAACGTGATGGAATCCACTCATGTTACCACACTCCAGAAGATATGCGCATATCTGGCAAGTTTCAGTTTCTTTAGAAACTCCCGATGTGATTTTTACCCCTAGGACCCAAGTGACCTTGACGAATAATCAACAAATCAAAAGGTCCTAGTCAAGTTCAACCCATCATTATCTTAATTGCGTTAAACCCACCCGCACGATCCTTGACGAATAATCAACAAAGTCGTACGACCGTCTTAACCAATCCACATATCCATGCGACAGAAAAGCATTACAGAGCTACCGCACACTACGCCTCGGCAAATAGCAACGACAAACGTAGCGTGAATACTAAGCAATACTAATCTGAAATGACGGAGGGCTACGAATGGTTTTTGGCGAAAAACCTTTAACGTAATGAACTTGATATCGTTGAAGGAACCGGATAACTTTTTGTAAAAATATAGTGGCGAAAACCTTTGCTAAAGAGGTCACTCCCGGTGAAGGGATCTCGGCTCTTTCCCCGTAGAATGAGGTGCATGATATTCCAACTGAATACCACGATGCAAAGCAAAAAGTAATCGGCTATAGCGAAGTTATTATCCTGATGCAAACTTCTGTCCAAGGGGTCACTCCCGGTGAAGGGATCTCGGCCCTTGCCTCGTCGACTGAGGTGCTGGATATTCATAACCGAATACCACTGTGAAAAACAAAAGAGAACGTCCTTACAATAACAGCTTTTTGAAAAATGTTCCAACAACATCAAAATAGGTTTGTTTAGCTTGCATTGATCCGAATCAACGCAGTCCCATCAATTAATCACACCACAAAAGAACGAAAATACGATGTACGTATATACCATCCGTATTCGCCACTGGGTCCCGTCATCACCCGTTAGGTTACTTAACTAACGACAGAGCGGGGACTGGACTAGCGCGGGTGTAAAACATATACAACATCTACCAGTATATATATCAATATATAATAATCGCTCAAGGCGTGATAAAATGCAACATCACAGAAATGTAATAAGCATCACAGAACAATACAGATAATCTGGAATCCCCGGGTTTCATAGAGCCGCTACTGAAACCCGACGTTCCCCTGGTCGTGTGGATAGCCTGTGCAATGAGATCCTAGACCCCTACGGGCGCGGCAAGTTACCCGCCAAGACCTGAAGCGAGGCAGCCCCCTTCAACAACGTGAATGGACCACCCAACACTTCAAGGAATCCGGTAACTTGAGCACCCCTCCTTGGGTCAACATGTACCCCCTACGAGTGCGGCGAATAGCCCGCCAATTCTAAAGTGAAGCCCCCTCCGTCTCAAAACCATGAGATGCGGGCCCGTTGCCCTCTAGAACCCGGCTACCCGTGCACCCCTCCGCGGGGTAATCCTAGTACAGAAAGTAAAATATATACAACGGGTACATCGACCTCAGCCCGGTCGTGTCCCAAAAAGAATAATATACAAACAGGCAGTGACGGCAGTCCACATGTCGGACGCTCGTCCCGCAATATCAAATGTACAAATACAACCAAACTGTACTACCATTGCATCCAGGTTATCCACCACGACAAATCCACAACATCACAGCACAACACAGAACATCAACGTGAATGTCACGTTCGCAAATCCGTCTAAAAGAACTATAACAATTAGACAGGATTTACCGATCGAATGACATTCACGGTCGCAGATATAATGTAAATACTGTGAATTAACATGTTTAAAATTTTCGATCGATAAAATTTCCCGAAGTGGGCCCCAAGCACAATTCTCAGTACTCAAACAAATCTGGGCCCAAACAAAAAATACCAGAAACCATATTTCCAAGTCAGAGACCACCTCAGAAAATTTCGTGCACTGTGGCTACAGTACGGCGGCGGATCCGCGGCCAAAAAGTGGGTACGGCCGCGGATCCACCGCGCTACAGTGAAATCGGCCCACCAAATTTTCTCAGTTCTCTTAAAAAACCCTGCCTGATTTTCTGACATTCCCAAAAAAATTTTTAGAGCACAAAACAAATTCGACAGAAACTGAACAATTGGAAACGCGGTTTTTGGAAATTTCGTCCAATCGAACTTCTAAACACGCTAGAGCATGCTAGTAAAGGTTAATGGCGTGGCTCTGATACCATGTAAGACTACGGTAGCGCCCCAGCCGTCTTTCCGAGGCCAAAATGCGGAACGAAAATTTTTTCTAGACTAGAAACCGGCGCTATCGTATGCTTAAACCCGGATCGAACCATTAACCTACTACTAGCAAACTAGAGAAGGGATAGAGAGGCTATACCGATCGATCCGTGTCCTTCGGTCTTTGGCCACCATCCTAAGCTCCTCGCGGCATTTCCGGTCTCGATCTCCTCGTCGGAAAGGGCACCACATCTACGAGTCTTTTTACGGGCTCCCGCTTCATCCGAAGCAACTCGGGCACGAAGTGTGCTAGCCGATGTGTCCAAGGTGTTGTAGAGAATGTTTGTGATCACTTTGTCTCTTGCATCCATTGATTTGGATGGAGGTTAGAGATGAAGCCATTGATGGAGATAATGAGCTAGAGGAGGAAGAAGAAGAGGCTCTCTCTTCTTTTCTTTTGTTGTGTTTAATTGATAATAATATGAGAGAGTGTTTTGTGAAAAATACAAGACCAACCCTCATGGCAGCTTTCTCTCTCTCCTCTTATCAAATCATCACAAAACCATCATATAATGTGACATTAGCACATAAAAAGAGACCATGAGTCACTAATGAAGTCCATGCCACATTTAATGCATCTCATGATGAAATTCTAGCTCATTATTTCCATTAACAAACATTAATACAAATGTTTGCAACAATAAAAAAATACGGCAACATCTAAAGTAAACTCGTGACGGATCACAAGGATACCCCTCACCTGTATATACATACCTGCATCCGCATTCCGACTGAATGCGAATGCGACGAGACTAAAGTAATCCAACAAATCTAATACTATGATCCGGCTTAAACCAAAGCCCACTAGTATGATCCGTTCGATCAAGATCCGTGCAATACCGCACGTATAAGATCGAACCCTGCCATATATCATACGGCCTCTACAACGTTTCGTCCGAAACTTGAGAAACTGTCTGTGGGGGATTCTAAAATCTCGTCAATACTTTGGCTGTGGATTTAACCACTAGCACATCAGAGGTATTAGCCGTACATAACGGGCTACCAGGTATTGACCAAAAGGGAAGTCGATGAGCGAACTCATCCTGACACCCTACTGAGCCTGTCAGTGACAATATCTGTACAGTCCGGTCCGTTCGTCTATGAGCATCGCATGTCGGGCCTAGGGGGTTGGTAAAAGTCAGACCCCCAAAAGCGGTACAAGTCGTGTCAGAGTGTAGCCCAGAACACCCTGAGATACTACTGGAATACCTACCAGTAAATCTCCTGCCTTGGCCGAGGGCTTTGTGTAATGGCTCTCCTAGATACAGCGCGATCTCACCCCCAATACCGGGAGAGACGAAACCTCTGTCGATCCGCTCACTTGCCTCCATGTGGCTCGGGACTGTACCCAACTGAAACCTATTTACACGACTCCTTTGAGCCGTGGTAGGGTAGTAATCAAAGCACAGTGGGAACTCACACGAGACAAATGACGATCTCAGGTCGATGAACTAACCTGTACACATGTCACCAGGGAACTGCTATCTGACATCAGATATAATACCAACTAGCATGTTCCCGGTGAGTCCTGTCCGGTGTACTCATAACCCAATGAGCATCTGTATACATCTTAGGTGAACCAACTGACACCAATGGCTTGTGAGACCGGCCACCGTCCCTCGTCGGGGTCTCGACTGTATACACTTGTCTACTAATGGAGTATCGATGCCCAGTCTCGAAACTCCCACGACTAGGGACCTTTTAAGGATGTGTTTATAGACCCCAGCTCCCACATATATGATCGCCATCATACTGCTGGTAGTCAAGCAAGAATCCTATGGGCTCTATCAACATGCAATAGTGATATGTAGAATCACCTAAAGCTGTACACGATGATAAAGATAAACCAGATAGTATACTATTCTCTATCAACGTGTAATAGTGAACTGCAATGTCACCTAAAGCATGTACACGATGATAAAGACAAACCAGATAGTATACAAATCTCTCGAGTAAGACTGTCCTACCGGTATAGGTCCTCCCTCAATCATTGCAATCACGTGTCTGCGATCCAATAATTGACTCTGAGGGCACTATATCCAACAGCGAAGATAGGCCTTACTGAAACGTCTTCGCCCGAGCAACCGGCCGACGACGCCGAGGCATATGACGACATCAAGATTTCTCTGGACACCCGAGACGAGTGGAAAGAAGTCCGTGGGGCACCGATCGAACCTCTGACCGAGGTACCCCTAACAGAGGGGACAAGGGAAAAACCGTTCAGGTCAGATTGCTCCTGACGGGGGCTCAGCGAGATGACCTAATCAGATTCCTCAGAAGCAACTCCGACGTTTTCGCCTGGGCGCCTGCTGACATACCTGGGATCGATCCCAAAATCATCTCCCACAAGCTCGGGGTTGATCCTGTGGCCCGACCCGTTAGACAGAAGAAAAGATGCTTCGTCCCGGTCAAACAGAAGGCTATCGAAGAAGAGGTTGATCGGCTTCTCGCCGCCAACTTCATTAGAAATGTACCCTACTCGGAGTGGCTAGCAAACGTAGTTCTGGTCAAGAAGTCAAGCGAGAAGTGGCGTATGTGCGTCGACTTCACCAACCTCAATAAGGCCTGCCCTAAGAACAACTTTCCGCTCCCCCGGATAGACCAGCTCGTCGACAGCTTGGCCGGCCACGAGCTATTGAGCTTCATGGATGCTTTCTCCGGCTACAACCAAATCCGTATGAATCCTGATGATGAAGATCTGACCGCATTCACAACGGACCGGGGAGTGTATTGCTACAAGGTGATGCCCTTCGGCCTCAAAAATGCCGGGGTCACGTACCAAAGGCTGGTCAACCGCATGTTCAAGCCACAGATCGGCAGGAATATGGAAGTCTACGTTGGCGACATGCTCGTCAAATCCATCTCGTCGGCCGACCATGCCAAGGACCTGGGCGAGGCTTTCGAAGTGCTCTGCAAGTTCAACATGAAGCTAAACCCCGCCAAGTGCGCATTCGGAGTCACCGGGGGAAAGTTCCTCGGGTTCATGGTCACTCACCGCGGAATTGAGGCTAACCCAGAGAAGATCGACGCTATCCTCAACATGGTCGCGCCCAAGACCAACGTCGAGATCATGCGGCTCACGGGGCGAGTCGCCGCTCTGAGCCGTTTCATGTCCAGGTCGGGGGAGAAGTGCCTTCCGTTCTTTAAGGCACTGAGGAAAATCCCGAGGTTCGAGTGGTCGGAGGAGTGCCAAGCCGTCTTAGTCCAATTGAAGAAGCACCTCGCAACGCCGCCACTGCTCATCCGACCAGTTGAAGGAGACGAGCTGTCGTTGTATCTGGCGGAATCCGACCAAGAAGCAGGCTCGGTGTTCGTCCGGGAGGCTGAGGGAGCGCAGAAGCCGGTGTATTATGTGAGCCACGTATTTAATGATGCAGAAACGAGGTACCCCGCCATAGAGAAGATTGTCTTAGCCTCGTGGTAGCCTCGAGGAAGCTGCGGCACTACTTCCAAAGACACACCATCATTGTCATCATCGAGCGCCGTTGGGGGTATCTTAGCATCACCGGAATCCTCGAGCCGCTTAGAAAAATGGAGGTGGGAGCTATCTCAGTTTGACATAAGGTATCGCCCGAGGCAGGCCATCAAGGCACAGGCCCTGGCCGATTTCATCGTTGAATGCATCATCCCTAGTAAGAAGCCGGAGTCCACGCCGTCCCTCGCAACCCAGTGTCCCGTCGCGGAAGGGTCTGGCTCGGTTCCGGAGTGGGTCATCTACGTCGACGGGTCTTCTACCGAGAAAGGCTGCGGTGTCGGCCTCATTATCCGGGGTCCGAACGAAGCAGAGATGGAGTATTCTTTGAGGCTCGGTTTCAAAACCTCGAACAACGTGGCAGAGTACGAGGCCCTCCTGGCCGGACTGCGCATGGCCGCCGGACTGGGATTGAAGATAATTCGAATCTGCAGCGACTCTGCCCTTGTTGTCGGTCAAGTGACCGGCCGCTTCGAAGCTCGGGAGTCTCTGATGTTGAAGTACCTAGACGAAGTGAGGAAACTATGAAGGAACTTTGACGAAGTCCAGGTAGAACAAATACCCAGGCAGCTGAATGCCTAAGCAGACGCCCTGAGTAAGCTGGCTTCGTTATACTCGGCCAACAATAAGCGCTCTATCCTTTTTGAGACCTTTCCTCGACCCAGCGTGGGAGACGGAGCGACGACACTCCACGTGTACGCGACGCAGGAGAGCGACCAGGATTGGAGGAAGCCCCTCATGGAATTCCTGAAGGATGGCACGCTCCTAGAGGACCGGGCAGCCGACCGCCGTCTCCGGGCCAAAGCCCGCCATTTCGTCTGGAGCAACGGGAACCTCTACAAGAAGGCCTTCACTTATCCCCTGCTCCGGTGTGTTGACCCCCACGAAGCCGACTACGTCCTTCGGGAAATCCAAGAAGGGGTGGGCGGTGCACACCAGGGGGTCGAACCTTGATCCAAAAAGCGTTGCTCCAGGGGTATTACTGGCCCACTATGCACGAGGACGCCCTGAAGCTAGTCAGGAGGTGCAAGAGCTGCCAGCTTCACGGCAGCATTCCTCGCCTCCCGGTTACCGAGCTGACTGTCCTAACATTCCCATGGCCGTTCGCCCAGTGGAGATTGGATATGATCGGCCAGTTCCCTACCGGAACAGGCGGGCACAAATACGTCCTCGTCGCGGTGGACTATTTCACCAAGGGGATCGATGTCGTCCCCATCAGGAAACCGGACGCCGCCACAACTATCAAGTTCCTGCAAAACAACCTGATACTCCAATTTGGCATCCCTAGGTGTATCATCACCGACCACGGGACGAACTTCGAGGACGAAAAAGTGACGGACTTCTGCAAAGAATACAATATCTTCATGAAGTTCGCCGCGGTCGCGCATCCCCAATGCAACGGGCAGGCCGAGATCGCTAACCGAGACGTCCTCCGAGGTATTCGGACCCGCCTAGAAGGGCGACAAGGCAGTTGGGTCGAAGAACTATCCCGGGTCTTATGGGCCCTGCTTACGTCAAAAAAGACTCCCACCGGGGAGACCCCCTTTAGCCTCTGCTATGGAACCGAAGCGATGGTCCCAGCAGAGATCGGGCTACCCAGTCACCGGGTCGAGCATTTTGACGATGACACAAACACCTCGGCGCTACAGACTAACCTGGACATCTTGTTGGAGAAGAGAGACCGGGCTCAGATCAGAGCTGCCGCTTATCAACAACAAACGGCCCTATACTACAACGCTCGGGTCAAACACCGCTTCTTCAAGACCGGGGATCTAGTCCTACGGTGAAACGAGTTCATCGACCAAGGCAGGCTTCACAAGTTCTCCCCAAGGTGGGATGGTCCCTTCCTCGTCTCTGAGGCGCTCCTCGGCGGAGCCTACCGCCTACAAGACGCGGACGAACGAAAGCTTCCGCGGCCTTACCATGCCGAGAAGCTCAAGCTATACAGTGAGGTCAAGGCCAGCGAGTGTGTACCCTCCTTTTTTTTCTTCCTTTCGCAAAGGTGATGTAAAACGTTCTCTAAAAATCCTGTCCATACGAATAAAGAAACGTCGAATCATCCCGAGTAGAGTTCCGTCTTTACAATCTTAAGCCCTCGCCAAGAGGCGGCCGTGCAGCCCCACTGCCCGGTTATCCTTAGTAGGCTTCCTACAGCCCCTGACGCTAAGGACCAAAGTCCTCCTTAGAGGCAACCCAGCAGCTATCCTGCTCAGTATCCCTGGCGGGTAGCCTCCCTACCGCAACGTCAGGGTTCAGAAAGCCCTCCCAGAGGCAGTCGAGCCCGACCGTCGCTCGGCTATCCCCGGCGGGCAGCTTCCCTGCCGCAACGCCGGGGATCAGAAAGCCCTCCCAGAGGCAGTCGAGCCCGAGGATCCCTCGCTCGGCAATCCTTCATGACAAAAGCCCTCGCCAAGAGGCACCAGGCGGAAATCCTGTCCGGCCAAGGGTCCTTGGTAGGCTTCTACAGCCCCTCCCGCGCCATGGACCAAAGTCCTCCCAGAAGCAGTCGAGTCCTTGCTCGGCTATCCCCGGCCGGAAGCATCCTACCACGACCGACAGGGATCAAAGCCCTCGCCAAGAGGCACTGGGCAGTAACCCTGCTCGGTCCCCGTCCTGAAGGATCAAAGCCCTCATAAGAGTCAACCGCACGGCTTCACTGATCGGTCGTTCCTGCCCGGTCGATCCCGACGGATAGCTTCCTTACCGCAACGCCCAAGATCAGAAAGTCCTTCCAGAGGCAGTCGAGCCCTTGCTCGGCTATCCCCGGCTGGTAACTCCTTACCCGTGACACCAGGGATCGAAGCCCTCGCAAGAGGCACTCCCAAGCTGGTAGTTGCCTACCTACAACGCCAGAAATCAGAAGCCCTCACCTAAGGGCAACGGGGTAGCTTCCGTTCATCTTCGGCGACGCTTGGCAGGTGATCGAAGTCAACTCGACGAACGGTCGCTGAACAGGTGGCCGGCCTGACATGAAAGCCCAGCAGCACAAACAGAAGATAAAGTGCGGACCAATGAAACCAAAGAAGTTTTATTATCAAACACACAGTCTTTACAAAGGGTACTTCGGGCTCCCCAGCCTTACAATCTGCCCGGAGGCTTACAAAAGGGGGGCAAGGAAACATCAAAAAGACCTAAGTCGCGAACCCCCTCCCCCCTGCGCCTCGCTTCCCTCATCGCTGGGGGCTTCACCACCGGAGGTTTTGCCACCAGGGGCATGCCTCATTCCTCCCATCGTCGTCGGCCGGAGGCCTTGCCACCGGGAGCGGGACCCGAGCACGAAGCTCGCCATCGGCGAAATCGGGAAGCTGCTCCTTCACGGCATCCAGAGCCTTATTCCACGCGACAGCAGAATAGTCACCGAGCTCGATGTAAAACTGCTCTGACACCTTGTAATCGACCGCGGCTTTCCTGGCCTGGGTCTCAGTGGCCTGGGCCGACAGAAGCGCCGTCTCGGCATCCCTCCGGCTGGCATCTCTCTCCTTCTCCATGGCTGTGAAGCGATCAGCCAGATCCGCCAGCTTCCTCTCGGCGACCCGGAGAGATGCACTCAGGCGACGGCGGACGCCCTGGTTCGCTGATTTGGCAAGCTCCGCAGATTCCGCACGGGCTGTCAGAACATCGGCCCTGGTCCTCTCCAGGCGCAGGTTACGCTGCAGGGCCTCGACCTCCGAAGGGAATGCCTATACTGGGCTCGGCGCGTGGAACGCTCCCTCGGCTTCTATACGAGCGGCGATGGCGCAGTGTTGAAGGACCTGACAGGAAGCGGGTGAGAAACCAGGAGTCACTCGGGCCAAAAAAGGAAGGCCAAAGGCAACGCGTGAAGGGGTTCATACCTGGACCGTCCCCTGGGCTATGGCCTCCATTTGGGCCCTCAGGGTGCCGCACGGAAGTCTCCCTCCTGCCGACTCTTCCATCCCGGCGAGCAAGCCGGCAGCAACAGAAAGCCCGGACGGAACCATGAAGACGGACTCTCCCTTCTGCACGGGGATCCCTTCAGGGACTATTGACGGCGATACGCGAGAGATTGTCCTTTTCCTCTGAAGGGGGACCCCGTCCTCGCCCCCTCCTCCATCTCCCGTCTGGGGCTCGGGTGTCTGCAGGCGCCTCTGACCGCCGTCGGAAATATCCCCAGGAGCCGCCAACGGAGCGGACGACCCTGCCGCCGACAGAACATTCGATGCAGAACCTCGGCCAGTCGGGGCACGCCCACGTCGCGGGCTTCTCTCTGGGACGAGCGACCCAAAGAGTGAGAACGAACCATGTATCCCCCCCAAAAAAGAGGAGCGCCGAACAGCCAAAACTTAGAAGAAAGGTGAGAAGAAGGATTAGGGGCCATGGAACAGGCCCCAACCCTATTATCGCCACGAACAACCTCATCCAACGGTGCCCTTCGTCTCCCGCCGAAACACCTCCTCGTGTCCAGACGGCTCCGATTGCTCCACCTGTCGTTCCCACATTGGACCGCGCCCTTTCAGGTGTCGCAGGTCTGCGCACGTCGCGTCAGCCAATCGACGCTCGACACGTGGACCGCCACTTCACAGACAAGATACACGAACCGGCGCACCCTCCTTAAATGCAGAGATCTCGCCCTGATTCGCTAGCGGAAAAGACAGCTCACGGCCCGGGGACGTGTCCCGACGAAACCTTAGGAAGGGGCTCACCCCGGGCGGTCCGGCAGTCCACTCCTGACCCGACCCGATAGCTGGTCGGGACAAGAGTGGGGGGGCTAATGGTAATGCTCGATATGGCGACCCTCAAGATCAGGGCACGTGGCGGACGACACGTCTCAGAATTCAGAAGGAAGGGCCCACAAAAGCAGGCCATGCCACCCATGTACCCGTCCGGCCAGCGCATGCTAGCCCTCCTCGAGGCTCCCCGCATATTGGCCTCCTCGGCTCCTCAGCTCGTCCCGGGCAGCCGCCAGACCAAGTCTCTTCGGCCTTCACGCTCGTCCCCGAGCCCCTTTGCCGAGGCTGTCTTCCTCGGCCCTCCGACCAGTTCTGCCACTCACAGGCGTAACCGCAGCTCCACGAATCTCACCATGCGCGGATTCTCCGCCAGCAGCATCCCGCGTTCCACGCCTCCACGATCCCCATTTATGGGCGATGCGCTCTCTACGCGGGCGTGACGTCGGGAGCGTAACTGCTGGCGAGATCCTCGTGTCTGCTGCTGCATGCCTCCACCGCTATATAAACTCCCATCACAGAAGGGTCAAGTAAGCCATTTTTTACTCCACTCAGCCGATATGCTGCTCGGATCTAGTACTAACTTGATCGTCGGAGGGTCCTCGGTCGTAACAAACCACCCCGGGGCTTTTTGCAGGTACCTGGCGTCAAACTCCTCCAACTACCAAATTTTCTCAAAACCCACTGACACCCACATTCAACGGGGGATCCCTTTCTGAGTCCACCGGGAGATCGACGGAAGACAACATCTGAGGGAGATCTGAAAAGGACCTCCATCAGTGTTAGGATCCATGATCGTGCGCTCGTTGTGGCTGCTCAGCTCTCGGCCCGGTACATTACTGGTCAGTACCTTCCGTTCGATTAAATGCTTAAGATTTGAATGTTGAATCACCAGTGGCCATTTTATATTTTATA
This sequence comes from Agapanthus africanus, assembly GCA_030015575.1. Lineage (NCBI taxonomy): Eukaryota > Viridiplantae > Streptophyta > Magnoliopsida > Asparagales > Amaryllidaceae > Agapanthus > Agapanthus africanus. The sequence continues at coordinate 37,536,269 of JASDDO010000016.1, read as the reverse complement.
TATAGGCGCTTAGACATTAGAAAATACATATTTGAAAATATATGGTTAAAAGAGAGGCTAGATAGGCTCCGAAAAGCTTAGAAGAAGCAAAAAGAGCACATATTGCAATAGGAATTATGTTCAATTACAATGCAGGGATACAGCAAAACACGAAGGAACCACATTGTTGTGATTTGCTCTAAATTTTGTTGTCACTGTAATGGTTTATATTTAAATTAAAATTTGATTGATACTGTGATGATGTCATTTGAGAGTTTAACGCTCCTAATTGCTAGCTCAGACAAAAGTTTGTATGCGAATTTGGGCAATTTGTCATCATTGTCTGAATCTAAGCTAGAATATAATAGCTACACTAATGAATAAATAGCCAATTAGTGTAAAATTTTGGGCTTGTGAAATGGTTCACAAGGGTGACTGCTTAGGTTGTGTACTAATAATAAACATTGGCTGATACAAGTGTATGCTGATTTTTTTGTAGGCCGGCATTTGCCTGACAAGGCGATAGATTCAGCCAGAGGAGATTGATAACCTTGAGAGGAAAAGGATTCAACTGGAAGTTGAGTTGCACGCTCTCGAGAAAGAGAAAGACAAAGCCAGCAAAGCTCGGCTAGTAGAGGTGAGGATCTATCCCCAAGTATATGATAGAGTTGAATGTATTATTCTTTGCTATCTCCTTGCAATTGCTGAAAAATGTGTTTGGCTACAGGTTAAGAAGGAACCAGATGATTTAAGGGATAAGCTGCAACCCCTGTTGATGAAATACAAAAAGGAGAAAGAACGAATCGATGAGATACGGAAATTGAAGCAGCGGCGTGAGGAACTGATGGTTACTTTGCAAGAGGCAGAGCGAAGAATGGATTTGGCCCGTGTCGCGGACCTCAAGTATGGGGCTCTCCAAGAGATTGACACCACGATTGCAAAGCTCGAAGGGGAGACTAGGCTCGGCCTACAGTATTTAATGATTGCTTCCTCACCTACAGTATTTAATGATTGCATGACGATTTAGCATTGAATGGCTTTCCGACTTGTGATGGTATTGGCAGGTTGTTAGCCGATGGACGGGCATTCCAGTGACTAGGCTCAGCCAAAACGAGAAGGAAAGGCTGATTGGTCTTGCGGAGAGGCTACACAAACGAGTTGTTGGACAGGATCAGGCAGTCGATGCAGTAGCAGAGGCTGTGCTCAGGTCGAGAGCTGGATTGGGTCGGCCTCAGCAGCCAACCGGGTCCTTCCTCTTCCTTGGTCCTACTGGTGTTGGGAAGACCGAGCTCGCTAAGGCCCTTGCAGAGCAACTCTTCGATGATGAGAACCTTCTTGTGAGAATTGACATGTCAGAGTACATGGAGCAGCATTCTGTTTCTAGGCTCATCGGTGCTCCACCAGGGTAAGTTTTCATTCTAGCTCTTGTTGTTTTGCATTCCATTCCATTTCCCATTAAAGGAGCATCGGTGGTGGATTGAAAATTTTAGCAGAGTTCCATGGCATGCCTTTTCTAGACAAATATGATATTCCTTTCTATATTAATGCCAAATATTTTGATCGGTAAAGTGGGAATGAGGGAGGGCATTGCCATAACGTTGAATTTATTATACATGAACGGGCCTTTTCTTGACAAATATGACATCCTTTCTAAATCAATGCTAATCATTTTGATAACAATTTGGCGTTCTCCAAATCATTTGGTCTAGAAAAAAAATTCGATGGAAAGATGAAATTCTAGAGGAAAGATGAAAGATCTGTAGGCATAAAGTGTGAACCCTAAGGCCCTTGGAAATTGAAGGGCGACAGAGATTGCACAGTGTGCAAATGGAGTTGTATGCTAGCAAAAGTAATAACAAATAAATTTTCTTCTCTCATATATTAACGCTTCAAACCAAGTTGCGAAACTACAAGATGTTTTTGTAATTTGGTACGTTGCAACAATGGTGGCAAACTTTGAGAAATGTGATCAACAGTCATAGCAGTGCCAGATAACCATCCGCGTTCACTGTCATTGCAAAATTGCAGTTAAATTTGTGTTTTTTGTTTGACAAACGCATTGTAATGTGGATTTTAAAATCCTATGCCAGTAATTCAAAAATCAATCAAATCATGGAGTTGAGGTTGTTTGCATGCACCAGATGCAAAATTGTTTCATAATCTAGTCAGTATCTTTGTTCTTTCTTACTGATAGTAACTTCCAGAAATTCTCAGGTATGTTGGCCATGAAGAAGGCGGCCAGTTAACAGAGGCTGCGAGGAGACGGCCTTTTAGTGTCGTGCTTTTTGATGAAGTTGAGAAAGCCCATGTCGCCGTGTTCAATACCCTGCTCCAAGTTCTTGATGATGGTAGACTCACAGATGGCCAAGGCCAGACCGTGGACTTCAGCAACACTGTAATCATCATGACTTCAAATCTTGGTGCTGAGCATCTACTTGCTGGAATGGTCGGCGAGTCCTCTATGCCGATTGCTCATGAGCGGGTCATGCAAGAGGTAAGATGCATTCTATGAAGTTTCTTGCCATCTCAAGTTTATTTCATCCATGTGTTGGATGATATTTACGGATGGTGTTTTTTTTGGCTCTAGGTGAGGAAGCATTTCAGGCCTGAGCTGCTCAATAGACTTGATGAAATAGTTATATTCGATCCTCTTTCGCACGAGCAACTGAGGAAGGTTGCAAGGCTTCAGATGAAGGATGTCGCTGTTCGCTTGGCAGAGAGAGGAGTTGCTCTGGCTGTGTCTGATGCTGCCTTAGATGTTGTTTTATCAGAATCTTATGACCCGGTAATTATTAATTTAAGATGGGCGAGTATTTTGGTCTCTGTTACAGGGCTAATGAAAACAGTTAACCAAAGCTCCTTTTTTCCCTCTCATTCTCAGGTGCTGTTTAGTTGTTTGGAAAGGGTGTAGGATAGGCTATGTAGCATGAGATATGATACGGAATTGAGATTCACAATTTTAAAAAAAACCTAGGACGGGTATGTTTTTATTTCGATTTTAAATTAACAAAATATGAATATATATTAAGGGGTACATACCAATATATAGTAATATATAGTAAAATAAATAAATAATGGTATTATTTTAGAAATTCAACACGCTTTCAAACTTTTGGCTGCCTTAATTTTCGAGAAAAAGAGAAGATGAGACATTTACAAGAGCGATTTTGAAAGAATCTGCGAGTCTTCGAGAGTTTCGGACTCCGATGCACAATCAGGGACCACTCAAGATCGGCACAATTATTCATGTAATAATGGTAAATATAAAACCTCTTCATTAGATATTCGGCACAATTATTTAATTTACATGATCATCTTCATCACCACAACATATTACTGGGCTATTTGGTGGCTTGGTTCAAAGAAGACATAAAGCTGATGATATATACATGGTATAAATATTTAGTGTTTATGATTGCTAATTTCCTAAGCAACTGAGAAGGGGTGGGGACCACTCAAGAGGTGGGCTCCTCACTTTTTAGTCACGCTGTAAGTTTAAGTTGCTTAAGATCTCTTTTCTTCTTGCTATATATAAGGCACATATGGCATATATTCTTCACTTCTTTGGGACCCAACATCCATGAAGGCCATAAGGAAGCCCATATGGAAATTTAGCCCTGGCAATCTCCTCAAAGCTTGATCCATCAAGAACTAGAGCATATCCCTCTCCATTTTTATCACTGATCATGGATATTACTACACCTGCAAAACATTTAATTATATCTTGATTACTTAGCTATTTGTGTTGTGTTAATTACTACCATGAATGAAGATGTTTTTTTTCTCGAACTTGGGATTAAAAGAGTCTTATAATTGGTGTATTGAAATTTCATTGATTTTGTGCAAATTAAGAACTTACCGTCGTCTTCTTCGGTCGCTCCCGGTCTAGACACGAAGAATGGTTCTGACGGGACCGCACCCTCATGGTGCCAGTTCTTGGCTTTCTTCTCCACCAAATCAATCTAGGGCAGGGTGCAGGGCAAATAAATCAACTTGTTGATCACGTATAACTAGTGCCATGCACGCTTAGATTTAAAAAGAGATTAAGAACTTAAACAACCTTAGTGAGAGTATTAGGGAAGTTGCAAGGGCGTTGGGCCCCACAGGCATAAGCATATCTATACTTTTTCCCCAAATGGGCCGGGTTGATGCTGCACATGTCCATTCCCTTCCCATGTTCACTTGGGTGCAAGGCCGCATACAGCTCTCCCTTTGGGCTCCCATCCAGCGGTATCCGGAACCGGCCCACCCTAAAAAATGGATCAAAAATTTCCGACATTCATGTGTCAGGATCCGAATCCTCTCCAGTAAAGCAGTTGCATGCATCGAATATGCGAGATAAGATAGTCGTTACTATAACGATTGTCCTACCTAGCATCTGGAAGGACGTCCTGGCCGACGGACGATCTCAGATTCTCCAATCGGAGCTTGTCGAGGATCGTGGTGTCAGAATTGTGCTCGCAGCAGTCGGCAATGACTGCAGTGACCCTACCATCTTCATCGGTCTCCTCGTATGCGTTGATGAAATGGAAGGTCACGTAGTTTGGCACCTCCACACTTGCCACCTTGAATCGAGATTACAAAAAACATTATATTTTAAAAGATTATGATACTTAAGGGTAGTTTAATGACAGAATAAACATTAGAAAAACGCTTACGATCTTGCCACTAGCTTTGCACATGATGTGCATGTAGCTCCCGGACTCGGGGTGCCACTCAAACTTGTACAACGGTGTAGGCTCAGCTTTTAGCAAGTTCTTCGCGCAGTATCTGTTAAATGTTATATTAAGTCGATATATATATTTTTATTTAGGATCCAACAGCTTGAACTTCAGAGTAAATTGGTTCTTGACAGTACCTCAAACACATCTCTGGCACGACAACATAATGCTCCGTCATCGGAAACGAGTGGACCCACCCCGGTGCAGGCCCACCCCTACACTCCACCCTCCCTATAAATTTCCTCTCATTAGTCCCTGGCTCCATCCTCACTACATTGTAACCGGGCCTAACCAAGTCCGGTAACAGAGTAAGGAATTCGGACTGGGTCACGATTGGGTGCGCCGAATGGATCAACCCTCCGTAGCCGTCCGTGTATTCGAATTTTCCGATCGTGTCTAACGTGTCCGGATCGATTTGGATCGAGCCCTTGATTGTCTCGGTCAAGCACACGACTCGACCGTCCCCTAGAATGAAGTGAAAATCGGATTATAATTCCGAGCGATTAATCATTTCCTCGCAGAGTGCCAAATTTATATATGTACATGGTATTTACGTGGATTTGCTAATATTTAGAGAATAACCCAAATCAACATCTTGGCTGTTTCAATAATTTATTTTTACTATTTTTAATGCAAAGGGAAAGATCAAGGCCTTCTTGAAATTGAATTTGTCGATTTGGTTCTTAGAACAACATATAACGGGAAAAAAAATTCATAATTTGTAGAAAAAAATATAAATACAAGTAAGGTTTCAAATCTACTCTTATTTTTCTAAAATCTTTTAAAAGCCTTTATCTCAGGGTTGTTGACATATATACACGGTCATCACATATGCAGATCAACAATTAATATTAACTAGCAAGTGTTTTGGTTTACTCAATATGTAATTGAGAGAATACCTAGTTTGACGACACCCGTGTTGGCATTGTCGGTTAGGGACGCACCGGAGAAGAGGGAGGCGAGATCGCCGACATAAGAGAGGAAGCCCTCGGTCTTCGGGACTTCGGAGAATTCGCGGTAGCAGAGGCGCTTGTTCTTCATCGCGGCCTTGTAGGCTTCTGATTCGATTTGCCGGTGGGCGAAGACGAGGCGGCCCTGGTCGAAGTGGAGGCGGACGAGGGTGGCGTAGCCATCGAAAAGGTGGCGGAAACTGTAGCCGTCTATGTTCCACAGCCCTGGGCCGTTCCTGAGGTAGGTGCCATTCTGTATGCACAAGGTATGTATGAAGTTGGCTAATAACACTATATGATAATATGATATTTAATCCCTTAAACCTTTTCATTAATATACCACTCTCTATATTGAGAGATGTGTATGTTAAGGGCACAGGGAAAAAGTTTTCTATTCTGCTTTGTCAAAAGGTCAACTTTTTATAACTTTATTTTTTCTTTCAATAAATTAAATTAAATTAAAATAAAATAAAATATTTAGGAGATATAGTCTCCAAGTAAATAGTTAGCATTTGAACTAATATCTTATGATTTTATTTGTGAAAGAGTAACGGATCATTTCCGTTATCTTTACACAAATACAATCCCAAAATATAAGTTCTACTCACACAATAAAAGCTCTCGATGCATCATATAAAAGTTATGGACATGAAAGATAAGCTTCTATATATTACTTATTTCAAATATCGTCGCCTTCTACATTGAATGATTTGCAAATACGGACTTAAGAACCTTCCTTATTTCTCATCTTATCCAATAGACAAATGCTATTAATAGTATTTCTGTCCCTAACAATAATGCCGTAAGAAGTAGCAACTTATTAAAACTTTTTTGATGATCGATATCGTCTATCTTGATTTCCATGACCTAAATCATATCTCTATCAATTTTCACGTGACTCAAATGTTCTTTTACAGTTGACTTGATTATGAAAAATGTAACATCATGGATCATGGGTAAACGGCCATTAAATTTGTGCTCCTGTGCTGCAAGTGCAAGAAGCATATATGTCTCCAAAAAGGTTGATCACGGTGAAGGTTGCTAATCATTTATAAGAAGTCGATAAATTGTTGATTTTTGACAGATCATTAGAGTTTTCTTTCGTATGCCTTTAATATCCGGAATTATACCTCCCAAGCAATTTATTATCGTAAATATATGCCCTATTGGTTGACCAAAATCCTGAATAAACACTCAAATTCTAATCCAAGATAGAGAATCCTGTTTAATCTAGAGATAAATGAGACAATTTTGGTTGTTTAGTAGAAGGGGTGTTGTCGCTAATAAATCAGAAGGGGTGTTTTTGCAAACAACAGATACCTTGTATATATATTTTTTTATTTGTTATTTTCTTGTATAATATATGCTGGTCTACTCAATTATATATATGTTACTGGCTACTAGGCTTTGTTTGTATTGTTTTGTTCTGATTAATCAAAACAAGTATGCTCTAGTTTAGATAAACTAAAACACTCTTGATTCTAAAACGTCTCCTTTTTCTTCTAGAAGCTATTTAATTAATTTTCTCTCTCGTTTTTGGCAATTATTTTGTTTGAAAAAAGACCTAAAATACAAAAACAAAAAAACAAAACCAAAAACAAAACCAAAAGGATGAAGCACCATTTTATCTCCCGAGGTCACTTGGAGTTTTGTGATAATTCGTTACAACCAAAGCATGCATTTGTTTGGACACTTTTTGGCATGAGAGATGTAGACAAAATCATTTAAGGATTCAACTCTTTAACCTCTTGCTTCCTTTTTATTTATTTATTTTTGCTATGCTGTATGTTTTATCTTTACTTCACATCATACATACATATGTCCTTCATATAAGAGGATATTCATTGGATAGCTACAAGAAAGAATTAATGAGAGAGACCTTATACAAGAATTTAACTTAATCTTTGGATTTGCTATGCTTATTTTTTTACAAGCATATCATAGTCAAGATCATTCATCCATGCAAGCAAAAAGAAGGTTGACATTAATAATTTCAAGTTATATTCTTCATATATGCATATGGAGTGCTTCAATGTTGAGAAAACTATTATATACACCCACTGTTTACTTACTAAAAGAAATAAAGTTAAACTAAAGATCATATTGTTATGATTGTTTCCTCCACATTATTAATCCATAATGTTCACCATTCATCATTTTTGTTTTTGTTTTTCTCTATATAAACTGTGCTTATTATCAATAAAGTTCATGAGACGGATGCAATGACCCAGCTCTTTTCGTCAAGAAAAAATCAACAAAAGAAGAAAAAACTAATGAATGATGTCTATAGAGTTATAATGTGAAGAACTATAGATTAAATTACATTTTAAGGTTTTCTAGAGGGTTTCATAAAAATCCAATTTCAACAAATGGGTGCCATTGAAAAGAAAAAACCCAATAGATATATCATTAGAAAATAAAAATACTACTCAAATTTATTGTGAGAGCCGATAATCTTATATTTTAGTGAAACAGTTTAACATAAAATATTAAACCATTAGGCCGTGGGATAACAATTTATATCAAACCGACACACATATATATATCTTAACCCAATATCAATTTTACTTTCATTAAATCCATATCAAATTCTAATTTATAGTAACGATAAAGCAAAATAAATTTATATATTGAGATTGTGTGTGAGAGAGAGAGAGAGAGAGAGAGAGAGTTGATACATACCAACCAAAGTGGGATCTCTCCGTCGACTTGAAGCTCACCCTCCCATCTCTCCTGCCTTATGCTTGTCCATGCAGCCAGCTTCCCTTCGCCTTCCACGCGCACGTGTGGGCTCGGTTCGGCCACCACAAGGTCCGTCGCAACTCCGACCCGAACCGAATCCAAATTAGGCCGCCGCGACGAAGCTAGACCCTTCGGCGGGGCCCACCGCGGCTTTGAGTCCAATCTAATGGATAGCAAGAGATTTGCAGAAGACACATGAGAGAGGAGAAATGAAGGCATTTTGATTGTCGTTTCCTTAAAATGTATACTACTTGGAGATGTTTGTATACTAAAAAAAAACCAAGAGGTGTGTGTATATATAGAGTCTAGTGCACCCCTGTTTCATAGGCGTGGCATCTTCTATTCCTAATTCCAATTCACTAGTGGACAAAGATACTCCATTTGGCCAAAATAGTCACCCTCGACCTAATATCCATCTCTCTGTCCAAGCAGACAATACAATATTTATACCAAAAATATCAGCCTGTTGATCAAGTAAACAAATACAAGTTAAATATAATGTAAACATTCGCTTGGAAAAAAAACTGATTTGATATCGGAATGAAAAAAGGTTTATTGATTGTTTATACACCATATTATGGACGGTGAGTCAAGCTCCGTCTTTTAATTGTCCAATGAAATTTTTATACAAACTTTATCTAATATATAAACTCAAGTGAAGAAGTAGTTATTTTCATTAGCACACTCATTGTCTAGGCATAAATAGACATATATGCTTTGTAGGCCCATGCGCATGGGTCAAAATTGAGTGGGAAAAATATATATGGCTCCTACAAAAATTTATACAATAATATATGAATATGCTTTGCATTTGATTCCACCAATAATAGCTCGATAATCTCGTTGTGATTCACAAAGCCCATCAAATATTTAGTTTGTTCAATAAGCTCATGATTTTATGTTATAAAATGGTAGATGCTAGCTCATAATTCAAAGACACGAGATGTTGATTTCTTGAGTAGAAATTAATTTAGAAGTTGCTGGATTTAATATTAAATAACCAATCAAGGGTTGAGCATTGCATGGCAACATTTTAATATTTGTGTAATATATAATGGAAAAATATTAAAATGCATGGTTTAATACTTTATATTTGATCAAGTGTGACAATTGACAAATGTCTCGAACACGTATATACGTGGAGGTTGCACATAGGATGCATGATGCCCAATAAAATATGCAAATTAAACGTATAAGTTTTATAAATGCATGCGAATATAATTATATTGTTATACGATATTTTGTTTGAGAGAGAGGAGATGGGAGTTGTTGAAATTAAGAAAAAAGAATTTTAAATTTTAAACAAGAAGAGTGTTAATGTGAATAACTTTGAAATTTTTTCTATATCTTAACTATTTTAATCCCAAAAGAAAAAAGTGGCAACTTGATAAAAAAAATTAAAATTTTAATTTGTTTCCAATGAAGCAGACTATTATAATGATACACATAATTAAATTGATAAAATATAAAAGTAAAAAGAATTTGTTAATTCTTTAGTTTAAATAAATATACGCTTTATTACTTTCATTTGTTGGTGGCGTTGGATATAGTGCCCTCAAAGTAATTTTTATAATCGCAGGCAGGCAATTATGATGATTCAGGGAAGACCTATAGGGATAGAACAGACTTACTCGAGATTATAGTATGCTATTTGATTCATCTCTATCATCATATACATGTATTATGTGGTATTACAGATCATTATTATATGCTGATAGAGCCCATAGAATTCTTTCTTGATAACCAGTATTATGACGGCAATCATATTCGTGGGAGCTGGGTGGTTTATAAGCACATCCTTAAATTTTCTTAGTCGAGAGAGTATCGAGACAGGATATCGATATTCTAGAGTAGACCAGTGTATACTTTTCGAGACCCCGATAAGGGGCGGTGGCCGGTCTCACAAGCCATTAGTGTCAGTTGGTCACTTAAGATAGTATACAGCTGCTCACTGGAGTTGAGCACACTAGACGGACTTGCCGGGAACATTCTAGATGGTATTATACCTATTGTCAGATAGCAGTTCTCAGGTGACATGAGTACAGGTTAGTCTGTCGACCCGAAATCGTTATTTGTCTCGTATGAGTTCCCACTGTGCTTTGATTACTACTCTACCACGGCCCAAAAGAGTCGTGCAAACAGGTTTTAGTTGGATTCAGTCCCAAGTCACATGGAGGCAGTGAGCGGATCGTCGGGGATTCGTCTCTCTCGGTATTGGGGGTAGATGTCGCCTGTGCACGGGTGGCCATCATCAGAAATCCTTGGCCAAGGTGGACGAGATTTACTGATTTGGATCAGTAGTTTCTTAGTGGGTGATGGGCTTCACACTGACACGGAATATCACGTTGTTAGGGGTCTGACTTTATCTAACCCCTAGACCTGGTATACGATACTCAGAGACTTTGTCACGACCCGAAAGTACGGAACATGACCGGCACTTAAACTACGAACGTCTCGGGGCGTACGTAATCTAAGTAAACCGAAAACCCAGAAATCCAAACCAAGAAAAGTAGTAGAGTGAAGGAAAACCAATTTAAATCAAGTAGTTTTAATAGCATAAGCCGAATTATGCGTTTTTAAAAACATCAAATATTTCCTGAAAATTTCGGCAGAGTCTCCTTTGTAAATACTGGCCCCCAAACGGGATACAACATGAATAGTATACGAAATCAATAAAAGGGCATCCCCAAGCGGGAGCTAGCTCTTCGTCAATCGACGATCACAACCACACAAGCAATATAATATACAACGCCAACGGCGAGGATCAAAAACCCAAAACCACAAGAAAACCCAAGAAATAAAACGCGCGACTCTAAGGTCGAAAGAATAACATCCCGGGCTCTATCTCAAAAATAAAACATGTTTGGTTGATGGAACTTCTAGATACAACAGAATAATAATATACAAGTTATATAAATAGGGGTACGATACAAGTAAACCCACCTACTAGCAAAAACACCCGAAGGAAACTATGCCCGCAAGCCGTAAAGAAACCTGTACGGCAAACCTGCAAGAAACTGGGGCACAACGGGGGTGAGTTGTCAACTCGTGAATAGAAAAACATCTACGAACAGAAATCGCATAAATAACGCAACCTAGGTCAATGATCATAATATATGCTCAATTATATATAACATGCAACCTAAATAAGGCTAGGGTAAATATCTAACCCGAGTGTAATCTCATGTGCCCGTGTCAGTGCCTCAGGTAGCAATATATCATATGAATGAGGTATGAATGCATGAAAACAGAATACATGTAAATGAAGAAACTGTTTTCATAAATTAGTGAGATTTCCTTTGTATTTTTAAAATGAGGTATCATAAATGAAATCAGCATCAACAGTGTCTAGCATCGACATAAAACATAAATCTCAATGTCTCAAAATCTCAGGCTCCGGCTATCCGGACTGACATGTATCATCAAATCTCAGTACCTCAATATCTCGAAATCTCAATATCTAGGGCGCCGTCAGTCCAGACCGGCCCCTACCATCCATCTCAAGACCACGACGGTATCCTCCGGATATCCGACGCGTCGGGTAAAATCACCGGTAGGTAGTGCTCCCCTGCCAGGCTCACACCGTCATCATCACGCGCTTCTTGCCCCGGGGTACCTTACCGGGTCCACCATGTACCCGAAACGGTTCATCCAACTCCTCGAATCGGGTCTCGAAATCCATCAGCAAACTCATGGTGGACGACTCATACATCATGGGAAAAACCGCGCTTTTCATTTAAAAAGAGAAAGATGAAGTTTGTATATGTTTTGCGGTTTTCCCCAAATCCAGAAAATCTCATGGAAATCCGAATCCAAAACCTCAATAGCACGTAAAAAGTGAATATATGCATGAGAATCCATGAATGCGGCATAACAATGAATAGCGGTATGCATGAAGCGACAGTAATAACTACAATATCTAAGCTGGCATATAAGGTAAGTACACTAATATCATGTCAAACTACTAGCTATCAAGCAAAGATAAGCAATAATATTTTATAGGGTGTGCCTGACATGGCAATTACCGATGAAGATGTGTGTGAGTCGGCAAGTAAGTGTACGTGGTACATACGCATCATCGGTAATGGTGCTGGTGTCCTAACAACATAATATCAACAATGCAATATGAAATAACAATGTAAGTATGCGATGCGGAGCGAGCAACCAAAATGAGCGGGAGCTAAATATTAAACAATGGTGCCATTTGAAATAACACGAATCATGGGGTTTTGAAAATAGGGGCTACGGTGTTTTTATGAAAAGATACGTCTTTTGAAATATCCGTAGGATCCCTAGGGCTGTCTTTTAAAATATCCACGATTCGTTAGTTTTGAAATAGGTAGGAGTCTAATCTAATCTAACAACTACGCTAAACTATACGGCTGAACTAACAAGCTGAGCTACAGGTAAGGAAACCGCCTATCATCTGAGTCGATACATATACATACCTGTATATGTATAGTCGGTGATCCTGCCTCAATAATATCACATCCGATACCATATCTATAATCAGGCATCCCAAGTCAAGAGTGCGGATCTATCATCAATATATAGCTCGTACGTAAATCCGTCGTACGGCATCCCCACATCTGGGTACGGGTCAATATCACATTCATCACACTATTCATCTGGTATCCCCTTTATCAAAGATCATAATCCAGGTACGGATCTATGTCTAGTACAATACTGATACCACTTACGTATGCATGCACGTGTGTGAAACACTACGTCAAAGGACCCGCTACAACGCCATGTCGTATCTCAAATACGAATCCTTCCATATCACCGAATTCACAACCTCAATACAAATCTCATCGACTCATCTCAAACCCAAGTATCGTCCTCAAATCCGTATGTGAACACATAGTCCCATACCCATGTGAACACATAACTATGTATTCCTGTATAAGCACAAATGAAAGAAGAAAGTATGCAAGTATGGGTGGGTGTGTGCATACGTGGTGCGACCACAACTCTAGGGTTTCGCGACACTAAATATCCAAGAACACCAAATATCCATATTATCATCAATACACTCAAACAATATATAAACAATATATATATATATATATATATATATATATATATATATATATGTGTGTGTGTGTGTATACGTATTCGTATACATCACCACGAACTGCGGGGGTGCTATACGCCATCCACCCGACTTCTCCCCGTAGATATAAATCTACTCACCTGGTCCTCGCTCGCCGGTGCCGACGTCGCCACGTGCTTGTTTGTCGTCTCGAAGTCCACATGGGGTACCAACATATCATAACGCACCGTATCGCATTAAAATCCGACTCATGACCAAAACTACTCACGAATCCCACATAGGTCAAAACCTATGGTTGCTTTCTCAAATCAACCCAAAAACCCTCGACATCGGTGTACACACGCCGATTGATCGAGAAAAACACCAAACGTACCAATCGTTGTTTTATAAGTCACTAAAAATATATGAAATAGGATGCAAATCATCAAAACCAATAAATTGATCAAATCGGTTTATTTCCAAAAAGCCTAGTAAAGGGGTCGTTAACCGTTTTACTACAAGTCTTGATGTTTTAGCAAACTAGTGCTCACAATACTCACTAATTATCTTAATTAGGCCACATAAACATTTACTAGATTTTTAATCTTGCTAAATTACATTAAACCAAAATCTAGTTAGCAAAAGTTACCTTTTTAGTTCAAAACTTGGTGTTTTAACCAATCTAAATATTTTAACAATTCTAGTGGCTATAATGTTCATTAAACATCTTAATTATGTCATACCAATGTTAATTAGATTTTAAAATCACTCATTTCCATCAATTCTAAAAAACCTAGTTTGCAATATTTGTACAATTATTACAATTTCAAACTAACAATTTGCAAACTAGCAATTAGATTAGATTTAACAAGTTTTAAGATGCTAGCCCATATCACACAACCATGCACAATTGATCACAACCCAACTCCAAAACAAAAACCTAACTTGAATTTCAAACCCTTCTCTTGAAAGTTAAATTTTAATTAATTCCATAATTAAACATCTAATTAAAACTAGATTCAAACATACAATTAACAATTAACAAATTTGGATGAAACTTTATACCTCATGATCAAGAGATCAAGCATGAAGCTTAGCCTCCCAAACTTGCTTCCATCCCCCAAGATCCATACTAAATTGGCTAAAGAATAATGGGTAAAGCTTGGATTTGGAGTTTGCTTTGAATTTGTGAGTAAATTTGTGGATTTTTGATGGAATTTTGTGATGAAATGAGAGGGGGAAAATTGGGGGGCTGCACAAAGGGGGGCTTGGCCAGAATTGAGGAGGGGGAGAAGAGAGGGTGTGGGGGTGTTTGTAAAGTCAAGGAAAAGTCCAAGTCACCATTATCTAACACCATACCTCTTTATTTAATATTTCTTTTATTCTATTCTCTTGATTTTCTTTTCTTTTATCAAAAGAAGTGGGGACATGGGGGATGTGGCTGCTGAAAATTCAGCCAAGGAGGGGAATTGGTGTAGTGTGTGAGTGTGGGGTGAAGGAAAATGACAAATACAATACCCCAACATCCATTTATACTAAAAAAAAGCCTTTTTTCATCAATAATTTCTAAACCGTTTTGGCAAACGATTTCGTTTCAAAAACCACATGATAAAATTTTGTTTAATGTTTTATGATGCACAAAATTTGTTTCAACCCATTCCAGTTTGTAATTTTTCCTAATTAAATGTATTAGTGACGGCTTAAAATAATAATAAAATAATTTTTTTTTCAGAAAATTTGAACTTTTACCAGTGGCTCAATAAACACCAAATACGAGTAATTACATAGCTAGAATATGTATATTTAATTTTTTATAATAAGATATTTGTATTTTGACTTTTTACAGAAAACCCCCTTATTTTACCGATTTTTTCGAAATTTCTCCGAAACGATTTTCAAAATGTTACAATCTTCCCCCTTAAAGAAATTCGGTCCCCGAATTTAAATTCAAACTCCCCCTAAATACAAAAACATCTAAGCAAAACCATCAAGTCGTCGGGGCTCCGAAATCATAAGTACATAAAACGCATCATAGCGCAATACATGCGCATGACTAATGAGCAGATAACTCAAAATCAAAACTCCGTCAAGCATCCCGCAATCATCGAAGTCACGGTAAAGACACAAATGTCAAAACCAATACAAAACCAATATGATATAACTCGAAACTATACATGTAAATATCAAATCTATATATGTAAATATCTGAAGGAAATGAATGCCAAATATATTCAGGTACTGTCCTCTGACTAGTCCTGCCCAGTACGAAAACACATAGCAAATATCATAAAAACGTACTGCTCTATAGGAAAAATCAATCCCAAATACGCGTATGAATATTACGTGCGTCTGGTGCGCACGGAAATCAAAATCCATATACGTGCCAAACAAGTGCACAGAAACAAGATCTAAGTGCATCGGGTGTGCACGAAACATCTGTCGTAGGCAACATGTGTGCCTGACAGCAAAATCAGGTGCATCTGACATGCACGATAAATCTCGATTTAGTGCATCTGGTGTGCACCAAAATCACACTTCAAAACATGCGCCCAACATGCGCGAAAATCCAAATCAGGTGCATCCATCGTGCACGAAATCATGAAATCCAATATCAAGTGCCGAACATGCGCAAAATCAAATCGTGTGCGTATATATGCACAAAATCAACTCAAATGTCTAAAACCGTAAAATCCCAAACATGTGAAACCAAGCACGAAAACGATATCAAGTGCAACGACTGTGCGAAAATCGTAAATCCTCAATCATCACAACAAAATCATGCGAATTATTCACCCCAAAACATCGAAATCTAGTATGGCGGAATAGTCCCGCTCAAGCACATACTCAAGAATCTCTGGCCAACTGTCGCGGTCACTAGTGGGACGTCTCGTCGATGATCATGAACTCTGGCCTGCTGGTGTGCATAACAATGACCACTCCTGGGTCAAGGTCTTCACTGTGAATTACCAATCTCTCGGTCCATCGGCCCATCGGCCTTGTCAGGTGTGCTAACGGGGATGATCCCGTTCTGGCACGTCTCTTGTCATCTCCCGGTCAATCATCACGACCACTTGTAAGACAGCATATCACTGGCGTCGGCCTCTGGCTCTCTGAATATACGTGACACATCTGATCCTGGGTGCAAGTATCATTGCAGCAGCGTCCTGGAAGGAATCCTGCTCACGGTCTCTTCCATGTCTCGTCTCTGCCAACTGTCCGGAAGTCATCGTCTTTTACTATATCTGCGTCTTGCTCTGGGACGACTGCATTCTCATCGCGACTCCTCGGGAAGGTATATCCAAGCACAATGCCTCGTCATGCGTATCGCATCTCTGATGTAGGCGGAGTGGAACGTCGTCTTATCCAGATATTGTACGGACCTCTTTACTCCACTTTCTCAAATGCCGACTGCTTCGGATTCGTCTCATCGTGGCTACATGGACTGAGCTCCAACGGCTATCCTCGTATCGGGAGTCTCCCAAGGAATGCATCTCACCACCTAGCATCCGAATTAAGTCGAGCCATCCGATCGAGTCGTCAAAACCTCATAATCCCCCAAGAGCTCAACCTCTTGGGCACAGTTTAATAGTATCGAGTACATACCACAGCATCGGTGGTCCAGCCGTAGAAGGGCAAACCCAAGCCTCACTAATGGCGCCGTAGAACTGCCGCAAACCCGAAGGTTCAAAGGCTTTCACACGGTCATTAAGTCGAGTTAGGGTTTCATTCTTCTAGAGGGACCATAGAATTGCCTGCATGTCTTTCCGACTACTTTAAACTTGGAATAATAGGTTTCTGACATTCGATCGTCTCTGTCGACTCTCAACGTCTCCGCGTGAAGTCGTCTCTAGCTGGAATCAATCTATCTGATGACCTCGCATCGGGGTAGGCGAACGAACCACCTGTCCTAGTCATTCATCATCGGGTGACTAGCGACCTTCTATCATCTCTTCGTACTACTCGTCCCGCAATAGCTCCAACATATGGGGCGATATCTCGTCGTTCACAGCAAAAACTGGTTCGCTCATCTGCACGCTGAACTGTGCCTCAATCACTTCAATGGTCATCTAAGTATGGCTGGCCTCTACCGGTGGCTCAATCCTCTGGTGCTAATCTGCACGTCCGAGCAACCTCATACGGTGATCCATCCAACGCTTGTGGCGCGAAACACAATCAAAAGACACCTCTTTACAATCGGGTGTCGCCGGAATCACGCCCTGGTCAGTCCTCGTTCGTGACGAGCTCGTGCTGACCGCAACTCTAGCCGTAGCTCTCCCTGCCCGTAATCGTGGCAGCAAAACCAAACTGGTACCGATGAGGCTAGATCAGAAAGGAATATAATACTGAACAAAAAAATGTACATCCTAAGGCTTCTTAAGTGGAGTGGCGTGTCGTAAATATGCCGCGGAACATACCAACGGTACGTCACTCTACTTTAGTCACCTATTCTATCAACCAAGGGTCATCCTACGCACCGAAGGTAAAACCTAACGCTCTGATACCAACTTTGTCACGACCCGAAAGTACAAAACATGACCGGCACTTAAACTACGAACGTCTCGGGGCGTACGTAATCTAAGTAAACCGAAAACCCAGAAATCCAAACCAAGAAAAGTAGTAGAGTGAAGGAAAACCAATTTAAATCAAGTAGTTTTAATAGCATAAGCCGAATTATGCGTTTTTAAAAACATCAAATATTTCCTGAAAATTTCGGCAGAGTCTCCTTTGTAAATACTGGCCCCCAAACGGGATACAACATGAATAGTATACGAAATCAATAAAAGGGCATCCCCAAGCGGGAGCTAGCTCTTCGTCAATCGACGGTCACAACCACACAAGCAATATAATATACAACGCCAACGGCGAGGATCAAAAACCCAAAACCACAAGAAAACCACAGAAATAAAACGCGCGACTCTAAGGTCGAAAGAATAACATCACCGGTCTCTATCTCAAAAATAAAACATGTTTGGTTGATGGAACTTCTAGATACAACAGAATAATAATATACAAGTTATATAAATGGGGGTACGATACAAGTAAACCCACCTACTAGCAAAACACCCGAAGGAAACTATGCCCGCAAGCCGTAAAGAAACCTGTACGGCAAACCTGCAAGAAACTGGGGCATAACGGGGTTGAGTTGCCAACTCGTGAATAGAAAAACATCTACGAACAGAAATCGCATAAATAACGCAACCAAGGTCAATGATCATAATATATGCTCAATTATATATAACATGCAACCTAAACAAGGCTAGGGTAAATATCTAACCCGAGTGTAATCTCATGTGCCCGTGTCAGTGCCTCAGGTAGCACTATATCATATGAATGAGGTATGAATGCATGAAAACAGAATACATGTAAATGAAGAAACTGTTTTCATAAATTAGTGAGATTTCCTTTGTATTTTTAAAATGAGGTATCATAAATGAAATCAGCTTCAACAGTGTCTAGCATCGACATAAAACATAAATCTCAATGTCTCAAAACCTCAGGCTCCGGCTATCCGGACTGGCCTGTATCATCAAATCTCAGTACCTCAATATCTCGAAATCTCAATATCTAGGGCGCCGTCAGTCCAGACCGACCCCTACCATCCATCTCAAGACCATGACGGTATCCTCCGGATATCCGACGCGTCGGGTAAAATCACCGGTAGGTAGTGTTCCCCTGCCAGGCTCACACCGTCATCATCACGCGCTTCTTGCCCCGGGGTACCTTACCGGGTCCACCATGTACCCGAAACGGTTCATCCAACTCCTCGAATCGGGTCTCGAAATCCATCAGCAAACTCATGGTGGACGACTCATACATCATGGGAAAAACCACGCTTTTCATTTAAAAAGAGAAAGAAGAAGTTTGTATATGTTTTGCGGTTTTCCCCAAATCCAGAAAATCTCATGGAAATCCGAATCCAAAACCTCAATAGCACGTAAAAAGTGAATATATGCATGAGAATCCATGAATGCGGCATAACAATGAATAGCGGTATGCATGAAGCGACAGTAATAACTACAATATCTAAGCTGGCATATAAGATAAGTACACTAATATCATGTCAAACTACTAGCTATCAAGCAAAGATAAGCAATAATATTTTATAGGGTGTGCGTGACATGGCAATTACCGACGAAGATGTGTGTGAGCCGGCAAGTAAGTGTACGTGGTACATACGCATCATCGGTAATGGTGCTGGTGTCCTAACAACATAATATCAACAATGCAATATGAAATAACAATGTAAGTATGCGATGCGGAGCGAGCAACCAAAATGAGCGGGAGCTAAATATTAAACAATGGTGCCATTTGAAATAACACGAATCATGGGGTTTTGAAAATAGGGGCTACGGTGTTTTTATGAAAAGATACGTCTTTTGAAATATCCGTAGGATCCCTAGGGCTGTCTTTTAAAATATCCACGATTCGTTAGTTTTGAAATAGGTAGGAGTCTAATCTAATCTAACAACTACGCTAAACTATACGGCTGAACTAACAAGCTGAGCTACAGGTAAGGAAACCGCCTATCATCTGAGTCGATACATATACATACCTGTATATGTATAGTCGGTGATCCTGCCTCAATAATATCACATCCGATACCATATCTATAATCAGGCATCCCAAGTCAAGAGTGCGGATCTATCATCAATATATAGCTCGTACGTAAATCCGTCGTACGACATCCCCACATCTGGGTACGGGTCAATATCACATTCATCACACTATTCATCTGGTATCCCCTTTTTCAAAGATCATAATCCGGATACGGATCTATGTCTAGTACAATACTGATACCACTTACGTATGCATGCACGTGTGTGAAACACTACGTCAAAGGACCCGCTACAACGTCATGTCGTATCTCAAATACGAATCCTGCCATATCACCGAATTCACAACCTCAATACAAATCTCATCGACTCATCTCAAACCCAAGTATCATCCTCAAATCCGTATGTGAACACATAGTCCCATACCCATGTGAACACATAACTATGTATTCCTGTATAAGCACAAATGAAAGAAGAAAGTATGCAAGTATGGGTGGGTGTGTGCATACGTGGTGCGACCACAACTCTAGGGTTTCGCGACACTAAATATCCAAGAACACCAAATATCCATATTATCATCAATGCACTCAAACAATATATAAACAATATATATATATATGTGTGTATACGTATTCGTATACATCACCACGAACTGCGGGGGTGCTATACGCCATCCACCCGACTTCTCCCCGTAGATATAAATCTACTCACCTGGTCCTCGCTCGCCGGTGCCGACGTCGCCACGTGCTTGCTTGTCGTCTCGAAGTCCACATGGGGTACCAACATATCATAACGCACCGTATCGCATTAAAATCCGACTCATGACCAAAACTACTCACGAATCCCATATAGGTCAAAACCTATGGTTGCTTTCTCAAATCAACCCAAAAACCCTCGACATCGGTGTACACACGCCGATTGATCGAGAAAAACACCAAACGTACCAATCGTTGTTTTATAAGTCACTAAAAATATATGAAATAGGATGCAAATCATCAAAACCAATAAATTGATCAAATCGGTTTATTTCCAAAAAGCCTAGTAAAGGGGTCGTTAACCGTTTTACTACAAGTCTTGATGTTTTAGCAAACTAGTGCTCACAATACTCACTAATTATCTTAATTAGGCCACATAAACATTTACTAGATTTTTAATCTTGCTAAATTACATTAAACCAAAATCTAGTTAGCAAAAGTTACCTTTTTAGTTCAAAACTTGGTGTTTTAACCAATCTAAATATTTTAACAATTCTAGTGGCTATAATGTTCATTAAACATCTTAATTATGTCATACCAATGTTAATTAGATTTTAAAATCACTCATTTCCATCAATTCTAAAAAACCTAGTTTGCAATATTTGTACAATTATTACAATTTCAAACTAACAATTTGCAAACTAGCAATTAGATTAGATTTAACAAGTTTTAAGATGCTAGCCCATATCACACAACCATGCACAATTGATCACAACCCAACTCCAAAACAAAAACCTAACTTGAATTTCAAACCCTTCTCTTGAAAGTTAAATTTTAATTAATTCCATAATTAAACATCTAATTAAAACTAGATTCAAACATACAATTAACAATTAACAAATTTGGATGAAACTTTATACCTCATGATCAAGAGATCAAGCATGAAGCTTAGCCTTCCAAACTTCCTTCCATCCCCCAAGATCCATACTAAATTGGCTAAAGAATAATGGGTAAAGCTTGGATTTGGAGTTTGCTTTGAATTTGTGAGTAAATTTGTGGATTTTTGATGGAATTTTGTGATGAAATGAGAGGGGGAAAATTGGGGGGCTGCACAAAGGGGGGCTCGGCCAGAATTGAGGAGGGGGAGAAGAGAGGGTGTGGGGGTGTTTGTAAAGTCAAGGAAAAGTCCAAGTCACCATTATCTAACACCATACCTCTTTATTTAATATTTCCTTTATTCTATTCTCTTGATTTTCTTTTCTTTTATCAAAAGAAGTGGGGACATGGGGGATGTGGCTGCTGAAAATTCAGCCAAGGAGGGGAATTGGTGTAGTGTGTGAGTGTGGGGTGAACGAAAATGACAAATACAATACCCCAACATCCATTTATACTAAAAAAAAGCCTTTTTTTTCATCAATAATTTCTAAACCGTTTTGGCAAACGATTTCGTTTCAAAAACCACATGATAAAATTTTGTTTAATGTTTTATGATGCACAAAATTTGTTTCAACCCATTCCAGTTTGTAATTTTTCCTAATTAAATGTATTAGTGACGGCTTAAAATAATAACAAAATAATTTTTTTTCAGAAAATTTGAAATTTCACCAGTGGCTCAATGAACACCAAATACTAGTAATTACATAGCTAGAATATGTATATTTAATTTTTTTATAATAAGATATTTGTATTTTGACTTTTTACAGAAAACCCCCTTATTTTACCGATTTTTTCGAAATTTCACCGAAACGATTTTCAAAACGTTACAACGAACATACCGGGCTGTATGGAGATTGTCACAGACAGGCTCAGTAGGGGTACTGTTGAGTTTGCTCGTTGGCCTTTCTTTCGCTCAATACCTGAGTAGCCGTTATATACAGCTTGTTAGGTTACGATAGCGTCCTGGCCATCTGCCGTGGCTGATGTGAACAAAAACTGGCGTTTAAAAATTTTGGCGCTAACGAATCTGTCAATATCGAACCATAAACCTTTAATAGCAATTTACAAAGTGATAAACTATAGTGATAGAAGGTTATACCGAACGATCCATGTCCTTCGGTCTTTTACCATCTTCATAAACTCCTTGAGGCGTCCTGGATCGAGCTTGGCCTCCGGTCTTCCTCCGTCGAAAATGATCCACCCGAGGGAGACGATGCAGGCTTCAGCTTCGCCTAGCGAAGCAACCGATGCTCCAAGGTTGCTAGCAATGGAGAGTGGGTGTGTAGGAATATCTTACTATCTTTTTCTGTCATGTGTCATGCTTAAGTGAGCAATCAAAGAAGAAGATGGAGGAGGTGAGGAAAGCCATGGGCATGAGCAACTCAAGAAATGGCCAAGTCTCCAAAGAGTATTAATGAATGTGAGTGTGTGTAGTATGTAGAAGGAATGACTAAGTCTTTTGAACCATGAAAAAAATATCTCATATCATTTAGCTATAAACAAATAAGTGCCATACCTCTCTACATACTTCAATCATGCTCATGCCACCTCACCTCTCCACCTCATTTCCAAAATGATTTTCTAAAAAGAAAAATCATATAATGAGGTATCCATCTTCTAGGAAATATTCCGTATAAATACGGAATACAACCCGGTATATGTATCGAAATACATATACGCTAATTTGTATAAAAATACGAATAGCCAAGAGAGAAAATAAATAGTGAACAATAATACTAAAATACACACACACACATATAAATTATTAAATCAAAACTTGATTTAATAATCCGGCTCAATTCTAAGCCGCTAGTATTATCAACCTTCCGATGAAAGTCTGTGTAGCCTGTACATATATTTAATCGGACACCTGTATGTACCAACATACGTCATCTACATCATATCGCCTGAACCGTGACAACGCTCTGTGTTGGACTTTAAAGACCCGTCAATACGCTAGCAGTGGGTTTAACCATAAGCACGTCAGCGGCACTAGCTGTACGTAACGGCTACCCAGATAATGAGCGAAAGGAAGGCCGACGAGCAAACTCATCCGAACCCCTACTGAGCCTGTTAGTGACAATCTCCGTACAGTCCGGTCTATTCGTCTGAGAGTATCGCATATCGAGTCTAGGGGAGTGGATAAAATCAGACCCCCTAATAACGCGATATTTCGTGTCGGTATGAAGCCCATCACCAACTGAGAAACTACTGATCCAAATCAGTAATTCTCGTCTACCTTTGCCAAGGATTTCTGGTGATGGCTACCCGTGCACCTCCCGACATCAACCTCCAATACCGGGAGAGACGAATCCCTGACGATCCGCTCACTGCCTCCATGTGGCTCGGGACCGTACCCTACTAAAACCTGTTTGCACGACTCCTTTGAGCCGTGGTAGGGTAGTAATCAAAGCACAGTGAGAACTCACATGAGACAAATGATGATCTCAGGTCGACAGACTAATCTGCACTTATGTCACCTGGGAACTGCTATCTGACAATAGGTATAATACCAAATAGCATATTCCCGGCGAGACCGTCCAATATACTCATAACCCAATGAGCACCTGTATACTATCTTAGGTGACTAACTGATACCAATGGCTTGTGAGACCGGCCACCGCCCTTCGTCGGGGTCTCGATAAGTACACACTAGTCTACTCCGGAGTATCGATGCCCAGTCTCGACACTCCCTCGACTAGGGACATTTAAGGATGTACTTATATACCAACCGACCCCCACGTATATGATCACCATCATAATGCTGGTAGTCAAGCAAGAATCTTATGGGCTCTATCAATATGTAATAGTGATCTGTAATACCACGTAATGCATGTACATGATGATAAAGATAAAGCAGATAGCATACTATCATTTTGAGTAAGACTGTTCTATCCGTATATGTCCTCCCTCAATTATCATAATCACCTACCTGCGATTACAATAACTGCCTTGAGGGCACTATAGCCAACAATCTCCCACTTGCACTTAAGGCTAATTATAGCGGTGTCGCATACTCACAGCTCGTGTAATACCGAACACCCAACTTCTCTACTAATCAGTCTCGCAAAGCCCGTTTGTGAAACTATTGTGTTCGAGATGTAAGTCTACGTTACCCACCCCGGTGCTTACGGGGAGGCGGAATAGGTAAAAAACAGATTTTTAACACAAGGTAACATGGGCTAAAATTAGAGGATCTTTGCTAAACAAAAACTAACAAACTACTTACAAGTTCTGGCTACTAGGTTAGATGGTTATACCTAGATCTTGAACTCCTTCTCTTCTTATTGTGGTCCTCCTTCTTGCTTGCTCCTTGGAGTGGTGTAGACGGCTCCTCCACGTCGTCTTCTCTTTGCCGAAGAAAGATCCACCCGGAGGCCTCTACCTTGAGCTCCTACCTCAACCAAGAGGCAACTACAGTGCTTGGCTTGCTAGACTAAGAACCCTAGAATGAGTAGAGAGTTGTCTTGATGGTTTTATCTCACAAAACTCATGTTTCTTTGAGAGAGGAAGAGGGAGAGCAAAGCATGAGAGAAAAATAACAACCATGCTCTCATATGAGAGAATATGAGAATAATAATAATAATTAAAGAAAATTGTGATGGTTAGCTGAAGTGACCATTATCATTTTACATTTAATGCTAATTGTAAGCTTCAAGAAGTATCTTGCAAAAGAAATGATCATGGTCAAATGGTCAACAAAAGTCAAATGGTCAACCCAACCTCAACCATGGCACAATTATCCTTAATTAATATTATTAATCATATTTCTCATTCTCATTCTCATTAGGGTTTAGAAAAAGTCAACGGTCAACTACCCTAATGAGGTTCCTCTGCCTCTGTCAACTGTGCGTACACACCCGCATCCATGTTCCGAGGAACATGAATACATTGAGAAAAAACCAATCCCAAAACAAATATTAGAATCTGGTTTAAACCAAAGCCCGCTAGTAATAACTTCCCAGACACCAAACGTGCACAAGTGTGCGGATGTGAACGAACCCCGTTGCAAAACCATGCGACGTCTACTCTGTTTTGCCCAAAGGCGAACAACCCTCTGTGTAGGACTCTAAAGACTTGACACTACGCTGGCAGTGGGTTTAACCACAGGCCGCAAGCGGTACTAGCTGTACGTAACGGTCCCCAGGTATATGCCGATAAGAAGACCGATGAGGTGAACCCATCCGAACTCCTACTGAGCTTGAATGTGACAATCTCCGTACAGTCCGGTCTGTTCGTCTGAGAGCATCGCATGTCGGGCCTAGGGGGGCGGTAAACGTCAGACCCCTAACAACGGTACAAGTCGTGCCGGAGTGTAGCCCAGAACACCCTGAGAAACTACTGGAAACACCACCAGTAATTCTCGCTTACCCTGGCCAAGGACTTTGTGTAATGGCTCTCCAAGACACAGCGCGATATCAACTCCCAATACCGGGAGAGACGAATCCTATCTAACCGCCTCCAAGTGCTTCGGGACTGCACCCAACTACTACCTGTTTGCACGACTCCTTTGAGCCATGGTAGGGTAGTAATCAAAGTACAGTGGGAACACACTCGAGGCGAAGTAGCAGTGTCAAGTCGACGGACTAAGCTGTACTCCTGTCTCCTGGGAACTGTTATCTGACGATAGGTATAATATCAACCAACAGTTCCCGACGAGTCCTGTCCAGTGTACTCGTAACCTAACGAGCACCCGCATACTATCTCCAGTACGACGTACTAATGGCTGTGGGACAGACCATCTCCCCTGCTGGGATGAGAAGCGTATACGCTAGTCTACTCCGGAGTATCGATGCCCCGTCTCGATAATCCTACGACTAGGGACCTGTATAAGGATGTGCTTGTAGATTACCCAGCCCCCACTAATGTGACTGCCATCACAACGCTGGTAATCAAGCAAAGATCCAAAGAGCTCCACTAATATGTATAAGCGATATGCTAAAAGAAACATATGTACATATTAAAGTAGAAACAAACCAAGTAGCATACTACCATTTTGAGCAAGATTGTCTATACAACTGTGAATATCCCAAGCTTCCATTAAGTAATATACAAACTAGTATGATACAGTAATGGACTCTAGGACATATACACTAGCAATCTCTCACTTGCACTAAGGCCATGTACTGGCGTATCGAAGACCTATCATCTCGAATAGCCTCTCGAACTACGTCTGAGGAATGACCTTTGTGAATGGATCTGCAGTGTTATCTTCTGTAGCAACCCTCCGAACTTCAATCTCCCGGCGATCCACGATCTCCCTGATCAGGTGATACTGCCTCAAGATGTGTCTGGACTTCTGATGGGACCTGGGTTCCTTTGCTAAAGCTATAGCCCGGTTGTTGTCACAATACAAAGGTATTGGATCAACAATGGACGGAACCACCTGAAGTTCTGTAAAGAACTTCTTCATCCAGACGGCTTCTTTTATGGCATCATATGCTGCGATATATTCCGCTTCCATCGTCGAGTCAGCAACGGTTTCCTGTTTGGAACTCTTCCAACACACCGCCCCTCCATTGAGGGTAAAGACATAACCCGACATGGATTTGGAGTCATCTTTGTCACTTTGGAAGCTGGAGTCAGCAAAGGCCTTGATTTGGAGGTCTTTTTCGCCGTAAACTAAAAACATATCCTTAGTCCTTCTCAGGTACTTCAGAATGTTCTTTACCGCTATCCAGTACTTCTCCCCAAGGTTTGACTGATACCGGCTTACTACACTCAGTGTATAAGCTACATCTGGTCTGGTACACAGTATCGCATACATTATAGAGCCTACCACAGAGGCGTAGGGTATAATAGACATGCGATCCCTTTCCAAATCAGTCTTAGGAGACATCTCTTTGGAGAGGGTGATCCCGTGACAAGCCGGTAAATTACCGCGCTTGGAATCTTCCATACTGAATCTTTTCAGTATAGTGTCGATGTACCTGGACTGTGAAAGTCCTAATAACCTCTTGGACCTATCACGATAGATCCGGATCCCTAGAATGTAAGAGGCATCACCCAGGTCTTTCATGGAGAACCTGTGTGACAAGAACCCTTTGACAGATTGTAGCATAGGAATGTCATTTCCTATCAAGAGAATGTCATCCACGTATAAAACGAGGAATACGACAGTTCGTGCTACAATCTTACTATAAATACATGGTTCATCTGGATTTTTGATAAAGCCAAATTCTTTGACCGTCTCATCAAAACAGATGTTCCAACTCCGCGATGCCTGCTTCAGTCCATAAATGGACTTAAGAAACTTGCACACCTTCCCGCTGCTCCCACTCTGAATAAAACCCTCCGGCTGGTCCATATAGACACACTACTCTAAATTTCCATTTAGAAAAGCGGTTTTTATATCCATCTGCCAAATCTCATAATCGTGGTAAGCAGCAATGACAAGAAGGATCCGAATGGATTTGAGCATAGTGATCAGTCGAAAATAATGTATTTTTAACACGTCAATTTCCCTATCTTTTGCATTCATCTAGAGGTGTTCGGTTTGCATATTTCACATATTAGCAAAACAATAGTAAAATACCGAATTACCTGTGTTGTACTCTAAAACCGGCATTTTTAGGGAAATTGACTGTTTATCATGGCATCGCATCATTCTTGTAGCGCAACACTTGTTTCGAAGTCTGTGCAGGAAATTCCAGAAACCGAGCCAAATTGTCAAAAGTGCTGATCAAAATTACACCAAGTCTAAGTCTGGTGATCTGGCACTAAACAATAAGGTGTAAAACTATTCCAGAAATTTATTCAAGGCCAATGGGCGCTTCCCGCCGCGGATCCGCGGCATGATGACGTCAGCAGAGAAGCAGAATTTCCCCATGTGTTTATTTCTAACGGCAAAGCTTCCAGAACTCTCCAAAAACTCCACGTGGCTTCATCTAGAAGGCTCAGCCTAAAGACCTAGTTCTAGAAGCCTCCCTCCAACTAACTTCTTCTAGAAGCCTCCTTATAACAACCTTCTTCTAGAAGTCTCCTTGTAACAAACTCATTCTAGAATATTCCCTCCAATAAACTTCTTCTAGAAGATTCTTTCTAACAACCTCATTTTGGAGGGAAAATTCAAATGAGGTGGTTCATTTTGGAGGGAAAATTCAAATGAGGTGGTTCATTTTGGAGGGAAAAGTTGTTCATTTCGGAGGGAAATTTGAAATTTGAATTCTAGATCTAGGGTTATGAAAGCTTATAAAAGGGAGCCTAGATCTAAGCTTAAGGGTTGTTCATTAGTTAATCTTCATCTCCCCCATTTCCATCTACAAGTTGAGTGACACATCTTGTAGCCCTAATCCAAAATCCAAGCCAAATTCAAGATCCCGAGTACCATTCAAGCGAGAAGCCTTCAACCTTTTAGGAGCGGAGCCGATCTTCAATCGAGCAAGTGATCCAAGCCGATCCGCGACTCAAGAAGACGAGTGAAGCCAAATCGACGATCGAGTTCTTCCTCTTGTAGTTCTTGAGCGATTTGTAACGGAATTGTTGATATAAATAAAAGGTGAAATTCTTTAATCTTGCTTTCTTTAAATTCTTGCATCATGATTCGATCTCAATTTGTGATTGTGGTTCTTGTTGTGATGTTTGAGTAAAACTCCGCTCGTGAAGGATTCGAGACGATCAATAGAATGATGATGTAACAAATCGTAAAACGATTCTTAATTCCTACGAGTTTTGTAAACCCTAGCAAATTGAAGAATCGACGACCTAGTTTCGTTGCGATGCTTTCTTGATTGTGATCGCTCGAAATTAGGGATCCACGATCGATTCTTGAATTTACTAGAGGCTAGAATGTGAATGATATTGACGAAGGAACAAGGGATAAATGATGAAACCCTAGTTTCACAAGAAATCCCCAATTCTCTTCGATCATCATCGATCTAGTATCAATTCATCGATGGATAAGAATACATAATCGCTAGATTTCATCACATCTATAGATCCGATCGATTCCTACGAGCCTCATTTCGATTCTTGATATTTGGTTTGGAAATCATCACATCTCAATTCTTGATTTTAATGTTTTCTTGTTATTAGATCTAGATTTTCCTAATTCTTGAACTTCAATTTACAAATCATGAATTGCTGTTTGTTTTCTTTTCTTTAATGTTTCAACTCATCTAAATCGAAACACGAACGATTACACTTTCCCTGTGGACGATCCGCACTTACTAACGCGCTACATTCGACACCGTTATTGATTGCTGTCGAAATAATTCTTTGATTGTGATTTCTATTCATTTTCTAAACCGACACACAAAGAAATGATCAATCAAATGACGCCGTTGCCGGGGATCATTTGATTTACACACACAATCGGAAAATATCATCAATCAAATAGCGCCGTTGCCGGGGATAGTGCGCTAATTGTTCGTTTTTTTTGAAATTTGAGTTGAAAAGTTTATTCCATTATAATTTTTGAGATCAAAATTCGGGCAAACACTAAACATGTTGTTGTGATTTGTTGCGAGGAAATCTGGAACTTGTGGAGCTGTGGAAATTTTTTCTGCAAATTCCAGAGAGCTTAGAAGGTAAACAGAGGCACACAGTAAAATTTTGGTGCAGAGATCTTTCAAACCCGCGGCGGATCTGCGGCATTAGGCGCTTATTGCGGCTAAACCGCGGCGCTACAGTAGCGCTACAGTAAACAAATTCTTAGGCGAATCCTCTGCTTTCTTATCTTCTCCCTAATCTGCTCCAATTAACAATTTGCTGCAGGTTTCTTTGCAAATAAATCGCAGCGCCGCAAAAAGCAATAAAATTGTGCGTGTTTTTGATTCTTGGTTGTTTGCATAATAATACGGACTTTAAGGGGCACGACCAAATCCAGATTAGGTGGGGAGTTCATTACCCTTCCTAAGCCCCAAAAATCACAAACTTGCATCCGCATTACCCTCATTAACTAAAAAATATCTAGAGATGACTCTAAGGACCGTCGCGCTCACTTAGGACAAGAGAAGGCCGTGGTTAATTCATTGCTTATCCGTGTTTCTTTTGTGGTGTCTAAGGCAAGTGTGTCGAAGGCTAGTGGTTACTTAATTAGGCCCACTACTTACGTAGTGGAGAACCTCCCACTTATCTGGCACTTACCTGGCCACAAGAGAGACAAAGAGGCAGTGGAGGATTGATCCTGCGACTTGTCTTTTGGCAGTTAGGAGCGGTCTAGAGCTTTGACCTAGGTGACCACTAGATTTTAGGGTTGCTTGTTGCATTTGTTGTGAACGCATCATTTTTTCAAAAAAAAAATTCGTCTATTTTTCGAACAAACACCAAAACACTTCACTCATTTCCCCTAATTATATCTACGCTGCCACTTGTAATAAACCCTTTTTAGTGTAAGATAGGCTGGACACGGGATTCTAGTGCCCGTTTAGTCCGCGTTCCTCTGATCGACCCAAAAGTCGGTATTTCTACATTTACCTCTTCTTTATCCACCACCACACCCACATCGATGGATCCATCTCCATCGAACTTCTTTACTACTACTCTGCCGCCATCCGTAGGTGCGCAGAATCCACCCCGCATCTCTCTCCAAGAGAGCTGCTATCCTACACGAGGTCCTCTTTCGACCTGTCTCTCCATTCCACCAGCCAACGGGGAAAATTTTCAAATAAAACCCCAATACATCAACTTTCTACCAAAATTTCACGGTCTCGAGTCTGAAGACGCATATGCCTTTATCACCAAATTTGAAAATGTATGCACAATGATGGGTACCTCACAGCTTTCTATGGATGCTGTGCGTCTACGTCTTCTCCCATTTACCTTGTGCGATATAGCCGAGAAGTGGCTTTACAACACAACCGCACATTCCATTACGAATTGGGAAGAATTCGTCAAAGCATTCCTTAAGAAATTCTACCCGAATCATAAAACAGCTCGAGTCCGCAGCGAAATCAATCAATCCACCCAGCTTCCAAATGAAACATTTTCACAATGTCTTGAACGCTTTAAGGATCTGTTAGTTCAATGTCCACATCACGGAATCCCGAGATGGGAACTGTGCCGAATCATTTATGAGGGCATTAATCCTAACACAAAACAGACCCTTGAATTAATGTGTCAAGGCAACTTCATGACTAAAGATGATGGGGAAGCCTGGAAATTCCTAGAAGATTTCGCTGAAAAATCTTTACAGTGGGAGGGTGTGAGTCAATCGTCTAGGGATGACATAATATTTCCATAGGAGTTAGAGCTGAAATTTCAGCTATCAATAAGAAACTCGACAATATGGAAAACAAATTTTTAGCCGCCGCCCTAAGTCAAATGTCACTCTCCAAAACTGTATGTGGATGCTGTTCTGATCCTTCTCACTTGACGAAAGAATGTCCGTTTCAAGGTCATGAGCATACCAATGCCGCATTTCAAAGACCTAGGAGCGATCCATATTCTTCCACATATAATCATGGTTGGAGGAATCACCCTAACTTTTCTTGGAACCAATCACAATCTCAAAACACGGTTCCAACCCAAAACAATTTCCAAAGGGTCCTCCACCACAACAGCAACCACTTCAATTGAGTCAGCACTCTTTCCAATCACAAAACTTCCAAAATCCGGCCAACACTTTTGCACCACATAAAAACTCTTTGCAATTGACCGGTACAGATAATACCTCTGCACTAGCACAAACCTTGGATACTTTCATGAAACAATCCATCCAAGGGACGGCAAGTTTGCAATCTTCCGTCGAGAATGTGATGAAGATCATTGTCTCTCAAAATGAGAATATCAAATCGATGGAAGCACAAATTGCACAACTAAAAGCCGAAATGAGCGCAAGAGAGAAAGGAAAACTTCCAGCTCAACCTTTACCCAATCCTGGCTATTCACATCTTTTGAATGCAATCACGTTGAGATCTGGAAGAGTGCTTGACAATCATGTTGGGGAAGAGATTGATGACACTGAAAAATCTATCAATGATAAACCTTTCCTTCCACTTTTACTTCTAATTCTGACCCCTGTTCTTCTACCCCACCACCTTCTTGCGAGCCTATTCTTCGTTTCCCACAAGGCTCGCCACCTCAGCCCACCTCTTCTAGTTCTTCACGGACGATCCCCACTTCTATTCTGGGATCAGGTCCACACACACTTCCTTCTCCTATGATGGACCCGGCGCTTATTACTAAAGCACCTTATCCTAATCGGTTAAGGGCTAACACATCGAGTCCACATATGGAGAAGATTATGGACATGTTTAAGCAAGTTAACATCAACATCCCTCTCCTAAATGCCATCCAACAAGTTCCTTCCTATGCGAAAACTCTTAAGAACTTATGCACTAGGAAGAGGAAGACTCAAGTGCCCAAGAAGATTTTCATGGCAAAGACAGTAGACACAGCTTTCCCCCAACAAGTACCGAGGAAAAGTAAGGACCCTGGCTTTCCTACTATTTCTATTTCTATTGGGGAAAAATACATCAACCGTGCTCTACTAGACCTTGGCGCTAGTGTTAACTTGCTTCCATACTCGGCTTACGAGCAACTAGGTATCAGAGTGTTAAAGCCCTCGAGCATAACTCTCCAGATGGCTGACCGATCAATCACCAAACCTAGGGGTGAACTGGAGGATGTGTTAATAAAAATCGGGGAATTCGTATTCCCTGTAGACTTTATTGTAATTGATACACAGCCTGTATCGAACCCACGGAATCAAATTCCGGTGATTTTAGGTCGCCCCTTTTTTGTCACTTCCAACGCTATCATCAACTGTCGTAATGGTTCTATGACCCTATCCTCCGGGAATAGGTCAATTGAACTGAACATTTACAAGTTGGGAAGTGTACCCTCCGAACCTACTGCTCAGGTCTGTTCTGTCGAATTAATGGATGTCGACAGCAGCGAATTTGATGATCCTCATGATACTGATCTTGACTTTTTTCACCCAACTATGTATCATACACATACGGACTCTTCCACTGAGATATCCGGGTCAACAACTAACACCGATTATGAACTGCTTTTAGAGTCTGAAGATCACCCCGCACTTTGTGATGACATTATTCATCAGGGTATTAATGGAACTTTTGAGGAAATCTTCGCTGATGAACTCGCATTTTTAAATGACACGGGTGTTGAGATGAATCATGTCCCAATCAATGAAATTGAACCTCCAGCCCTTCTTCTGAACTGCAAAGAGAATGCGAGCAATCCATCACATTCACTGCATCGTCTCTCCAAAATGAGACGTACACACATTCTATTCCACCACTTAACCTTTCCCCACTTCTTCTTCCACCAACCGGAGCACTGCATTGCTAAAATTTTTGAATGGTTGGTGTTAACTTTCGGTCTTTGCAAAGCTTGGCATCGACCATTAATTTTTGACCCCCTCATGTGATTTTCAAAAGATTAACATTGCATAACTCAAGTTTGGGGGGGGGGGGGCATTTTTTCTGGCTCTTGAAAAGAAAATTTTTACAAAATTTTGAGCCAAGAATAAGTTTGGGGGAGGATCTTTGTAAGTCTACGGTAGCGCCCCGGCCGTCTACAGACGCCAAATGCGGAACAAAAAAACTTTTAAACTAGCGCTATCGTATACTTTAACCCGGATCTGCCATTATTGCTAAACTAAAAAACTGTAAAGAGTGTAGAAAGGTTATACCGAACGATCCGAGTCTTTCGTTCTTTAACCATCATCCCACGCTCCGTTGCGGCTGCTCCGATCTCGTCAATCTCCGATCTGCTCGTCCAGGTGGCACCACGTCACTGATTCTTTAAACGGGCTCCCGCCTCTGACTTGAGGCAACTCGGTCGTCAAGTTTGCTAAAAGAGACGACCAAGAATGATGTAGAGAATGAGTAGATGACTTTGTCTCACTTCGTCCAAGTCCGTGGACGATCGGTTAATGAAGTTGCCGTGGGAATCGGGTGATGGAATGAAATGAGCTGTGAAATTCCATACACCCCAAAATCTATCATATCTTTTTTCCAAATGAAATCAACAAGTGAGTGAGTGAGAGGAGGGGGGCCGGCCATCTTATAGGATGGAGGAGGGTGAGTGTAGGAGCAATCAAGGAGGTGACCATAAACAAAGATCATGAAGAAATATCCTTAAGTAAACAAAACTCATTAATGAAATGAATGACTCACTAAACCTAGTCATCCATTCATTAATGCAACCAATGAAAACACAACACCAATTAACCAAGTCATCACCTTCTAGAACCTTCTAGAAGCATGACTCACTCTCATCCAAGAAAAGATAAATCCGTCTTTAACCGAATGTTAAAAGACGACAGATAGAAAACTGGAAACTGGCAACTTCCAAAAGTGATCCTGAAACGACTTTCAAGATAACCCCGTAACTGTATAAATATACCCGCATTTGTATTACGACCGAATACAAATGCAACTGAGACAAAGATATTATACCTACTCAATATAATACTCGGATCCGGCTTAAACCAAAGCCGACCAGTATCATCTGCCCGAAAAATAACACGTGCATAAACTCACGTGCATTTTCCGAACCCTGCCATAAAACCATACGGCCTCTACAACGTTTCGTCCGAACTTGGGAAACTGTCTGTGGGGGACTCTAATGACTCGTCAGTACCCTGGCAGTGGGTTTAACCACAAACCGTCAGCGGCACTAGCTATGCATAACGGCTGCCCATGGACCGACCTCAAGGGAGGCCGATGAGCGAACTCATCCGGAAACCCTACTGAGCCTAATAGTGACAATGTATATACAGTCCGGTCCGTTCGTCTATGAGTATCGCATATCTGCCTAGGGGGCTAGTAACGTCAGACCCCCAATAGCAGTATAAGTCGTGTCGGAGTGTAGCCCAATAACACCCTGAGATACTACTGGAGTACCTAGCAGTAAATCTCCTGCCACGGCCATGGACTATGTGTAATGGCTCTCCTAGACACAGCACGACCTCGCCCCCAATACCGGGAGAGACGAATCCCCTGCCGATCCGCTCACGTGCCTCCATACGGCTCGGGACTGTACCCAAAAGCTACCTGTTTGCACGACTCCTTTGAGCCGTGGTAGGGTAGAAATCAAAGCACAGTGGGAACTCACACGAGACAAATGACGACCTCAGGTCGATGAACTAACCTGTACACATGTCACCAGGGAACTGCTATCTGACGGTAGATATAATACTAACTAGCAGATTCCCGGCGAGTCCTGTCCGGTGTACTCATAACCCAATGAGCACCTGTATACATCTTAGGTGATCCAACTGACACCAGTGGCTTGTGAGACCGGCCACCGCCCCTCGTCGGGGTCTCGACTGTACACACTAGTCTACTCCGGAGTATCGATGCCCTGTCTCGAAACTCCCACGACTAGGGACCACAATTAAGGATATGCATATAAACTACCCAACTCTCACGTATATGATCGCCATCATACCGTTGGTAGTAAAGCAAGATCCTAAGGGCTCTATCAAAGTGTAACATGTAATCAGGCACCTGAACATGTACACGACTGATAAAGGCAAACCAGATAGCATACTATCATCTTGAGTAAGACTGTCCTACCGGTATAGGTCCTCCGCAATCATTGCAATCACGTACCTGCGATCCAATAATTGACTATGAGGGCACTATCTCCAACAATCTTCACTTAAATATTTTGACCCCGTTAATAAATTTCCTCCCAAGCTTACAGGTTTTTCGAGATTTAGCAGATGGCAACAGTGAGGACACTGTTGAAAACAAGTTTGGGGGAGGTTTGTGCTTATTTTCGCATCATTTGCATCATACTTTGCATAAGCACAAAACATTTTGAAAAAACCTATAAAAATTTAAAAATTTTCAAAAAAATAAAAATATTTTTGTACATAAATAAGATAATAAAAGATTAGATAGTGAAAAATTACATCCAAAAGATTGGAAAAATTTAAGAAAACCAAGAAAATTAGAAGTTTTCTTATACGAACTAGTAATAAGTAGTTATGAGCCGTTGTTAAACCAAGAAAATTAGAAGTTTTCTTATACGAACTAGTAATAAGTAGTTATGAGCCGTTGTCCCAAGGGTTAGTAAGATGAAAGAAGTCACTAATCTGAGGATAAAAATAAGTCTGAAAAATAGTTCCTATTCTGGAAGCCAAACATTTTTGAACGTTGATACCCTACTATTCGCATTTACATACGTCTTGAAACTCGGGATAGTAGAGGATACTTTGAAATGCTCTTGTCTAAAAGCCAAAGTATGAAGGAAATAAAAAAATGAATAAAATATAAAATGGTGAGAAAAATGGACACTGGTTTTGTTATCGCCAAGGCAGCAGTAAAAAAATATAGTGATGGTGCCTCTTCACCTAGTGCCCTAAGGCCAACTGGTCTGGGAGTCACTACTAAGCCTTAGGTGGTGCAAGATGAGGAAAAACACCAAATAAGCAAGCACATGAGTAATCGGTCGGTTAGTACCTCAAGAAATATTAACGGCCGCATGAAAGTGTGTGAGCAAAATTCATCTAAATATTCATTAATTAAAAAGTATTGAGGCAGATGGGCAAGAGTATGATAGCTTGAATTGAATTCTCCGGGTGTAGGGATGTCTTTTACACACACGTAGGGTTATATGATCGATGTTTGGAAGAAAGATAGGAATGAAGAATAAGACGATGTTTTATTAAGGGATGACGCGATTTCTAACATCTTTTCATGACTATTAAGATAGGGCTCATGGCAACCGAAAAGCTAGCTTAGTTGGAAACCCTAATTTTCAAAGTCTTTCTTTTACAATTCTTATCTTTAAATGTAATATTCACGATCTTCCTTTTATTATTGGATTTTGTGGGTGCAATCCGCTGAAAACCCTCAGGAGACAACACTCCTCCTACTAGGGACACCTAGAGGTTTAAAGGCTTGTTGCACGTGCTCAGTGCAATCGTGTTGCCTACGAAAGTGTGCTAGTTAGTTTTTCTCTTTCTTTATTTTCTCCTTCTCTTTTTAATAAAACAGTTCGCTCGAGACGACCGAAAATAAGTTTGGGGGAATTTGATCAGTCGAAAATAATGTATTTTTAACACGTCAATTTCCCTATCTTTTGCATTCATCTAGAGGTGTTCGGTTTGCATATTTCACATATTAGCAAAACAATAGTAAAATACCGAATTACCTGTGTTGTACTCTAAAACCGGCATTTTTAGGGAAATTGACTGTTTATCATGGCATCGCATCATTCTTGTAGCGCAACACTTGTTTCGAAGTCTGTGCAGGAAATTCCAGAAACCGAGCCAAATTGTCAAAAGTGCTGATCAAAATTACACCAAGTCTAAGTTTGGTGATCTGGCAGTAAACAATAAGGTGTAAAACTATTCCAGAAATTTATTCAAGGCCAAAGGGCGCTTCCCGCCGCGGATTCGCGGCATGATGACGTCAGCAGAGAAGCAGATTTTCCCATGTTCTTATTTCTAACGGCAAAGCTTCCAGAACTCTCCAGAAACTCCACGTGGCTTCATCTAGAAGGCTCGGCCTAACAACTTAGTTCTAGAAGCCCCCCTCCAACTAACTTCTTCTAGAAGCCTCCTTATAACAACCTTCTTCTAGAAGCCTCCTTGTAACAACCTCATTCTAGAATATTCCCTCCAACAAACTTCTTCTAGAAGATTCTTTCTAACAACCTCATTTTGGAGGGAAAATTCAAATGAGGTAGTTCATTTTGGAGGGAAAATTCAAATGAGGCGGTTCATTTTGGAGGGAAAATTCAAATGAGGTGGTTCATTTTGGAGGGAAAATTCAAATGAGGTGGTTCATTTTGGAGGGAAAAGTTGTTCATTTTGGAGGGAAATTTGAAATTTGAATTCTAGATCTAGGGTTATGAAAGCTTATAAAAAGGAGCCTAGATCTAAGCTTAAGGGTTGTTCATTAGTTAATCTTCATCTCTCACATTTCCATCTACAAGTTGAGTGACACATCTTGTAGCCCTAATCCAAAATCCAAGCCAAATTCAAGATCCCGAGTACCATTCAAGCGAGAAGCCTTCAACCTTTTAGGAGCGGAGCCGATCTTCAATCGAGCAAGTGATCCAAGCCGATCCACGACTCAAGGAGACGAGCGAAGCCAAATCGACGATCGAGTTCTTCCTCTTGTAGTTCTTGAGCGATTTGTAACGGAATTGTTGATATAAATAAAAGGTGAAATTCTTTAATCTTGCTTTCTTTAAATTCTTGCATCATGATTCGATCTCAATTTGTGATTGTGGTTCTTGTTGTGATGTTTGAGTAAAACTCCGCTCGTGAAGGAGTCGAGACGATCAATAGAATGATGATGCAACAAATCGTAAAACGATTCTTAAGTCCTACGAGTTTTGTAAACCCTAGCAAATTGAAGAATCGACGACCTAGTTTCGTTGCGATGCTTTCTTGATTGTGATCGCTCGAAATTAGGGATCCACGATCGATTCTTGAATTTACTATAGGCTAGAATGTGAATGATATCGACGAAGGAACAAGGGATAAATGATGAAACCCTAGTTCACAAGAAATCCCCAATTCTCGTCGATCATCATCGATCTAGTATCAATTCATCGATGAATAAGAATACGTAATCGCTAGATTTCATCACATCTATAGATCCGATCGATTCCTACGAGCCTCATTTTGATTCTTGATACTCGGTTTGGAAATCATCACATCTCAATTCTTGATTTTAATGTTTTCTTGTTATTAGATCTAGATTTTCCTAATTCTTGAACTTCAATTTACAAATCATGAATTGTTGTTTGTTTTCTTTTCTTTAATGTTTCAACTCATCTAAATCGAAACACGAACGATTATACTTTCCCTGTGGACGATCCGCACTTACTAACGCGCTACATTCGACACCGTTATTGATTGCGGTCGAAATAATTCTTTGATTGTGATTTCTATTCATTTTCTAAACCGACACACAAAGAAATGATCAATCAAATGGCGCCGTTGCCGGGGATCATTTGATTTACACACACAATCGGAAAATATCATCAATAAAATGGCGCCGTTGCCGGGGATAGTGCGCTAATTGTTCGGTTTTTTTGAAATTTGAGTTGAAAAGTTTATTCCATTATAATTTTTGAGATCAAAATTCGGGCAAACACTAAACGTGTTGTTGTGATTTGTTGCGAGGAAATCTGCAACTTGTGGAGCTGTGGAAATTTTTTTCTGCAAATTCCAGAGAGCTTAGAAGGTAAACAGAGGCACACTGTAAAATTTTGGTGCAGAGATCTTTCAAACCCGCGGCGGATCTGCGGCATTAGGCGCTTATTGCGGCTAAACCGCGGCGCTACAGTAGCGCTACAGTAAACAAATTCTTAGGCGAATCCTCTGCTTTCTTATCTTCTCCCTAATCTGCTCCAATTAACAATTTGCTGCAGGTTTCTTTGCAAATAAATCGCAGCGCCGCAAAAAGCAATAAAATTGTGCGTGTTTTTGATTCTTGGTTGTTTGCATAATAATACGGACTTTAAGGGGCACGACCAAATCCAGATTAGGTGGGGAGTTCATTACTCTTCCTAAGCCCCAAAAATCACAAACTTGCATCCGCATTACCCTCATTAACTAAAAAATATCTAGAGATGACTCTAAGGACCGTCGCGCTCACTTAGGACAAGAGAAGGCCGTGGTTAATTCATTGCTTATCCGCGTTTCTTTTGTGGTGTCTAAGGCAAGTGTGTCGAAGGCTAGTGGTTACTTAATTAGGCCCACTACTTACGTAGTGGAGAACCTCCCACTTACCTGGCACTTACCTGGCCACAGGAGAGACACAGAGGCAGTGGAGGATTGATCCTGCGACTTGTCTTTTGGCAGTTAGGAGCGGTCTAGAGCTTTGACCTAGGTGACCACTAGATTTTAGGGTTGCTTGTTGCATTTGTTGTGAACGCATCATTTTTTCAAAAAAAAAAATTCGTCTATTTTTCGAACAAACACCAAAACACTTCACTCATTTCCCCTAATTATATCTACGCTGCCACTTGTAATAAACCCTTTTTAGTGTAAGATAGGCTGGACACGGGATTCTAGTGCCCGTTTAGTCCGCGTTCCTCTGATCGACCCAAAAGTCGGTATTTCTACATTTACCTCTTCTTTATCCACCACCACACCCACATCGATGGATCCATCTCCATCGAACTTCTTTACTACTACTCTGCCGCCATCCGTAGGTGCGCAGAATCCACCCCGCATCTCTCTCCAAGAGAGCTGCTATCCTACACGAGGTCCTCTTTCGACCTCTCTCTCCATTCCACCAGCCAACGGGGAAAATTTTCAAATAAAACCCCAATACATCAACTTTCTACCAAAATTTCACGGTCTCGAGTCTGAAGACGCATATGCCTTTATCACCAAATTTGAAAATGTATGCACAATGATGGGTACCTCACAGCTTTCTATGGATGCTGTGCGTCTACGTCTTCTCCCATTTACCTTGTGCGATATAGCCGAGAAGTGGCTTTACAACACAACCGCACATTCCATTACGAATTGGGAAGAATTCTTCAAAGCATTCCTTAAGAAATTCTACCCGAATCATAAAACAGCTCGAGTCCGCAGCGAAATCAATCAATCCACCCAGCTTCCAAATGAAACATTTTCACAATGTCTTGAACGCTTTAAGGATCTGTTAGTTCAATGTCCACATCACGGAATCCCGAGATGGGAACTGTGCCGAATCATTTATGAGGGCATTAATCCTAACACAAAACAGACCCTTGAATTAATGTGTCAAGGCAACTTCATGACTAAAGATGATGGGGAAGCCTGGAAATTCCTAGAAGATTTCGCTGAAAAATCTTTACAGTGGGAGGGTGTGAGTCAATCGTCTAGGGATGACATAATATTTCCATAGGAGTTAGAGCTGAAATTTCAGCTATCAATAAGAAACTCGACAATATGGAAAACAAATTTTTAGCCGCCGCCCTAAGTCAAATGTCACTCTCCAAAACTGTATGTGGATGCTGTTCTGATCCTTCTCACTTGACGAAAGAATGTCCGTTTCAAGGTCATGAGCATACCAATGCCGCATTTCAAAGACCTAGGAGCGATCCATATTCTTCTACATATAATCATGGTTGGAGGAATCACCCTAACTTTTCTTGGAACCGATCACAATCTCAAAACACGGTTCCAACCCAAAACAATTTCCAAAGGGTCCTCCACCACAACAGCAACCACTTCAATTGAGTCAGCACTCTTTCCAATCACAAAACTTCCAAAATCCGGCCAACACTTTTGCACCACATAAAAACTCTTTGCAATTGACCGGTACAGATAATACCTCTGCACTAGCACAAACCTTGGATACTTTCATGAAACAATCCATCCAAGGGACGACAAGTTTGCAATCTTCCGTCGAGAATGTGATGAAGATCATTGTCTCTTAAAATGAGAATATCAAATCGATGGAAGCATAAATTGCACAACTAAAAGCCGAAATGAGCGCAAGAGAGAAAGGGAAACTTCCAGCTCAACCTTTACCCAATCCTGGCTATTCACATCTTTTGAATGCAATCACGTTGAGATCTGGAAGAGTGCTTGACAATCATGTTGGGGAAGAGATTGATGACACTGAAAAATCTATCAATGATACCCCGGCTGAGACCTTTCCTTCCACTTCTACTTCTAATTCTGACCCCTGTTCTTCTACCCCACCACCTTCTTGCGAGCCTATTCTTCGTTTCCCACAAGGCTCGCCACCTCAGCCCACCTCTTCTAGTTCTTCACGGATGATCCCCACTTCTATTCTGGGATCAGGTCCACACACACTTCCTTCTCCTATGATGGACCCGGCGCTTATTACTAAAGCACCTTATCCTAATCGGTTAAGGGCTAACACATCGAGTCCACATATGGAGAAGATTATGGACATGTTTAAGCAAGTTAACATCAACATCCCTCTCCTAGATGCCATCCAACAAGTTCCGTCCTATGCGAAAACTCTTAAGAACTTGTGCACTAGGAAGAGGAAGACTCAAGTGCCCAAGAAGATTTTCATGGCAAAGACAGTAGACACAGCTTTCCCCCAACAAGTACCGAGGAAACGTAAGGACCCTGGCTGTCCTACTATTTCTATTTCTATTGGGGAAAAATACATCAACCGTGCTCTACTAGACCTTGGCGCTAGTGTTAACTTGCTTCCATACTCGGCTTACGAGCAACTAGGTATCGGAGTGTTAAAGCCCTCGAGCATGACTCTCCAGATGGCTGACCGATCAATCACCAAACCTAGGGGTGAACTGGAGGATGTGTTAATAAAAATCGGGGAATTCGTATTCCCTGTAGACTTTATTGTAATTGATACACAGCCTGTAGCGAACCCACGGAATCAAATTCCGGTGATTTTAGGTCGCCCCTTTTTGGTCACTTCCAACGCTATCATCAACTGTCGTAATGGTTCTATGACCCTATCCTTAGGGAATAGGTCAATTGAACTGAACATTTACAAGTTGGGAAGTGTACCCTCCGAACCTACTGCTCAG
This sequence comes from Agapanthus africanus, assembly GCA_030015575.1. Taxonomy (NCBI): domain Eukaryota; kingdom Viridiplantae; phylum Streptophyta; class Magnoliopsida; order Asparagales; family Amaryllidaceae; genus Agapanthus; species Agapanthus africanus. The sequence goes on along the minus strand of JASDDO010000016.1, from coordinate 37,493,246 downwards.
GTCTGTTCTGTCGAATTAATGGATGTCGACAGCAGCGAATTTGATGATCCTCATGATACTGATCTTGACTCTTTTCATACGTTATTGTTTGACCCAACTATATATCATACACATACGGACTCTTCCACTGAGATATCCGGGTCAACAACTAACACCGATTATGAACTGCTTTTAGAGTCTGAAGATCACCCCGCACTTTGTGATGACATTATTCATCGGGGTATTAATGGAACTTTTGAGGAAATCTTCGCTGATGAACTCGCATTTTTAAATGACCCGGGTGTTGAGATGAATCATGTCCCAACCAATGAAATTGAACCTCCAGCCCTTCTTCTGAACTGTAAAGAGAATGCGAGCAATCCATCACATTCACTGCATCGTCTCTCCAAAATGAGACGCACACACATTCTATTCCACTACTTAACCTTTCCCCACTTCTTCTTCCACCAACCGGAGCACTGCATTGCTAAAATTTTTGAATGGTTGGTGTTAACTTTCGGTCTTTGCAAAGCTTGGCATCGACCACTAATTTTTGACCCCCTCATGTGATTTTCAAAAGATTAACATTGCATAACTCAAGTTTGGGGGGGGCATTTTTTCTGGCTCTTGAAAAGAAAATTTTTACAAAATTTTGAGCCAAGAATAAGTTTGGGGGAGGAAAAACACCAAATAAGCAAGCACATGAGTAATCGGTCGGTTAGTACCTCAAGAAGTATTAACGGCCGCATGAAAGTGTGTGAGCAAAATTCATCTAAATATTCATTAATTAAAAAGTATTGAGGCAGATGGGCAAGAGTATGATAGCTTGAATTGATTTCTCCGGGTGTAGGGATGTCTTTTACACACACGTAGGGTTATATGATCGATGTTTGGAAGAAATATAGGAATGAAGAATAAGACGATGTTTTATTAAGGGATGACGCGATTTCTAACATCTTTTATGACTATTAAGATAGGGCTCATGACAACCGAAAAGCTATCTTAGTTGGAAACCCTAATTTTCAAAGTCTTTCTTTTACAATTCTTATCTTTAAATGTAATATTCACGATCTTCCTTTTATTATTGGATTTTGTGGGTGCAATCCGCTGAAAACCCTCAGGAGACAACACTCCTCCTACTAGGGACACCTAGAGGTTTAAAGGCTTGTTGCACGTGCTCAGTGCAATCGTGTTGCCTACGAAAGTGTTCTAGTTAGTTTTTCTCTTTCTTTATTTTCTCCTTCTCTTTTTAATAAAACAGTTCGCTCGAGACGACCGAAAATAAGTTTGGGGGAATTTGATCAGTCGAAAATAATGTATTTTTAACACGTCAATTTCCCTATCTTTTGCATTCATCTAGAGGTGTTCGGTTTGCATATTTCACATATTAGCAAAACAATAGTAAAATACCGAATTACCTGTGTTTTACTCTAAAACCGGCATTTTTAGGGAAATTGACTGTTTATCATGGCATCGCATCATTCTTGTAGCGCAACACTTGTTTCGAAGTCTGTGCAGGAAATTCCAGAAACCGAGCCAAATTGTCAAAAGTGCTGATCAAAATTACACCAAGTCTAAGTTTGGTCATCTGGCAGTAAACAATAAGGTGTAAAACTATTCCAGAAATTTATTCAAGGCCAATGGGCGCTTCCCGCCGCGGATCCGCGGCATGATGACGTCAGCAGAGAAGCAGATTTTCCCCATGTGCTTATTTCTAACGGCAAAGCTTCCAGAACTCTCCAGAAACTCCACGTGGCTTCATCTAGAAGGCTCGGCCTAACAACTTAGTTCTAGAAGCCTCCCTCCAACTAACTTCTTCTAGAAGCCTCCTTATAACAACCTTCTTCTAGAAGCCTCCTTGTAACAACCTCATTCTAGAATATTCCCTCCAACAAACTTCTTCTAGAAGATTCTTTCTAACAACCTCATTTTGGAGGGAAAATTCAAATGAGGTAGTTCATTTTGGAGGGAAAATTCAAATGAGGTGGTTCATTTTGGAGGGAAAAGTTGTTCATTTTGGAGGGAAATTTGAAATTTGAATTCTAGATCTAGGGTTACGAAAGCTTATAAAAGGCAGCCTAGATCTAAGCTTAAGGGTTGTTCATTAGTTAATCTTCATCTCTCCCATTTCCATCTACAAGTTGAGTGACACATCTTGTAGCCCTAATCCAAAATCCAAGCCAAATTCAAGATCCCGAGTACCATTCAAGCGAGAAGCCTTCAACCTTTTAGGAGCGGAGCCGATCTTCAATCGAGCAAGTGATCCAAGCCGACCCACGACTCAAGGAGACGAGCGAAGCCAAATCGACGATCGAGTTCTTCCTCTTGTAGTTCTTGAGCGATTTGTAACGGAATTGTTGATATAAATAAAAGGTGAAATTCTTTAATCTTGCTTTCTTTAAATTCTTGCATCATGATTCGATCTCAATTTGTGATTGTGGTTCTTGTTCTGATGTTTGAGTAAAACTCCGCTCGTGAAGGAGTCGAGACGATCAATAGAATGATGATGTAACAAATCGTAAAACAATTCTTAAGTCCTACGAGTTTTGTAAACCCTAGCAAATTGAAGAATCGACGACCTAGTTTCGTTGCGATGCTTTCTTGATTGTGATCGCTCGAAATTAGGGATCCACGATCGATTCTTGAATTTACTAGAGGCTAGAATGTGAATGATATCGACGAAGGAACAAGGGATAAATGATGAAACCCTAGTTTCACAAGAAATCCCCAATTCTCGTCGATCATCATCGATCTAGTATCAATTCATCGATGAATAAGAATACGTAATCGCTAGATTTCATCACATCTATAGATCCGATCGATTCCTACGAGCCTCATTTCGATTCTTGATACTTGGTTTGGAAATCATCACATCTCAATTCTTGATTTTAATGTTTTCTTGTTATTAGATCTAGATTTTCCTAATTCTTGAACTTCAATTTACAAATCATGAATTGTTGTTTGTTTTCTTTTCTTTAATGTTTCAACTCATCTAAATCGAAACACGAACGATTATACTTTTCCTGTGGACGATCCGCACTTACTAACGCGCTACATTCGACACCGATTTCTATACATTTTCTACATACACACCGAGAATTCGTTTCAATCACATAGCCACTGGAGAAAAGGTTTCGTCATAGTCCAAACCAGGTCTTTGACGAAAACCCTTTGCAACAAGTCTAGCCTTATAGGTCTCAGCCTGTCCATCTACACCAATCTTCCTTTTGAAGATCCATTTGCAGCCTACGAGTTTTACCCCTTCTGGAGCAACGTCCAAAGTCCATACTTTGTTGGTGTACATAGACTCCATCTCGGTCCGCATTGCATCCAGCCATTTTACCGAGTCAGTGCTCTGAATGGCCTGCTGGAAGCTAGTCGGCTCATCATTATCAATGATGCAATACTCTCTATCCCCGTCTATGAGAAAACCGTAGTATCTCTCGGGCGGATGAGACTGCCTACTACTCCTGCGGAGTGGCGCAGGAATGTTCTGTTCTTTCGAACCCTCTGGTTCTACTAAGCTTTCAGTAATAGCTTATGGTTCTAGAATTTCTTCCAGTTCTATTGCGCTCCCACTTATTTCTTTTTCTAAGAACTCAGTTTCCAAGAAGTAGGCATGACGAGAAACAAAAAACTTTTGTTCCTCTGCGTAATAGAAGAAATATCCCTTGGAGTTCTTTGGATATCCCACAAACTTGCACTGTACTGAGCGTGCCTCGAGTTTGTCCGCATGCTGCTTTTTGACAAAAGCTGGACATCCCCATGTCTTAATGTGTTTAAGATAGGGTTTCTTCCCACTCCACATCTGATATAGTGTGGTAGGCACTGACTTAGTTGGAACTCGGTTCAAAAGATATGCAGCTGATTCTAGTGCATATCCCCAGAAAGATCGCGGTAACTCAGCGTTACTCATCATGGAATGTACCATATCCAATAGGGTTTGGTTCCGTCTCTCCGACACACCATTGTGTTGTGGTGTGTATGGAGGAGTAAGTTGAGAGAGAATTCCATTCCCTTTTAGGTAATCCAGGAACTCGGTACTCAAGTATTCACCACCTCGATCAGATCTTAGTGTCTTGATAGTTTTGCCCGTTTGTTTTTCTACTTCATTCTTGTATTCCTGGAATTTTTCAAAGGCTTCAGATTTATGCTTCATTAAGAAGACATGTCCATACCTTGAAAAATCATCCGTAAAAGTACTGAAGTAAGAATAACCACTTCGCGCATGTATAGACATTGGACCACATACATCGCTGTATACGAGTCCCAAGAGCTCGCTTGCTCTTACTCCGTGTCCAGTGAACGAAGTCTTTGTCATCTTTCCTTTGAGACATGATTGACAAGTTTCATATGATTGATATTCGAACGGATCCAAATATCCTTCTTTATGTAACTTAGTCAACCTTGTCTCATTGATGTGACCCAGTCTACAATGCCATAAGAAAGTATGATTTAATTCTGGAGACTTTCTTTTGTGTGTATTCTGGATATTGAAAATCTGTGGTTGGTTCAATACATATATACCGTTGCTTAATGTACCCGACCCAATCAAAACATGATTAAGGTGAATGTTTACAACATTGCTTACAAATGTAAAATCATAACCTTCTTTAGATATTAAAGATACATATATGATATTACAAGTCGCACTGGGTACAAAATAACAGTCGCGCAAAACCAAAACATGTCCATCTGTCAATCCCAAGTGATAGTCCCCTGCGGACTCAGCATCCATGCCTGCTCTGTTCGCAACTCTGAGGGTCATATCACCTGCCTTCAGAACCCTACGCTTTCTCAGTTCCTGCAAAGAATTACAGATATGAGATCCCGATCCGGTATCCAATACCCAGGAGGTAGAGTTGATTGATAGATAGTTTTCAATAACATACACACCTGAAGCCGAAGCCACAACTTGCTTCGGGTCCTGGTTCTTGTCCTTTCAAGCCCTGCACTCTTTCTTCCAGTGTCCTTTCTTGTGACAATAAAAGCATTCTTCCTTTCCCACAAGCTGTCCCGCTACCTTTGCCTTTCCCTTGGCTTCCACTTTACTAACACCGCCCCTTGGTTTGGTGGGGGCCTTCTTCTTCTTTCCTTTTGCTTTCGCTTTGGACCTAGAAGAAGAAGCTCCTCTAACAGACAAAGCGGGTGTTTCCATGACTTTCTGTAGGGTGCCCTCTGCACTCCTCAACATGTTGAGGAGTTCCGGAAGTTCAACTTCTTTTCCTTGCATGTTGAAGTTCAGGATAAACTGGACGTAAGTGGAAGGAAGGGACTGGAGAAACAAGTCAGTGTAGAGCTCATTCTCTAACGTGGTCTCGAGGTCCGCGAGCTCTTCAATGTAGCTAATCATCTTAAGCACGTGTTCCGCTACAGATGATCTGTTGGCCAACCTCGCTGAAAACAACTTTTTCGAGGTTTCGTATCTGGCGATACGGGATTGCTCTCCATATAGTTCCTTAGTATGGAGAAATATGGATTCAAGGTCCATATTCTCGTGCCTCCTATGATGTTCATTGTCCATAGAGGCAAGCACGAGTCACTTGGCCTTCGCGCAGTCAATCTCCCAGGTCTTACGGATTTCCTTATCCGCGACGCTGGATTCTGGACCTGGGACGGCGGGGGCTTTACTGGTAAGGAGATACCCCAACTTGTCATAAGTGATTGCCATTTTGACATTCCTGAGCCAATCTTTGTAGTTTGGCCATGTCAGTATATTTTTATCTAGTAGTAACTTAAGGCCGGTCATGATGTTTGTTCGCTGCAATTAGGAGAGAGAGAAGAAACACTTTAGCATGATGCTCTTGCAAGTTTAGAGTGGTTTTTAGTTTGTCCAAACAGGATGGCTCCCACTGTTTCTCGAATCCTTCCTCAAACCATAAAAAAAGAATTAGTCGGGATCAATCTCACTGTACAATACTTGCTTAACCGTTCAGCCAGGCCAGTGTCGGTACTTCGAGGGAAGTTTTACGACGCTTTCGCGAAGTTCCTTAATTAAATAACCTCTTTTCCCTATGGGCGTAGCCCGGCTAACACCTTTCTAGACACCTACTTAGTTTATAGCATTGATCGTTAAGTGAGAGAGTTTCCCGAGAAGTAGCATATACTCACAGTAGGATCGGGATCCAAATATTATCGTGTGATAAAGCTGAAGGAATCCTACCAAAATCATCACACTCCAAATGGTATGCAACACTAGCAAGTTTCAGTTTCTTTAGAAACTCCCGATGTGGATTTTTGGCCCATGCTCTTATGACCTTGACTTTGGCCAACAAATCATAAGTTACATGTCAAGTTCTACCAGTCATTTTCCAGGTTAATTTGAACCCACCCGTACTTTGGCCAACAAGGCAGTACGACTGTCCCAAACCAACGCATCTATCTATGCTACATATGAATATCCAATAGCTACTAATCACTATGCCTTGACTTTGGCCGACAAACACAGCTTGAATACTATTGACTATCCATATGAAATGACGGAGGGCTACGAATGGTTTTGGCGAAACCGTGAACGTAGTGAACTTGATATAATCGAAGGAACCTGATAGCTTTTAAAAGGAGTGGTTTAAGCTCCGCGTTTTTAAAAGTTTTCTGTTTTGGAAAAATCGAGTGGTTTTGAAATTGTTCCAACGATTTAACTTTGGTTTATTTTCTTTGCATTAATATAATGCGTCCCATCAATTAATCCTACCATTGCAGAAAACAACGAAAATATGACGTACGCTTATGCCATCCGCATTCGCCACGGGGCCCCGTCATCACCCGTTAGGTTACTTAACTAACGACAGAGCGGGGGCTAGACTAGCGCGGATGCAAAACATAAGCAACACCTACTAGATATCATATATAGATATATACATTCTTCAGATGCAATGATAGCCGTTCCAGATCACAGATGAACACATTGGATATGCTAGGAATCCGCGTTTCGTTCGAGTCTGCAACGAAAGACGGATTACACGGTCGCGATGAATAGCCAAACCCCACCCTAGACCCCTACGGGTGCGGCAAACTACCCGCCAAGTACCCGAAGTGAAGCAACCTCCCTCAACAACGTGAGTAGGCCACTCGGCACTTCAAAGTACCCGGTAGTTTGTGCACCCCTCCTTGGGTCTATCCTAGGAGCAAAAACAGTAAAAGAAATAATATACAATGGCGGCTACAACCTCAACCACCATGTGCGGCCATAAAAATAATATTACATCAATTTACAATTTACATCAAATGAAAGATAAAGAAACCCTCATCTCACAACCCCGACTATTCATCCGCGACAATCCAACAAGTTCATATACACAATCCAACATCACAGATCACAGATATGCACAACTCCTACTAATCGACGTATAGCGATTAGTCGATGTTCAGTACATATATCACATTACAGATATAACCAATTAGCCAAAGTTTATAGAATTTCGATCAATATTTCAATTTGAAACTACCCCAAATACAATACTGTTCTCTGAAGAATCTGGGCAGAAAAAAATCATCTTAAAAATTACAAAACATCAGTCTGAACACACTGCAGGAAAAACGAGTCGCGACCGAGTCGACTCGGCCGCGGATCCGCGGCGAAACGCTTGGTTTCGCCGCGCTTCCGTGGCAGTCTGATCGAGTCATGGGCTCATTTTTCTGAGGTGTTCCTAAAAAACCCTGAACGTATTTTTCAGGTCTGTGGAAATATTTTTGGACCTGTTTTAAAAATCGGAAGAAAACACTAAAATTTGACGTATTTTGTGATTTTTTACGGATCGAAGTTCTAAACACTTTGCTAACAAGTTAGTTGTTGTTTAGCTAGACTCTGATACCACTGTAAGTCCACGTTACCCACCCCGGTGTTAGTATACGCCCTAGAGGCCAGTATTGTACAGATGATGTATATTATATTGGATGCTTGGACATATATAGAGATGACTTTCTTTCTCGATATGATAGTATGCTATTTGGTTGATCTTTATCTTAACATGTATACTTGTCTCTTTATTCTGTCTTATAGTTACATGTTGGTAAAGCCCTTAGGATGTGTACTTGACTGCGTGGACTATGATGCGGATCATACTAGTGGGGACATGGTAGTCCATAAGTACATCCTTCAAGGTCCCTAGTCGTGGGTGTATCGAGACGGGGTATCGATATACCAGTGTAGACTAGCGTATACGCTTCTTGACCCATGAGATGGGCGATGGATGATCCCATATCCATTGGTGTTTGACATCAGAGATGGTATACGGGTGCTCAGTGGAGACTGGGTACACTGGACGGACTCGCCGAGAACTCCCAGATGGTATTATACCTCACGTCAGATGGCAGTTATCAGGTGACACTTGTGCATGTTAGTCTGTAGACCCGAGATCGTCATAGAGTCTTGTGTGATTCCCACCGTGCTTTGATTTCCACCTTACCACATCCATGAGGGCGTGCAAAACGGTGGTTTTTGGGTACAGTCCCGAGTCACATGGAGGCAATGAGCGATAGGAGGGGTTTCGTCTCTCCCGGTATTGGGGGTTGATGTTGCACTGTGCTCGATTGGCAGTAACAAGGAAGTCCCTGGCCAGGGCTGATTAGAGATTTACTGGTAAGTGTTACCAGTAGTTTCTCGACCCGTTATGAGCCTCACATCGGCACGACTTATCGGTTATTGGGGTCTGACGTTTACCACCCCTAGACTTGATATGCGACATATCAAACGAGGAGACCGGAATGCGCGGGTAGTGTTGCCGGTTGGCTCGACGGGAGTTGTAGCAGGTTCGCTTATTTTCTTCTGATCGCTCAATACCCGGGTGGCCGTTACGTTTAGCTGACCGCTTGCGGCTTGGGGGTGCTTGATATGATCATCACCCACTGCCGGCGTATTGACGAGTCTTAGAGTCCCACAAAGGAGTTACCTAGTCCAGGAGAAACGTTGTGGTGCGCGTATGCGATATGCGCATGGACCCGGTTAAAATGCGCGTATGAGATACCGTACATTAATCGGGCGGCTTGCTTTTGGTTGGGTCGTATGTGATATGTCCGGATTGATAAATCAAGTGTTGATTTATCATTTAACCATTAGATTCTCACTAGAAATCCTTTCTTGTATTTTTGGATGTATGCATGCATGTATGCATTCTTTCTTGTTTCATGCACATATGGATGTGCATGTACACATACATACATACATCATCCTTCATGAATGTATACACAAAGAAAATGGTGGCAATATAAGACTCACACCATGGTTTTAAATATATGGATTATTATTGCATTTGATTTAAAACAAAAGGAAAAAGGAAAGGATAATTCATGGTTTCTTTCTACACTCTTCCTTGACCTAACCATGCTCACCCACCATTTAACCATGGATTAACTTTCCTTTTGGGTTTTAACTCAAGTTCAATAATATCCTTATTGTTCAACCATGGTTTGAGATGAGAGGTATAAAATATATATAGATATATTTTCTATTTTCTTAAGTGAGTTTATCTTTTCTCTTATTCTAAAAGGCCACCATCTTCTTCCTCCTTCATCTTTTGCTCTCTAGATTTATCTAGTAAGCAAATTACTCATCAAGTTAGGATTTTGAAGTGAGAAAAGCCACCACAACACCATTCTACACAAGTCTTGCCCACTTGTTTAGAGTGTTAGCTTCATTCTCTTCTCTTGATCAAGTGAAGTTGCAAGCTTGGACAAAGCGGACTTCGGGTGGATCATCGTGGACCTAGAGGAGTTCAAGCGGACTTTTTCCAAACCCCAAGTAGCCGAGGAGTCTAGCGTAGGGAGCTACAATGGTTGTACTCTCAAAAACCCTAGCTTAATCTACTTGTGATGAAGTGTTGTTTTTGAAACCCTAATTTTTCTAGGAATGATTCTTTGTATGCTTACTTAGCACCCTAAAATTTTAATCTTTGGTACATATGATGCTTCCAAACCCTTCATGAGGTGCTAGGTAAAACCAACATTGGTATCAGAGCTGACCTAGAACATTAGGCGACACTTTAGCGAAGTTAAAACCCCGATCGAAACAAAATACGGCTTTTTGGGACACTCTCTGGACATTTTTTCAAAACTGTTGTTTTTCATAATTAAAAATACTTAAAAAATTCAGCAGGCAAATAGAAGCAATACTGTGAAAAACGAACCCATGAACAGTACTTTCCACCGCGGAACCGCGGCAATAGCCTGCTTGGACCGCGGTTCCGCGGCCGTACTGATGAATCTCTGTGTCGTTTTTGTACAGTAATTATTTTGTCTGCTTGTATGATTTTTGGGGTATTTTTAATCTGAATTTTGTGCTGTATGTTCTGGAGATTGTTTTGGAGTCGGTGATTCGATCGGAATTTTGATTTCGTGTTTCTTTCCGGGTAATTTAGAAAGTATTGAATTGTTCGAACGAGTATCATTTACTCACTTTTTCACGGGGTTTAAATCTTTCGGAAATACGTGCAAGTTTGTTTGTGGTAGACCCTCTAGAAGACAACAAACCTTAACTCGATTATGTGACCGTCTTGAACTGCCTTTTGAACCTTAGGGTTTGGGGCAGTACGGCGTGCCACATGTGAGGCATTGGCTTGACCCTTCTACGGCTGGACCGCTACTACTGTGTCACACTCCGGGTTTTTGAACTCCGCTCAAGTGTTGAGCTTTAGGGAATTTTGAGTATTTGATCATTCGTTCGAAAACTTTAATACCGTCTATTTATCTGGAATGTGATGCAATGTGTGGAATTCATATAGCTAGATATGAAATACGAAATATATGATATTTCGCATTTACGATGTCTAAAGAGAATGTGGATTCCAGATATTGCAGTTTTACACTTTCTTTTCTGTGACCGTAAGTGTAGTATGTCGATATCGCCGGTTTCGTTGCTATACATCAACGACAATTGGGGTACGCATACTTACTTACGTTGATGATATATGATATTATGTGTTGCTGAGATGTGATGTGCAGGATTGTCGTAATTGAATAGCCGGGTTTTTTTTGTGAGATGAGAATTTTATATTTTCATTCATGTAAATTCAAATGTAATGTAATATTCTTTTATTTGGGGCACTTCCGGGTTGAGGTCGATGCCACCAGTGTTGTATATTATTTACTTTTCCGCATTAGGATGGACCCAAGGAGGGGAGCACAGGTGACCGGGTTCTGGGGTTCAGTGGGAGGCCATCTTGAGGAGCCGAGACCGGGTCTCCCAAACTTCAGGATTGGTAGGGTCGCTTGCCGCTCTCGTAGGGGTCTAAGGGTGTGGGCTTGGCTATTCATCGCGACTGTGGAATCCGTATTTTCTATTGTTGGCTAAATACTAAATACGGACGTCCTAGTATATCCCACATTATATCTATGTTTCTGCTGCGATATCTATGATGTGATCATTAGATGTGTTCTGTGATAAATACTGTATATAGTATATATGATATATTATATAGGCGTTACTTATGTTTTACACCCGCGCTAGCCCTGCCCTGCTCTGTCGTTAGTTACCTAACCTAACGGTGCACGAGGGGACATCGAGGCGAATACGGATGGCATAAGTGTACGTCGTATTTATCTGTGATGTTTAGGTGACTTAAATGATGGGACTTCATTAATGTGATTAATGAAAGATAAGAAACCTAAAAGATGTTGTAGAATCAAATTTTCAAAGAAAAAAGGGGTAGCTATAGTTTTGCTTTGCATAGCGGTATATATGATATACCCTGTACCTTATTCGATGGGGAAAGAGCCGAGATCCCTTCACCGGGAGTGACCTCTTTAGCAAAACTGGCAGATGCTACAAAACTCGGTTTGGTTTTTGATTGCTTTTGGAGTTTTGCTTTGCACAGTGATATATATGATATATCCCGCACCTTATCCGATGAGGAAAGAGCCGAGATCCCTTCACCGGGAGTGACCTCTTTAGCAAAACTAATGAAAGCCTCAAAATCACTCCATTTCAAAATTCACGCGATTCTACAACGATATCAAGTTCATTACGCAATAGGTTTTCAGAAAAACCTGTCGTAGCCCTCCGTCATTTCAGATAAGTTGTATATAGTATTCGTGCTACATTTGTTGGCTTTTGTCAAGGTGTAGTGTGCGGTAGCTATTGTAAGTCTACGGTAGCGCCAAATGCGGAACAAAAAACTTTTAACTGGCGCTATCGCATACTTTAACCCGGATCTGCCATTATTGCTAAACTAACAAACTGTAAAGAGTGTAGAAAGGTTATACCGAACGATCCGAGTCCTTCGTTCTTCAACCATCATCCCACGCTCCGTTGCGGCTGCTCCGATCTCGTCGAACTCCGATATCCTCGTCGAGGTGGCACCACATGATCGGTTCTTTAAACGGGCTCCCGCCTCTGACTCGAGGCAACTCGATCGTCAAGTTTGCTAAAAGAGACGACCAAGAATGATGTAGAGAATGAGTAGATGACTTTGTCTCACTTCGTCCAAATCCGTGGACGATCGGTTAATGAAGTTGCCGTGGAAATCGGGTGATGGAATGAAATGAACTGTAAAATTCCATACACCCCGAATACTATCATAATCTTTTCTAGTCAAAATGAAACATCAAGTGAGAGAGAGTGTGAGGAGAGAGAGGGCCGGCCATATATAGCAAGAGGGAGGTGACCGTAGGAGAGGGGGGTGACCACAAGAAAGCTTCTCACTCAAAATATCAAGAAGAAATATCTTTAGCTAAACAAAATGCTTTAATGTTAAAGCATGAGTCACTTAAACACCTCATCAAGTCATAATTGCAACCAATGAAAACATAACACCAAATAATCCTAGTCACCTCATCTAGAATCTTCTAGAACACTGACTCACCTCCACTGAAGAAAAGATAAATCCGTCTTTAACCGAATGTTAAAAGACGGCTGATAGAAAACTGAAAACTGGCAACTTCCAAAAGTGATCCTGAAACGACTTTCAGGATAACCCCGAAACTGTATAAATATACCCGCATTTGTATTACGACCGAATACAAATACAACTGAGACAAAGATATTATACCTACTCAATATAATACTTGGATCCGGCTTAAACCAAAGCCGACCAGTATCACCTGTCCGAAAATCGACACGTGCGTAAATGCACGTGCATTTTCCGAACCCTGCCATAAAACCATACGGCCTCTACAACGTTTCGCCCGAACTTGGGAAACTGTCTGTGGGGGACTCTAATGACTCGTCAGTACCCTGGCAGTGGGTTTAACCACAAACCGTCAGCGGCACTAGCAATGCGTAACGGCTGCCCATGGACTGACCTCAAGGGAGGCCGAGGAGCGAACTCAAGGGAGACCGATGAGCGAACTCCTCCGAAAACCCTACTGAGCCTAACAGTGACAATGTATATACAGTCCGGTCCGTTCGTCAATGAGTATCGCATATCTGCCTAGGGGGCTAGCAACGTCAGACCCCCAATAGCAGTATAAGTCGTGTCGGAGTGAAGCCTCAATACACCCTGAGATACTACTGGAGTACCTACCAGTAAATCTCCTACCATGGCCATGGATTTGTTTAATGGCTCTCCTAGACACTGCACGACCTCGCCCCCAATACCGGGAGAGACGAATCCCCTGCCGATCCGCTCACGTGCCTCCATACGGCTCGGGACTGTACCCAAAAGCTACCTGTTTGCACGACTCCTTTGAGCCGTGGTAGGGTAGAAATCAAAGCACAGTGGGAACTCACACGAGACAAATGACGACCTCAGGTCGATGAACTAACCTGTACACATGTCACCAGGGAACTGCTATCTGACGGTAGATATAATACTAACTAGCAGATTCCCGGCGAGTCCTGTCCGGTGTACTCATAACCCAATGAGCACCTGTATACATCTTAGGTGATCCAACTGACACCAGTGGCTTGTGAGACCGGCCACCGCCCCTCGTCGGGGTCTCGACTGTACACACTAGTCTACTCCGGAGTATCGATGCCCTGTCTCGAAACTCCCACGACTAGGGACCACAATTAAGGATATACATATAAACTACCCAACTCTCATGTATATGATCGCCATCATACTGTTGGTAGTAAAGCAAGATCCTAAGGGCTCTATCAAAGTGTAACATGCAATCAGTCACCTGAACATGTACACGACTGATAAAGGCAAACCAGATAGCATACTATCATCTCGAGTAAGACTGTGCTACCGAGATAGGTCCTCCGCAATCATTGCAATCACGTACCTGCGATCCAATAATTGACTATGAGGGCACTATCTCCAACAATCTCCCACTTGCACTCAAGGCTAATATTGCGATGTCGACTACTCACAGCCCGTGTGAAACCGAACATCCAACTCCTCTACTAATCAGTTCACAAAGCCCGTTTGTAAAACTATTGTGTTCGAGAAATAGCCTCAGTGAGTGGATCCGCCTAGAAGTATCTTTCTATATCTCTCTTAATCTCAAGTTCGCGGAGAAAACCATCTCCCGAATTGAGTAGTACCTGTCTTAGAATATGTCTGGATATCTGATGGGAACTTAGTTCATAAATGAACTCCATATCCAAACTTCTTAGACTGTATCGATCACTGAACCAAATCAGTATCGGGCACCATGCCACCCACAGTATCCTCTTGGACCACCTGTCCATAATACTGTCCCTCTTCGTCAGAGGGAAAAACTATAACTCTGACAATCACTCTGTCTTCCATGTCACCTTTGAAGCCTGGAATGATAACCGTCTCCCGAAGGAGGCTGCCGTCATCAAATCCGTAGAACATGTACTTATGTTCTAAAACTGCTTCCTTATATTTCTCCAGGATTGGATTAATACAAACTTATTGCATCTAGTGCAAAACCAACATTTGGTGTAGTACTTGACATCTCATGATTGACTCAATTGCCTAAGCAAGTGATCTGCCAATCATGCACATCCCTCTCCCCTTTAGTCTGTAAGACACCTTTAGAGAGGGTGACTCCATCACCTGCAGGTACACCACCATGCTAGGAGTCAACTATTCCAAAAACCATTAGAATATCGGTCAAAGTACCCACATTGGGAAACTACCCAAATCCAGATCTAAAACCATAGATCTAGAAACCAGAATGTCAAATATTATATCCATATCCTGTTTGGAGAAACAACTGTGTGACGACCACAGTACAACCAATCGTAGTATAGGAATTTTACTTCCTACTTTGTGTATGTCATCGAGATACCATGACATCACACCCTACTACCTTCTTAACTGATCCATCCCCTATTCTGATTGAAGTCAAACCCATGACTGTCACATCAAAATTAGATGATCTATCTCCGCTATAACTGCTCTAGTCTATAAATAGATATAAGCATCTTGCCCACTATGCTTCCGCTGCTCCCACTGACTACGACAACCCTCCTACCGGGTCTCATATCCTGGAACAACAGTAGTGTCAAGTCTTGGTAGATAAGAACCTCCCTGTCACCGTCTCTGAGGCTACCGAAGTACCTCTCGGGCGTCTGAGGTTACCTACCATATCTGCAGAGTGGCTATTGGAATGTCAAACTTGATTGAATGTATAGGTCCTATTAAATTTTCCGTAATCGTTCGCGGTTCTGGAATCACTTCCAGTTCTACCATACTCCCACTACTGTTTTCTGAAAAAGATCCATTTTTACTAAAACTGTGGCGAGTCAAGAACAATATCACTATTGATCTTCCAAATGGTAGAATATCAACCCTCGTCATAGCCAGGGTCAACCCACAAACAGCCATTACAGAAACGTGCCCTAAGTTATCCAGAGTCTGGTTTTAAGCATAAGCTGGACAACTCCCCGTATCTTAACATCTTTTAAGGTACGAACTATTCTATATCCAATACAGAAACTTTGGCACTTATTTAATTGGAACCAAGATTCAATCCATGCAGCTGTCTCCAGTGCATATCAACTTAATGGAAAGAGGCTAATCAGCATTACTCAACTTAGGAATCCATCCAATTATGAGTAACCTGAAAGAGAAACACGTTTCTCAAAACCATCACTATCATCTGAATACTAATCACAAGAATCTACATCTTCGATCTCTTTGAAGAATCCCGATACTTGTGACACCTGGTTCTCCACTTTATTCTTATACCCACAACTTCTCAAAACTTAGACCTTGTATTTCTACGAAACACTTGTCTAAATACTAGAGAAGTTATAAGTAAACAGAACAAAGTACGAGGACCTACCCCTTTGTCCTGATGGACACTTGGACAACATACAATACTCTGTATAAGTCCGCTGAGTTAAACAACTCAAAACCTGTGCGTCGTAGGTAGAAAACTGTACCCTGGCGATTTCCTCAAATATCACCAATTACAACGAATTCCGATATAATGAGGATGATCACCTAATTCCCAATATCTTACTCCCACTCATCAACTGTAAAACCATACAGATATGAGTATGAAACCTGGTAAATACATACCCTTGGAGTAAGTATCTAATCGGGAAAACAGTTTTTCTTTAACAATGCACTGAAACATGAAAATGTTTCGTAGGGGTATCCTGGTATTCATAGCAATGCCTCTTCCATAATCCAATTCATGACTTCAACCGTATATTTTATTGCCGTCTCTCCAAATCCCTTTATTTGTCTTTAGTCGTTACCTTCTGTACACCACCGTTAGGCTAAATGGTTTTCTTCCTTCCCTACCGTTCGGCACCAGCCTATGATTTGGAAGAAGACTATCCAGTAAGCATAATAGGTGTACCCTCCTAAACCAAGGAGTACTCGCAACTGAGAGAAGGTGATGATAAAAGACAACTGAATAATACCTTATTCTTTTAAAGGTGAAATAGGAGTGGCGATGAAGTACGCGGTTTTGGTCGTGAATGATATCAGTCGCAATTTACTTTGCCCTCTTTCTAATCCCTTTATTTTGTCTTTACATATTACCTTCTGCACACCCTACTTAGGCTAATTGGTTTTCTTCATTCCCTACCTTTCGGCACCAGCCTATGGTTTGGAATAAGACTATCCAATAAGCGTAATAGGTGTACTCTCCTAAACCAAGGAGCTCTCGCAACCTGAGAGAAGGTGATAATAAAAGACAACTGAATAAACCAATTCTATTTCTCCTGAACCTTGATCCATCCTCGAAGAAGTCCCTTCGAGTTCGTATATAACCATACGATGGATCTATCCAATGGAAGTGGATATCCGTAGTAATACGGGTGTTCTGAGAAATTCAAAGGGTAAAAGAAGGAGTGGCAATGACTTATGCAACACAGACAATCCAAAAGCCAGTATTTTAAGAAGGTTCGGTCAACCTGGTCACTGAGTCATAGTCTAGGGTCGGTCAAAGGTCGCTGCCAAAGAAAGAGAGAGAAAAGAAACACTCTGCGTGCACTCTAACCTAGATCAGAATGGTCATCACTTTATCTAATCCGGAAACCTCCCACTGTCCTGTCAAATTCTCCTCCAAACCTAAAGAAGAATCAATCGGGATCACCCGAAGAGTAAACCAACTCATCAGTGGGAATCGGGAACCAACTCTCATCGCATGTTAACGTGATGGAATGCATCCACGTTATTCATACTCCAGAAGGTATGCGCATACTTGGCAAGTTTCAGTTTCTTTAGAAACTCCCGATATCATTTTCTTGCCCCATGCTCTTATGACCTTGGCGAAAGTCAACAAATCATAAGTCACATGTCAAGTTCTGCCCTTCATTATCTTGTTAATTTGAATCCACCCGTACATACCCTTGACGAAAGCCAACAAGGTAATACGACTGTCCCAAACCAACTCATCTATCTATGCAACAAATGAATACCCAGCAGCTACCAAACACTATGCCTTGACGAAAGCCAACAAACATAGCTTGAATACTACTGACCATCCATAAGAAACGACGGAGGGCTACGACTGGTTTTTGGCGAAAAACCTTTAACGTAGTGAACTTGATATCGCTGAAGGAACCTGATAGCTTTTTATAAAAATATAGTGGCGAAAACCTTTTGCTAAAGAGTTCATTCCCGGTGAAGGGATCTCGGCTCCTTCCTCATGGAATGAGGTGCAGGATATTCCACTGAATACCGCGATGCAAAGCAACTTGTAATCGACTATAGTAAAGTTATTACCCTGACGCAAACTTCTGTCCAAGGGGTCTTTCCCGGTGAAGGGATATCAGCCCTTGCCTCGTCGAATGAGGTGCTGGATATTCACACCGAATACCGCTATGCATAACAAAAAGAAACGTCTTTGTAATAACATCTTTTTAAAATTGTTCCAACAACTCAAACAGGTTTGTTTTACTTTGCATTGATCAGAATCAACGCAGTCCCATCATTTAATCACACCAGAAAAGAACGAAAATAAAATGTACGTATATGCCATCCGCATTCGTCACTGGGTCCCGTCATCACCCGTTAGGTTACTTAACTAACGACAGAGCGGGGACTGGACTAGCGCGGGTGTAAAACATATACAACATCTAATAGTATATAAACCAATATACAATAATCGCTCCAGGCGTGATAATATGCAACATTACAGAAAAGTAATAAGCATCACAGAACAATACAGATAATCTGGGATCCCCGGGTTTCACAGAGCCGCTGCTGAAACCCGACGTTCCCCTGTCGTGTGGATAGCCTGTGCAATGAAACCTAGACCCCTACGGGTGCGGCAAGTTACCCGCAAAAACCTGAAGCGAGGCAGTCCCCCACAGCATAGTGAATGGAACACCCGACACTTCACGGAATCCGGTAATCTTGGGCACCCCTCCTTGGGTCAACCTGTACCCCCTACGAGTGCGGCGAATAGTCTGCCAATTCTCGAGTGGGACCCCTCTGCCTCTCAAAGCCATGAGATGCGGACCCGTTGCTTCTCAGAACCCGGCTATCCGTGCACTCCGTCTTGGGGTAAAACCTAGTACAGTAATGAAAAATAGTACAATAGGTACATCGACCGCAACCTGGTCGTGCCCCAAAAAGAATATTATACAACAGGCAGTGACGGCTGTCCACAAGTTGGACGCTCGCCCCGCAATATCAAATGTACAAATAAACACAAACTGTACTACCATTGCACACTGCTATCCACCACGACAAATCCGCAACATCACAACACAACACAGAACATCAACGCGAATATCACGTTCGCAAACCCGTCTAAAAGAACTATAGCAATCAAACGCGGTTTACCGATCAAATGACATTCCCGGTCGGAGATATAATGTAAGCACTGTAAACTAACGTGTTTAAATTTCGATCGACCAAATATCAAAAAAATAGGCCCCACGACTTACTGGTGAACAGTAACAAAACCTGGGCCAAAACGATATTAACCAAAAACCCCAAAATCCCACAGAGAAGCCACTGGAAAAATTTGGGAGCACGAGCTCACCACGTGGCCGCGGATGCGCGGCCAAACCATGGGTTTGGCCGCGTTTCCGCGGCTGCTTGGAGGAGTCACGTTCCCAAATTTTGTCGTGATTCTTAGAAAAGCCTGCACAGATTTTTAAGACATACAGAATTAATTTTTGAGACCATTTAAAATCAACAGAAACTGTCGGGCATGGATTTTGTGTTTTTCGATTTTCGGTCGGATCGATGTTTTAAACGCGTTAGCACAAGTTAGTATAGCAAAATGGTGAGGCTCTGATACCACTGTAAGTCTACGGTAGCGCCAAATGCGGAACAAAAAACTTTTAACTGGCGCTATCGTATACTTTAACCCGGATCTGCCATTATTGCTAAACTAACAAACTGTAAAGAGTGTAGAAAGGTTATACCGAACGATCCGAGTCCTTCGTTCTTCAACCATCATCCCACGCTCCGTTGCGGCTGCTCCGATCTCGTCGAACTCCGATATCCTCGTCGAGGTGGCACCACATGATCGGTTCTTTAAACGGGCTCCCGCCTCTGACTCGAGGCAACTCGATCGTCAAGTTTGCTAAAAGAGACGACCAAGAATGATGTAGAGAATGAGTAGATGACTTTGTCTCACTTCGTCTAAATCCGTGGACGATCGGTTAATGAAGTTGCCGTGGAAATCGGGTGATGGAATGAAATGAACTGTAAAATTCCATACACCCCGAATACTATCATAATCTTTTCTAGTCAAAATGAAACATCAAGTGAGAGAGAGTGTGAGGAGAGAGAGGGCCGGCCATATATAGCAAGAGGGAGGTGACCGTAGGAGAGGGGGGGTGACCACAAGAAAGCTTCTCACTCAAAATATCAAGAAGAAATATCTTTAGCTAAACAAAATGCTTTAATGTTAAAGCATGAGTCACTTAAACACCTCATCAAGTCATAATTGCAACCAATGAAAACATAACACCAAATAATCCTAGTCACCTCATCTAGAATCTTCTAGAACACTGACTCACCTCAACTGAAGAAAAGATAAATCCGTCTTTAACCGAATGTTAAAAGACGGCTGATAGAAAACTGAAAACTGGCAACTTCCAAAAGTGATCCTGAAACGACTTTCAGGATAACCCCGAAACTGTATAAATATACCCGCATTTGTATTACGACCGAATACAAATGCAACTGAGACAAAGATATTATACCTACTCAATATAATACTCGGATCCGGCTTAAACCAAAGCCGACCAGTATCACCTGTCCGAAAATCGACACGTGCGTAAACGCACGTGCATTTTCCGAACCCTGCCATAAAACCATACGGCCTCTACAACGTTTCGCCCGAACTTGGGAAACTGTCTGTGGGGGACTCTAATGACTCGTCAGTACCCTGGCAGTGGGTTTAACCACAAACCGTCAGCGGCACTAGCAATGCGTAACGGCTGCCCATGGACTGACCTCAAGGGAGGCCGAGGAGCGAACTCAAGGGAGACCGATGAGCGAACTCCTCCGAAAACCCTACTGAGCCTAACAGTGACAATGTATATACAGTCCGGTCCGTTCGTCAATGAGTATCGCATATCTGCCTAGGGGGCTAGCAACGTCAGACCCCCAATAGCAGTATAAGTCGTGTCGGAGTGAAGCCTCAATACACCCTGAGATACTACTGGAGTACCTACCAGTAAATCTCCTACCATGGCCATGGATTTGTTTAATGGCTCTCCTAGACACTGCACGACCTCGCCCCCAATACCGGGAGAGACGAATCCCCTGCCGATCCGCTCACGTGCCTCCATACGGCTCGGGACTGTACCCAAAAGCTACCTGTTTGCACGACTCCTTTGAGCCGTGGTAGGGTAGAAATCAAAGCACAATGGGAACTCACACGAGACAAATGACGATCTCAGGTCGATGAACTAACCTGTACACATGTCACCAGGGAACTGCTATCTGACGGTAGATATAATACTAACTAGCAGATTCCCGGCGAGTCCTGTCCGGTGTACTCATAACCCAATGAGCACCTGTATACATCTTAGGTGATCCAACTGACACCAGTGGCTTGTGAGACCGGCCACCGCCCCTCGTCGGGGTCTCGACTGTACACACTAGTCTACTCCGGAGTATCGATGCCCTGTCTCGAAACTCCCACGACTAGGGACCACAATTAAGGATATGCATATAAACTACCCAACTCTCACGTATATGATCGCCATCATACTGTTGGTAGTAAAGCAAGATCCTAAGGGCTCTATCAAAGTGTAACATGCAATCAGTCACCTGAACATGTACACGACTGATAAAGGCAAACCAGATAGCATACTATCATCTCGAGTAAGACTGTGCTACTGGGATAGGTCCTCCGCAATCATTGCAATCACGTACCTGCGATCCAATAATTGACTATGAGGGAACTATCTCCAACAGCTATATGCTGCTTATCTGCTGCATATGATGCGACTGGATTAGGGTAGTCGTACGGCTTTGTTGGCTTTCGTCAAGGGTCGTGCGGGTGGGTTTAATTCATTCGAGAAATGTACGGGTTGAACTTGACTAACGGGCTATGGTTTGTTGGCTTTCGTCAAGGTCATAGCACGTTAGGGGCAAAATATTATCGGGAATTTCAAGTGTTGAAATTTGCAATGAGATTGCATACCTTCTATAAGATAGTTGGATCCCGATACCCACTGTGAGTAATTGTTACTCCTGGGAGAGTTTTGCACAGGACAATTAGTCGATCAAGTAGGTGTCTAGAAAGGTGTCAACGGGGTTACGCCTCTGGGAAAATGAGGTTTACTTTAATTAGGTCCGTACGAAAGCACGGAGAGCCTCCCTCAAAGTACCGACACTGGCATGGCTGAAAGATCGGCGAAGTTGTAGGGTGTAATTAATACCGGCTAGTCTTTCCTTTTAGGGTTTGAAGGAAGATTTGATAAAAATAGTGGGAGCCATCCTGATTAGATAAGATAATAACCAATCTGATCTTGCAAGAGCATACGCTAAAGTGTTTTCTTCTCTCTCTCTCCAGGTAGCGAACATGTCATGCCTTAATCAAGATAATAATATGGATGTATTGACCGAACCCGCAGGTTATACTGTGCTGGGGAACGTTGGTTCCGTTCTTTCTTATAAGAGTTATAGGATTGAACAGGACATAGGGGAACACCAGGATTCCCATGCCACCCGAATGAAGAAAGTACATGATGATGCATTTTCTTCGGGTGTGTTCGTTACAGAGAACTGTTTCTCCATTTGCCCTACGTCCTGGGTATTAGATACCGGGTCAGGATCCCATATATGTAATCAGTTACATGGGCTTAAGAAAGGTAGAGAACTTGGAGAAGGTGATAAAGACATAAGGGTTGGAAATGGTGCAATTATTGCAGCTTATGTTCTATAACTGCTTCCTTATGTTTCTTCAGGATTGGATTAATATAAACTTATCGCATCAAGTGCAAAAACTACATCTGGTGTGGTACTTGATATCTCATGATTGACTCAATTGCCTAGGTAAGTGATCTGCCAATCATGCTCATCCCTCTCTCCTTTAGTCTGTAAGACACCTTTAGAGAGGGTGACCCCATCACCTGCAGACACACCACCATGCTAGCTATTCTAAAAACTATTAGAATACTGTCACAGTAGCCACATTGGGAAACTACCCAAATCTAGATCTAAAACCATAGATCTAGTGACCAGAATGTCTAATATTATATCCATATCCTGTCTGGAGAAACAACTGTGTGACAACCACAGTACAACCGATCGTAGTACAGGAATTTTACTTCCTACTCTGTGTATGTCATCCAAATACCAGGACATCACACCCTACTACCTTCTTAACAGATCCATCCCCTGCTCTGATGGAGTCAAACCCATGACTGTCACATCAAAATTAGATGATCTTATCTCTGCTATATCTGTTTAAGTCTATAAATAGACATAAGCTACTTGCCCACTATGCTTCCGCTGCTCCCACTGACTACGACAACCCTCTGGCAGAATAATATCTACGTACACTTCTAAAGCATGTTTAGAACGACGTTATACATATCCTCTTGCCGGGTCTCATAGTTTGGAACAACAGTAGTGTCAAGTATGGGTCAACAAGAACCTCCCTGTCACCGTCCTTGAGGCTACCTTAGTATCTCTCGGGTGTCTGAGGTTTCCCACCATATCTGCGGAGTGGCTATTGGAATGTCACACTTGATTGAATATATAGGTCCTATTAAATTCTCCGTAATCGTTTCCGGTTCTGGAATCACTTCCAGTTCTACCATACTCCCACTACTGTTTTATGAAAAAAATCCATTTTTACTAAAACTGTGGCGAGTCAAGAACAATATCACTATTGATCTTCCAGATGGTAGAAAGTTAACCCTCGACTAAGCCCGGGTCAACCCACAAACTGCCATTACAGAGACGTGCCCTGAGTTATCCGGAGTCTGGTTTTAAGCATAAGCCGGACAATTCCCCATATCTTAATATCGTTAAGATATGAACCATTCTATAAACAATATAGAAATGGAGGAAATAATTTAATCGGAACCAGATTCAAATCATGCAGCTGTTTCCAGTGCATATCAACTTAATGGAAAGTGGCTACTCAGCATTACTTAACTTAGGAATCCATCCAATTATGAGTAACCTGAAAGAGAAACGAGTTTCTCAAAACCATTACTATCAACTGAATACCAATCACAAGAATCTACATCTTCGATATCTTTGAAGA
Organism: Agapanthus africanus; assembly: GCA_030015575.1. NCBI lineage: Eukaryota > Viridiplantae > Streptophyta > Magnoliopsida > Asparagales > Amaryllidaceae > Agapanthus > Agapanthus africanus. Next base: position 37,469,261 of record JASDDO010000016.1, on the reverse strand, counting down.
ATCCCGATACCTGCGATAGCTGGTTCTCTATTTTATTCTTATACCCACAACTTCTCAAAACTTAGACATTGTATTTCTACGAAACACTTGTCTAAAAACTAGAGAAGTGATAAGTAAACAGAACATAGTACGAGGACCTACCCCTTTGTCCTGACGGACACTGGACAACATACAATACTCTGTATAAGTCCGCTGAGTTTGAATAACTCAAAACCTGTGCATCGTAGGTTGAAAACTGTACCCAGGCGATTTCCTCAAATATCACCAATTACAACGAATTCCGATATAATGAGGATGATCACCTTAATTCCCAATAACTTCCTCCCACTCATCATATGTAAACCATATAGATATGAGAATAAAACCTGGTAAATACATACCCTGGAGTAAGTATCTAATCAGGAAATCGGTTTTCTTTTAACAATGCACTGAAACATTAAAATGTTTCGTAGGGGTATCCTGGTATTCTTAGTAATGCCTCTTCCATAATCCAATTCATGACTATAACCGTATATTTCTTTGCCATCTCTCCAAATCCCTTTATTTGTCTTTAGTCGTTACCTTCTGTACACCATCGTTAGGCTAAATGGTTTTCTTCCTTCCCTACCGTTCAGCACCAGCCTATGGTTTGGAAGAAGACTATCCAGTAAGCATAATATGTGTACTCTCCTAATCCTAGGAGTACTCGCAACTTGAGAGAAGGTGATGATAAAAGACAACTGAATAATACCTTATTCTATTTCTCCCGAACTGGGGAAAAAACAAAAGTGAAATAGGAGTGGCGATGAAGTATGCGGTTTGGTCGTGAATGATAACAGTCGCAATTTACTTTGCCCTCTTTCTAATCCCTTTATTTTGTCTTTAGTTATTACCTTCTGCACACCCTACCTAGGCTAATTGGTTTTCTTCATTCCCTACCTTTCGGCACCTACCTATGGTTTGGAATAAGACTATCCAATAAGCGTAATAGGTGTACTCTCCTAAACTAAGGACCCTCGCTACCTGAGAGAAGGTGATAATAAAAGACAACTGAATAAACCAATTCAATTTCTCCTGAACCTGGATCCATCCTCGAAGAAGTACCTTCGAGTTCGTATATAACCATACGATGGATCTATCCAATGGAAGTGGATGTCCGTAGTAATACGGGGTGTTCTGAGAAATACAAAGGGTAAAAGAAGGAGCGGCAATGACTTATGCAACTTTTAGACAATCCAAAAGCCAGTATTTTAAGAAGGTTCGGTCAACTTGGTCACTGAGTCATAGTCCAGGGTCGGTCAAAGGTCGCTGCCAAAGAGAGAGAGAGAAAAGAAACACTCTACGTGCACTCTAACCTAGATCAGAATGGTTATCACTTAATCTAATCAGGAAACCTCCCACTGTAATCTCAAATTCTCCTCCAAACCTGAAAGAAGAATTAGTCGGGATCACCCGAAGAGTATACCAACTCATCAGTGAGAATCGGGATCCAACTATCATCGCATGATAACTTGATGGAAGCCACTCAAGTTATCACACTCCAGAAGGTACGCGCATGCCTGGCAAGTTTGCTGTATGTTTGAAAACTCCCGATGTGATTTTTGCCTCATGCTCTTATGACCTTGACGAAGGTCAACAAATCATAAGTCACATATCAAGTTCTACCCGTCATTGTCCAGGTTAATTTGAACCCACCCGCACAAGCCCTTGACGAAGGTCAACAAGGCTATACGACTGTCCCAAACCAACACATCTATCTATGCAACAAATGAATACCCCGCAGCTACCAAACACTATGCCTTGACGAAGGTCAACAAACATAACTTGAATACTACTGACTACCCATAAGAAATGACGGAGGGCTACGGCTGGTTTTTGGCGAAAAACCTTTAACGTAATGAACTTGATCTCGTTGAAGGAACCTGATAGCTTTTTATAAAAATATAGTGACGAAAAACCTTTGCTAAAGAGGTCACTCCCGGTGAAGGGATCTCGGCTCTTTCCTCGTGGAATGAGGTGCAGGATATTCACACTGAATACCGCGATGCAAAGCAACTTGTAATCGAATATATTGAAGTTATTACCCTGACGTAAACTTATGCCCAAGGGGTCACTCCCGGTGAAGGGATCTCGGCCCTTGCCTCGTCGAATGAGGTGCGGGATATTCTAACTGAATATCACTATGCAAAACAAAAGGAAACATCTTTGTAATAACACCTTTTAAAATTTGTTCCAACAATATCAAATATAGGTTTGTTTTATCTTTGCATTGATGAGAATCAATGCAGTCCCATCAATCAATCACACCAGAAAAGAACGAAAATAAAATGTACGTATATACCATCCGCATTCGTCACTGGGTCCCATCATCACCCGTTAGGTTACTTAACTAACGACAGAGCGGGGGCTGGACTAGCGCGGGTGTAAAACATATACAACATCTAATAGTATATATCAATATACAATAATCGCTCCAGACGTGATAATATGCAACATTACAGAAAAGTAATAAGCATCACAGAACAATACAGATAATCTGGGATCCCCGGGTTTCACAGAGCCGCTGCTGAAACCCGACGTTCCCCTGGTCGTGTGGATAGCCTGTGCAATGAAACCTAGACCCCTACGGGTGCGGCAAGTTACCCGCCAAAACCTGAAGCGAGGTAGTCCCCCACAGCATAGTGAATGGAACACCCGGCACTTCACGGAATCCGCTAAATTGAGCACCCCTCCTTGGGTCAACCTGTACCCCTTACGAGTGCGGCGAATAGTCTGCCAATTCTAGAGTAAGGTCCCTTTGCCTCTCAAAGCCATGAGATACGGAGCCTTTGCCCTCCAGAACCCGGCTATCCGTGCACTCCTTCGCGGGATAAACCTAGTGCGGAAATAAAAATATGTACAACGGGTACATCGACCTCAATCCGGTCGTGCCCCAAAAGAATATTATACAACAGGCAGTGACAGCAGTCCACAAGTTGGACGCTCGCCCCGCAATATCAAATGTATAAATAAATCCAAACTGCACTATCATTGCACCCTGCTATCCACCACGACAAATCCGCAACATTACAGCACAACACAGAACATCAACGCGAATGTCACGTTCGCAAACCCGTCTAAAAGAACTATAGCAATTAGACGCGGTTTACCGATCAAATGACATTCCCGGTCGGAGATATAAAGTAAGTACTGTATACTAACATGTTTAAAGTTCGATCGACAAAATATTCTAAAGTGGGCCCCACAAACATCTGCTGTACAGTAACAAAATCTAGGCCCAAAAGATATATTCCAAAACCCACAATTTCCCAAATTCAGCTCACTGTGAAAAATTGATGCACTGTTCCCACTAAAGCGCCGCGGTTCCGCGGTCAAACCTTAGGTTTGACCGCGGATCCGCGGTGCTCTTGTGGGATCACGTATCCAATTTTCATCCGTAGGCTTAAAAAACCCTGCTTTGTTTTCTGCAGTATGCAAAATAATTTTTTAGACACTGTTTAAAATCGACAGAAACTTACGCACTTGAAAATTGTGATTTCGGAAATTCCGTTCGATCGATCTTTTAAACGCGTTAGCATAAGTTAGTATAGCTTAACGGTTAGGCTCTGATACCACTGTAAGTCCACGGTAGCGTCCCGGCCGTCTAACAGATGCCAAATGCGGAACAAAAACTTTTACAACTGGCGCTATCGCGTACTATAACCCGGATCTGCCATTAAAGCTAAACTAACAAACTACAAAGTGGGTAGAAAGGTTATACCGAACGATCCGAGTCCTTCGGTCTTCAACCATCATCCCACGCTTGTTGCGGCTGCTCCGATCTCCTGAATCTCCAGTCTTCTCGTCCAGGTGACACCACGTCGACGGATCTTTAAACGGGCTCCCGCCTCTGAACCGAGGAAACTCGATCGTCAAGTTTGCTAAAAGAGACGATCAAGATGAAGTAGAGAATGAGTAGAACACTTTGTCTCATTACGTCCAAGGCTATGTACGAACGATTAATGAAGTTGCCTTTTGGAATCGGGTGAAATGAGAAAGAGGCTATCTAATTTTCATGAACCCGAATCTATCATAATCTTTTTTCTTGTGAACAACAACCATGCTTCTCACCAAGGGGGTGGCCGGCCATTTATAGGAGAGGAGGGAGGTGAGTGTAGGAGCTAGGAGGTGACCACATCAAGAGAAATATCTAGTGTGAACACAAAGTGCGAACACAAAGTGTGAACACAGTAAATGCACCATTAATGAACAAGTGACTCACAAGCCTAATCACCCTCACTAGAACCTTCTAGAACACTGACTCACCTCATCAAGAAAAGATAAATCCGTATTTAACCGACTGTTAAATACGGCTGATAGAAAACAGGAAACTGGCAACTTCCAAAAGTGATCCTGAAACGAATTTCAGGATAACCCCGTAATGGTATAAACATACCCGCATTTGTATTACGACCGAATACAAATGCATCTGAGACAAAGATATTATATCTACACAGTATAATACTCGGATCCGGCTTAAACCAAAGCCGACCAGTATTATCTGTCCGAAAAATAACACGTGCGAAAACGCACGTGCTTTTTCCAAATCTTGCCATATCACCATACGGCCTCTACAACGTTTCGCCCGAACTTGGGAAAGTGTCTGTGGGGGACTCTAATGACTCATCAACACACTGGCACTGGGTATAACCACTAGCACGTCAGAGGTACAAGCTGTACGTAACGGTTTGCCTATGTGTTGATTGAAAGGGAAGCCGACGAGCGAACTCATCCATAAACCCTACTGAGCCTAACAGTGACAATATACATACAGTCCGGTCCGTTCGTCTATGAGTATCGCATATCTGGCCTATGGGGCTAGTAACGTCAGACCCTAATAGCGCTATAAGTCGTGTCAGAGAGTAGCCCAGAACACCCTGAGATACTACTGGAGTACCTACCAGTAAATCTCCTGCCTCAGCCGAGGGCTTTGTGTAATGGCTCTCCTAGACACAGCGCGATCTCACCCCCAATACCGAGAGAGACGAATCCCCTGCCGATCCGCTCACTTGCCTCCAATGTGGCTCGGGACTGTACCCAACTAAAACCTGTTTGCACAACTCCTTTGAGCGTGGTAGGGTAGTAATCTAAGCACAGTGGGAACTCACATGAGACAAATGACGATCTCAGGTCGATGAACTAGCCTGTACACATGTCACCAGGGAACTGCTATCTGACGATATGTATAATACCAACCAGCATGTTCCCGGCGAGTCCTGTCCGGTGTACTCATAACCCAATGAGCACCTATATACATCTTAGGTGATCAAACTGACACCAGTGGCTTGTGAGACCGGCCACCGCCTCTCGTCGGGGTCTCGACTGTATACACTAGTCTACTCTGGAGTATCGATGCCCTGTCTCGAAACTCCCACGACTAGGGACACTTTAAGGATGTGCTTACAGACCCCAGCTCCCACGTATATGATCGCCATCATACTGCTGGTAGTCAAGCAAGAATCCTATGGGCTCTATCATCATGCAATAGTGAACTAAAGCATGTATACGATGATAAAGACAAACCAGATAGCAAACTATCATCTCGAGCAAGACTGTCATATCGGTATAGGTCCTGCCTCAATCATTGCAATCACGTACCTGCGATCCAATAATTGACTTTGAGGGCAGTATCTCCAACAGTTACGCCTCTGGGAAAACGAGGTTTACTTTAATTAGGTCCGTGCGAAAGCACGGGGAACCTCCCTCAAAGTACCGACACTGGCCTGGCTGAAAGATTGGCGAAATTGTAGGGTGTAATTAATCCCGGCTAGTATTTCCTTTTAGGGTTTGAAGGAAGATTTGATAAAAACAGTGGGAGCCATCCTGATTAGATAAGATAATAACCAATCTGATCTTGCAAGAGCATACACTAAAGTGATTTCTTCTCTCTCTCTCCAGGTAGCGACCATGTCATGCCTTAATCAAGATAATAATATGGATGTATTGACCGAATCCGCATGTTATACTGTGCTGGGGAACGTTGGTTCCGTTCTTTCTTATAAGAGTTATAGGATTGAACAGGACATAGGGGAATACCAAGATTCCCATGCCACCCGAATGAAGAAAGTACATGATGATGCATTTTCTTCGGGTGTGTTCGTTACAGAGAACTGTTTCTCCATTTGCCCTACGTCCTGGGTATTAGATACCGGGTCAGGATCCCATATATGTAATCAGTTACATGGGCTTAAGAAAGGTAGAGAACTTGGAGAAGGTGATAAAGACATAAGGGTTGGAAATGGTGCAATTGTTGCAGCTAAAACCGTCGGGGAATATCACCTTGTATTACCAACTGGTAATACATTGATTCTGAACGAATGCTATTACATGCCGAACCTGATATGCAACATTATATCGGTTTCTTTGTTGAGTAAAGAGGGATATAATTTTGTATTACAAGATAATGTTATGAACATTTTCCTTAACCAAAAGTTGGTTGGATCAGGCACGTTGTGCAATGGCATTTATGTTCTAAATCAATCAACAGTTCTAAGCATAACAAACACACACAAGAGGAAGAGTTCAGAACTGAACGAATCCTTCTTGTGGCATTGTAGACTAGGTCACATCAATGCGACACGACTAGCTAAGTTGCATAAGGATGGATATTTGAAACCGTTCGAATTTTCATCTTATGACACTTGCCAGTCATGTCTCAAAGGCAAGATGACCAAAACTCCGTTTACGGGACACAGAGAAAGAGTTACCGAACTCTTGGGACTGATACATAGTGATTTATGCGGTCCCATGTCTACACATGCCAGGGATGGTTCTTCGTACTTCATTACATTCACTGACGATCTCTCAAGATACGGACATGTGTTCTTGATAAGACACAAGTATGAAGCTTTTGAGAAATTTAGAGAATATAAACAAGAAGTCGAGGACCAAACCGGAAACAGTATTAAAATCCTACGATCTGATCGAGGAGGTGAATACTTGAGCAATGAATTCCTGGACTTCCTAAAAGAGAATGGGATTCTCTCTCAGCTGACTCCTCCATATACACCATAACACAACGGTGTATCGGAATGGAGGAACTGCACCCTATTAGATATGGTGCGCTCTATGATGAGCACAGCTGAGTTACCTATTTCCTTCTGGGGGTATGCCCTAGAGACAGCCATACATCTACTGAATATGGTCCCCACCAAATCTGTGCCTACCACTCCATATGAGATATGGAAAGGGAAGAGACCATGTCTTAACTATGTTAAGATATGGGGTTGTCCAGCCTATGTCAAACGACAAAATTCGGACAAACTCGAGGCACGGTCTGTTCTATGCAAATTTGTAGGATATCCCAAGAATTCACAAGGGTATATATTCTACCACACTGAGGAACAAAGAGTATTTGTTTCTCGGCATGCCACCTTTTTAGAAAAGGAATTTCTTGCAAAAGAGATTAGTGGACATGAGGTAGAACTGGAAGAGGTTCCAGCTACAAAAGCTGCAACAAAAGATCTGGTGGAACCAGAGGATTTCGTAGTTCCCGATGAACCCCAACCACTCCGCCGATCTAGTAGGGTTTCTCACCCACCTGAGAGATACTACGATTTTCTCATGGATGGTAGGAGCGAGGATTGAATCATGGAGTATGATGCCCCAACTAGCTTCGAGCAGGCCATCACGAGTGGAGACTCAGTGAAATGGCTGGATGCAATGCGGTCCGAGATGGAATCCATGTACACCAATAAAGTATGGACTTTGGAAGTTATTCCTGAAGGGGTAAAACCCATTGGGAGCAAGTGGATCTTCAAGAAAAAACTTGGTGTAGATGGGAAAGTGGAGACTTTCAAAGCTAGACTTGTTGCAAAGGGTTTTCGTCAAAGACCAGGTGTGGACTATGACGAAACATTTTCTCCAGTGGCTATGCTTAAATCCATCCGGATCATGCTTGCCATCGCTGCATATCATGATTACGAAATCTGGCAAATGGATGTTAAGACCGCCTTTCTAAACGGTGATTTAGAAGAGTGCGTGTACATGACTCAGCCAGAGGGCTTCGTAGATAGTGGGAGCAGCGGGAAGGTGTGCAAGCTGCTTAAATCCATTTGTGGATTAAAGCAAACGTCACGGAGTTGGAACATCTGCTTTGACGTCGTTATCAAAGAGTTTGATTTCGTCAAAAACGTAGATGAACCTTGTATCTATAAGAAGGTAGCAGAGAGTAAGGTTGTCTTCCTTGTATTATACGTGGACGACATACTCTTGATAGGAAATGACATTCCTATACTTCAATCGGTCAAGCTCTTCTTATCACAAAGATTCTCAATGAAAGATCTTGGTGATGCCTCCTGCATAATAGGGATTAGGATCTATAGAGATAGATCCAAACGGATATTGGGATTGTCCCAATCCAGGTACATTGACACCATACTAAAGAGGTTTAGTATGGAAGAATCCAAGCGTGGGAACTTACCCACGATCTCTAGAGTCACTCTCTCCAAAAAGATGTCTCCCAAGACTGATTTGGAGAGAGCTCGCATGCAAGGGATACCCTATGCTTCGGCTGTAGGTTCTATCATGTACGCGATGCTATGTACCAGACCCGATGTAGCATACTCACTAAGTGTAGTGAGCAGGTATCAAGATGATCCTGGAGAGAGTCACTGGATAGCTGTGAAGAGCATTCTCAAGTACTTACGAAGGACTAAAGATATGCTTTTGGTGTATGGTAACGGAGAACTCCAAGTGGAGTCCTTTATCGATTCGAGCTTCCACAGTGATAAGGACGACTCTAAGTCGCAGTCGGGATTTGTCTTTACCCTTTACGGAGGGGCAGTTAGCTGGAAGAGTTCCAAGCAGGAAACCGTGGCAGACTCGACGATGGAGGCTGAATACATCGCTGCCAACGATGCTGCCAAAGAGGCTGTCTGGATCAAGAAGTTCATTACTGAACTTGGAGTGGTTCCATCCATTGAGCATCCAATACCTTTGTATTGTGATAACAATAGAGCAGTGGCTTTGGCCAAGGAACCCAGGTCCCATCAGCGATCCAGGCACATTCTGAGGCTGTATCACCTGATCCGGGAGATAGTTGATCGCCGGGAGATCGAGGTCAGGAGGGTTGACACGAAGAATAACACAGCGGATCCACTCACGAAGGCCATTCCCTAGATACAGTTTGAGAGACTCTTTGGGATGCTCGGTATGCGATACTACAGCAGCTGGCCCTAGTGCAAGTGGGAGATTGTTAGTTGTATGTATGCCCTAGAGGCCAGTATTGTACAGATGATGTATATTATATTGGATGCTTGGACATATATAGAGATGACTTTCTTGCTCGATATGATAGTATGCTATCTGGTTGATCTTTATCTTAACATGTATACTTGTCTCTTTATACTGTCTTATAGTTACATGTTGGTAAAGCCCTTAGGATGTGTACTTGACTACCTGGACTATGATGCGGATCATACTAGTGGGGACATGGTAGTCCATAAGTACATCCTTCAGGGTCCCTAGTCGTGGGTGTATCGAGACGGGGCATCGATATACCAGTGTAGACTAGCGTATACGCTTCTCGACCCATGAGATAGGCGATGGATGATCTCATATCCATTGGTGTTTGACATCAGAGATGGTATACGGGTGCTCAGTGGAGACTGGGTACACTGGACGGACTCGCCGAGAACTCCCAGATGGTATTATACCTCACGTCAGATGGCAGTTCTCAGGTGACACTTGTGCAGGTTAGTTTGTAGACCCGAGATCGTCATAGAGTCTTGTGTGATTCCTACTGTGCTTTGATTTCCACCTTACCACGTCCATGAGGGCCTGCAAAACGGTGGTTTTTGGGTACAGTCCCGAGTCACATGGAGGCAATGAGTGATAGGAGGGGTTTCGTCTCTCCCGGTTTGGGGGTTGATGTTGCACTGTGCTTGATTGGCCGTAACAGGGAAGTCCCTGGCCAGGGCTGATTAGAGATTTACTGGTAAGTGTTACCAGTAGTTTCTCGACCCGTTATGAGCCTCACATCGGCATGACTTATCGGTTATTGGGGTCTGACGTTTACCACCCCTAGACTTGATATGCGACATATCAGACGAGGAGACCGAACTGCGCGGGTAGTGTTGGCGGTTGGCTCGACGGGAGTTGTAGCAGGTTCGCTTGTTTTCTTCTGATCGCTCAATACCCGGGTGGCCATTACGTTTAGCTGACCGCTTGCGGCTTGGGGGTGCTTGATATGATCATCACCCACTGCTGGCGTATTGATGAGTCTTAGAGTCCCACAAAGGAGTTACCCAGTCCAGGCGAAACGTTGTGGTGCGCGTAAGCGATATGCGCATGGACCCGGTTAAAATGCGCGTATGAGATACCGTACATTAATCGGGCGGCTTGCTTTTGGTTGGGTCCTATATGATATGGCCGGATTGATAAATCAAGTGTTGATTTATCATTTAACCATTAGATTCTCACTAGAAATCCTTTCTTGTATTTTTGGATGTATGCATGCATGTATGCATTCTTTCTTGTTTCATGCACATATGGATGTGCATGCACACATACATACATACATCATCCTTCATGAATGTATACACAAAGAAAATGGTGGCAGTATAAGACTCACACCATGGTTTTAAATATATGGATTATTATTGCATTTGATTTAAAACAAAAAGAAAAAGGAAAGGATAATTCATGGTTTCTTTCTACACTCTTCCTTGACCTAACCATGCTCACCCACCATTTAACTATGGATTAACTTTCCTTTTGGGTTTTAACTCAAGTTCAATAATATCCTTATTGTTCAACCATGGTTTGAGATGAGAGGTATAAAATATATATAGATATATTTTCTATTTTCTTAAGTGAGTTTATCTTTTCTCTTATTCTAAAAGGCCACCATCTTCTTCCTCCTTCATCTTTTGCTCTCTAGATTTATATAGTGAGCAAATTACTCATCAAGTTAGGATTTTGAAGTGAGAAAAGCCACCACAACACCATTCTACACAAGTCTTGCCCACTTGTTTAGAGTGTTAGCTTCATTCTCTTCTCTTGATCAAGTAAAGTTGCAAGCTTGGACAAAGCGGACTCCGGGTGGATCATCGTGGACCTAGAGGAGTTCAAACGGACTTTTTCCAAACCCCAAGTAGCCGAGGAGTCTAGCGTAGGGAGCTACAAAGGTTGTACTCTCAAAAACCCTAGCTTAATCTACTTGTGATGAAGTGTTGTTTTTGAAACCCTAATTTTTCTAGGAATGATTCTTTGTATGCTTACTTAGCACCCTAAAATTTTAATCTTTGGTACATGTGATGCTTCCAAACCCTTCATGAGGTGCTAGGAAAAACCAACACCCGGTGCTTACGGGGAGGCGGAATAGGTAAAAAAAGGATTTTTAACACAAGGTAACATGGACTAAAATTAGAGGATCTATGCTAAACAAAAACTAACAAACTACCTACAAGTTCTAGCTACTAGGTTAGATGGTTAAACCTAGATCTTGAACTCCTTCTCTTCTTGTTGTGGTCCTCCTTCTTGCTTGCTCCTTGGAGTGGTGTAGACGGCTCCTCCTCGTCGTCTTCTCTTTGCCGAAGAAAGATCCACCCGAAGGCCTCTACCTTGAGCTCCTACCTCAACCAAGAGGTAACTAGAGTGCTTGGTTTGCTAGACTAAGAACCCTAGAATGAGTAGAGAGTTGTCTTGATGGTTTTATCTCACAAAGTTCATGTTTTTCAACACATGAAAGAAGAGAGCTTTGAGAGAGGAAGAGGGAGAGCAAAGCATGAGAGAGAAAGAGCAAGAGAGAATGAGAGAAAAATAACAACCATGCTCTCATATGAGAGAATATGAGAATAATAATAATAATTAATAAAATTGTGATGTTTAGTTGAAGAGACCATTATCATTTCACATTTAATGCTAATTGCAAGCTTCAAGAAGCATCTTGCAAAAGAAATGATCATGGTCAAATGGTCAACAAAAGTCAAAGGGTCAAACCAACCTCAACCAAGGCACAATTATGCTTAATTAATATTATTAATCATATTTCTCATTCTCATTAGGCTTTAGAAAAAGTCAACGGTCAACAACCCTAATGAGGTTCCTTTGTCTCTATCAACTGTGCGTACACACCCGCATCCGTGTTTTGAGGAACATGAATACATTGAGACAAAACTAATCCCAAAATAAATACTAGGATCTGGCTTAAACCAAAGCCCGCTAGTAATAACTGCCCGGACACCAAACGTGCACAAGTGCGCGGATGTGAACGAACCCCGTCGCAAAACCATACGACGTTTACTCTGTTTTGCCCAAAGGCGAACAACTCTCTGTGTGGGACTCTAAAGACTCGACACTACGCTGGCAGTGGGTTTAACCACAGGCCGCAAGCGGTACTAGCTGTACGTAACGGTCCCCAGGTAGATGCCGATAAGAAGACCGATGAGGTGAACCCATCCGAACTCCTACTGAGCCTGAATGTGACAATCTCCGTACAGTCCGGTCTGTTCGTCTGAGAGTATCGCATGTCGGGCCTAGGGGGCGGTAAACATCAGACCCCTAATAGCAGTAAAAGTCGTGCCAGAGTGTAGCCCAGAACACCCTGAGAAACTACTAGAAACACTACTAGTAATTCTCGCTTGCCCTGGCCAGGGACTTTGTGTAATGGCTCTCCAAGACACAACGCGATATCAACCCCCAATACCGGGAGAGACGAATCCTATCTAACCGCTACTGCCTCCAAGCGCTTCGGGACTGCACCCAACTACTACCTGTTTGCACGACTCCTTTGAGCCGTGGTAGGGTAGTAATCAAAGTACAGTAAGAACACACTCGAGGCGAAGTAGCAGTGTCAAGTCGACGGACTAAGCTGTACTCCTGTCACCTGGGAACTGTTATCTGACGATAGGTATAGTACCAACCAACAGTTCCCGACGAGTCCTGTCCAGTGTACTCGTAACCTAACGAGCACCCGCATACTATCTCCAGTACGGCGTACTAATGGCTGTGGGACAGACCATCTCCCCTGCTGGGATGAGAAGTGTATACGCTAGTCTACTCCGGAGTATCGATGCCCCGTCTCGATAATCCTACGACTAGGGACCTGTATAATGATGTGCTTGTAGATTACCCAGCCCCCACTAGTGTGACTGCCATGACAACGCTAGTAATCAAGCAAAGATCCTAAGGGCTCCACTAATATGTATAATTGATATGCTAAAAGAAACATATGTACATATTAAAGTAGAAACAAACCAAGTAGCATACTACCATTTTGAGCAAGATTGTCTATACAACTGTGAATATCCCAAGCTTCCATTAAGTAATATACAAACTAGTATGATACAGTAATGGCCTCTAGGGCATATACACTAACACGAGAAATAGCCTCAGTGAGTGGATCTGCTCCAATGTTTCTATCTTTATCTCTCTATATCTCAACTTCACAGAGAAAAACTATCTCCCGAAATGAGCAATACCCGTCTTAGAATTTGTCTGGATATCTGATGGGACACATTTCACAATTGAACTCCAAATCTAGCAAACTTCTTAGACTGTATCATCCACTGAATTTAGTCAGTATCCTGCGCCATGCCTTCAACAGTATTCGCTTGGACCACCTGTCCAACATACTGCCCCTCAAAAAAGGGAAAACTATAACTCTGACAGTCACTCTGTCATCCAGGTCACCTTGGAAGCCTGAAATGATAACCGCCTTCCGAAGGAGGCTGCCGTTACTATATTCCAATAACATCATCTTATGTTCATAACTGCTTCCTAATGTTTCTCCAGGATTGGATTAATATACACTTATTGCAGCCTGTGTAAAATCAATATCTGGTGTTGTACTTAACATCTCATGATTGACTCAATTGCCTAAGTAAGTGATATGCCAATCATGCAAATCCCTCCCCTTATCAGTCTAGAAGACATCTCTTTAGAGAGGATGGCTCCTTCTCCTGCGGGTACACCACCATGCCAGGAGTCGTCCATTCTAAAACACTTTAGAATAGTGTCAAAGTAGCTAAATTGGGACACTTCCTAAACCTAGATCTAAAACCATAGATCTAATCACCAGAATCCCTGATATTTTATCCATATCCTATGTGGAGAAACCACCTTGTGACAACCACAGTATAACCGATCGTAGTATAGGAAGATCTCTTCCTATTAAGTGCATGTCATCCAAATACCAGGACATCACTCCCTACTACCTTCTTACCAGGTCCATCTATTGTTCTGATGAAATCAAACTCTATGACTGTAACATCAAAAATAGATGATCTATCTCCGCTATACCTGCTTTAGTCTATAAATAGACATAAGCTACTTGCCCATTATGCTTCCGCTGCTCCCACAGACTACAACAACCTTCTGGTAGAGTCATATACACGTGCACTTCTAAAACTAGTTTAGAACGACGTTATACTCATCCTCCTGCCAGATCTCATAGTCTAGAACATCAATAGTGGCAAATTTGGGTAATCAAAAACCTCCATGTCACCGCCTTTGAGAAGACCGAAGTATCTCTCGGGTGCCTGAGGTTACCCACCAAATCTGCGGAGTGGTTAATGGATCATCGAAACCAATTGAATATTTAGGTTCTACTAAATTTTCAGTAATCGTTTGTGGTTCTGGAATCAATTCCAGTTCTACCATACTCTTACTAATGTTTTCTGAAAAGAATCCATTTTACTAAAACTGGTGGCGAGTCAAGAACAATATAACTATTGATCTTCCAGATGGTACAATGTTAACCCTCGTCAAAACCCGGGATAACCCACAAATTGCCATTACTGAAATGTGCCTTGAGTTTGTCCAGATTCTGGTTTTAAGCATCTGCCGGACAACTCCATATAACTTAACATCGTTAAGATATGAATCCATTCTATATATCCAATATAGAAACAAAGGTACTAATTTAATTGAAACCGGATTCAAAAATCATGCAGCTGTTTCCAGTGCATATCAACCAAATAGAAGGAGGCCAGGCAACATTACTCATCAAGGAATGCATCCACGTATCAGTAAGCTGAAAGAGAAACAAGTTCTCAAAACTATTACTTACAACGGAATACCAAACACAAGTATCTACATTTTCGATCACCTTGAAGAATCATGATACTTGTAACATATGGTTCTCTATCTTATTCTTATACTTATAACTTCTCAAAATTTGGACCTTGTATTTCAACGAAATACTTGTCTAAAACTAGAGCAGTCATGAGTAAACAGATTATAGTACAAGTACCAACCCCTTGGTCCTAACGGATACCGGATTACATACAATACTCTATATAAGTCCACTGAGTTTAATAACTCAAACCCTGTGCATCGTAGGTTGAAAACTGTGCTATGGTTAAGAAAAATTACATCGCTGTTGAATGCACCTTACCTAACCATCAACTGATACAGGTAAATGTCATAGACATAATTTCAAAAGGTTATATCTCACTTTATAAAATAAATGTACAGATATATCAGTTTGAAATTGGTTCATAACGACGTATATTCAAAACCAAATATTTGCCGTTAGGCAAAACCCAGGTGATTTCCTCAAATATCACCAATTACAAAGAATTCCGATATATAGAGGATGTAATCACCCAATTCCCAATATCTTACTCCCACTCGCCATTTGTAACGCCAAACAGCTGTGAGAATCAAATCTGGTAAATACATACCCCGGAGTCAGAATCTGATTGGGAAAACAATTTTTAATTAACACCGCACAATAAAACTGAAACATGAAAATGTTTTGAAAGGGTAGTTGGGTATTCCTAGTAATGCCACTTCCACTATCCAGATTTATGATAGTAACCATATATTTCCTTGCCCTCACTCCAATCTCTTCATATGTCTTTACTTCTTACCTTTTGTACACCACACTTAGGCTAATTGGTTTTCTTCCTTCCCTACCCATCGGCACCTGCCTATGGTTTGGAAGAAGACTATTCAATAAGTGCAATATGTGTACTCTCCTAATACTAGGAGCCCTTGCAACCTGAGAGAAAGTAAAGGGAAAAGGCAACCGAATAATCCTATTCAATTTCTCCAGAACCGGAATCCAACCTCGAACTGGAACAAGTTCCTTCAATTTCGTATGTAACTATACAATGGCACACCCAATCAATATGGGTCTTTGTAGTGATACGGAGTGTTCTGGAGAAATGCAAAGGTGAATTAGGAGTGGCATGGATATACGCGGCTTCTTCGTGAATGATAGTAGTCACAATTTCCTTTTCCCACACTTTAATCCCTTTATATAGCTTTACTTATTACCTTCTGTACACCACACTTAGGCTAATTGGTTTTCTTCTTTCCCTAGCTTTCGGCACCTGCCTATGGTTTGGAAGAAGACTATTCAATAAGCGCAATAGGTGTACTACCCTAATACTAAGAGCTCTCGCAATCTGAGAGATGGTAAAGAGAAAAGACAACCGAATAATTCTATTCAATTTCTCCAGAACCAGAATCCATCCTCGAACTGAAACAAGTTTCTTCGAGTTCATATGTAACTATATGATGGAATATCTAAGAAATATGGATCTTCATAGTGATATAGAGTGTTCTGGAAAAATGCAAAGGGGTGTAGGAGTGGCAATGATATATGCGACTAAATGACAATCCAAAAGCCAAAGTGTTTTAAGAAGGTTCGGTTAACTTGGTTCATGAGTTTTTAAGGTCAGGCCTGTTAGATATGTATGCCCTAGAGGCCAGTATTGTATAGGATGCTAGGCATATATATATACAGAAACAATCTGTAACAACCTAGTTCATTTATACCAATTCCAGTTCCCGTATTTACTTATCAGTGGTATTTTCTTGATTTAACGTGTTTGGGTGCGAATGGTATTTTATATTGCATTCGACCCGACCCACTTGCTTGAACCTGTTTGATTCATATTTTTTAGATTACCCTGACATGTTACATAGACACGTGCATCTCATGTATACTGCATACTGGCATTTTATCTGGCATTGCATCTTTTATCATATAACATTTTAAGTCATGTAAAATAATTTAAAATTGCATTTCATAGCCTGCATGATACCCCTAACCCCGTGGTAGCATCCGCGTATCTTGTTCTCGTCCCGTTCAGTGAAACAGACGTGTTTGGATGGCTACGCGTACGTACGTGCATCCGTTCTTGGGGGTATGCTTTTTCGTTACCTGAGCCTTCGTTTTGAATTTTGAAAGTCGCATATATTTTTCATATTTTAAATCTGAATTTTTAGATCCGACCCGGGCGCGTTTTGGAATACTTTTGTATCCCGCCAAAATTCTAATTATTTAAATTTTTAAATTTCGTTTAACCTATATTTAACAGTTCCAGAATATATTTTACCTAACTAAAATATTTTTCTAAATTAAAATCTAACCTAATAAACCATTTCTTTAACTGCCTGGCCCCACCTTTCTCTTTCCCCTCTCTTCTTTCTCTCTCTCTCTCTCTCTCTCTCTTCTCTATTTCCGTTCTATCTCTCTCACCCGTGCGCTCGCTCTTTCTCTCTCCTCCGAAAAAGGCCAAATTTCTTTCTCCTCTCGCGTTTCTCTCTCATCTCGCATCTCTTGTTCACCGAGATCTCGTCACCTCCTTCTCCACTAATGTTACCTCCCACCTTCAATTCTTCTTCTTCTTTTCTCTTCAAATTTTCATTCCCGCCTCACCGCCTCGTCCTCGCTCGAACCCACGCCTTCGCGCTCGCCCACACCGCCGACCACTCTCGTCGGTCCTCCATCGTCGCCTGCATTCCTAACTCCTCCTCGACCACCTCCTCCTCACTCCCGTCACCTTCGCGACGACCCACGACCGCGAGGAAACCCATGCCTGTCCCAGCCATATCGTCGCGGCCCATCGCCGTCGCGCCCGTCACCACCATCCTCGCCTCTCTTATCTCCTCGCCTCCCTCGAGTATCTCTCTCTCTCTTTCCACTCCCCGGCTCCAACCCCGACGACCCACCTTCTCCAAACCTATCAAACCTGCATCGCCGTCGCCCTCACGCCGGCGACCCCTCGTCTTCACCCTCGGCTTTCTTGTCACCCTCTCCTTTCTCCTCCTCGACCTCGTCGACTATCTCTCCTCCTTCTCGTCTCCCCTGGTGATTCCCTGCGAACCCTACACCCATGACCGGCACCCTCGTCTCCGATCCTATCAGCAATATCCCATCACCATCATCTCCACCTTCCTCTTCCTCTTCTCCTCGCCTTCCCGAACCTGCAAGCCCCGATCACCACGACCCAGAAACCCTGCGACAATCCTTGCCTGCAACCCACTGCGGCCACCTTTCTGTCCCATCACCGGAGCCTCGACCCCCTTGCCGACCATCCCAACCTCATCACCCTTGCAGCCTCCTCTGACCCAGAGCCAAACCAGAGATCCCCGGCCTTCTTCTCCTTTCTCTTTCTTCTCCTTCTTCTTGTTCTTCTTGGTTTTCTCGTTTTCACATTTTTCCGGTGATTGCCGGAGACCCGTTGCCGTTGTCACCCTCTGTCCTCGCCCTTGTTCCAAACCCCAGAGGCACCCCTTCTTCTCCTCCTCCTCCTTCTTCTTCTTCTTTCTTGTTCTTTTCCTTTCTCTTTCTTGATCCGTGTTTCTTGACGATCGCCGGAGCCGTGCCGTTGCCGACGATCCGAGCAACCCTGTGGACGCCCCCTGCCTGCGTGGTCACATTCTTGCTTTGCTTGGTTCAGTTCTGTACGCCCGCGTGTGCGTCGCGACATTTACCGACATCGTACGTGCCGTACGCACCCGTCTGAGATCCGTTCAGGAAAGTTAATCTTGCTACATGCTATATAATTCATTTTATACCTATTTAAATATATACCATGCCTGTAGTTTAAATCTAGTTCCCCATGTTTTATTTTATAATGTTTCGATGTTCCGTTTGCATCTGTTTACATCATTTTAGATACAGATCATGAAAATTTATCTTGTTGCATATTAGATTATATTAACCTGCATCCATACCAATATTTATATCACATAGTGCTTATTTGTACATCCCATAGTACCACTATACCGTTTATAACCTTTCGGACACCCGTTTGCATCCATCTCGTCTAATATATATATAATTGCATCCATAGATCATATTAATGCATAATACTGTGATATTAACATTCCATGTTTAATAAAGTGCATCATAATTAGTGTTGGAACTATAATCATAACCCAAATCGATAACCGTGCATCCATGTGTTTAAATTTATACCTATTTGCATACCACATCACACTAGTCCATTTTATTGTTATATTGGTACCCCATACTTGTTTTTGTGTACCCATGCTTATTATAGTTTGATTATGAGCACCCACGTGACATTTGTGCACCCCCTGACATGACTTGATACACTACTACTTGATACGACTTGATACCGTGCACTTCTTGACATGATTGGATTTATATACACTACCTGACTTGACCTGATGTACCACAGCTTGACCTGTTACCTGATCTTGTTACTAATGCCAACAACCTTGCCTGTTGTCCCTACGGACATTTCCTGTTGTCTATTCAGACAAACCTGTACCGGCTTGATCCCGTATTGGCATTAGCTCCAGATTTATCAATACCTGACTTGAACACATAACTTGGGGGTATGGGGAAATCAATGATGTAACCTGACTTGTAACTCGACAGTTCGATACCTTTACTGATCAGTCTTACGGGCTAGGCCAGCCCCGGGGTGATGCTGCTGACATCACTCATCGTTACATACTACCTTTTACTTCCTAGCGGCACGTCTCGGATTCAGCCCGAGAATCTTCACCGTGGTCCCGGGCATGCACGGGATACTATTGAGTTACATCGATGATTCATCAAATTGATTTCAAAGACTTGAGAGTAGTTAACCCAATAGACCGGTCTAGATTACTCACTACACATTACCCTCACCGTCCTCATTTATATTACTGTTATACCTGTTTTACTGTTCATACTCATACCTGTATGTCTTGCTACCCCTGTTTATATTATTGCTTGATATTATGACGCACTGACGTCTGGGTTTTGCATGGCCCAGATCCTCTACCTTTGTCGCAGGCTGATCAGGAGTACTGCCGCTGTTAGACCGAGCAGTCAGGATACTGTTGGTATCCAGTTTTACTTTCCAGGTGTTTTATTTATTGGATCTTTTGCTTCCGCATATTATATTATTTCTTAACTCATTTATTCTGGCTCATGGACATGTACTAGATAGTTTAGTTTACTTTCCTGTTCTTGATATCTTTACAGCCGTAACGTGACTTTGGAAGGATTTTTCCTATCCACAAGTAGCATGGTTGGCTCTGTCACGTGCCTATCTTAGCGCATTCTGTGAAGCGGGGCATGACAGGGTTTGTTTGTTATCAGAGCCATAAGATATAGGTTAATCGGGTTTGATTCTTTTGTAATTGGGTATTGGACCCAATACACGAATCAGAATGCTCGTGATTAGGAACATGTCCTGCCACATTGTTATCGTGATTCTTGAATCTTATCTTTCTCTTAATCCTTGTCTTGACGATATGCAAACAACTTTGCATCTCGAGTTGAAATTCTTTTGGTTCCCTATTGTTTCTTCCATCCTATTCCTTTGATCATGATACTAGGATTTGGGCGACTTGAACAGAGTTATGTGATTGTACCCATGAACTGCAGCATGGTTACAATGTTGTACTCTATTTAAGTAACTTGGAGTCCTAGTCTTGATTCACTTCCTTATTTCATGGTCGTTATATTGCCTTGCTTCTCTTGCTTTCCAGTTCATGTTTATCGCAAGCTTGAATTCTGTTTACCGTGCTTATCTTCTTCATTGTTTGGCTTCAGGTGGAATCGTTTCAGGTATCCTACCTGTTCACGTCTTCCCCGCATTAGAATTATTCAATTCTGGTGCATCCCTTTGTTTGTTGATGTCTTGGGAATGGATTTTCTCGGCACTTTCCACGCTCATATTGATTGTAAGGCAAAGAAAGTGATTTTCCAGATTCCCGGACATCCGGAGTTGTTTTTGCTGGAGGTAGCAGTTTTGTCGGGCTAGTCGAGTTTAGGGCTAGGCCGAAAAGCAATGTTCTTTCGTCAATGAAAGTTGATAAGGAGGAAGCGCCAGCTGTTGTTCGAGATTTCATGGACGTGTTCGAGGACATCTCGGGTTTACCACCAAAACGAGATGTGGAGTTTGCGATCGATCTTATTTCTGGTGCAGCGCCAGTATCTAAAGCGTACTATCCAATGGCACCAGGGAAGTTGGAAGAAGTCAAGAAGCAAGTTACTGAATTACTTGAGAAGGGTTGGATTCGCAGTAGTAACTCACCTTGGGGAGCTCTAGTTCTTCTAGTCAAGAAGAAAGATGGCACAAGGAGGATGTGCACCGACTATCGAGAATTAAACCGGGAGACTATTAAGAACAAGTACCCGATCCCTCGCATTGGCGAATTATTTGAGCAGCTTAGTGGCGCGAGGGTATTCTCGAAGCTGGATTTGCGATCCGGATATCATCAGGTCCGAGTTAAATCAGAAGATATTTGCAAGACTGCGTTCCGAACTCGGTATGGACATTACAAGTATTTAGTGATGCCATTCGGAGTTACGAATGCACCGGCGATATTTATGGACTTGATGAACCGAATCTTTTCACCATTCTTGGACCAGTTTATAGTGGTGTTCATTAATGATATTCTGGTCTACTCGAAGAGTATTGAAGAGTATGCAGAACACTTGAAGATCGCACTGCAGACATTAAGGCAAGAAAGATTGTATGCAAAGATGAGCAAGTGCGAGTTTTGGCTTGAAGAAGTGAAGTTTTTGGGGCATGTCGTGTCCGGAGATGGAATCGCCGTTGATCCCGAAAAGATTGCAGCAGTTCGAGATTGGCCGATTCTGAAGAATGTTGCGGAGATCAGAAGCTTTCTTGGACTTGCCGGCTATTACAGAAGGTTTGTGGAGAATTTTGCTCGTTTGGCTGAGCCTTTGACCAAGCTTACGCGCAAGGAGGTACCATTTGTGTGGACAGATAAGTGTGCGTCAGCTTTTGAGGCGTTGAAGCAGAGATTGATAACCGCTCCTATTCTGACCGTGCCAGACAGTTCCGGAGGATTGGTGATTCACAGCGACGCATCTGGGAAAGGATTGGGATGCGTTTTGATGTAGCATGGGAAGGTTATAGCTTACGCATCGAGACAGTTGAAGACCCATGAGAAGAATTACCCAACTCATGACTTGGAGCTAGCAGCTGTGATTTTCGCTTTGAAGATTTGGAGACACTACTTATTGGGCGAAAGGGTCGAAGTATTCACCGATCATAAAATCTTGAAGTATGTATTCACGCAGAAGGAGCTTAATATGAGGCAGCGTAGATGGTTGGAGCTGATGGCTGACTACGATCTTGATCTTAAGTATCATCCGGGGAAAGTTAATGTTGTGCCGGATGCGCTTAGTCGGTTTCCAGCAATTCAGATGTTGACTGCACAGAAGGAACTTATTGAAGACTTTCGAAGATTCGATTTGGAGGTTGTGCTACCGCATTCTTCGGGACAATTGATGCAGCTGCAAGTACAGTCATCGTTGATCGAGAATATTAAAGCAGCGCAATTGCAGGACCCAAGATTTCAGAAGTTTCGAGAACAGGTTGAAGCAGGACTTCGAACGGACTTGTTGATTCATAAAGATGGTTCGTTGCGATATGGTAGTCGTTTGTGTGTGCCAAAGGGAGATATTCGCGAAGAAGTAATGAAGGAGGCACACAGTTCCGCATATTCCGTACATCTAGGAGGCACGAAGATGTACCGAGATCTGCGACAACATTTCTGGTGGGAAGGCATGAAACGGGAGATTGCCCGCTTTGTAACAAAGTGCTTGGTGTGTCAGCAAGTTAAAGCTGAACATCAAAGGGTTGCTGGTTTATTACAACCACTTCCGATTCCTCAATGGAAGTGGGAACATATAACCATGGATTTCGTGACGGCTCTACCGCGGAGTCCAAAAGGCAACAATGCAGTTTGGGTGATTGTTGATCGATTGACCAAGGCACCTCATTTCATCCCATTTCGAGTTGGTCAATCAACAGAAGCTTTGGCAGAACGGTACATGCAGGAGATTGTAAGATTGCATGGAGTACCGGTGAGCATCGTGTCCGACCGTGACACTCGTTTCTTATCGCACTTTTGGAGGAGCTTACAGGAAAGTTTGGGGACTCGATTGAAGTTTAGCACAACTTCTCATCCTCAGACAGATGGCCAGTCAGAGAGAACGATCCAAACTCTTGAAGACATGTTGAGAGCTTGCATGTTAGACTTCAAGGGTTTATGGGAGGATCATCTACACTTGGTGGAGTTTTCTTACAACAACAGTTTCCATGCGACTATTCAGATGGCTCCATTCGACGCTTTATATGGTCGCAAGTGTCCTTCACCTGTTTGTTGGGACGATGTTGGAGAACGAAGATTGTTGGGACCGGATTTGATCGTGCAAACAGTTGAGAAGGTTAACACTATCCGGAATCATATGAAAGCAGCACAAGACCGACAAAAGAGTTGGGCAGATACATCGAAAAGACCTCTAGAGTTCGCCGCTGGTGATTTGGTATTCTTGAAGATATCATCGACTAGAAGGGTGATTCGTTTCGAAAGTCGAGGAAAGCTTAGTCCTCGATTCGTTGGACCTTTTGAGATTTTGGAGCGTGTTGGAGAAGTGGCGTATCGATTGGCGTTACCGCAATCCTTGGCGAATGTTCATGACGTGTTTCACGTATCTCAACTCCGTAAATATGTTCGAGATGAAACACATGTGTTGGATCATTCGGAGTTGACTGTACGTGAAGATTTGACTTTTGAGGAGCGACCAATGTCGATTGTGGATCGAAGGGAAAAGGTTCTTAAGAACAAGGTTATCCCTCTTGTACTTGTTTCTTGGGGTAATCGCTCACATGGAGAATCAACTTGGGAACGAGAAGATGAAATCCGACAGAAGTTTCCACACCTATTCTTGTAGTTCTTGATTGTTTATCCTTTCTTGTTCTTGGAATTTCGAGGACGAAATTCTTTTTGTAGTTGGGTATAATGTAACAACCTAGTTCATTTATACCAATTCCAGTTCCCGTATTTACTTATCTGTGGTATTTTCTTGATTTAACGTGTTTGGGTGCGAATGGTATTTTACATTTTACATTGCATTCGACCCGACCCGCTTGCTTGAACCTGTTTGATTCATATTTTTTAGATTACCCTGACTTGTTACATAGACACGTGCATCTCATGTATACTGCATACTGGAATTTTATCTGGCATTGCATATTTTATCATATAACATTTTAAGTCATGTAAAATAATTTAAAATTGCATTTCATAGCCTGCATGATACCCCTAACCCCGTGGTAGCGTCCGCACATCTTGTTCTCGTCCCGTTCAGTGAAACAGACGTGTTTGGATGGCTACGCGCATGTACGTGCATCCGTTCTTGTGGGTATGCTTTTTTGTTACCTGAGCTTTCGTTTTGAATTTTGAAAGTCGCATATATTTTTCGTATTTGAAATCTGAATTTTTAGACCCGACCCGGACGCGTTTTGGAATACTTTTGTATCCCGCCAAAATTCTAATTATTTAAATTTTTAAATTTCGTTTAACTTACATTTAACAGTTCCAGAATATATTTTACCTAACTAAAATATTTTTCTAAATTAAAATCTAACATAATAAACCATTTCTTTAACTGCCTGGCCTCACCTTTCTCTTTCCCCTCTCTTCTTTCTCTCTATCTTTCTCTCTCTCTCTCTTCTCTATTTCCTTTCTCTCTCTCACCCGCGTGCTCGCTCTTTCTCTCTCCCCCGAAAAATTCCAAATTTCTTTCTCCTCTCGCGTTTCTCTCTCATCTCGCATCTCCTGTTTACCGAGATCTCGTCACCTCCTTCTCCACTAATGTTACCTCCCTCCTTCAATTCTCCTTCTTCTTTTGTCTTCAAATTTTCATTCCCGCCTCACCGCCTCATCCTCGCTCGAACCCACGCCTTCGTGTAGGGTTCCTAGGCATACTAACGAGGTTCTACAAGGCATCAACCATGCCCGTTTCAAAATTTTGATGTGCCGAACAACCCTATGCAAGATCGTTAACTAGAGGTAAGGCGAAACTAAAAGATAGTAAACTACTTTACTACTAAGTGAAAGGAATCACAACCTTTGTAG
Organism: Agapanthus africanus; assembly: GCA_030015575.1. Classification (NCBI taxonomy): domain Eukaryota; kingdom Viridiplantae; phylum Streptophyta; class Magnoliopsida; order Asparagales; family Amaryllidaceae; genus Agapanthus; species Agapanthus africanus. Next base: position 37,444,139 of record JASDDO010000016.1, on the reverse strand, counting down.
ATCCGGTCCTTCACTTCTAAAGCTCCGTGTTGACGTCCCTTCATTACGATCATCGGGATCCCGGACCCAAGCGATGGTTTCATCGGAGAAATGTGCGGGCTAGGTCGTTGACTTCGAGGCCAAAGATGATCTACGTCGGGGAGACTCAAACTCAAGCTATTCCTTCACTTGGTCAAAAACTTTATGAAGAGAACACCCTATACTACATGGAAAGTAGTAGAGGATGAAGAAATAGAAAGTGGGCTCACTTTAGAATTGTTTTTCTCACACTTTTTCTCATGGCACCATTGGAGCTAGCAAGCTTTTGATGGAGCTTGATGAAGAAGAAGAAGAAGAAAGAATAAAGAATAATAAATCCAAATGAAACTTATCCTTTTAATTATGGCACCATGGTTGAGTTAAGCCCTTATGCTTAACTCATGTAGAGAATTGACCAAGGTATTAGGTTAAGGGTTAGGTTAAAGAATATCAAGAGAAATGACAAAAGAGTGGACTTTGTCAAAGTTTCTCCAAGCTTCTTCAAGCTTGATAACTTTGACCAAGTTTAATTCTTTTGTTAAATCTTAAGATAAAACAATAACCCTAATCTTAAACCTAATCTTGGTATAAGTCTCATACACACAACGTGTATGTATCATCAAGCATGATACAAACATGTACACTTGCATATATCACATATAAACAATGTGCACAATCTAGTGAGAAAATCAATCTTAAGTGAACCAATACTAGTTAATGTAAAGTAATATATCAAATATATAATTATACATTAAATCATTAAATCAACACTTGATTTAACGATCCGGTCATATTGCATATAACCGACTAATATCTTGTGTATCAATGTATCGAATAAACACTTGATTCGGTAACCCGGCTATATCTCATATAACCGCCCGATGATACAAATCGCGAGAATAGAATACAGTATCACATACCGGTATTATTCTCGGTCCCGCACAAATCTCATATACGCTCCTATTTCGTTTTGCTTGAGCCAGGAAACCTCTGTGTAGGACTCTAAAGACTCGTCAATACGCCGGCAGTAGGTGGTGATCATATCAATCACCCACAAGCCGCAAGCGGTCTGCTAAACGTAACGGCCACCCGGGTATTGAGCGATCATAAGATCAACGAGCAAGCCTGCTCACACTCCTGCGAATCCAACCAGTAACACTTACCGCACAGTCCGGTCTGTTCGTCTGATATGTCGCATATCTCGCCTAGGGGTGGTAAACGTCAGACCCCGGTAGCTTGATAAGTCATGCCGATGTAAGGTCCATAACAAGTATGAAACTACTGATAACACTTACCAGTAAATCAGTGCAACCCTGGCCAGGGATTTCCAGTTATGGCCAGTTGAGCATAGCGCAACATCAACCTTCAATACCGGGAGAGACGAATCCCCTCCTATCGCTCATTGCCTCCATGTGAATCGGGACTGTACCCAAAAACCACCTGTTTGCATGACTCAGTAGAGCCGTGGTAGGGTGGAAATCAAAGCACAGTGGGAGACACACAAGACTCTATGACGATCTCGGGTCAACAGACTAAGCTGTACCAGTGTCACCAGAGAACCGCCATCTGACGTGAGGTATAATACCATCTGGGAGTTCTCGGCGAGTCCGTTCAGTGTACCCAGTCACCACTGAGCACCCGCATACCATCTCTGATGTCAAACACCAATGGATATGGGATCATCCATCGCCCATCACATGGATCGAGATGATATACGCTAGTCTACTCTGGAATATCGATGCCCCGTCTCGATATTCCCACGACTAGGAACATTGAAGGATGTACTCATTGACTACCCAGCCCCCACTAGTATGATCTACATCATAGTCCTGGAAGTCGAGCATACATCCTAAGGGCTTTATCAATATGTAACAGAGAGACAGTAAGTATACATGTTAAGATAAAGAGCAACCGGATAGCGTACTATTATGTCGAGCAAGAAAGTCCTACCTATATATGTCCCAGCATCCATTACAATATACATCTCATGTACAGTAATGGCCTCTAGGGCATACATATAACTAACAATCTCCCACTTGCACTAGGGCCATCTGTAGCAGTGGTTGCAGTATCTCATACTCAACCATCCCATATAAGTCTCTCTCTGGGAAAAGGCCTTTGTGAGTGGATCCGCCGTGTTGTCCTCTGAGTCTACTCTCCTAACCTCGATCACCCTGGAGATCAACTATCTCCTTGATCAGGTGATGCTGCCTCAGAATATGTCTGGGTCACTGATGGGACCGGGGTTCCTGGGCCAAAGCCACACTTCCATTGTCACACAATGGTAGGAATCTAGTTCATCTCATTAACCAATATACACCCAAATTGCCTCTTTGGTAGTATCTTTGATAGCGATGTTACCGGCCTTTATCGTCTAGTTTGCCACGGTATCTCAACTTGGAACTCTTCCAACATACCGTCCCTCCACTGAGGGTAAAGACAATGCCTGCGACTGACATTCAGTCGTCCTTATCACCCTGGAACTTTTCTAGTGATTCTCCCCAGGATTCATTGATACCATCTCACTATACCTAGTGAGAATCCTAACATCCATTTAGATCTATCTCATAGATCCAAAACCCAGGATTTAGGAGGTATCACTTTGATCCTATATGGAGAATTCATGTGATAAGAGGAGATTGACCGAGCGTAGCATATGAAACTCCTTCCCTATCAAGAGTATGTTATCCACGTACTCTACGAGGATCACCACCTTACTCTCTACTACCCTTTTTGTATATACAAGATTCATCTACCATTTTGATGAACTCAAACTCTTTGACTACCACATCAAAACAGACGTTTCAACTCCGCGATGCCTGCTTTAATCTGTAAAGCAACTTGCACACGTTTCCGCTGCTCCCACTGTTTACGAAGCCCTTTGGCTGTGTTCTTATAAACGTTCTCTTCTAAATCAATATTTAGAAAAGCAGTCATGACACCCAATCACCAGATATCGCAATCATGGTATGTAGCAATGGCAAGTAGGATCCGGATGGACTTAAGCACAGCCACTAGGAAAGGTTTCATCATTATCCATGCCTGGTCGATGACGAAAACCTTTAACAAGTCTAGCTTTGAAAGTATCAACTTTTCCATCTACACCAAGTAATCTTCTCAAGATATACTTGCTTCTGATGGGGATTTAACCCTTCAGATACAGCATCCAAAGTCCATACTTTGTTAGTGTACATGGATTCCATCTTAGATCGCTAAGCATCCAGCCATTCTTACAGAGTCCCTACTCTTGATGGCCTGCTCGAAACTAGTTGGGTCATCATCTCATGATGCAATCCTCGCTCCCACTGTCATCGAGAAACCGAAGTATCTCTCAGGCGGATGAGGAACCCTACCAGATCGGCGGAGAGTCTGAGGTTCGTCGGGGACTATTGAATCCTTAGGTTCTATCAAATCATCAGCTGTAGTTTGTATAGCTGGAACTCCTTCCAGTTCTACAGAACCGACCTTGCCTCGATCTTTTCCGGATTTTGCTTTTGACATAGGCCGGACAATCCCAAATCTTAACTTACTTAAGAGATAGGCTCTTCCCATACCATATCTCATATGGAGTGGTAGGCAGTGATCTGATTCGAACCTAATTCAATAGGTATGCAGCTTCTTAAGTGCATAACCCCAAAAAGGAAACAGGTAACTCAGCAGTACTCATCATAGAGCGCACCATATCATATAGGGTGTGATTGCTCCACCCCGATACACCGTTGTGCTGTGGTGTATACAGAGGAGTAACACTGAGAGAGAATCTCATTCTCCTTTAGAATAGTCCAAGAATTCCATGCACAAGTATTCTCCTCCCTGATCTCATCATAAGACATAATACTTATACCTGTATTTGGTTCTCTACTTCTAACTTATATTCATTGAATTTCTCAAAAGCTTCAGACATGTGTTTCAACAGGAACATGTGTCCGAATCTTGAGAGATCATCAGTGAATGTAAGGATGTACAAAGGACCAGTCCTGGCATATGTAGACTGGGGACCTTCATACATCACTATGTATCAGTCCCAAGAGTTCACTAACGCTTTCTCTGTTTCAAGTAAACAGAGCTATGATCATCTTATCTTTGTGACATGACTGACAAGTTTCACAAGATGTAAATTCAAACTGATTTAAATATGCATCTAAATGTAACTTTAGCTAGTCGGGTCACATTGATATGACCTAGTCTATAATACCTCAAGAAGAATTCGTTCATTTCTGAACTCTTCCTCTTGTGTGTGTTCTATACGTTAAGAACTGTGGTCTGATTTAGAATTATATGCTTTTAGATCACGTGCCTGAACCGATCAACTCTTGATATAGGAAATGTGCAAAACATTATCCAACAATACAAAATTATATCCTTCTTTAGTAAATAAAGAGACCGATATGATGTTGTATATCAGGTTCGGTATCTAATAACATTCGTTCAGAATCAGTGTATTCTGGTAATACAGGGTGATAGTGACCAACAGAGTTGGCTGCAACACTTGCACCGTTTTCTGTCTCATGAAACTTATCACCCGTTCTCAGTTCTCTACCTGTCTGTAGCCCATGTTAACAAATTACATATGTGGGATCCTGATCCGGTATCTAATACCCAGGACGTAGAGGATACAGAGAAACAGTTCTTTGTAATGAACACACCCGAAGAAGATGCATCATAATGCACTTTCTTCGTTTGGGCGGCACGGGAATTCTGGTAATCCCCAATTTCCTGCTCAGTCTTATAACAGTTATAAGTTGGAGCGGGACCAACGTTTCCCAGCTCAGTATAACAAGCGGGTTCGGTCAATACATCCATATTATTATCTTGATTAAGGCGTGACATGGTCGCTACCTGGAGAGAGGGAGAAGAAAACACTCTGCGTGCGCTCTTGCAAGATTAGATTGGTAATATATTTTATCTAATCAGGATGACTCCCACTGTTTTTATCAAATCTTCCTTCAAACCCTAAAAGGAAAGACTAGCTGGGATTAATTACACTCTACAAGTTCGCCAATTTTTCAGCCAGGCCAGTGCCGGTACTTTGAGGGAGGTTCCCCGTGCTTTCGCACGAACCTAATTAAAGTAAACCTCATTTTCCCAGGGGCGTAACCCCGTTGACACCTTTCTAGACACCTACTTGATCGGCTAATTGTAAAGTGCAAAACTCTCCCAGGAGTAACAATTACTCGCAGTGGGTATCAGGATCCAACTATCATATAGAAGGTATGCAATCTCATTGCAAATTTCAACACTTGAAACTCCCGATAAAGGTTTTTACCCCTAGCACTTATGACCTTAACTATGGTCAACAAATCATAAGCACTAGTCAAGTTCTACCCGTCATTTCATGATTAATTAGACCCACCCACATGACCCTTAACTAAGGTCAAAAAAGTCACGCGACTGTCCTAACTAATCGCATCATATGCGGTGTAGGAAGACATCACTTAGCTACCGTACACTGTGCCTTGACTATGGTCAACAAACACAACACGAATACTAAGTACTCTACTTCCTAAAATGACGGAGGGTTGCGAATGGTTTTTAAGAAAACCTTTAACGCTTTGAACTTGATCTCGCTGCAGAATCAAATGGTTTTTAAATGGAGAGTTTTTGAGGCTTTTACTAGTTTCGCTAAAGAGGTCACTCCCGGTGAAGGGATCTCGGCTCTTTCTTCGTCGAATGAGGTGCAGGATATTCACAATGCAGGATATTCACAATACCACTATGCAAAGCAAGAACTAGAAAAGCAGTCAAAAGACAAACCGAAGGTTGTAGCATCTGCTAGTTATTGCTAAAGAGATCACTCCCGGTGAAGGGATCGTCGGCTCTTTCCTTATCGAATAAGGTGCTGAATGTTCTACAAGGAACACCGCTATGCAAAGCAACAACTAGAGCTACCTAATTTTATTTTTGAAATTCGATTCCACAACATATTTTAGGTTTATTTTCTTTCATTAATCACATTAATGAATGTTCCATCATTTAAGTCCACCTAAACATCACAGATAAATACAACGTACACTTATGCCATCCGCATTCGCCTCGATGTCCCGTCTGCACCGTTAGGTTAGGTAACTAACGGCAGAGCGGGGCAGGGCCAGCGCTGGTGTAAAACATAAGCAACGTCTATATAATATATCATATATACTATATACAGTATCAATCTGAACATATCACATGATCACATCACAGATAACACAGCAGAAAATATCATATGAAATATTGGATATACTAGGACGTCCGTGTTTTATTTTGAGCCTATATAAAACACGGATTCCACGGTCGTGATGAATAGCCAATCCCACACCCCTAGACCCCTACGAGAGCGGCAAGCAACCCTACCAATTCTAGAGTTAGGAGACCCGGACTCGACTCCTCGAGATGGTCTCCCACTGGACCCTAGAACCCGGTTAGTTGTGCTCCCGCCTTGGGTCTATCCTAATGCGGAAAAGTAAATAATATACAATGGTGACATCATCCTCAACCCGGAAGTGCCCCAATAAAAGAATATACATACAAGTTTTTTACATGAATGAAAAAAGAAAAAACACTCATCTTACATAAAAACCCCCCGGCTATTCAAACACGACGATCCAATATAACATATCCAGCAACACATAACATCACATGTCATCAACGTAAGTAAATATGCCCATCCCAATTGTCGTTGACATATAGCAATGAAACCGGCGATATCATATATCACACTTACGGTCGCAGAAAAGAAAGTGTAAAACTACAACAGTTGGAATCCACAACCTGCATAGACATCGCATGCCTAACCAAATGAATTCCTTAGACATCGCATGCCTAACAATTATAAACCCCATATTTTAGTCTCATTATCGAAAACTCTTTTCAATACCAAGTCGGGCAATTCAATAAGATTCCTGACATCCTGAACGAATGCTCATCGCAAACTTTAGTAGACGGCCGCACCCCCGAATGCCGTCGACGAAGTGCACTAAGGCTGAACACCGCTGCCGCGGGCACCCGAACGGATGCTTTCGGCGACGGGGTTCTCCTACAGTCACTTGGTCGAGGCTATGGGGGCATGGCTATCTATTAAGTTTACCCGGCGAGTATCCGCGTACGCAACGTGATTGCGACAGACTTTTGATCACATCAAAATCCCGTGGCAACCGATCAAATGAGACTAAACTGCTATGTTTATAACATTCAAATTAGTTATCTCATAACTACTTGTGGATTCCAAATATTGTATCACATTCCAGATAAATAGACAATGTTAAACTTTCCGATCGAATAATCAAACACCCAAGTTTTCCCAATAGCTCAACACTTGAAATAAGTTTAAAAATATCCACTTCATGCCACAGTACCAACGGTCCAGCCGTAGAAGGGTCAAGCCAACGCCTCACATGTGGCACGCCGTACTGCCCCAAACCCTAAGGTTCAAAAGGCAGTTCAAGACGGTCACATAATCGAGTTAAGGTTTGTTGTCTTCTAGAGGGTCCATCGAGTTACTTGCACTACTTAGAACATTCTTAAACTACGGAAAAATCCAACATATGGAAATTTTCCGGGTCGGGAAAAAGTGAGTTATTGATACCCGGTCGAACTTTTTAACACTTTCTAAAATACCCGGAAAAATAAAATAAACAAAGTTAAATAATCCGATCGAATCATCGAATCCCCAATATAACCCAGAAAACTCAACTGTTGAGTATAAATAAAAAATTCCCAGAAAACACAGGAATTACAGACGAGCATTACTGTGCAAGGCACGTGCCAAAATTCATTTTTATGGCCGCGGAACCACCGCGCAAGCCAGGGTGGGGCCGCGGTTCCGCGGCGCATTGAACGATTTGGGGGCACGTGCTGCACAGTAACTCCTATAAAACCCTGCTGAATTTTTTGGATATTTTTAATTTGGAAAAATCCACAGTTCAGAAAATGTACAGAGAAAGGTATCGATTAGGGTTTCGGGGTTCGATCGGGTTTCTAACTTCGTCTACATTTCGCCTAAAGCTCTAGCTAGGCTCTGATACCACTGTAGGGTTCCTAGGCACACTAACGAGGTTCTACAAGGCATCAACCATGCCCGTTTCAAAATTTTGATGTGCCGAACAACCCTATGCAAGATCGTTAACTAGAGGTAAGGCGAAACTAAAGCTAGTAAACTACTTTACTGCTAAGTGAAAGGAATTAGAACCTTTGTAGATCCGGTCCTTCACTTCTAAAGCTCCATGTTGACGTCCCTTCGCTGCGATCATCGGGATCCCGGACCCTAGCGATGGTTTCATCGGAGAAATGAGCGGGCTAGGTCATTGACTTCGAGGCCGAAGATGATCTACGTCGGGAAGACTCAAATTCAAGCTATTCCTTCACTTGGTCAAAAACTTTGTGAAGAGAACACCCTATACTACATGGCAAGTAGTAGAGGATGAAGAAATAGGAAGTGGGCTCACTTTAGAATTGTTTTTCTCACACTTTTTCTCATGGTACCATTGGAGCTAGCAAGCTTTTGATGGAGCTTGATGAAGAAGAAGAAGAAGAAAGAATAAAGAATAATAAATCCAAATGAAACTTATCCTTTTAATTATGGCACCATGGTTGAGTTAATCCCTCATGCTTAACTCATGTAGAGAATTGACCAAGGTATTAGGTTAAAGAATATCAAGAGAAATGACAAAAGAGTGGACTTTGTCAAAGTTTCTCCAAGCTTCTTCAAGCTTGATAACTTTGACCAAGTTTAATTCTTTTGTTAAATCTTAAGATAAAACAATAACCCTAATCTTAAACCTAATCTTGGTATAAGTCTCATACACACAACTTGTATGTATCATCAAGCATGATACAAACATGTACACTTGCATATATCACATATAAACAATGTGCACAATCTAGTGAGAAAATCAATCTTAAATGAACAAATACTTGTTAATGTAAAGTAATATATCAAATATATAATTATATATTAAATCATTAAATCAACACTTGATTTAACGATCCGGTCATATTGCATATAACCGACTAATATCTTATGTATCAATGTAACGAATCAACACTTGATTCGGTAACCCGGCTATATCTCATATAACCGCCCGATGATACAAATCGCGAGAATAGAATACAGTATCACATACCGGTATTATTCTCGGTCCCGCACATTTCTCATATGCGCTCCTATTTCGTTTCGCTTGAGCCAGGAAACCTCTGTGTAGGACTCTAAAGACTCGTCAATACGCCAGCAGTAGGTGGTGATCATATCAATCACCCACAAGCCGCAAGCGGTCTGCTAAACGTAACGGCCACCCGGGTATTGAGCGATCAGAAGATCAACGAGCAAGCCTGCTCACACTCCTGCGAATCCAACCAGTAACACTTACCGCACAGTCCGGTCTGTTCGTCTGATATGTCGCATATCTCGCCTAGGGGTGGTAAACGTCAGACCCCAGTAGCTTGATAAGTCATGCCGATGTAAGGTCCATAACAAGCATGAAACTACTGATAAAACTTACCTGTAAATCAGTGCAACCCTGGCCAGGGATTTCCAGTTATGGCCAGTCGAGCATAGCGCAACATCAACCTCCAATACCGGGAGAGATGAATCCCCTCCTATCGCTCATTGCCTCCATGTGAATCGGGACTGTACCCAAAAACCACCTGTTTGCATGACTCAGTAGAGCCGTGGTAGGGTGGAAATCAAAGCACAGTGGGAGACACACAAGACTCTATGACGATCTCGGGTCAACAGACTAAGCTGTACCAGTGTCACCAGAGAACCGCCATCTGACGTGAGGTATAATACCATCTGGGAGTTCTCGACGAGTCCGTTCAGTGTACCCAGTCACCACTGAGCACCCGCATACCATCTCTGATGTCAAACACCAATGGATATGGGATCATCCATCGCCCATCACATGGATCGAGATGATATACGCTAGTCTACTCTGGAATATCGATGCCCCGTCTCGATATTCCCACGACTAGGAACATTGAAGGATGTACTCATTGACTACCCAGGCCCCACTAGTATGATCTACATCATAGTCCTGGAAGTCGAGCACACATCCTAAGGGCTTTATCAACATGTAACAGAGAGACAGTAAGTATACATGTTAAGATAAAGAGCAACCAAATAGCGTACTATTATGTCGAGCAAGAAAGTCCTATCTATATATGTCCCAGCATCCACTATAATATACATCTCATGTACAGTAATGGCCTCTAGGGCATACATATAACTAACACTTCACGCTCTCCCACACCGCCGACCACTCTCGTCGGTCCTCCCTCGTCGCCTGCATTCCCAACTCCTCCTCGACAACCTCCTCCTTACTCCCGTCACCTTCGCGATGGCCCACGACCGTGAGGAAACCCATGCCTGTCCCAGCCTCATCGTCGCGGCCCATCGCCGTAGCGCCCGTCACCTCGTCGCCACCATCCTCGCCTCTCTCATCTCCTCGCCTCCCTCGAGTATCTCTCTCTCTCTCTTTCCACTCCCCGGCTCCAACCCCGACGACCCACCTTCTCCAAACCCATCAACCCTGCCTCGCCGTCGCCCTCACACCGGCGACCCCTCGTCTTCACCCTCGGCTTTCTTGTCACCCTCTCCTTTCTCCTCCTCGACCTCATCGACTATCTCTCCTCCTTCTCGTCTCCCCTGGTGATTCTCTGCGAACCCTACACCCATGACAGGCACCCTCATCGCCGATCCCATTGGAAATATCCCATCACCATCATCTCCACCTTCCTCTTCCTCTTCTCCTCGCCTTCCCGAACCTGCAAGCCCCGATCACCACGACCCAGAAACCCTGCGAGAACCCTTGCCTGCTACCCACTGCGGCCACCTTTCTGTCCCTTTGCCGGAGCCCCGACCCCCTTGCCGACCATCCCAACCTCATCACCCTTGCAGCCTCCTCTGACCCAGGGCCAAACCAGAGATCCCCGGCCTTCTTCTCCTTTCTCTTTCTTCTCCTTCTTCTTGTTCTTCTTGGTTTTCTCGTTTTCACATTTTTCCGGTGATTGCCGGAGACCCGTTGCCGTCGTCACCCTATGTCCTCGCCCTTGTTCCAAACCCCAGAGGCACCCCTTCTCCTCCTCCTCCTCCTTCTTTCTTGTTCTTTTCATTTCTCTGTCTCTTTCTTGATCCGTGTTTCCTGACGATCGTCGGAGCCGTGCCGCTGCCGACGATCCGAGCAACCCTGTGGACGTCCCCTGCTTGCGTGGTCACATTCTTGCTTTGCTTGGTTCAGTTCTGTACGCCTGCGTGTGCATCGCGACATTTACCGACAACGTACGCGCCGTACGCACCCGTCTGAGATCCGTTCAGGAAAGTTAATCTTTCTCCATGCTATATAATTCATTTTATACCTATTTAAATATATACCATGCCTGTAGTTTAAATCTAGTTCCCCATGTTTCATTTTATAGTGTTTCGATGTTCCGTTTGCATCTGTTTACATCATTTTAGATACAGATCATGAAAATTTATCTTGTTGCATATTAGATTACATTAACCTGCATCCATACCAATATTTATATCATATAGTGCTTATTTGTACATCCCATAGTACCACTATACAGTTTATAACCTTTCGGACACCCGTTTGCATCCATCTCGTCTAATATATATATAATTGCATCCATAGATCATATTAATGCATAATACTGTGATATTAACATTCCATGTTTAATAAAGTGCATCATAATTAGTGTTGGAACTATAATCATAACCCTAATCGATAATTGTGCATCCATGTGTTTGAATTTATACCTATTTGCATACTACATCACACTAGTCCATTTTATTGTTACATTGGTACCCCATACTTGTTTTTGTGTATCCATGCTTATTATAGTTTGATTATGAGCACCCACATGACATTTGTGCACCCCCTGACATGACTTGATACACTACTACTTGATACGACTTGATACCGTGCACTTCTTGACATGATTGGATTTATATACACTACCTGACTTGACCTGATGTACCATAGCTTGACCTGTTACCTGATCTTGTTACTAATGCCAACAACCTTGACCTGTTGTCCCTACGGACATTTCCTGTTGTCTATTCAGACAAACCTGTACCTGCTTGATCCCGTGTTGGCATTAGCTCCAGATCTATCAATACCTGACTTGAATACATAACTTGGGGGTATGGGGAAATCAATGATGAAACCTGACTTGTAACTCGACAGTTCGATACCTTTAGTGATCAGTCTTACGGGCTAGGCCAGCCCCGGGGTGATGCTGCGGACATCACTCATCGTTACATACTACCTTTTACTGCCTAGCGACACGTCTCGGATTCAGTCCGAGAATCTTCACCGTGGTCCCGGGCATGCACGGGATACTATTGGGTTACATCGATCATTCATCAAATTGATTTCAAAGACTTGAGAGTAGTTAACCCAATAGACCGGTCTAGATTACTCACTACACATTACCCTCACCATCCTCATTTATATTACTGTTATACCTGTTTTACTGTTCATACTCATACCTGTATGTCTTGCTACCCCTGTTTATATTATTGCTTGATATTATGACGCACTGACGTCTAGGTTTTGCATGGACCAGATCCTCTACCTTTGTCGCAGGCTGATCATGAGTACTGCCGCTATTAGACCGATCAGTGAGGATCCTGTTGGTATCCAGTTTTACTTTCCAGGTGTTTTATTTATTGGATCTTTTGCTTCCGCATATTATATTATTTCTTGACTCATTTATTCTGGCTCATGGACATATACTAGATAGTTTAGTTTACTTTCCTGTTCTTGATATCTCTACAGCCGTAATGTGACTGTGGAGGGATTTTTCCGATCCACAGGTAGCATGGTTGGCTCTGTCAAGCGGGGCATGACACAATCATTGCTTGAAATGATAGTATGCTATCTGCTTTATCTTCATCTTAACGTGTGATGTGTTGTATTTCATATCTTATATACATGTTAATGAAGCCCTTAGGATTATGCTTGACTACCAGGATTATGATGTAAATCATACTAGTGGGGCCTGGGCAGTCTAAAAGCATATCCTTTAATTGTTCCTAGTCGAGGGTATATCGAGATAGGGCATCGATATTACCAGAGTAGACTAGTGTGTACTTTTCTTGACCCTGGGGGCGATGGTTGATCTTACAACCATTGGTGTTTGACATCAAAGATTGTACACAGGTGCTCATTGGAGAATGGGTACACCGAACAGGACTCACTGAGAACACCTAAATGGTATATATACTTATTGTCAGATAGCAGTTCTCTGGTGACTGTAACAACTCTAATTTTAGTGTACATAAAATTCATTTAAAGTTAATGTATACTTGGGGTATTTACAATTCCTGTAAGTACTATAAATATTTGATTTACTTTTGAACAGCAAGAAGGAGCTTGTAGCTCATTGGTAAGACCTTGCACTGCTGAACCAAAGCACCAGAGTTCAAATCCTATCAGCCACACATTCTTTTTATTTAATATTCTTTTAATCTTTTAGAAGCCCAAGAGTCTACACGTGCACTACACGTAATAGGGTAAGTTACAGAATAAACAAACGTGTCCACGAGGCTAGACCAAGCGTCAGGGACACGTGGCGTAAAGACAAGTCCCGACTCGGGCCGGCGAAGTCGTTGACTCAGCCGGCGCCACCGGTCCAACTCAGTCCGAACCTTAATTTTCGTTAACTGTCACGCCCCGAAAGTACGGAACATGACCAGCACTTAAACTACGAAACGTCTCGAGGCGTACGTAATCTAAGTAAGCCGAAAACCCAGAAATCCAAACCAAGAAAAGCAGTAGAGTGAAGGAAAACCAATTTAAAATCAAGTAGTTTTAATAGCATAAGCCGAGTTATGCGGTTTTAAAAACATCAAGTATTTCCTGAAAATTTCGGCAGAGTCTCCTTTGTAAATACTGTCTCCCAAACGGGATACAACATGAATAGTATACGAAATCAATAAAAGGGCATCCCCAAGCGGGAGCTAGCTCTTCGTCAATCGACGGTCACAACCACACAAGCAATATAATATACAACGCCAAGGGCGAGGATCAAATCTCAAAAGGAACTCAAAACAGCAAGAAATCCATAGAAATATAACGCGCGACTCTAAGGTCGAAAGAATAAACATCACTGGTCTCTATCTGAGATAAATACAAGTTTGGTTGATGGAACTTCTAGATACAACTGAATAATAATATATAATGTATAATGATGGGTACGATACAAATAAACCCACCTACTAGCAAGTCACCCGAACGAAACTGTACCCGCAAAGCCGTAAAGAAACCTGTACGGCGAAACCTGCAAGAAACTGGGGCACAACGGGGGTGAGTTGCCAACTCGTGAATAGAAAAACATCTACGAATAGAAATTGCATGTATGACGCAATCCTAGGTCATACGATCAATATATAAAATCCTCAAATAAAACCAGCAGTCTATAACAATGACTAGGGTAAATATTTAACCCGAGTAAAATCTCATGTGCCCGTGTCAGTGCCTCAGGTAGCAATATATCATGAATGAGGTAGGAATGCATGAAAACAGATTACATGTAAATGAAGAAACTGTTTTCATAATTTAGTGAGATTTACTTTGTATTTTTAAAATGAGGTATCATAAATGAAATCAGTATCAACAGTGTCTAGCATCGACACAAAACATAAATCTCAAAGTCTCGAAACCTCAGGCTTCGGCTATCCGGACTGGCCTGTATCATCAAATCTCAGTACCTCAATATCTCGAAATCTCAATGTCTCAATCTCAATATCTAGGGCGCCGTCAGTCCAGACCCCCTACCATCCATTTCAAGACCACGATGGTATCCTCCGGATATCCGACGCGTCGGGTAATATCACCGGTCGATAGTGCTCCCCTGCCAGGCTCAATGTCAACAACACGGCCTTCTCGCCACGGGGTACCGCACCGGGCCCACCATGTACCCGAAACGGTTCATCCAACTCCTCGAATCGGGTCTCGAAATCCATCAGCAAACTCATGGTGGACGACTCATACATCATGGGAAAACCGCATTTTTATTTAAAAAGAGAGAAAGCAGTTTATATATGTTTTGCGTTTTTCCTCCAAATCCAGAAAATATCATGGAAATCCGAATCATCAATAGCATGTAAAGCCATGAATATAAGCATGAGAATGAATAACAGTATGCATGAAGCGACAAGTAATAACTACAATATCTAAGCTGGCATATAAGGTATGTAAACTAATATTATGTCAAACTACTGACTATCAAGCTAAGTTAAGCAATAATATTTTCTAAGGTGTACGTGACATGGCAATTACCGATGAAGATGTGTGTGAGCCGGCAAGTAAATGTATGTGGTACATACGCATCATCGGTAATGGTGCTGGTGTCCTAACAGCATAATGTCAACAATGCAATATAAAATAACAATGTAAATATGCGATGCGGAGCGAGCAACCAAAATGAGCGGGAGCTAAATATTAAACAATGGCGCCATTTGAAATAACACGAATCGCGGGGTTTTGAAAATAGGGGCTACGGTGGTTTTTAAGAAAGGATATGTTTTTTGAAATATCCGTAGATCCCTTGATCTGTCTTTTAAAATACCCACGATCCGCTAGTTTTGAAATAGGTAGGAGTCTAATCTAATCTAACAACTACACTAAACTATACGGCTGAACTAACAAGCTGAACTACAGGTAAGGAAACCGCCTATCATCCGAGTCGATACGTATACATACCTGTATATGTATAGTCGGTGATCCCGCCTCAATAATATCATATTCGATACCATATCTATAATCAGGCATCCCAAGTCAAGAGTGCGGATCAATCATCAATATAGCTCGTACGTAAATCCGTCGTACGGCATCCCAAATCTGGGTACGGGTCAATATCACATTCATCATACTATTCACCTGGTATCCTCTTTATCAAAAATCATGATCGGGGTACTGATCTACGTCTAGTACAATACTGATACCGCCTAAGTATGTATGCACGTGTGTGAAACACTACGTCAATACCCGTTACAACGTCATGCCGTATCTCAAATACGAACCCTGCTATATCACCGATCTCACGGCCTCAAATCAAATCTCATCGACTCATCTTAAATCCCAAGTGCTATCCTCATTATCCATGCATGTGTATATGAATGTACATATGCATAGTCCCATACCCACGCATATATACATATATACACATCCCAATCGGCGCACAAGAAAGTAATGTATGCAAGTATGTGTGTGCTTATGTGGGTATAACAACTACTCTAGGGTTTCGCAACTAACCTAAAGTTAATCCATGAACACATAATCATAACATGAATAAACATTCTCGTATCATAAAACACGTATATAAACATATATATATGAGCTACACTACGGACCGCGGGGGTGCTATACGCCTTCCACCCGACTTCTTCCCGTAGATATAAATCTACTCACCTGGTCCTCGCTAGCCGGTGCCGACGTCGCCACGCGCTTGCTTGTCGTCTCGAAGTCCACATGGGTTACTTACAAATCATAACGTACCGTGTCGTATTAAAATCCGACTCATGACCCAAAACGACACGTGAATCCCACATAGGTCAAAACCTATGGTTGCTTTCACAAATCAACCCAAAAACCCTCGAAGTCGGCGTACAAACGCCAAACCATCGAGAACAATCCAAACACACTCATTTGTACAATTACAAGCACTAATTATAATATAAAATAGCTTAAAACTCACAAAAACCTCAAACTCGCTTTAAAAGCTATTTTTCCGAAAATCTAGCAAGCAAAATTAACCGTTTTAGTACAAAACTCGATGTATAAACGAATCTAGCGGCCACAATATTCACTAAATATCTTAATTAAGTCATAAAAACAATTCCCATAATTTAGTCTCATTAATTTCCATAAACCTTAAAATTCTAGTTCACAAAATACCTAAATTTTAACAATTTTATAGCAAAAATACACAAACTACAATCTAGCTTGGATTTTCATGAACTAAAAGCATTAAACCACTCAATATAATCTTTATAATAACATGAAACCTAAATTTGAATTTTATCTTACAAGAATATAATTATTTTCAAAACCTAGTTTACCATTTATATACTTATCACAATTTAAATCAACAAATATGCAACTAGCAACTTAAATTGGATTTAGCATAACCTAATATGTCAAATACATCACACAACCCTAAACTCACAACACAAACCCCAATTTTATTTCAAAACCCACTCTTGAATTTCAAATCATACACTTGGAATTAAAATAAAAACCTATTTAAACACCTAATTAAGCTAACTTAAAACAATTAACAACAATTTAACAAAAAGGTTAGAATTATACCCAAATAAATTTGAAGATCCCACAAGCACACTTAACCTCCCAAATTGAAATCTAAATCCCTAGATCCATGCTATGGTAGCCAAGGGAAAATGGTAAGAGGTGGATTTTGATTTTGATTTTTGCTTGATTTTTAGTGGATTTTTCAAGCATTTTTGATGAACTTTTTTAAAGAGAAGGAGATGAAGAATGAAGGGCTGAAATGGAGGGGTGCGGGGGGCTCGGCCAATGCAGCATGAGGAGGAGAGGAGAGAGAGTGAGGTGGGGAAAAGCAAGTGAGGAAAGTTCAAGGTCAACACAAAAGTCAAAGCCCACTATTTCTATCATTTTCTATTCATTTCTTTTCTTTTCTTTTGAAAAAAAGAAGTGATTGGAGAGAAGGAGAGGGGGAGGGCTGTCATGGTGGGGCCGTCCACATGGGGAGAGGGTGAGGTGTGGGTGTGTGGGTTAGGAAAAAGATAAATGCTAAACCCCAATTCCCATTAACACTAATTTCACCGAAAAAATGCCTTTTTCTTCGATATTTTCTAAACCGTTTTGGCAAACGATTTCGTTTCAAAAACCACATGATAAAATTTTATTTAATGTTTTATGATGCACAAAATTTGTTTCAACTCATTCCAATTTGTAATTTTCCCTAATTAAATTTATTAGTGACGGCTTAAAATAATAATAAAATATTTTTTTTTCAGAAAATTTGAAATTTCACCAGTGGCTCAATAAACACCAAATACTAGCAATTACATAGCTAGAATATGTATATTTAATTTTTATAATAAGATATTTGTATTTTGACTTTTTACAGAAAACCCCCTTATTTTACCGCTTTTTTCGAAATTTCACCGAAACGATTTTCAAAACGTTACAATCTTCCCCCCTTAAGGAAATTCGGTCCCCGGATTTAAATTAAAACTCCCCCCCAAATACTAAAATATTTCAGCCAAAACCATCAAATCGCCGGGGCTCCGAAATCATAAATACATAAACGCATCATAGCGCAATGCATGCGCATGAGTAATGAGTAGATAACTCGAAATCAAAACTCCGTCAAGCATCCCGCAATCATCGGAGTCAAGGTGAAGACACGAATGCCAAATCTCAAGCAAGACCGATATGCTATAAATCGGAACTATACATGCAAATATCAGGAGGAAATGCATGCCAAATCCTTTAAGTTGCTGTGCAATGCACATAACACTGCACAGTGGCGGACGTCTATCATAAGAAAATAACTATATACATATATACCTTTGTTTGAAATGTACGTTCCACCGTTTTGGGAAACAATTTAGAAGGGTTTTCTTGTTTTAAGCGTTTCGCGTCATATCAGACACGTAGGTAAATACTGAGACTATAGCTGTCACGACCCGAAAGTACGGAACGTGACTGGCACTTAGATTACGAGACGTCTAAAGGCGTACCGTAACCTAAGTCAGCCAAAGCACAGAAAAATCTAAACCAAAATCAAAAGGGAGTGAAGGAAAACCTTACATGAAAACGATTTTTAAATCAATTAAGTTGCATAGAATTCCTTTTTTAAAAACATCAAAAATTCCCGAAAATTTCGGCAGAGTGTCCCCTGTAAATTCTATCCCCCAAAATGGGTACAACAAGATATATATAACCTGTAATAAACAAATGGCATCCCCAAGCGGGAGCTAGCTCTTCGCCCAAGGCGGATCACAACCACACGCAATATATAAGTAATATCAAGAAAAGAGCATAAAAGAAATGCAAAATATCAGAAAACACAACGTCGGCTCAAGTGAGCTCGACCCAAAAGAAACCACATATATACAAATCTCTCAGTCTCATCACTAGGTCGCATATACAAATAGAAAGTGGTAGATGGAGAATACTAGATACAATGAGAGAGCAAAAAGAAATAAAGTGTGCTCGCAACCCACCTACGGGCGATGTCACGAGTCTGAGCAAAAGGAGCTGATGATAAGATAGCCGCCGCTACAAGACCGATGAGTCCGATCTGCAAGACACTGTGGCACAACGGGGGTGAGTTGCCAGCTCGTGAGTAGAATATAACATCTAATAAGGCAATCGTAAGAATGCACGCAAATGCGTCACAGCATGTATGTTCAGATGTGATATAATACCTCTAGTATGCATGCTCATGTATGCAATGTCATTACTAAATCTTTAAGTGTTTTAAATGCTAAGAGTTCTGCATTCTTAACTTTAGAAAAGAATATCTGTATAATAGCTAAATACCATCAAGAAATCATCCGAAAACCCGTGTCAAGCATCGACACCAATATGAAATCACATCTGTCCCAATGTCTCACTGTATCAATGTCTCAAATATCGGGCTCCGTCAGTCCGGATCGGCCCATATCATCAAATCTCACGACAACGGTCGGTATCCTCCGGATATCCGCCGCGCCAGACATCACCGGTAGGTAGTCTTCCCCTGCCAGGCTCATCGTCTACAACTCGATCTTCTTGCCCCGGGGTACCATACCGGGCCCACCATGTACCCGAGACGGTTCATCCACTCCTCGAATCGGGTCTCGAAATCCAACAGAAAACATAAAAACTCATGGTGGACGACATATACATCACGAGAAAACCGCAACTTTGTTTTAAAAATGATAAATATAAGCTTTTGTTAAATTCTTGCGGTTTTCCCCAAAAAATCCAGAAATCGCAGCAATACTGAAATCCTCAAGAAAATCACAATGTCCAACATGTTGTATATGATAAATGTCTATGATATCAAGGTATGCGATGTGAATTGTGGCTAGAAATCTATGTAAGTATGATGATGATGCGAGGTATATACATGCTATGCAATTTCATATATCATGTATGATGCAAATGGCGATACTAAACTAAACAGGTTCTATGGTGCACGTGGCATGGCAATTACCAAAGGCGTGTGTGTCACATGAATAGTGCGCATGCAACAGATGCCAATGGTAATGGTTTTCGTGTCCTACGAAGTGATATCGCATATGTGTATATGAATATCCATGCAATCTAGTATACGGTTAGCTGTAAGGGTATGCAATGTAACTGAAGGGGTAAGCTAACTAACAATACAGATCTTGCAAGAAATAAGGTAATCCTAACTAGGGGCGCCTCGCGCCATCCAGACGATTCCCCCATAGATGAATACATCTACTCACCTGAATGCCTCGCTAATCCGATCCGACCACCGCCTTGCCTTTACGCGCCGTGTCCGATGTTTCCCCGACCGATCCTATATTTGCACAACACCAAGAATAAGATTACATATCCTAAAACGATGCAAGTCACAATATACAAATATCGACGCTCTCGAATTAAACATAACGTGCACTCGGTGCGTGGGAAAACACACGAAAATCGCTAAATCTTAACCAAAATCACCGTTTCGGGGAAATCGACAAAACTAAAACCCGACTAGACAAAACCCCGCATTCGCGCACACTAAAAGTCGTATATGAAGCTAATTACATCGCTAAAATAACGCACTTAGATCACATCCTAATTTTTATAAAAATCTAGAAAGCATTCGCATACCGATTCGATGCAAATATCGCAATTTTATCGATCTAGCGAGCGCAACATCGCACAATTCACCACTCTAACTAATTAGATAACCAAACCCTAACTTAACTCCATCAACCATGCTACAAACCCTAATTCAAAATCAAATCCCATTCTTGAATTTCCTAAACAAACAATTACTACTAAATTAACACTTCAAAATTCAATTTTAGCACATTTAAACTACAAGTTAACAAATAGATTAGAATCTTCACCTCACAAGCTTGAACCCTAGCTTGCACAAACCACCAAAGAAGTCTCCTTTCTTCAAGTTTTGAACTAATTTGGCTTGAGGAGAGAGTGGATTAGGGTTTTGCTTTGAATTGGAGAATGAATTTGTGAAATTTTTAATGGATTTTTATAGCAAAATGAAGCAAAAAGAAGTGAGAAGAGGGGGAAAGTGCAGCAGCTAGGCTCGGCCAGCTGCAAGGGAGGGGAGTTGTGGGTTTATTGTAGAAGTTTCAAGGTCAAATAAACCCCTTAAATCTCATTTAATGCATTTCACATCAACTTTTTCCAAAAAAACCCCTTTTACATCATTTTTTTCATAAATTTCCAACCATAAAACTAAAATCTTGCAAGTCATGATACAATCTTATTAACACCATATTTTAGCTTATAAAGATTCCTAATTATGAAATTTACTTAATTAAATTTGTATTTATCACTAATATAATGTATTTTTTAAAAGCTTAAAATAATATTAAAAATAATTAATTACGAATTTTTTTTTATTTAACTAGAAAATTTTAAGTAACATTTTAGTGACCAATTTATATTAATATCTTATCTAAATTTTGTATAATTAGGACTATAATGAAAAAAACCTATTTTGACTTTTTACGGAAAAAGCTGAAAAATTAGCCGATTACCGAAAAACTGCCTAAACGATTTTCGAAGGGTTACAATCTTCCCCCCTTAAAGAAATTCGGTCCCCGAATTTAGAATTTAACTACGCGTACCTTCAAAAAGATGGGGATATCTCTTCCTCATCTCGACCTCGGTCTCCCAGGTGACGTCCTCGCTGTTCGGGCCACGCCAAAGGACCTTGACGGACGGTATAACCTTCG
Organism: Agapanthus africanus; assembly: GCA_030015575.1. Classification (NCBI taxonomy): domain Eukaryota; kingdom Viridiplantae; phylum Streptophyta; class Magnoliopsida; order Asparagales; family Amaryllidaceae; genus Agapanthus; species Agapanthus africanus. The sequence goes on along the minus strand of JASDDO010000016.1, from coordinate 37,422,214 downwards.
ACCTCAATTTCTTCACCTGCCGATCCAGAATGACCACCGGCTGCTCGGTGAAAGAAAGATCACGCTCTATCTGGATCGTCTGGTGCTGAATCACATGGGAAGGATCATGAAGGTACTTGCGGAGCATCGAGACATGGAATACGGGGTGAACATCGGGGAAGCTGGGCGGAAGAGCTAACCGATAAGCGACTGGACCAACACGCTCTAGGATCTCGAAAGGACCAACATATCTAGGACTCAGCTTCCCTTTCCGCCCAAATCTCATCACGCCTTTCATCGGAGAGACCTTCAGGAAAACATGATCGCCAACAGCGAACTCGAATCGGCGACGACACCTGTCAGCATATGATTTCTGCCTGCTCTGTGCCGCTCTCATCCTGTCCCGAATCAGCTGTATCTTCTCGGTCGTCTCCTGTACGATCTGCGGCCCCAAAACACTGCTCTCCCTGAGCTCTGTCCAACATACAGGCGATTGACATCTCCTCCCATATAAAGCCTCGAAAGGTGCCATCTGAATCGTCTCCTGGAAGCTATTATTGTAGGAAAACTCGATCAAGGGCAAATGACGATCCCAGCTACCGCCGAAATCTAAAACACAAGCTCTGAGAATGTCCTCAAGAGTCTGAATAGTACGCTCCGGCTGACCGTCAGTCTGCGGATGAAAGGCTGTGCTAAAACTCAATCAGGTGCCCAATGCTTCCTGAAGTTTCTGCCACAATCGGCTGGTAAACTGGGTGCCCCGGTCGGACACGATGAAAGTCGGAACACCATGCAATCGCACTATCTCATCAATATAAACCTGGGCGTACTGAGAAAATCCAAAAGTGGTCTTCACTGGCAGGAAGTGAGCTGCTTTCGTCAGTCGATCCACAATCACCCAAATAGAGTCATACCCTCGACTGGTCCTGGGTAAACCGACAATGAAGTCCATGGAGACCTGCTCCCACTTCCACTCAGGGATGGGCAAAGGCTGTAACTCACCGGCTGGCCTCTGGTGCTCGGCCTTGACTTGCTGACAAGTCAGGCATCTCGACACAAAGTCTGAAATATCCTTCTTCATCCCGTCCCACTAGTAAACCTCTCTCAAATCATGGTACATCTTGGTGGAACCTGGGTGAACACTGTATACTGATCTATGTGCCTCCTCGAGAATATCGCGCCTCAGTCTCTCAGAATCTGGTACGCACAGTCGAGTCCCAAATTGAAGTATCCCCTGATCATCAATCACGAACTCGGAAACTCTGCCCTGCCGAATCTGCTCAATAATCTCTAATATACGGGCATCGCCGGACTGTGCCTCGTGGATACGGTCAAGTAACTGTGGGTGTGCTCTGAAATGGGCCAGCTGTCCCCCTGTAGGAGTAAACTCGAACTGCACTCTGCTATCACATAAAACCTGCCAATCCGCCGTCGACTGCATCTGTACTGCGCTCAAACAAGATAAGCTACCTCCGGGCCTCCTACTCAAAGCATCTGACACCACATTCGCCTTACCCGGATGGTATAGAATCTCGCAGTCATAATCCTTCACCAACTCCATCCAACGGCGCTGTCTCAGGTTCAGATCTCGCTGCTGGAAGATATACTTCAAACTCTTGTGGTCAGTGAATATCTGGCACGACTCACCGTATAGGTAATGTCTCCAGATCTTAAGTGCAAATACCACTGCAGCCATCTCTAAATCATGGGTGGGGTAGTTCTGCTCGTGTTTCCTCAGCTGCCGAGAAGCATACGCGATAACTCTGTCGTGCTGCATCAATACACAGCCCAGCCCCACTCGAGAAGCATCACAATATACCACGAACCCGCCTGATCCTGAAGGCAATGCTAACACTGGTGCAGTAGTCAGACGAGTCTTCAACTGCTGGAAACTATCCTCACATGCCTGGGTCCAATCAAAAGGAACCCCCTTCCGGGTCAATCCGGTCAACGGTGCAACAATGCGGGAGAAATCCTGGACAAAACGTCGATAGTAGCCGGCCAGACCTAGAAAACTGCGAACCTCTGTAACTGATACTGGTCTAGGCCAACGCTGAACTGCCTCGATCTTCTTTGGGTCCACACAAATACCATCTCTCGTCACCACATGACCCAAGAAGTCGACACTGTCTAACCAGAATGCGCACTTGGAAAATTTGGCGAATAGCTGATGCTCCCTCAAAGTCTGCAATGTGATACGTATGTGCTGCTCATGCTCCTCCCGGCTCCGAGAATAAACCAAGATGTCGTCAATGAACACAATAATGAACTGATCGAGATACTACCAGAATACACGGTTCATCAAGTCCATAAATGCTGCCGGGGCATTGGTGAGCCCGAACGACATCACCAAGAACTCATAATGACCATATCGAGTATGGAAAGCGGTCTTCGGAATATCCTCCTTCCGAACCCGCAACTGGTGATAACCTGACCGTAAATCAACCTTCGAGAAAAACCCTGCACCCTGGAGCTGATCAAATAAGTCATCAATGCGGGGTAGGGGATATCTGTTCCGCATAGTAACCCGGTTCAGCTGACGATAATCAATGCATAAGCGCATACTTCCGTCCTTCTTCTTAACAAACAGGATGGGAGCACCCCAAGGTGACACACTCGGTCGGATAAGCCCTTTGTCCAGCAAGTCCTGTAACTGATCCTTTAGCTCTCTCAGCTCCGCCGGGGCCATCCGATAAGGCGGTATAGAGATAGGCCCCGTGCCGGTGATCAGATCAATGCAGAACTCAATCTCGCGCTCTGGTGGCAGACCAGGCATCTCATCAGGGAATACATCAGGAAACTCTCTCACAACAGGGACCTGGTCCAACGGAACCTCTGTGGAGCTAGTATCACAAACATAGGCTAAGAATCCCTGACACCCTTTCCTCAAGAGCTGACCAGCGCGTAGAGAAGAAATCAAGCTGGGAAGGGTAGCGCTATGATCTCCCTGAATAACAAGAACCGGCTCACCAGGAAAACTGAATCTGACTGCTTTCTCACGGCAGTCCACGGATGCATAACAGGTAGCTAGCCAGTCCATACCAAGAAGAACGTCAAAGTCTAGCATATCGAGGAGAATCAAATCAACTGAAGAATCTCTCTCCCCGATACGAACGGAACACGATCGGTACACAAAACGGGCAACAAAAGACTCGCCTACCGGTGTAATAACGACAAGCGGCTGATCTAATGGAGAAGAATCTCGACCCAACCTCGGTGCAAAGTACATGGATACATAGGAATGTGTGGAGCCTGGATCAAATAATACCCGTGCATCAAAAGAACATACTGGCAGAGTACCTGTCACGACGGCATTGGATGCCTGTGCATCCTGAGGAGTCAACGCGAACACTCGGGCCTGTCCACCACTAATAGCTGGCTGTCCTCTGCCTCTACCTCGGCCTCTGCCTCTGCCTCTGTCGCCTCGTCCTCTCTGAACCGGACCGCCACGCCCACGACCTCTAGAAGCATCTGGCTGGCGTGGAGCATCATCAGGAGTAGAAAGTAGAGCTCTCTGAGGAGGTGGTGAGGGTGGTAAGGTTACATGCGGGACTGTCGCCGCAACCCGACGTCCTATGGTACAGTCTCTGATACGGTGGTACTGACTCCCGCACCGAAAACATCCTGGCGACGACTGCTGGGTCTATGGATATGAACCAAATAACTGACCTCGTCTCAATCCTCTGCCTCCACCATCTCCCGGAAATAATTTATCGTTGTGTCTACCCATCTGCCGCTGAGCTGGCGTATCAGTACGGATCCTCTTCGGCCCGGAAACGACCGGAGTCTCGGAAATACGCTCCTCCAAAAGTAAGGCTGCATCCATCGCGGCTGCGTATGTATCAAAGTGTTGTGTGCCGATGGCAAGGAATAGCCGTGTATCAAGCCCTCGCACAAACCTCTTTATTCTCTTCTCTTCTGTGTCTACTAGGTACGGAGTATATCGAGACAACTGGGTAAACTGTATATCATACTCCGACACTGTCATCCCAGGAGTCTTGCGTAGAGACTCAAAACTACGGGCTCGAGCATCTCGGACACTCTCCGGAAGAAAACGGGCAAGAAATGTAGCTGTAAACTCGTCCCAGGTCATAGAAGGTAGACCTGCAGCTCGGCCTCTCTCTACTGAATCGTACCATGTCTGGGCAAGACCCTCCAGACGAAAACTCGCAAACTCCACCAATCTATCATCAGAACAGCTCAACGAACGGCAAATCCGAGCCATCCTATCAAGAAATGCCTGTGGGTCCTCTGTCGCATCTGTACCGGTAAAAGCTGGAGGTCTCAATCTCATGAACTCCTGTAGTGAAACCGGGATAGTCTCCGTAGTAGCAGCAGGAGTGACCATCTGTGCAGCAGGTACAATCGTGGTCTGTGCGGTGGAAGGAACGTCCTCGGATCTCTGTGCCCGACTGGACTCAACTAAAGATCCCATCATCTGTCGCAACTCTTGCATGCCGGCCTCTAATCTGGCTATACGATCAGGATAAGGCAGATCAGTATGACCTTGAGGGGTAGGCGTATCATCCCGCTCGATCCTCGCCTCAGACGAGCCCGCTCGAATCTCATCCCTAGCGGCAGCCCGCTGAGCTCTCGTAGTCTTTGGCGGCATCGAAGCTGGAATAAGAAACAGGACTGATAAGAACATTGCAATTGAATCAAGGAATGCAAGGAATCAAGAAGGGAAATACAAGCAATTATGTCTTAAGGTCACTTAGGCGGAGTACCGTATCGTAAGTATGCCATGGATCATACCCACGCTACGCCACTCTTCTTAAGTCACCTACTCCATCTACCAAGGTCGTCCTACACTCAGAAAGATAAAACCTACGCTCTGATACGAACTTTGTCACGACCCGAAAGTACGGAACGTGACTGGCACTTAGATTACGAGACGTCTAAAGGCGTACCGTAACCTAAGTCAGCCAAAGCCCAGAAAAATCTAAACCAAAATCAAAAGAGAGTGAAGGAAAACCTTACATGAAAACGATTTTTAAATCAATTAAGTTGCATAGAATCCCTTTTTTAAAAACATCAAAAATTCCCGAAAATTTCGGCAGAGTCTCCCCTGTAAATTCTATCCCCCAAAATGGGTACAACAAGATATATATAACCTGTAATAAACAAATGGCATCCCCAAGCGGGAGCTAGCTCTTCGCCCAAGGCGGATCACAACCACACGCAATATATAAGTAATATCAAGAAAAGAGCATAAAAGAAATGCAAAATATCAGAAAACACAACGTCGGCTCAAGTGAGCTCGACCCAAAAGAAACCACATATATACAAATCTCTCAGTCTCATCACTAGGTCGTATATACAAATAGAAAGTGGTAGATGGAGAATACTAGATACAATGATAGAGCAAAAAGAAATAAAGTGTGCTCGCAACCCACCTACGGGCGATGTCACGAGTCTGAGCAAAAGGAGCTGATGATAAGATAGCCGCCGCTACAAGACTGATGAGTCCGACCTGCAAGACACTGTGGCACACCGGGGGTGAGTTGCCAGCTCGTGAGTAGAATATAACATCTAATAAGGCAATCGTAAGAATGCACGCAAATGCGTCACAGCATGTATGTTCAGATGTGATATAATACCTCTAGTATGCATGCTCATGTATGCAATGTCATTACTAAATCTTTAAGTGTTTTAAATGCTAAGAGTTCTGCATTCTTAACTTTAGAAAAGAATATCTGTATAATAGCTAAATACCATCAAGAAATCATCCGAAAACCCGTGTCAAGCATCGACACCAATATGAAATCACATCTGTCCCAATGTCTCACTGTATCAATGTCTCAAATACCGGGCTCCGTCAGTCCGGATCGGCCCATATCATCAAATCTCACGACAACGGTCGGTATCCTCCAGATATCCGCCGCGCCAGACATCACCGGTAGGTAGTCTTCCCCTGCCAGGCTCATCGTCTACAACTCGATCTTCTTGCCCCGGGGTATCATACCGGGCCCACCATGTACCCGAGACGGTTCATCCACTCCTCGAATCGGGTCTCGAAATCCAACAGAAAACATGAAAACTCATGGTGGACGACACATACATCACGAGAAAACCGCAACTTTGTTTTAAAAATGATAAATATAAGCTTTTATTAAATTCTTGCGGTTTTCCCCAAAAAATCCAGAAATCGCAGCAATACTGAAATCCTCAAGAAAATCACAATGTCCAACATGTTGTAAATGATAAATGTCTATGATATCAAGGTATGCGATGTGAATTGTGGCTAGAAATCTATGTAAGTATGATGATGATGCGAGGTATATACATGCTATGCAATTTCATATATCATGTATGATGCAAATGGCGATACTAAACTAAACAGGTTCTATGGTGCACGTGGCATGGCAATTACCAAAGGCGTGTGTGTCACATGAATAGTGCGCATGCAACAGATGCCAATGGTAATGGTGTTCGTGTCCTATGAAGTGATATCGCATATGTGTATATGAATATCCATGCAATCTAGTATACGGTTAGCTGTAAGAGTATGCAATGTAACTGAAGGGGTAAGCTAACTAACAATACAGATCTTGCAAGAAATAAGGTAATCCTAACTAGGGGGCGCCTCGCGCCATCCAGACGATTCCCCCATAGATGAATACATCTACTCACCTGAATGCCTCGCTAATCCGATCCGACCACCGCCTTGCCTTTACACGCCGTGTCCGATGTTTCCCCGACCGATCCTATATTTGCACAACACCAAGCATAAGATTACATATCCTAAAATGATGCAAGTCACAATATACAAATATCGACGCTCTCGAATTAAACATAACGTGCACTCGGTGCGCGGGAAAACAAACGAAAATCGCTAAATCTTAACCAAAATCGCCGTTTCGGGGAAATCGAAAAAACTAAAACCCGACTAGACAAAACCCCGCATTCGCGCACACTAAAAGTCATATATGAAGCTAATTACATCGCTAAAATAACGCACTTAGATCACATCCTAATTTTTATAAAAATTTAGAAAGCATTCGCATACCGATTCGATGCAAATATCGCAATTTTATCGATCTAGCGAGCGCAACATCGCACAATTCACCACTCTAACTAATTAGATAACAAAACCCTAACTTAACTCCATCAACCATGCTACAAACCCTAATTCAAAATCAAATCCCATTCTTGAATTTCCTAAACAAACAATTACTACTAAATTAACACTTCAAAATTCAATTTTAGCACATTTAAACTACAAGTTAACAAATAGATTAGAATCTTCACCTCACAAGCTTGAACCCTAGCTTGCACAAAACACCAAAGAAGTCTCCTTTCTTCAAGTTTTGAACTAATTTGGCTTGAGGAGAGAGTGGATTAGGGTTTTGCTTTGAATTGGAGAATGAATTTGTGAAATTTTTAATGAATTTTGATAGCAAAATGAAGCAAAAAGAAGTGAGAAGAGGGGGAAAGTGCAGCAGCTAGGCTCGGCCAGCAGCAAGGGAGGGGAGTTGTGGGTTTATTGTAGAAGTTTCTAGGTCAAATAAACCCCTTAAATCTCATTTAATGCATTTCACATCAACTTTTTCCAAAAAACCCCTTTTTACATCATTTTTTCCATAAATTTCCAACCATAAAACTAAAATCTTGCAACTCATGATACAATTTTATTAACACCATATTTTAGCTTATAAAGATTCCTAATTATGAAATTTACTTAATTAAATTTGTATTTATCACTAATTTAATGTATTTTTTAAAAGCTTAAAATAATATTAAAAATAATTAATTACGATTTTTTTTTTATTTAACTAGAAAATTTTAAGTAACATTTTAGTGACCAATTTATAGTAATATCTTATCTAAATTTTGTATAATTAGGACTACAATGAAAAATACCTATTTTGACTTTTTACGGAAAAAGCTGAAAAATTAGCCGATTACCGAAAAACTGCCTAAACGATTTTCGAAGGGTTACAATAGCTCGCTTTTTGGAATTACCTTCAATAGCTCTCAATGCATGCAAAATACATTCAGGTACTGTCCTTTGACTAGTCCTGCTTAGTACGAAAACACATCGCAATTATCATAAAAAAAACGTATTGCTCTATAAGAAATCAATCCCAAAATACGCGTATGAATACTACGTGCGTATGGTGCGCACGACAATCAAAATCCATATACGTGCCATACAAGTGCACAGAAACAAGATCTAAGTGCATCGGGTGTGCACAAAGCATCTGTCGTAGGCAACGTGTGTGCCTGACAGCAAAATCAGTTGCATCTGACATGCACGAAGAATCTCGATTTAGTGCATCTGGTGTGCACCAAAATCGCACCTCAAAACACGCGCCCAACATGCGCGAAAATCCAAATCAGGTGCATCCATAGTGCACGAAATCATGAAATCCAATACCAAGCGCCGAATATGCGCAAAATCAAATCAGGTGCACAAGGTGCACAAAACAAATATCGAGTATCACAATCGAAATCGAAGTCCAGTGCATCTAAGTGCACAAAAGGCGTATCACTGCACTGCAAGCATATATAAACTATATAGAGTGCAGGAACCAAATCGTGTGCGCGCATACGCACAAAATCAACTCAAATGTCTAAAACCGTAAAATCACAAACATGTGAAACAAAAGCACGAAAACGATATCAAGTGCAACACTGTGCAAAGATTGTAAATCCTCAATTATCAAAATAAAATCATGCGAATAAATCACCCAAAACATCGAAATCAATAATGGCGGAATAGTACCGCTCAAGTGCATCCTTTAAGAATCTCGGGCCAACTGTCGCGGTCACTAGTGGGACGTCTCGTCGATGATCATGAACTCTGGCCTGCTGGTGTGCGTAACAATGACCACTCCTGGGTCAAGGTCTTCTCTGTGAATTACCAATCTCTCGGTCCATCGGCTCATCGGCCCTGTCAGGTGTGCTAACGGGGATGATCCCATTCTGGCACTTCTCTGGTCATCTCTCGGTCAATCATCACGACCACTCGTAAGACAGCATATCACTAGCGTCGGCCTCTGGCTCTCTGAATGTACGTGACACATCTGATCCTGGGTGCAAGTATCATTGCAGCAGTGTCCTGGAAGGAATCCTGCTCACGGTCTCTTCCATGTCTCGTCTCTGCCAACTGTCCGGAAGTCATCGTCCTTTTCTATACCTGCATCTTGCTCTGGAACGACTGCATACTCATCGCGACTCCTTCTGGAAGGTAAATCCAAGTACCATGCCTCGGCATGTGCATCGCATCTCTGATGTCGGCGGAGTGGAACGTCATCTCATCTAGATCTGGTACGAACCTCTTACTTCACTTTTCTCTAATGTCGTCTGCTTTGGACTCGTCTCGTCGCGGCTGCATGGACTGAGCTCCAACGGCTATCCTCGTATCGGAAGTCTCCCAAGAAATGCATCTCACCACCTAGCATCCGAATTGAGTCGAGCCATCCGATCGAGTCGTCAAAACCTCATAATCCCCCAAGAGCTCAACATCTTGGGCACAGTTTAATAGTATCGAGTACATACCACAGCATCGGTGGTCCAGCCATAGAAGGGCAAACCCAAGCCTCACTAATGGCGCCGTAGAACTGCCGCAGACCCGAAGGTTCAAAGGCTTTCACACGGTCATTAAGTCGAGTTAGGGTTTCATTCTTCTAGAGGGTCCATAGAATTGCCTGCATGCCCTTCCGAATACTTTAAACTTGGAATAATAGGTTTCCGACATTCGATCGTCTCCGTCGACCCTCACGTCTCTACGTGAAGTCGTCTCTAGCTGGAATCAATCTATCTGATGACCTCGCATCGGGGTAGCGAACGAACCACATGTCCTAGTCATTCATCCTCGGTGACTAGCGACCTTTTATCATCTCTTTGTACAACTCGTACTGCAATAGCTCCAGCATCTGGGGCGATATCTCGTCGTTCGCAGCAATAGCTGGCTCGCTCGTCTGCACGCTGAACAGTGCCTCGACCATCATGAATAAGCAATACACCAACGGTCATCAAAATCTGGCTGGCCTCTATCATTGGCTCAATCCTCTAGTGTCGATCAGCACATCCGAGTAACCTCATAAAGGCGATCCGCCAAACGCTCGTGGCACGGAAACACAGTAAAAAGACACATCTCCGCAATCGTGTGTCGCCGGAATTTCGCCCTGGTCAGTCCTCGTTCGTGACGAGCTCGTGCTGACCACAACTCTAGCTGTAGCTCTCCCTGCCCGTAATCGTGGCAACAAAACCATAACTGGTACTGATGAGGCTAGATCGGAATGAATATAATACTGAGCAAAGAAATGTACATCCTAAGGCTTCTTAAGTGGAGTAGCGTATCGTAAGTATGCCGCGGAACATACCCACGGTACGTCACTCTACTTTAGTCACATATTCCATCAACCAAGGGTCATCCTATGCTCCGAAGGTAAAACCTAACGCTCTGATACCAACTTTGTCACGCCCCGAAAGTACGGAACATGACCAGCACTTAAACTACGAAACGTCTCGAGGCGTACGTAATCTAAGTAAGCCGAAAACCCAGAAATCCAAACCAAGAAAAGCAGTAGAGTGAAGGAAAACCAATTTAAAATCAAGTAGTTTTAATAGCATAAGCCGAGTTATGCGGTTTTAAAATCATCAGGTATTTCCTGAAAATTTCGGCAGAGTCTCCTTTGTAAATACTGGCTCCCAAACGGGATACAACATGAATAGTATACGAAATCAATAAAAATGCATCCCCAAGCGGGAGCTAGCTCTTCATCAATCGACGGTCACAACCACACAAGCAATATAATATACAACGCCAAGGGCGATGACCAAAACTCAACAGGAACTCAAAACAGCAAGAAATCCATAGAAATACAACGCGCGACTCTAAGGTCGAAAGAATAAACATCACTGGTCTCTATCTGAGATAAATACAAGTTTGGTTGATGGAACTTCTAGATACAACTGAATAATAATATACAATGTATAATGATGGGTACGATACAAATAAACCCACCTACTAGCAAGTCACCCGAATGAAACTGTACCCGCAAAGCCCTAAAGAAACCTGTACGGCGAAACTTGCAAGAAACTGGGGCACAACGGGGGTGAGTTGCCAACTCGTGAATAGAAAAACATCTACGAATAGAAATCACATGTATGACGCAATCCTAGGTCATACGATCAATATATAAAATCCTCAAATAAAACCAGCAGTCTATAACAATGACTAGGGTAAATATCTAACCCGAGTTTAATCTCATGTGCCCGTGTCAGTGCCTCAGGTAGCAATATATCATGAATGAGGTAGGAATGCAGGAAAACTGATTACATGTAAATGAAGAAACTGTCTTCATAATTTAGTGAGATTTACTTTGTATTTTTAAAATGAGGTATCATAAATGAAATCAGCATCAACAGTGTCTAGCATCGACACAAAACATAAATCTCAAAGTCTCGAAACCTCAGGCTCCGGCTATCCGGACTGGCCTGTATCATCAAATCTCAGTACCTCAATATCTCGAAATCTCAATGTCTCAATCTCAATATCTAGGGCGCCGTCAGTCCAGACCGGCCCCTACCATCCATCTCAAGACCATGACGGTATCCTCCGGATATTCGACGCGTCGGGTAATATCACCGGTCGGTAGTGCTCCCCTGCCAGGCTCAACGTCAACAACACGGCCTTCTCGCCCCGGGGTACAGCACCGGGCCCACCATGTACCCGAAATGGTTCATCCAACTTCTCGAATCGGGTCTCGAAATCCATCAGCAAACTCATGGTGGACGACTCATACATCATGGGAAAACCGCATTTTTATTTAAAAAGAGAGAAAGCAGTTTATATATGTTTTGCGGTTTTCCTCTAAATCCAGAAAATATCATGGAAATCCGAATCATCAATAGCATGTAAAGCCATGAATATAAGCATGAGAATATGCATGAAGCGACAAGTAATAACTACAATATCTAAGCTGGCATATAAGGTATGTACACTAATATTATGTCAAACTACTGCCTATCAAGCTAAGTTAAGCAATGATATTTTCTAAGGTGTACGTGACATGGCAATTACCGATGAAGATGTGTGTGAGGCAATTACCGATGAAGATGTGTGTGAGCCGGCAAGTAAGTGTATGTGGTACATACGCATCATCGGTAATGGTGCTGGTGTCCTAACAGCATAATGTCAACAATGCAATATGAAATAACAATGTAAATATGCGATGCGGAGCGAGCATCCAAAATGAGGGGGAGCTAAATATTAAACAATGGTGCCATTTGAAATAACACGAATCGCGGGGTTTTCAAAATAGGGGCTACGATGGTTTTTAAGAAAGGATACGTTTTTTGAAATATCCGTAGATCCCTTGATCTGTCTTTTAAAATACCCACGATCCGCTAGTTTTGAAATAGGTAGGAGTCTAATCTAATCTAACAACTACACTAAACTATACGGCTGAACTAACAAGCTGAACTACAGGTAAGGAAACCGCCTATCATCCGAGTCGATACGTATACATACCTGTATATGTATAGTCGGTGATCCCGCCTCAATAATATCATATTCGATACCATATCTATAATCAGGCATCCCAAGTCAAGAGTGCGGATCAATCATCAATATAGCTCGTACGTAAATCCGTCGTACGGCATCCCAAATCTGGGTACGGGTCAATATCACATTCATCATACTATTCACCTGGTATCCTCTTTATCAAATATCATGATCGGGGTACTGATCTTCGTCTAGTACAATACTGATACCGCCTAAGTATGCATGCACGTGTGTGAAATACTACGTCAATACCCGTTACAACGTCATGCCGTATCTCAAATACGAACCCTGCTATATCACCGATCTCACGGCCTCAAATCAAATCTCATCGACTCATCTTAAATCCCAAGTACTATCCTCATTATCCATGCATGTGTATATGAATGTACATATGCATAGTCCCATACCCACGCATATATACATATATACACATCCCAATCGGCGCATAAGAAAGTAATGTATGCAAGTCTGTGTGTGCGTATGTGGGTATAACAACTACTCTAGGGTTTCGCAACTAACCCAAAGCTAATCCATGAACACATAATCATAACATGAATAAACATTCTCGTATCATAAAACACCTATATAAACATATATATATATATGAGCTACACTACGGACTGCGGGGGTGCTATACGCCATCCACTCGACTTCTCCCCGTAGATATAAATCTACTCACCTGGTCCTCGCTAGCCGGTGCCGACGTCGCCACGCGCTTGCTTGTCGTTTCGAAGTCCACATGGGTTACCTACAAATCATAACGTACCGTGTCGTATTAAAATCTGACTCATGACCCAAAACGACACGTGAATCCCACATAGGTCAAAACCTATGGTTGCTTTCACAAATCAACCCAAAAACCCTCGAAGTCGGCGTACAAATGCCAAACCATCGAGAACAACCCAAACACACTCATTTGTACAATTACAAGCACTAATTATAATATAAAATAGCTTAAAACTCACAAAAACCTCAAACTCGCTTTAAAAGCTATTTTTCCGAAAATCTAGCAAGCAAAATTAACCGTTTTAGTACAAAACTCGATGTATAAACGAATCTAGCGGCCACAATATTTACTAAATATCTTAATTAAGTCATAAAAACAATTCCCATAATTTAATCTCAATAATTTCCATAAACCTTAAAATTCTAGTTCACAAAATACCTAAATTTTAACAATTTTATAGCAAAAATGCACAAACTACAATCTAGCTTGGATTTTCATGAACTAAAAGCATTAAACCACTCAATATAATCTTTATAATAACATGATACCTAAATTTGAATTTTATCTCACAAGAATATAATTATTTTCAAAACCTAGTTTACCATTTATATACTTATCACAATTTAAATAAACAAATATGCAACTAGCAACTTAAATTGGATTTAGCATAACCTAATATGTCAAATACATCACACAACCCTAAACTCACAACACAAACCCCAATTTTATTTCAAACCCCACTCTTGAATTTCAAATCATGCACTTGGAATTAAAATAAAAACCTATTTAAACACCTAATTAAGCTAACTTAAAACAATTAACAACAATTTAACAAAAAGGTTAGAATTATACCTAAATAAATTTGTAGATCCCACAAGCACACTTAGCCTCCCAAATTGAAATCTAAATCCCTAGATCCATGCTATGGTAGCCAAGGGAAAATGGTTAGGAGGTGGATTTTGATTTGGATTTTTGCTTGATTCTTAGTGGATTTTTCAAGCATTTTTGATGAACTTTTTTAAAGAGAAGGAGATGAAGAATGAAGGGCTGAAATGGAGGGGGGGGGGGGGAGGGCGCTCGCCCAATGCAGCATGAGGAGGAGAGGATAGAGAGTGAGCTGGGGAAAAGCAAGTGAGGAAAGTTCAAGGTCAACACAAAAGTCAAAGCCCACTATTTCTATCATTTTCTATTCTTTTCTTTTCTTTTCTTTTGAAAAAAAGAAGTGATTGGAGAGAGGGAGAGGGGGATGACTGTCATGGTGGGGCCGGCCACATGGGGAGAGGGTGAGGTGTCGGTGTGTGGGTTAGGAAAAAGATAAATGCTAAACCCCAATTCCCATTAACACTAATTTCACCGAAAAAAGCCTTTTTCTTCGATATTTTCTAAACCGTTTTGGCAAACGATTTCGTTTCAAAAATCACATGATAAAATTTTATTTAATGTTTTATGATGCACAAAATTTGTTTCAACTCATTCCAATTTGTAATTTTCCCTAATTAAATGTATTAGTGACGGCTTAAAATAATAATAAAATAATTTTTTTTTCAGAAAATTTGAAATTTCACCAGTGGCTCAATAAACACCAAATACTAGCAATTACATAGCTAGAATATTTATATTTAAGTTTTATAATAAGATATTTGTATTTTGACTTTTTACAGAAAACCCCCTTATTTTACCGCTTTTTTCGAAATTTCACCGAAACGATTTTCAAAACGTTACATTAACCCTTGCACCCTTTGGCCTGATCCCGGTGTAGCATTCAATACAATTCTTCTTTCTTACCCCACTCCCCCTACACTGTTCAAATTCTCTGCAATTAACCATAGAATTAAAATACCCCATTTTAATCCGTTTTAATGCAAATTTAAATGCATTTTTTATCACACCCTAAACCCTAGATTTTTCCTATAAATACCACCCCTCAAATCATCCCCCTCACTCAAAAATTCCTGTCCAAACTCTCAAGAAAATTCCCAAGTCTTTTGTGTGCAAGTGGAGTTAGCAAAAGGGCGAAACTCCGACGAACTTCCGACGGCAATCCGAGGAGATTCCGAAGATGAAACGACGCATTGGCACCTCCCACCTCTTCCTCCCTTTCTCTTCTAGTCAAATAACCTATAAGTCCCTACTTCTTCTCTTTTCTCTATTATAAAAACATTCAAAACTAAAAGCCGACGGAAGCGGAGTAAGTACGACTTCCGATTCGGTTTTCTTTAAAAACAACACTTTTCCTTAACGAAATAAAACCATACTCTTTTATGTTGACTAGTAAACATTAACAAACTTAATAAAACAAGTTGCATATAAAACTAATCATTTTTGTAACTTTGATTATACTTTTTCAGAAAAATACCATATAGTTTAGTTTCGACATAAACCATCATAATTCCTTATTATACCTATAGATAGTTCATGAGGTAATGACCTACCTCCTCACAACACTCATATCTAACATAGCACGATGGAATTTAGGAATATAGACTTAGAAAATATACGACTTTACATATAATTACCTTCAACTTATAAAATTTGTTCTACAAGAAGTGTATTTTAACAAATCTTTGCAATTGCGCCTCTACAAACCATTTTGGGGAACCCGTTCAGGATGGTGCAGATTGTCGCACATCCCTTGGCTTAGAAGAGTGAGATGCATACCTCCACAAGGAGCATACGATTTCGAAAGATTTTAATACATTTTCCTTTAGAAAAATGTGATTTCTATTATAAAAAAAACTTATATTTTTTTATAAATAAATATATATATAATTAATATCAAAATATCTATTTTTAATATTTATAATATTCCACATTTCCAAAAATTCAAGAAAAACATCTCATTTACAAGAAAATACCATACAATATCCATATTACAAATAAATACCATATATTATGAAATTAGGTTTAACTCACTAGAAATTTCACTTGTATAAAAAATATACATCTATGAAAACTCTAAAGATGATAATTAAATGCTTAAGGTGTATTTTGAAAATTATATAAAATTAATTTTACATAACACCCCCTCAAGTTATACTAAATTACAATAAAGACCTTAGTAAACATAGGTTTAAGCGGGACCGGTCTCTTGAGCCTCAGGGAGCCGGAGATATGAGTGCTTGCCTATTTAAGGTAGACAACCTAACAAACGGTGTTATCAACATGGTAATTGTCTTGGAAAAAGACATAAATCATGCCGTCCATGTGCAGCAGTTACCGATAACATCAAAACCTAATTCAGGGCTTCAATTTCTTTTCTAATTGTCTGACTCAAACTGAGTCTAAATATAATCAATCTGACTTGAATGTGATTCAAGTATAAAATCACAATTCAATATGAATCTATGTATTCAATCTATTCATTCTATACAACTTGACTGAACCGAACCATGGATATACTCCATTTACATGTTCATCAATTATATCCGTTCCATTACTGATATCATGGTTCCGGCAAGTCATCCATCTATATAAATCAAGACAATACAATACAAACAATACAATCAAGACATCGTAGGGTTTATAAGGGGTAGACTGGTACTGAAGGTGTTAAAAGTGGCACAAGACGGTAACCATAATACACCTAACCTGAATTCAATTGCCGTTGTACCGTAGCTGAGCAGTTCCTTGTGCTCCGTATACCTTAGTCTCCAGAATAGTGAGACTCCTCTCGTATACACCGGCATTCTTCTGTACCAAACTACAAACAACAGTGTTAACACTAAATACAATATTATAACAATATACTCTCTATTCTGTCTATTCCATTCTTGTCTATTTACGGGACTTACCGAGCGATTTGTTCACTGACGACATTCTCTTTCTTTTCTTTAGAATGTTGTCAGGTGATTCGGACCTTCAGGAGATCGAGCCCACCTTCGAGGACTTGGATCAGCTAGCCTTCGACCTGGATCTCTAGTTACTTGTACACATTTACATTTTGTATTTTTTTCATTTTTTTTATGCCATTGTTTAGGCATTGCTTTCCATTCCATGTATTTACTTTTTAGATGTATTGTAAAAAGAATGTTTAATAAATAAAGTTGCTGTTCAACTATATCCATTGTCATCGTCTCTTGTGCATTTTACTTATATTGCTTAGATACGCTTAGCGCATTTACTTCTGAGTAAATACGTAGCGGCCTCGTCGCGACCTTTGCCCGTATACTGGGAAGCGGGGCGTGGCAGGTTTTGTTGGTGGCCCATGCAGGTCTGGGTTGTATGGAACCCTAATATGCAATTCCATTCTGCGTGGACCACCTGAGCAATATAATACAAGAACCAGCAACTGAAAACATTCTTTACAATTCATATTTCTTGAATCTCATCATTTCATATACTTTGAATCTGTCCTAACCAAAATTTTTCTTTCAAGGTTATGGATTCCCTAAACAACACCAACACGAATGTCAACAACACTTTGTTAGTTATGTATATGCCCTAGAGGCCATTATTGTACATGAGATGTATATTATAGTGGATGCTTGGATATATATAGAGCGGACTTTCTTGCTCGACATGATAGTATGCTATCTGGTTGCTCTTTGTCTTAATATGTTGACTTGTATTGTGATGCTGTCTTGCTCTCACATGTTGATAAAGCCCTTAGGATGTGTACTTGACTACCAGGACTATGGTGGAGATCATACTAGTAGGGCCAGGGTAGTCCACAAGTGCATCCTTTAATTGTTCCTAGTCGAGGGTGTATCAAGACAGGGCATCGATACTCCAGAGTAGACTAGCGTATACGCTTCTTGACCCATATGATGGGCGATGGATGATCCAACATCCATTGGTGTTTGACATCAAAGATGGTATACGGGTGCTCAGTGGAGACTGGGTACACTGAACGGACTCGCCGGGAAATCCTAGTTGGTATTATACCTATCGTCAGATAGCAGTTCTCTGGTGACACTGGTACAGGTTAGTCTGTAGACCCGAGATCGTCATAGAGTCTTGTGTGATTCCCACTGTGCTTTGATTTCCACCTTACCACGTTCAAGAGAACGTGCAAAACGGTGGCTTTTGGGTACAGTTTCGAATCACATGGAGGTAATGAGCGATATGAGGGGATTCGTCTCTCCCGGTATTGGGGGTTGATGTTGCGCTGTGCTCGATTGGCCTTAACTGGAAGTCCTTGGCCAGGAATGCTACGGAGATTTACTGTTAAGTGTTATCAGTAGTTTCTTGACCCGTTATGAGCCTCACATCAGCACGACTTATCGATTATTGGGGTCTGACGTTTACCACCCATAGACTAAATATGCGACATATCAGACGGATAGACCGGACCGTACGGTAGTGTTACTGACAGGCTTTTGCAGGAGAAAGAGCGGGCTTGCTTGTTGATCTTCTGATCGCTCAATACCCGGCTAGCCGTTACGTACAGCTAGTACCGCTGACGGCTTGTGAGTGCTTGATGTGATCATCACCTACTACCGGCGTATTGACGAGTCTTTAGAGTCCTACACAGAGGTTTCACTGGCCCAGGCAAAATGAGGTGGGAGCACATATGTGTTATGTGCGGGACCGAGAATAATACGAGTATGTGATACCGTATTCTATTCTCGCGATTTATTCGTATCAGTCGGTTATATGTGATATAGCCGGGTTATCGAATCAAGTGTTGATTCGATAGGTTAATACAAATAATATTAGTCGGTTATATGATTTATAGCCGGATTATTAAATCAAGAGTTGATTTAATGATTTAATGTACAATTATATATTTGATATATTAATTTACATTAACTAATATTAGCTCACTTAAGCATTTCTTTTTCTCACATGTGCACACTTAATATATAGGTGATATATATTAATTGTGTTATATTTTTGTGTCATGGTTGATGATACATGCAACATAGGTGTATGAGACTTACACCATGATAAAGATAATGAAATGTTTGTTTATTTAGTGTAAATCAATTATTAGTTGGATATTAGTCACATGGCATGAAACTTGTAGAAGCTTGGAGATTTATTGACTAGTCCACTAGTTTTGTCTTATACTAGATATTTGTTAACCCAACCATTGTCTAAACTCATGGTTAAGTCTCTACATGAGGGATATTAGATATTTTCTCACCCATAGTTTCCATTCACTCTCTCATCTATTATTTGCTTCTTGTTCCTCAAAGCTCAAGAGAGCTCTTTAGGTTTTCATGAGAGGTGATAAAATAGTGAGAAAATTAATTCTAAAGTGAGAAAAAATCCTATTTCATCATTCTCTACTAGATTAGCACTTTAGTATAGGGTGTTAGCTTTACTAATTCCACATTAGTGAAGAGGGTAGCTTGGGTTAGTCTCTCCTCGACATAGATCATCTTCGGCCTCGAAGACTTCGTGCAAGCTCGTTCTTTTCACCTTGTGGAGCCGTTCAAGAGTCCGCAAGATCACTACTTGGAGCGAAGGGACTACTATAAGGGGCTATTGAAGTGAAGGACCGCTCTACAAAGGTTGTATTTCTAGTTCACTTAGTTGTAAAGTAGTTTACACATTGTTTCGCCTAAATCTTTAGTTAAGATTCTAGGGTTAGTATTGTTAAGCATGGCAAATTTTTGAAAATGGCATGGACGATACCTCCCGAAACCTTGCTGCCGTGCCTAGCAATCCTACAGTGGTATCAGAGCCAAGCTAGAGATTTAGATGATATATGTAGAATTACAAAACCGAAACAACTCCGAAACACCCGATACACAAGTTCAGTTTCTGTCGAAATTTTAAAGTTGTAGAATTTTTTTTCAAATAAATGCAGAATGTTATATGAGATATTACATGAACACAGAAGAAATTTGAACCCATTTGGCCAGATTTTGGCCGAGCACATGTGCTCAAAATCCGAGGAGGCCGACCCCTTCAGGGAGTTTTGGCTTCAATTTTTTTTTGTGTTCCAGGCTCTGGGTTTTGGTGTTTCAGGTGTTTGTTTTTGCTAAATTTGCATGTGATGTTAACTTTATGCAAAGGCAATTCGGAGTGTTTCGTAGTCGTAATTCTAACATGTTTTCGGGTTATTTAGACGGTGTTAAAAAGTTCGAACGGATATCAATTACCCACTTTAACCCTTGCTGGAAAATTTTCCAAGAGTTAGATTTTTTCCGATTTAAAGAACACTCAAAAATCATGCAAATGATTCTGTGGACCCTCTAGAAGAACGAAACCCTAACTCGATTCTATGACCGTCAGAACTGCCACCAAACCCTAGGGTTTATGGTAGTTCAGCGGTGCCACGGGTGAGGCATTGGTTGACCCTTCTACAGCTGGTTCATAGGAGCTGTGTCATGTGATGGGTACTTTTAAACTACGCTCAAGTGTTGAGCTTTTTGGAAAATTTTGGGTATTTGTTGATTCGATCAGAATGTTTAATATCGTCTAGCTTTTTCT
This sequence comes from Agapanthus africanus, assembly GCA_030015575.1. NCBI lineage: Eukaryota > Viridiplantae > Streptophyta > Magnoliopsida > Asparagales > Amaryllidaceae > Agapanthus > Agapanthus africanus. The sequence goes on along the minus strand of JASDDO010000016.1, from coordinate 37,401,608 downwards.
GGAATGCGATACAATATTTGGAATTCATATTGTTAGGCATGAAATCCGAGGTATGTGATATTTCGGGTTTATGATGTCTAAGGTGATTGCGGATTCCAAATGTTGTAGTTTGACATTTTCTTTTCTGCGACCGTAAGTGTAATATGTGGTGTACCTCCGGTTTCGTTGCTATATGTCAACGAAAATTGTGATACGCATATTTACTTACGTTGATGACATGTGATGTTATGTGTTGCTGGGATATGTTATATTGGATCGTCGTGTTTTGAATAGCTGGGGGTTTTATGTGAGATGAGAGTTTTTATTTTCATTCATGTAAAATTCATTGTATGTAATATTCTTTTATTGGGGCACTTCCGGGTTGAGCATGATGTCACCATTGTTGTATATTATTTACTTTTCCGCATCAGGATAGACCCAAGGAGGGTAGCACAAGTAACCGGGTTTTAGAGTCCAGTGGGAGACTATCTTGAGGAGTCGAGACCGGGTATCCTAACTCTAGAATTGGTAGGGTTGCTTGTCGCTCTCTTAGGGGTTCAGGGATGTGGGTTTGGCTATTCATCGCGACCGTGGAATCCATGTTTTATACTGGCTTAAATTAAAACACGGAATTCCTAGTATATCCAATATTTCATATGTTATGTTTTGCTGCTGATATTCTGTGATGTGATTACTGTGGATTCTGAGACGAATGACTATATATTATATATGAGATATATAATAGACGTTGCTTATATTTTTCACCCGCGCTAATCCCGTCCCGGTATGCCGTTAGTTAAGTAACCTAACGGTGTATAACAGGACATTGTGGCGAATGCGGATGGTATAAGCGTACATTATATTTTCGTTTCATTTTCTGTGATTCTTAGGATGCTTTAAATGATGGGACTTCATTAATGAGATTAATGAAAAGAAAGAAACCTAAAAGAAGTTGTAGAATCAAATTTTCAAAAAGGGTAGCTCTAGTTTTTGCTTTGCATAGCGGTATTCCATGTAGATTATCCAGCACCTTATTCGATAAGGAAAGAGCCGAGATCCCTTCACCATGAGTGACCTCTTTAGAAAAACTAGCAGATACTACAACTCATTCGGTTTTGTTTTTGATTGCTTCTATAGTTCTTGCTTTGCATAGTGATATTTGTGAAATATCCTGCAGCTTATTCGATAAGGAAAGAGATGCGATCCTTTCACTGGAAGTGACCTCTTTAGCGAAACTAGTAAAATCCTAAAAAACACTCCTTTTAAAAAATCACTTGATTCTACAACGATATCAAGTTCATTACGCAAAAGGTTTTCTTAAAAACCTGTCGTAGCTCTCCGTCATTTTAGATAAGTACCATTTAGTATTCGTGCTACGTTTGTTGACCTGTGTCAAGGCATAGTGTGCGGTAGCTATTTAGTGCTTATCTGCAAAAGCATGTGATGCGAATTTACCCACGATCTCAGGACTCACTCTCTCTAAAGAGATGTCTCTCAAGACTGATTTGGAGAGAGCTCGCATGCAATGGATACCCTATGCTTCGGCAGAAGGCTCTATCATGTACTCGACGGTATGTACCAGACCCGATGTAGCATACTCACTAAGTGTAGTGAGTAGGTACCAAGCAGATCCAGGAGAGAGTCACTGGACAGCTGTGAAGAGCATTCTCAAGTACTTGAGAAGGACTAAAGAGATGCTCTTGGTGTATGGTAATGGAGAACTCCAAGTGGAGTCCTTTACCGATTCGAGCTTACAGAGTGATAAGGACGACTCTAAGTCGGTCTCGGGATTTGTCTTTACCCTCAATGGATGGGCGGTTTGTTGGAAGAGTTCCAAATAGGAAACCGTGGTAGACTCGACGATGGAGGCTGAATACATCGCTTCCAACGATGCTGCCAAAGAGGCTGTCTGGATGAAGAAGTTCATAACTGAACTTGGTGTGGTTCCATCCATTAAGCATCCAATATCTTTGAATTGTGATAACAATGGAGCAGTGGTGTTGGCCAAGGAACCCAGGTCCCATCAGCGATCCAGGCATATTCTGAGGCGGTATCACCTGATCTGGGAGATAGTTGATCGCCGGGAGATCGAGGTCAGGAGAGTTGACACGAAGGACAACACAGCGGATCCACTCACGAAGGCCATACCCCAGATACAATTTGAGAGACTCTTCGGGATGTTGGGTATGAGATGCTACAACAACTGGCCTTAGTGTAAGTGGGAGATTGTTAGTTATGTATATGCCTTAGAGGCCATTATTATACATGAGATGTATATTATAGTGGATGCTTGGATATATATATAGAGGACTTTCTTGCTCGACATGATAGTATGCTATCTGGTTGCTCTTTGTTTTAACATGTTGACTTGTATTGTGATACTGTCTTGCTCTCACATATTGATAAAGCCCTTAGAATGTGTACTTGACTACCAGGACTATGATGGAGATCATACTAGTGGGGCCAGGGTAGTCCACAAGTGTATCCTTTAATTGTTCCTAGTCGAGGGTGTATCGAGAAAGAGCATCGATACTCCAGAGTAGACTAGCGCATACGCTTTTTGACCGATATGATGGGCGATGGATAATCCCACATCCATTGGTGTTTGACATCAAAGATGGTATACGAGAGCTCAGTGGAGACTGGGTACACCGAACGGACTCGCCGAGAACTCCTAGTTGATATTATACCTATCGTCAGATAGAAATTCTCTGGTGACACTGGTACAGGTTAGTCTGTAGACCCGAGATCGTCATAGAGTCATGTGTGATTCCCACCTTACCACGTTCAAGAGATCGTGCAAAATGGTGGCTTTTGGGTACAGTCCCGAATCACATGGAGGCAATGAGCTATAGGAGGGGATCCGTCTCTCCCGGTATTGGGGATTGATATTGCGTTGTGCTCGATTGGCCATAACTGGAAGTCCCTGGCCAGGGCTGCTACAGAGATTTACTGATAAGTGTTATTAGTAGTTTCTCGACCCGTTATGAGCCTCATATCGGCACGACTTATCGGTTATTAGGGTCTGATGTTTACCACCCCTAGACTGGATATGCGGCATATCAGACGGACAGACCGGACTGTACGGTAGTGTTACTGACAGGCTTTTGCATGAGAAAGAGCAGGCTTGCTTGTTGATCTTCTGATCGCTCAATACCCGGGTAGCCGTTACGTCCAGCTAGTACCGCTGACGGCTTGTGGGTGCTTGATGTGATCATCACCTACTGCCGGCATATTGACGAGTCTTTAGAGTCCTACACAGAGGTTTCACTGGCCCAGGCAAAACGAGGTGGGAGCACATATGTGATATGTGCGGGACCGAAAATAATACGAGTATGTGATACCATATTCTATTCTCGCGATTTATTCGTATCAGTCGGTTATATGTGATATAGCCGGGTTATCGAATCAAGTGTTGATTCGATAGGTTGATATAAATAATATTAGTCGGTTATATGATTTATAGCCGGATTATTAAATCAAGAGTTGATTTAATGATTTAATATATAATTATATATTTTATATATTAATTTATATTAACTAATATTAGCTCACTTAAACATTTCTTTTTCTCACATGTGCATACTTAATATATATGTGATGTATTAATTGTGTTTTATTTTTGTGTCATGGTTGATGATACATGCAATATGGGTGTATGAGACTTACACTATGATAAAGATAATGAAGGGTTTATTTATTTAGTGTAAATCAATTATTAGTTGGATATTGGTCACATGGCATGAAGCTTGTAGAAGCTTGGAGATCCATTGACTAGTCCACCAGTTTTGTCTTATACTAGATATTTGTTAACCCAACCATTATCTAAACTCATGGTTAAGTTTCTACATGAGGGATATTAAATATTTTCTCACCTATGGTTTCCATTCATTCTCTCATCTATTATTTGCTTCTTCTTCCTCAAAGCTCAAGAGAGCTCTCTAGGTTTTCATGAGAGGTGATAAAATAGTGAGAAAATTAATTCTAAAGTGAGCAAAAATCCTACTTCATCATCCTCTACTAGATTAACACTTTAGTATAGGGTGTTAGCTTCACTAATCCCACATTAGTGAAGAGGGTGGCTTGGGTTAGTGTCTTCTCGACGTAGATCATCTTCGTCCTTGAAGACTTCGTGCAAGATCGTTCTTTTCACCTTGTGGAGCCGTTCAAGAGTCCGCAAGATCACCACTTGGAGCGAAGGGACTATTACAAGGAGCTATTGAAGTGAAGGACCGGTCTACAAAGGTTGTATTCCTAGTTCACTTAGTTGTAAAGTAGTTTACACATTTTTTCGTCTAAATCTTTAGTTAAGATTCTAGGATTAGTATTGTTAAGCATGGAAATTTTTTGAAAATGGCATGGACGATGCCTCCCGAAACCTTGCTGCCATGCCTGGAAATCCTACACACTCCCCTACTACTACCACTCACACCTGCCGTCGTTGCTCCGATCAACGAGCAGGCAGCTCTGCTTGAGGCAATCCGTAGCCTCCTGGAGGGACAGCAGCAGTAGATTGTTATCCTGATGAACCGACCAGAGGAAGAAGTTTCTGGGGTGAACCAATTCAGGGCCTTGCACCCCAAGTAGTTCGCAGGAAAATAGAGCCCTCAAGAAGCTGAGGAGTGGACTCAAAGCATTGAAGATGATCTGGCAGTGGCACAAGTGCCAGAGATAGCTTGGGTTCATGTTGCGAAGCTGCAGCTCACGGACAATGCACGGGTTTGGTGGAAGGTGGAAGAAAGCCGTCTTGATCAATCCATCGAATGGAAGACTTTCCGCGACTTGTTCGATGCAAAGTACTTCCCAGAGACTGACAGTTTCAACATGGAACAACAATTCATCCACTTACAACAGGGTTCGATTTGGACCAAATCAGTGGATGAATACGATGCCGAGTTCACCATGCTCAGTCGGTAAGATATGTCTTGATAATTCAATTTTTAAATATCACATTCTATACAGCTAACACAAGTCCTTAACCGATTCGCGACAGATTTGATACCGACGGATGAGATCAGAGTTCGTCGATTTCAACAAGGGGTAGAGTCGGAGATCCAGGCTGCATTAGCCACAGGAGATTTTCCGACTCATGAATCGGCTCTGAAAGCTGCCTGCCATTATGAGGTAGTGGTAAAGATGAGGGGCAGACCTCAGTCTACCGAAATGAACCGCCCTGCCTGTAAGTCCACGGTAGCTCCCCGGCCGTCTAACAGACGCCAAATGCGGAACAAAAACTTTTAACGAAACTGGCGCTATCGTGTACCGTAACCCGGATCTACCATTAAAGCTAAACTAACATATTGCAAAGGGGTAGAAAAGTTATACCGAATGATCCGAGTCCTTCGGTCTTCAACCATCATCCCACGCTTATTGCGGCTGCTCCGATCTCCTCGATCTCCAGTCTTTTCATCCAGGTGGCACCACATCGACGGATCTTTAAACGGGCTCCCGCCTCTGAAACGAGGCAACTCGATCGTCAAGTTTGCTAAAAGAGACGACCAAGATGAAGTAGAGAATGAGTGGAACACTTTGTCTCGTTACGTCCAAGGCTATGGACGAACGGTTAATGAAGTTGCCTTTTGGATCGATGCGAAATGAGAAATGGAGTATATCAATTTCCATGAACCAAAATCCTTAATCTTTTTCAAAACAACAACCATCATCATTTTATCAATAGAGGGGGCCGGCCATATATAAAGGAGGGGGTGAGTGTAGGAGCAAGGGAGGGTGACCTTAAGCTAAGCTTATCATAACACAAAAGATCTCACTCAAATATCTTAGCAAGAACAAAAGACATTAATGAAAAGGTGACTCACAAATAACACCTCATTAACCATTAATGCAAATGAATGATTCACTAACCTAGTCATCATCCAAGAAGCTTCCACACTCATGACTCACCTCATGACTCGCCCTCAAGAAGAAAAGATAAATCCGTATTTAACCGACTGTTAAATACGGCTGATAGAAAACTGGAAACTGGCAACTTCCAAAAGTGATCCTGAAACGAATTTCAGGATAACCCCGTATTAGTATAAACATACCCGCATTTGTATTACAACCGAATACAAATGCAACTGAGACAAAGATATTATATCTGCACAGTATAATACTGGGTTCCGGCTTAAACCAAAGCCTACCAGTATTATCTGCCCGAAAAACGACACGTGCGAAAACGCACGTGCTTTTTCCGAACCTTGCCATAACACTATACGGCCTCTACAACGTTTCGCCCGAACTTGGGAAAGTGTCTGTGGGGGACTCTAATGACTCATCAACACACTGGCACTGGGTATAACCACTAGCACGTCAGAGGTACAAGCTGCACGTAACGTTTTGCCTATGTATTGATTGGAAGGGAAGCTGACGAGCGAACTCATCTATAAACCCTACTAAGCCTGATAGTGACAATGTATATACAGTCCGGTCCGTTCGTCTAAAGAGTATCACATATCGAGTCTAGGGGGGTGGATAAAGTCAGACCCCTAATAACGCGATAAATCGTGTCGGCATGAAGCCCATCACCACCTGAGAAACTGCTGATCCAAATCAGTAATTCTCCACTACCTCGGCCGAGGGTTTCTAGTGATGGCCACCCGTGCACTGTGCGACATCAACCCCCAATACCGGGCGAGACGAATCCCCGAGATCCGCTCACTTGCCTCCAATGTGGCTCGGGACTGTACCCAACTAAAACCTGTTTGCACAACTCCTTTGAGCGTGGTAGGGTAGTAATCTAAGCACAACGGGAACTCACATGAGACAAACGACGATCTCAGGTCGATGAACTAACATGTACACATGTCACCAGGGAACTGCTATCTGACGATATGTATAATACCAACTAGCATGTTCCCGGCGAGTCCTGTCCAGTGTACTCATAACTCAATGAGCACCTGTATACATCTTAGGTGATCCAACTGACACCAGTGGCTTGTGAGACCGGCCACCGCCCCTCGTCGGGGTCTCGACTGTATACACTAGTCTACTATGGAGTATCGATGCCCTGTCTCGAAACTCCTACGACTAGGGACACTTTAAGGATGTGCTTACAGACCCCAGCTCCCACGTATATGATCGCCATCATACTGCTGGTAGTCAAGCAAGAATCCTATGGGCTATATCATCATGCAATAGTGAACTAAAGCATGTATATGATGATAAAGACAAACCAGATAGCATACTATCATTACGAGCAAGACTGTCATATCGGTATAGGTCCTGCCTCAATCATTGCAATCACGTACCTGCGATCCAATAATTGACTTTGAGGGCACTATCTCCAACAATCTCCCACTTGCACTCAAGGCTAATTATTGCGATATCGCATACTCACAGCCCGTGTGATACCGAACATCCAACTCCTCTACTAATTAGTTTCACAAAGCTAGTTTGTAAAACTGATTATGTTCAAGAAACAGCCTCAGTGAGTGGATCCGCCATGATGTTTCTTTCTATGTCTCTCTTAATATCAAGTTCGCGGAGAAAGCTATCTCCCGAATCGAGTAATACCTGTCTTAGAATATGTCTGAATATCTGATGGGACCTAGTTCATAAATGAACTCCAAATTCAAACTTCTTAGACTGTATCGATAACTGAACCTAATCAGTTTCTAGCACCATGCCTCCCACAGTATCCTCTTGGACCACCTGTCCATAATACTGTCCCTCATCATAGGGAAAACTATAACTCTGACAATCACCATGTCAACCAGGTCACCTCTGAAGCCTGGAATGATAACCGTCTCCTGAAGGAGGCTGCCGTCATCAAATCCATAGAACATTCACTCATGTTCTAAAACTGCTTCCTTATGTTTCTTCAGGATTGGATTAATATAAACTTATCGCATCAAGAGCAAAAACTACATCTAGTGTGGTACTTGACATCTCATGATTGACTCAATTGCCTAAGCAAGTGATCTGCCAATCATGCACATCCCTCTCTCCTTTAGTCTCTAAGACACCTTTAGAGAGGGTGACTCCATCACCTGCAGGTACACCACCATGCCAGGAGTCATCTATTCTAAATACTATTAGAATACCGTCAAAGTACCCACATTGGGAAACTACCCAAATCTAGATCTAAAAACCAAAGATCTAGGAACCAGAGTGTCTGATATTATATCCATGTCCTTTGTGAAGAAACAACTGTGTAACAACCATAGTACAACCGATCGTAGTATAGGAATTTTATTTCCTACTCTGTGTATGTCATCCAAATATCAGGACATCACACCCTACTACCTTCTTAACAGATCCATCCCCTATTCTGATGAAGTCAAACCTATGACTGTCACATAAAAATTAGATGATCTTATCTCCGCTATATCTGCTTAAGTCTATAAATAGACATAAGCTACTTGCCCACTATTCTTCCGCTGCTCCCACTGACTACGACAACCCTCTGGCAGAATAATATCTACGTACACTTCTAAAGCATATTTAGAACGACGTTATACTTATCCTCTTGCCGGGTCTCACAGTCTTGAACAACAGTAGTGTCAAGTCTGGGTAAATAAGAACCTCCCTGTCACCGTCCTTGAGGCTACCTGAGTACCTCTCGGGTGTCTGAGGTTACCCACCATATCTGCAGAGTAGCTATTGGAGTGTCAAAACTGATTGAATATGTAGTCCTATTAAATTTTCCGTAATCGTTTGCGGTTCTGGAATCACTTCCAGTTCTACCATACTCCCACTACTGTTTTCTGAAAAAATCCATTTTACTAAAACTGTGGCGAGTCAAGAAAAATATCACTATTGATCTTCCAGATGGTAGAAATGTCAACCCTCGTCAAAGTCAGGGTCAACCCACAAACAACCATTACAGAAACGTGCCTTGATTTATCCAGTGTCTGGTTTTAAGCATAAGCTGGACAATTCCCCGTATCTTAACATCGTTAAGATATGAACCATTCTATATACAATATAAAAATAGATGCACTAATTTAATTGGAACCAGATTCAAATCATGCAGCTGTCTCCAGTGCATAACAACTTAATGGAAAAAGGCTAATCAGCATTACTCAACTTAGGAATCTATCCAATTATGAGTAACCTGAAAGAGAAACAAGTTTCTCAAAACCATTACTATCAACTGAATACCAATCACAAGAATCTACATCCTCAATCTTTTTGAAGAATCCCGATACGTGTGATACCTGGTTCTTTACTTTATTCTTATACCCACAACTTCTCAAAACTTAGACATTGTATTTCTACGAAATACTTGTCTAAAAACTAGAGAAGTTTATAAGTAAATAGAACATAGTACAAGGACCTACCCCTTTTTTTCCTTACGGACACTGGACAACATACAATACCCTGTATAAGTCCGCTGAGTTGAATAACTCAAAACCTGTGCATCGTAGGTTAAAAACTGTACCCAGGAGATTTCCTCAAATATCACCAATTATAACGAATTCCGATATAATGAGGATGATCACCCAATTCCCAATAATTTACTCCCACTCATCATCTGTAAAACCATACAGATATGAAACCTGGTAAATACATACCCTGTAGTAAGTATCTAATCGGGAAATCAGTTTTCCTTTAACAATGCACTGAAACATGAAAATGTTTCGTATGGGTATCCTGGTATTCATAGTAATGCCTCTTCCATAATCCAATTCATGACTATAACCGTATATCTTTTTGCCATCTCTACAAATCCCTTTATTTGTCTTTAGTCGTTACCTTCTGTACACCATCGTTAGGCTAAATGGTTTTCTTCCTTCCCTACCGTTCGGCACCAGCCTATGGTTTGGAAGAAGACTATCCAGTAAGCATAATAGGTGTACCCTCCTAATCCTAGGAGTACTCGCAACTTGAGAGAAGGTGATGATAAAAGACAACTGAATAAAACCTTATTCTATTTCTCCCAAACTGGGGAAAAAGCAAAGGTAAAATAGGAGTGGCGATGAAGTACGTGGTTTGGTCGTGAATGATAACAGTCGCAATTTACTTTGCCCTCTTTCTAATCCCTTTATTTGTCTTTACATATTACCTTCTGCACACCCTACTTAGGCTAATTGGTTTTCTTCATTCCCTACCTTTCGGCACCTGCCTATGGTTTGGAATAAGACTATCCAATAAGCGTAATAGGTGTACTCTTCTAAACTAAGGAGCCCTCGCAACCTGAGAGAAGGTGATAATAAAAGACTACTGAATAAACTAATTCGATTTCTTCTGAACCTGGATCCATCCTCGAAGAAGTCCCTTCGAGTTCGTATATAACCATACGATGGATCTATCCAATGGAAGTGGATATCCATAGTAATACGGGGTGTTCTGAGAAATACAAAGGGTAAAAGAAGGAGCTGCAATGACTTATGCAACTTTAGACAATCCAAAAGTCAGTATTTTAAGAAAGTTCGGTCAACTTGGTCACTGAGTTATAGTCTAGGGTCGGTCAAAGGTCGCTGCCAAAGAAAGAGAGAAAAGAAACACTCTGCGTGCACTCTAACCTAGATCAGAATGGTTATCAATTTATCTAATCAGGAAACCTCCCACTGTAATCTCAAATTCTCCTCCAAACCTGAAAGAAGAATTAGTCGGGATCACCCGAAGAGTAAACCAACTCATCAGTGAGAATCGGGATCCAACTATCATTGCATGATAACTTGATGGAAGCCACTCAAGTTATCACACTCCAGAAGGTATGCGCATGCCTGGCAAGTTTGCTTTATGTTTGAAACTCCCGATATTGATTTTTGCCCCATGCTCTTATGATCGTGACTTTGGCCAACCCATCATAAGTCACATGCCAAGTTCTACCCGTCATTGTCCAGGTTAATTTGAACCCACCCGCACATGCCCTTGACTTTGGCCAACAAGGCAGAACGACTGTCCCAAACCAACGCATCTATCTACGCAACAGATGAATACCCAGCAACTACCAAACACTATGCCTTGACTTTGGCCAAACAAACATAGCTTGAATACTACTGAATACCCAAAAGAAATGACGGAGGGCTACGGCTGGTTTTTGGCGAAAAACCTTTAACGTAATGAACTTGATCTCGTTGAAGGAACCTGATAGTTTTTTATAAAAATATAGTGACGAAAACCTTTTGCTAAAGAGGTCACTCCCGGTGAAGGGATCTCGGCTCTTTCCTCGTGGAATGAGGTGCAGGATATTCCATCTGAATACCGAGATGCAAAGCAACTTGTAATCGACTATATTAAAGTTACTACCCTGACGTAAACTTCTGCCCAAGGGGTTTTTCCCGGTGAAGGGATATCGGCCCTTGCCTCGTCGAATGAGGTGCGGGATATTCTAACTGAATATCACTATGCAAAACAAAAGGAAACGTCTTTGTAATAACACCTTTTAAAATTTGTTCCAATAACATCAAATATAGGTTTGTTTTATCTTGCATTGATAAGAATCAACGCAGTCCCATCAATCAATCACACCAGAAAAGAACGAAAATAAAATGTACGTATATGCCATCCGCATTCGCCACTGGGTCCCGTTATCACCCGTTAGGTTACTTAACTAACGACAGAGCGGGGACTGGACTAGCGCGGGTGTAAAACATATACCACATCTAATAGTATATATACCAATATACAATAATCGCTCCAGGCGTGATAATATGCAACATTACAGAAAAGTAATAGGCAACACAGAACAATACAGATAATCTGGGATCCCCGGGTTTCACAGAGCCGCTGCTGAAACCTGACGTTCCCCTGGTCGTTGTGGATAGCATGTGCAATGAAACCTAGACCCCTACGGGTGCGGCAAGTTACCCGCCAAAACCTGAAGCGAGGTAGTCCCCACAACATAGTGAATGGAACACCCGGCACTTCACGGAATCCGGTAAATTGAGCACCCCTCCTTGGGTCAACCTGTACCCCCTACGGGTGAGGCGAATAGTCTGCCAATTCTAGAGTGAGGCCCCTTTACCTCTCAAAGCCATGAGATATGGACCCGTTGCCCTCCAGAATCCGGCTATCCGTGCACTCCTTCGCGGGATAAACCTAGTACAGAAATGAAAAATATACAACGGGTACATCGACCTCGACCCGGTCGTGCCCCAAAAGAATATTATACAAACATGCAGTAACGACAGTCCACATGTTGCACGCTCGCCCCGCAATATCAAATGTACAAATAAATCCAAAAAGCACTATCATTGCACCCTGCTATCCACCACGACATATCCGCAACAATACATCACAACACAGAACATCAACGCGAATGTCACGTTCGCAAACCCGTATAAAAGAACTATAGCAATCAGACGCGGTTTACCGATCAAATGACATTCCCGGTCGGAGATATAATGTAAATACTGTAAACTAACAAGTTTAAAATTTCGATCGACTAAATATCACGAAGTGGGCCCCACGTACATCTGGTGTACAGTAATAAAAACTGGGCCCAAAAGAATATACCAAAAACCACAAATTCCGAAAATAAAGCTCTCTGGAAAATTTGGAGCACTGCTCCCACAGAACGGCCGCGACTCCGCGGTCAAACCCTAGGTTTGACCGCGGTTCCGCGGTCGTAACGAAGGATCACTCGCCCAAAATTTCCCAGAATTCTTAGAAATTTCTGCTCTGTCTTCTGTGATATGCAAAAAAAATTTAGGACATTATTTAAAATCGACAGAAACTGGTATGCTTGAAAATTGTAGTTTTGCGAAATCCGTTCGATCGATGTTTTAAACGTGTTAGCACAAGTTAGTATAGCTTAATGGTGAGGCTCTGATACCACTGTAAGTCCACGGTAGTGCCCCGGCCGTCTAACAGACGCCAAATGTGGAACAAAAACTTTTAACGAAACTGGCGCTATCGTGTACCGTAACCCGGATCTACCATTAAAGCTAAACTAACATATTGCAAAGGGGTAGAAACGTTATACCGAATGATCCGAGTCCTTCGGTCTTCAACTATCATCCCACGCTTGTTGCGGCTGCTCCGATCTCCTCGATCTCCAGTCTTGTCATCCAGGTGGCACCACATCGACGGATCTTTAAACGGGCTCCCGCCTCTGAACCGAGGCAACTCGATCGTCAAGTTTGCTAAAAGAGACGACCAAGATGAAGTAGAGAATGAGTAGAAAACTTTGTCTCGTTACGTCCAAGGCTATGGACGAACGGTTAATGAAGTTGCCTTTTGGATCGATGTGAAATGAGAAATGGAGTATATCAATTTCCATGAACCAAAATCCTTAATCTTTTTCAAAACAACAACCATCATCATTCTATCAAGAGAGGGGGCCGGCTATATATAGAGGAGGGGGTGAGTGTAGGAGCAAGGGAGGGTGACCTTAAGCTAAGCTTATCATAACACAAAAGATCTCACTTAAATATCTTAGCAAGAACAAAAGACATTAAAGAAAAGGTGACTCACAAATAACACCTCATTAACCATTAATGCAAATGAATGATTCACTAACCTAGTCATCATCCAAGAAGCTTCCACACTCATGACTCACCCTCAAGAAGAAAAGATAAATCTGTATTTAACCGACTGTTAAATACGGCTGATAGAAAACTGGAAACTGGCAACTTCCAAAAGTGATCCTGAAACGAATTTCAGGATAACCCCATATTAGTATAAACATACCTGCATTTGTATTACGACCGAATACAAATGCAACTGAGACAAAGATATTATATCTACACAGTATAATACTGGGTTCCGGCTTAAACCAAAGCCTACCGGTATTATCTGCCCGAAAAACGACACGTGCGAAAACGCACGTGCTTTTTCCGAACCTTGCCATAACACCATACGGCCTCTACAACGTTTCGCCCGAACTTGGGAAAGTGTCTGTGGGGGACTCTAATGACTCATCAACACACTGGCACTGGGTATAACCACTAGCACGTCAGAGGTACAAGCTGCACGTAACGTTTTGCCTATGTATTGATTGGAAGGGAAGCTGACGAGCGAACTCATCTATAAACCCTACTGAGCCTGACAGTGACAATGTATATACAGTCTGGTCCGTTCGTCTAAAGAGTATCGCATATCGAGTCTAGGGGGGTGGATAAAGTCGGACCCCTAATAACGAGATAAATCGTGTCGGCATGAAGCCCATCACCACCTGAGAAACTGCTGATCCAAATCAGTAATTCTCCACTACCTCGGCCGAGGGTTTCTAGTGATGGCCACCCGTGCACTGTGCGACATCAACCCCCAATACCGGGAGAGACGAATCCCCGAGATCCGCTCACTTGCTTCCAATGTGGCTCGGGACTGTACCCAACTAAAACATGTTTGCACAACTCCTTTGAGCGTGGTAGGGTAGTAATCTAAGCACAGTGGGAACTCACATGAGACAAACGACGATCTCAGGTTGATGAAATAACCTGTACACATGTCACCAGGGAACTGCTATCTGACGATATGTATAATACCAACTAGCATGTTCCCGGCGAGTCCTGTCCAGTGTACTCATAACTCAATGAGCATCTGTATACATCTTAGGTGATCCAACTGACACCAGTGGCTTGTGAGACCGGCCACCGCCCCTCGTCGGGGTCTCGACTGTATACACTAGTCTACTATGGAGTATCGATGCCCTGTCTCGAAACTCCTACGACTAGGGACACTTTAAGGATGTGCTTATAGACCCCAGCTCCCACGTATATGATCGCCATCATACTGTTGGTAGTCAAGCAAGAATCCTATGGGCTCTATCATCATGCAATAGTGAACTAAAGCATGTATATGATGATAAAGACAAACCAGATAGCATACTATCATTACGAGCAAGACTGTCATATCGGTATAGGTCCTGCCTCAATCATTGCAATCACGTACCTGCGATCCAATAATTGACTTTGAGGGCACTATCTCCAACACTGCCAACCAGATAGAAGGAGGGGCCTCTTCAAGGCCACCATTTGTGCCCAGGAGACCGGGAGTACCAATCAACCGGCCCAGCCCAGCCTTTTGTACCTACTACAGAAGAGATGGACATTTGGCGAAAGATTGCCGGCGAGCCAACCATCTTTACTTAATCTGCGGCTCAGCTACTCACAATATTAGGTCTTATCCCCGAAGACACAACCCAATTGCTGCACCCAGGCCAGCAATCACTTACCAGCAGAGATCAACCCTTCAGGCACCTGCTCCAAGACTCGCTCTCCCTGCTCCACCACCTAGAGGACCACCGACTGCAGCTCTTCCTCGTCAGTTCCATCAAGCTCAAAGGAACGTTAAGAGGAATGCTCCTCCGGTCAGGAGGAATGTACCACGGCGATAGGCTTTCATGATGACCGTGGAAGAAGCTGAGGCCACTGCCAAGTCATCACTGGTAACCCTTTCTTCTCAAGCTTTTCTTTCAGTCTTAACACCCACCTACATATTTTTCTCTATACCTAAAACCTATCCCACATAACTTAGGTACAATCTTAGTAGCATCATTTCCTGCACTAGCACTATTCGATACTGGAGCATCTCATTGCTTTATATCGCAACGGTTCATCCGAACACATGTGATTCCAGTCACACCGCTCGTATCCAGTTGAAATGTCAGTTCAGGGAACAGTGTTCTAAAGGCAACAATGGGATACAGCTTGTGTCTAGTAGTCGTCTGCAGCAGAGAATTCTATGCTGATTTCAAGGTGCTGGACATACCGAACTTCGATATGGTTCTAGGTATGGATTGGCTCGGAGCATTTTATGCTACCATTGACTGTCGTCAAAGGAGGGTAGTATTCAAGATTCCAGAGCATCCGGTTTTCTTTTTCAAAAGTGGAGACCGTACCCTGGAGACAAGTACTTACAAGGCGAAATCAAAGAAGGCAGTGATTGCGGCCATTCAAGCAGAGGAAGGATCAAAGTCAGAAGTGGTTCGAGAGTTCGACGATGTATTTCCTGGCGATATATCAGGTTTACCTCCCGATCGAGCTCTTGAATTCAGCATTGATTTAATACCAGGAGCACAACCAGTGATCAAAGCACCTTATCGATTAAGTCCGGAAGGTTTGATGGAGGTCCGAACTTAGTTGGATGAATTATTAGTCAAAGGATGGATTCGTCCCAGCACTTCAAGTTTGGGATCTCCAGTTCTACTTGTGAAGAAGAAGGAAGGTTCATACAGAATGTGCATTGATTATAGAGCCTTGAACGAAGTAACGATAAAGAACAATTATCCACTTCCGCGCATCGACGATTTATTCGATCAGCTAAGTGGATCTTGTGTTTTCTCCAAATTAGATCTGTGTTCAGGTTATCATCATGTGAAGGTCAAGGAAGCTGATATTCACAAAACATCATTCAGAACTCGCTATGGTCATTACAAATTTCTTGTGATGCCATTTGGAGTGACCAACGCACCAGCAATATTCATGAACCTGATGAATCAAGTTTTCCGGAGTACTTAGACAGGTTCGTTGTCATCTTCATCGACGACATCCTGGTGTATTCTAAGAGTCGGAAAGAACATGCCGAGCACCTACGAATTGTCCCAGAAACTCTACGACAACATCAACTCTACGCTAAGTACAACAAGTGCGAGTTTTGGCTAGATCAAGTTGGTTTCCTCGGACATATTGTATCAGGGGAAGGAATCTCTGTGGATCCAACGAAAGTTTCAGCAGTAAGCGAATGGCCGACACCAAAGTCAGTGAAGGACATTCGGAGTTTCTTGGGTCTAGCTGGATATCACAGAAGGTTCATTGAAGAATTTTCGAAGATAGCAACACCCCTGACCAAGCTCACACGTAAAGATGAAGACTTTGTATGGTCAGAAGCATGTGAGCAAGCTTTTGTTGAACTCAAGTCAAGGTTGACATCAGCGCCTATTCTCGTTATACCGGACCAATCTGGAGGTTTCGAAGTGCATTGTGATGCATCCGGTAAGGGATTAGGATGTGTTCTACATCAGCACGGTAAAGTTGTGGCTTATGCTTCAAGACAACTGAAGATTCATGAGCGCAATTATCCGACGCATGATTTGGAGTTGGCGGCCGTAATCTTTGCTCTTAAGATTTGGCGCCATTATCTTCTTGGTGAATGAGTGAACATATACACAGATCACAAGAGTCTGGAATATGTGTTTACTCAGAAAGAGTTGAATATGCGGCAGAGACGATCGTTAGAACTCTTGGCGGACTTCGACATCAACCTGAAATATCATCCAGGGAAGGTGAATGTGGTACCTGATGCCCTTAGTCGCCAACCATTAGCAATGAATCTCACCGCACAGTGGAAGCTTCAACAGGAATTGCATCAGATGGAGATTAAAGTAGTCATGCCAGGTAACACTTCAAGCTTGATGAACTTACAAGTTCAATCTACCATTGTCAATCAGATCAAAGCAGCTCAAGAAAATGATGCTAAGTTGCAAAAGATCAGAGAACAAGTGGAGAATGGACTCAGAACAGACTTCATCATCCATGAAGATGGATCTTTAAGATACGACAGCAGATTAATATGTACCAAAAGGTTCTGTTCGGGACGAGTTAATAAGGGAAGCTCACAGCTCTCCCTACTCAGTACACCCTGGAGGTAAAAAGATGTATAAAGATCTACGTCAAAATTTCTGGTGGCATGGAATGAAGCGTGAAGTAGCCAGAAGTGTCGCTAAATGCTTGGTGTGTCAGCAAGTAAAGGCTGAACATCACAGGACTGCTGAATTACTTCAACCGTTACCTATCCCTGAATGGAAGTGGCAACACATCACAATGGATTTTGTGACTGCACTTCCTCGCAGCACAAAGGGTAACGATGCGGTATGGGTTATGTGGATCAACTCACAAAGTCGGCTCATTTCATCCCATTACGAATTAGCCAATCTATTGAGACATTAGCAAAGAAGTACATGGAGGTAGGAATCTAAGTAAGATTTAAACTCTTCAAAATGTACTATCTTTGATACCCATGAACTCATACAGGAAATTGTGAGACTTTATGGAGTACCGGTTTGCATTGTCTCCGACCGTGACACTAGATTTCGATCGCAGTTTTGGCAATGTCTGCAAGCGAGCTTAGGAACAAGTCTGAACTTCAGCACAGCTTATCATCCACAAACAGATGGTTAGTCTGATAGAACTATTCAGATCTTGGAGGATATGCTCAGAGCGTGTATGTTAGACTTCGGAGGATCGTGGGAAGACCACCTACATCTTGTGGAGTTTTCATACAACAATAACTACCAAGAAAGAATCGGAATGGCACCTTTTATATCACTTTATGGAAGGAAGCGTCGATCTCCATTAAGTTGGGACGACATCGGTGATAGGGAACTTCTTGGACCTGAGATGATAGTAACAACTATTGATGTGGTTCGTACTATCAGAAAAGAATGCGCATAGCCCAAGATCGACAGAAGCACTAGGCTGATGCAAAGTGCCGTCATTTAGAGTTTCAACCAGGAGATCATGTATTTATGAAGATATCTTCGAACCGTGGAGTGATCTGATTTGGAAGACGGGGTATGCTCAGTCCAAGGTACATTGGACCGTTTGACATACTCGAACGAGTCGGTGAAGTGGCTTATCACTTAGCACTTCCACCTTCATTGGAAGGAGTGCACAATATATTCCACACATCCCAACTCAGAAGGTATGTGAGTGACCCCAGCCATATTCTCGATCATTCCAAGCTTACTGTACAGCCTAACTTATCTTGTGAGCAACAACCTGTTGAGATCTTTGATAGGAAAGTGAAGTCACTTCGGAACAAGGAAGTCAACTTAGTTCGAGTGATGTGGAGAAAAGACACTTCAGGAGAATCGACATGGGAAATAGAAGATGAGATGCGTGCAAGATATCCTCACTTATTTGTAAACTAGTCCTTAATAGGACGAAATTTTTGTAAGGAGGGTGGACTGTAACAACCCCAATTTTAGTGTACATAAAATTCATTTAAAGTTAATGCATACTTGGGGTATTTACAATTTTTGTGAGTACTATAAGTATTTGATTTAGTTTTGAACAGCAAGAAGGAGCTTGTAGCTCATTGGTAAGACCTTGCACGGTTGAACCAAAGCACCAGAGTTCAAATCCCATCAGCTACACATTCTTTTTATTTAATATTCTTTTAATCTTTTAAAAGCCCAAGAGTCTATACGTGCACTACACGTAATAGGGTAAGTTACAGAATAAACAAACGTGTCCACGAAGGTAGACTAAGCGTCAGGGACACGTGGCATCAAGACGAGCCCCGACTCGCCCGACTCGGGCCGGGGAACTCGTTGACTCGGCCGGCGCCGCCGGTCCAACTCGGTCCGACCCTAATTTTCTTTAAACCCCAGCACCCTTTGGCCTACCCCACTCCCCTACACTGTTTAAATTCTCTACAATTAACCAGAGAATTAAAATACCCCATTTTAATCCTTTTTAATGCAAATTTAAATGCATTTTTTATCACACCCTAAACCCTAGATTTTTCCTATAAATACCATCCCTCAAATCACCCACCTCACTCCCAAATCCCTGCCCAAACTCTCAAGAAAATTCCCAAGTCTTTTGTGTCACGCCCTGCTTCCCGGTATACGGCGAAGGGGACACGACTGGTCCGCTACGTATTTACTCTGAAATAAATACGCTAAGCGTATCTAAGCAATATAAAAGTAAATACACAAGAGACAAGATATATAAACTGAACATCAACTTTATTTATTAACATTCTCTTGTACAATGCATGAAAAGTAAATACAACTGAAACAAAAGCGATGCCTAAAGAATGGCATAACCGGAAATGAAAAGTACTGAAAGAAAAATGTACAATGTCTAGATCTCGGGGTCTTCACTGAACTGGTCCAAATCTTGAGCAGTGGGCTTGTTCTCTGATGGGTCCAACACCTGACGACATTCAAAGAAGAAAGAAATAAAATGTCGTCAGCGAGAGAGTAGTTTTTGTATTATATTGTGTTAGTATTATGTTAACGCTGTTGTTTATAGCTTGGTACAGAAGGATGCAGTGTATACGAGAGGGGTCTCTATATGCTAGAGACCAGGGCAAACGGAATATAGAGTACAAGCCTCCGTTAGAAGGCCCGGAACAACGGCAATTGGATTCATGATAGGTGTCTTAAGTCTGACCGTCTCGTGCCACTTCTAACAC
The DNA here is from genome assembly GCA_030015575.1 of Agapanthus africanus. Classification (NCBI taxonomy): domain Eukaryota; kingdom Viridiplantae; phylum Streptophyta; class Magnoliopsida; order Asparagales; family Amaryllidaceae; genus Agapanthus; species Agapanthus africanus. The sequence continues at coordinate 37,381,592 of JASDDO010000016.1, read as the reverse complement.
CTTCCGTACCAATCTACCCCTTAAACTCCGTAGTGTTTTGATTGTATTGTATTGTAAACTGTATAGATTGTATAATTGGATGACTGACCGAAACAATGATATATGTAAACGGATGTAACCGTAGAATCATGTAAATGGATGTAAACTGGAGATCATGTAAATGGAATGTATATTCATGGTTCGGTTCAGTCAAGTTGTATAGATTGATAATTGGATTCATGGATTCATGTTGAATTGGAATATTGTAAATTGTGGATTGTAGATTGTACTTGAATCATATTCAAGTCAGATTATACTGAGACTCACTCTCAGTCAAACAATTAGAAAAGTAAATTGAAGTCCTAATAGTTTTGATGTTATCGGTAACTGCTGCACATGGGCGGCAGGATTTGTGTCTTTTTCAAAGACGATTACCGTATTGATAACACCGTTGTTAAGTTGTCTAACTTAAGTAAGTAAGCACCCACTTCTCCGGCTCCCCGATACTCAAGAGATTGGTCCTGCTTAAACCTATATTTACTAGGGTCCTTATGGTAAATTATAGAACTTGATGTGGTTTTATGTAAAAATACTTTTATATACTTTTCAAAGTACACCCCAAGTATTTATTAATCGTCTTTAGAGTTGTAATAAATGTATATTTTATATTGTGATATTTCTAGAGAAAATATCCTATTTTCATAAATAAAGGTATTTATTTGTAATATTGGTTTTGCATGGAATTCATGGTATTTTAGTGTAAAATTGATTCTTGTGATTTTTAGAAAAAAAAGTGGAATATTTATATCATAAAAAAATAGGTATTTTAATGATAAATATACATATCTTTATACAAAAATAATTTTAATATATATTTTTTTATATTCTAAAAATCTCATTTTTCTTAAGACATCATATTTTAAATCTTTCGAGACCAAATTCTCTTTGCGGAGGTCTGAATCTCGCACTACTAAGCTTGAGGATGTGTGATAATCCGCACCATCCCGAACGGGTTCCCCAAAATGGGTTGTAGCGGCGCTTTGCAAAGATTTGTATAAATACTAAATCTTTTAGAAAACGGTTTTATTAAGTTAATGGTATTTATTTGTAAAGATGTCAATTTTCCGTATTCTATGTTCTAGGGTCTCCTAAGTCAACTAGACTATTCCTAACTGGTCAAAACGACAAGTTGTGAGATACCTCAAATCGCGTCTTCACCGCCAATTGTGGCCAGGTAAGTACAAGTGAAGAAATGAGGGATCCGCTCACGAATCACCGTGAGACGGGCCTTTTAAAGTTACCTTTCTCACTTGCCTAGCCTAAAAACCACAAAATCAGGTTTAGATAAACGACTGATGTCCACAACCTATCCTATTTTCATAAGAAGTGGTATTTATTTGCAAAGATGTTTCAATACTAAATCTTTTAGAAATGGTTTTATTAAGTAAATGGTATTTAAATGAAAATGTTTGTTTTTCCCGTATTCTGAGTTCTCGAGGGTATCATGTTATATTGCATATGAGTGTGTTAGGAGGTAGGTCGTTACCTCGTGATCTACTTAAAGGTATAGTAAGTTTAATGGGGTTAAATGTAGAATTTAAACAATGTGGTATTTAAGTGAAAAATAAGATAAATTGAAATAGCCATCATTTTGTGAAATGAAACTTGATCAATTTGGTTGATTAGTGTTTAATGGTCAACATGAAGGAGTTTAAGCATAATTTTATTAATGAGAAGTGTAGTTTTATGAAGAAACCGAATCGGAAATCGGATTTGTTCCGATTCCGTCGGATTTTGTAAATCCGTATTTTTAGATAGAAGAGATAGATAGAAAATGGGACTTAGGGGTTTTGGAAAACTAGAAGAGGTTGATGGAACGCGAGGAGTCGCCGGTGCATCGCTTCGTCGCCGGGAGCTCCTAGAATGATCGTCGGAAGTTCGCCGGAAAATAACGCCGTAGCTTCGTCTCGTGCTCGACTTTAAAGTACACAAGATTTCTTGAGAATTTTTTAGAGTTGTCTCAGAGTTAGGGGTGAGAGGGTAGAGGGTAGGGGTGGTATTTATAGGGTTAGGCTAGGGTTAGGGTAGATGAAGAGTTAAATTGAAAAAACGTAAAAATAATATGATAAATTGTAAAAAAATGGAGTAAATAGGGCTTTATGACCTTTCTGGAACCGATCTAGGAAAATGAAGTGTACAGGGGGGTTTAGAAGATGAAGAGCCCCAACTTTGATGTTGGGGACTCGGCCGTCCGGCCGAGTCCGGCCGGTGGTGCCGGCCCGAGTCGTCCGGTCCGCCGTCCGAGTCGGATCGAGTCGGAGGTCAGGGAGGTGGGGGGCCGTCTGGTGTAGCCTCTTCTATATTTATTTTTTCATGTGTAGTGGAAAATTCTGGAGTTATCACATGTTGACTGTTTGGCTTCTATAAAATTTAATACAAAATAAATATAAAAGATAATGTGGGGCATGGGATTTGAACTCTGGTTGCTTGGTTCAGCAGTGCAATGTATTACCAATGAGCTACAAGCTCCTTCTTGTAATTAAATTGCTAATTAATTACTTAAGTCTTGTGCTCAGGCAATAAATAACCCTTTAAGGATTTTTTTAAAAAAAAAAAATTTAAAAATTTGTATGGAAAAAGTGTATAAGAAAATTAGGTCTGTTACATTCTACCCTCATAAAAATTTCGTCTTCAAAATTTATAAAAGGAAAATGTAGCAGTTTGGTGACATAACTAAAGATTGTAAAAATTTTTGGTCAAAGTTGTGAGGGAGTTACTTGGGTTACCTTGGTTCACAGTTTCAGGTTCTATGGCTGCTAAGGTGAATGTCTGTCGCCGCGGTACATTCCTTCTAGCTGGGGGCACATTCTGTCCTTGAGGCTTGTTTCTCTGCCCTCGAGGCATGTCCCACGTTTCTTGTTGGAATTGGCGAGTAGGCTGTTCAGGTAGTGCATAACGAGGTGCAGGAGCCTGAATAGCTGGCCGCTGCGGGTAGTTGGTGGGTGTGTGAGCTGAGTTGCTATTATAAGGACAGTTCCCAGTTCCGTGGTTGGATGCGCCACAAATTAGACAAAGGCCTTTTGCGCGTCTACAGTCCTTCCACAAGTGTCCCTTTCTTCTGCAGTAGTAGCAGAAATCTGGACTCGACTGGTTGTTGGTTTCTTCTGGTCTCCTGGGTTCAAATGATGGCCTGGAAGAGGCTCCTCCTGCTATTTGAGTGGCAGGGCATTTCAAACCGGCAGATTGGGGTCTGCCCCTCGCCTTTATCACTTCTTCATAACTGCGGGCAGCTTCCAATGCATCTTCATGAGTCGGAAATTTCCCTGTGGCTAGTGCAGCCTAGATTTCCGTGTCCAAACCTTGTTGAAATCGACGGGCTCTAATCTCATCCGTCGGTATCAGGTGTGCCGCAAATCTGTTTCGGTCTTGTATTAGCTGTGTAGTATGTGATATTAAAAATTTGAAATACTGTGACATGTCTTACCGACTGAGTATGGTGAACTCAGCATCATACTCATTTACTGACTTGACCCACATAGAACCTTGTTGTAGATGAATGAACTGTTGTTCCATGGAAAACCTGGCAGTCATAGGGAAGTACTTCGCGTCGAACTTATCGCGAAAAGTCTTCCATTCAATGGGATGATCAAGACGGTTTTCTTCCGCCTTCCATGAGTTCCGTGCATTGTCCGTGAGTTGCAGCTTTGCAACTCGGACCCAAGCTATCTCTGGCACTTGTGCTGCTGCCAGATCATCCTCGATACTTTGTGCCCATTCCTCAGCTTCAAGTGGGCTTCCCTTTCCGGAGAACTGTTTGGGATGTAAAGCTCTGAATTGCTTCACCCCAGGCGCTTCAGCTTTGGGACGGTTCAAGAGCTGCTGTTGTCCCTCTAGGAGGCTGCAGATTGCCTTAAGCAGAACCGTTTACTCGTTGAGTGGAGCAAGAACGGTAGGTGTGAGAGGTAGTGGTGGAGGTGTGTTGTTGACATTGGTGCTGGTGTTGTTTGATGAATCCATAACCTTGAAGAAAAATTTAGGTTATGACAGATTCAAGTACATGAAATGATAAGATTCAAGGAATTTGAAATTGTAAGATTCAAGGAACATGAATTGTAAAGAATGTTTTAGTTGCTGGTTCTTATGTTATATTGCCTAGGTTGTTCACGCGGAACAGAACTGCATGACAGAGTTTCGTATAGCTCTGGCCTACATGGGCCACTAACAAAACCTGTCACGCCCGGCTTCCCGGTATACGGCGAAGGGGACGCGACTGGTCCGCTCCGTATTTACTCTGAAGTAAATACGCTAAGCGTATCTAAGAAATATAAAAGTAATACACAAGAGACAAGATATATAAACTGAACATCAACTTTATTTATTAACATTCTCTTATACAATGCATGAAAAGTAAATACAACTAAAACAAAAGCGATGCCTAAACAATGGCATAACAGGAAATGAAAAGTACTGAATGGAAAATGTACAATGTCTAGATCTCGGGGTCTTCACTGAACTGGTCCAAATCTTGAGCAGTGGGCTTGTTCTCTGACGGGTCCAACACTTGACGACATTCAAAGAAGAAAGAAATAGAATGTCGTCAGCGAACAGGTCGCTCGGTAACTCCCAAAGATAAGGGAGGAATAGACAGAGAGTAAGAGAGAGAGGGAGAGTAGTTTTTGTATTATATTGTTGTAGTATTGTGTTAACGCTGTTGTTTGTAGCTTGGTACAGAAGGATGCAAGTGTATACGAGAGGGGTCTCTATATGCTAGAGACCAGGGTAAACGGAATATAGAGTACAAGGCTCCGTTAGAAGGCCCGGAACAACGACAATTGGATTCATGTTAGGTGTCTTAAGTCTGACCATCTCGTGCCACTTCTAACCCTTTCCGTACCAATCTACCCCTTAAACTCCGTAGTGTTTTGATTGTATTGTATTGTAAACTGTATAGATTGTATAATTGGATGACTGACCGAAATAATGATATCTGTAAACGGATGTAACCGTAGAATCATGTAAATGGATGTAAACTAGAGATCATGTAAATGTAATGTTTATTCATTGTTCGTTTCAGTCAAGTTGTATAGATTGATAATTGGATTCATGTATTCATGTTGAATTGGAATATTGTAAATTGTGGATTGTAGATTGTAGATTATACTTGAATTATATTCAAATCATATTATACTGAGACTCACTCTGAGTCAGACAATTAGAAAAGTAAATTGAAGTCCTAATAGTTTTAATGTTATCGGTAACCGCTGCACATCGGCGTCAGGATTTGTGTCTTTTTCAAAGTGTATTACCATATTGATAACACCGTTGTTAAGTTGTCTACCTTAAGTAGGCAAGCACCCACTTCTCCGGCTCCCCGATGCTCAAGAGATTGGTCCCGCTTAAACCTATATTTACTAGGGTCCTTATGGTAAATTATAAAACTTGATGGAGTTTTATGTAAAAATACTTTTATATACTTTTCAAAGTACATCCCAAGTATTTATTAATCGTCTTTAGAGTTGTAATGAATGTATATTTTATATTGTGATATTTCTAGAGAAAATATCCTATTTTCATAAATAAAGGTATTTATTTGTAATATTGGTTTTGCATGGAATTCATGGTATTTTAGTGTAAAATTGATTCTTGTGATTTTTAGAAAAAAAGTGGAATATTTATATCATAACAAAATAGGTATTTTAATGATAAATATACATATATTTATACAAAAATAATTTTAATATATATTTTTTTTATTCTAAAAATCTCATTTTTCTTAAGACGTCGTATTTTAAATCTTTCGATACCAAATGCTCCTTGCGGAGGTCTGAATTTCGCACTACTAAGCTCGAGGATGTGTGATAATCCGCACCATCCCGAACGGGTTCCACAAAATGGGTTGTAGTGGCGCTTTGCAAAAATTTGTATAAATACTAAATCATTTAGAAACCGGTTTTATTAAGTAAATGGTATTTATTTGTAAAGATGTCAATTTTCCGTATTCTATGTTCTAGGGTCTCCTAAGTCAACTAGACTATTCCTAACTGGTCAAAACGACAAGTTGTGAGATACCTCAAATCGCCTCTTCACCGCCAATTGTGGCCAGGTAAGTACAAGTGAAGAAATGAGGGATCCGCTCACGAATCACCGTGAGACGGGCCTTTTAAAGTTACCTTTCTCACTTGCCTAGCCTAGATACCATAAAGTTAGGTTTAGATAAATGACTGATATCCACAACCTATCCTATTTTCATAAGAAGTGATATTTATTTGCAAAGATGTTTCAATACTAAATCTTTTAGAAATGGTTTTATTAAGTAAATGGTATTTAAATGAAAATGTTTGTTTTTCCCGTATTCTGAGTTCTCGAGGGTATCGTGTTATATTGAATATGAGTGTGTGAGGAGGTAGGTCGTTACCTCGTTATCTACTTAAATGTATAGTAAGTTTAATGGAGTTAAATTAGAATTTAAACAAAGTGGTATTTAAGTGAAAAATACGATAAATTGAAATAGCCATCATTTTATGAAATGAAACTTGATCAATTTGGTTGATTAGTGTTTAATGGTCAACATGAAGGAGTTTAAGCATAATTGTATTAACGAGAAGTGAAGTTTTGTGAAGAAACCGAATCGGAAATCGGATTTGTTCTGATTCTGTCGGGTTTTGTAAATCCGTATTTTTAGATAGAAGAGATAGATAGAAATGGTACTTACGGGTTTTGGAAAACTTGAAGTAGGAGATGGAACGGGAGGAGTCGCCGGTGCGTCGTTTCGTCGCCGGGTGCTCCTAGAATGATCGTCGGAAGTTCGCCGGAAAATTTCGCCGTAGCTTCGCCTCGTGCTCGATTTCAAAGTACACAAGATTTCTTGAGAATTTTTTAGAGTTGGCTCAGAGTTAGGGGTGAGAGGGTAAAGGGTAGGGGTGGTATTTATAGAGTTAGGTTAGGGTTAGGGTAGATGAAGAGTTAAATTGAAAAAACGTAAAAATAATATCATAAATTATAATAAAATGGAGTAAATAGGGCTTTATGACCTTTCTAGAACCGATCTAGTGAAATGAAGTGTATAGGGGGGTTTAGAAGATGAATAGCCCCAACTTTGATTTTGGGGACTCGGCCGTCCGGCCGGCGGCGCCGGCACGAGTCGGCCGGTCCTGCGTCCGAGTCGGAGGTCAGGGAGGTGGGGGGCCATCTGGTGTAGCCTCTGCTATATTTAGTTTTTCATGTGTAGTGGAAAATTTTGGAGTTATCACATGTTGACTGTTGGGCTTCTATAAAATTTATAACAAAATAAATATAAAAAATAATGTGGGGCATAGGATTTGAACTCTGGTGGATTGGTTCAGCAGTGCAAGGTATTACCAATGAGCTACATGCTCCTTCTTGTAATTAAATTGCTAATTAATTACTTAAGTCTTGTGCTCAGGCAATAAATACCCTTTTAAGGATTTATTTTTAAAAAAACAAATTTAAAAATTTGTATGGAAAAAGTGTAGAAGAAAATTAGGTCTGTTACATTCTACCCTCCTTATAAAAATTTCGTCCTCGAAATTTGTAAAAGGAAAATGTAACAGTTTGGTGACAGAACTAAAGATTGTAAAAATTTTTGGTCAAAGTTGTGAGGGAGTTACTTAGGTTACCTTGGTTCACAGTTTCAGGTTCTATGGCTGCTAAGGTGAATGTCTGTCGCCGTGGTACATTCCTTCTAGCTGGGGGCACATTCTATCCTTGAGGCATGTTTCTCTGCCCTCGAGGCATGTCCCTCGTTGCTTGTTGGAATTGGCGAGTAGGCTGTGCAGGTGGTGGAGCAGGTTGTGCATAACGAGGTGCAGGAGCCTGGATAGCTGGCCGCTGCGGGTAGTTGGTGGGTGTGTGAGCTGAGTTCCTATTATAAGGACAGTTCCCAATTCCGTGGTTGGATGCGCCACAAATTAGAAAAAGGCCTTTTGCTCGCCTACAGTCCTTCCACAAGTGTCCCTTTCTTCTGCAGTAGTAGCAGAAATCTGGACTCGACTGGTTATTGGTTTCTTCTTGTCTCCTGGGTTCAAATGATGGCCTGGAAGAGGCTCCTCCTGCTATTTGAGTGGCAGGGCGTTTCAAACCGGCAGATTGGGGTCTGCCCCTCGCCTTTATCACTGCCTCATAACTGCGGGCAGCTTTCAAAGCATCTTCAAGAGTCGGAAATTTCCCTGTGGCTAGTGAAACCTAGATTTCCGTGTCCAAACCTTGTTGAAATCGACGGGCTCTGATCTCATCCATCGGTATCAGGTGTGCCGCAAATCTGTTACGGTCTTGTGTTAGCTTTTTAGTATGTGATATTAAAAATTTGAAATACTGTGACATGTCTTACCGACTGAGCATGGTGAACTCAGCGTCATACTCATCTACTGACTTGACCCACATAGAACCTTGTTGTAGATGAATGAACTGTTGTTCCATGGCAAACCTGGCAGTCACATGGAAGTACTTCGCGTCGAACTTATCGCGAAAAGTGTACCATTCAATGGGCTGATCAAGACGGCTTTCTTCCGCCTTCCACCATTTCCGTGCATTGTCCGTGAGTTGCAGCTTTGCAACTCAGACCCAAGCTATCTCTGGCACTTGTGCTGCTGCCAGATCATCCTCGATACTTTGTGCCCATTCCTCAGCTTCAAGTGGGCTTCCCTTTCCGGAGAACTGTTTGGGATGTAAAGCTCTGAATTGCTTCACCCCAGGTGCTTCAGCTTTGGGACGGTTCAAGAGCTGCTGCCGTCCCTCTAGGAGGCTGCAGATTGCCTTAAGCAGAACCTTTTGCTCGTTGAGTGGAGCAGGAACGACAGGTGTGAGAGGTAGTGGTGGAGGTTTGTTGTTGACATTGGTGCTGGTGTTGGTTGATTAATCCATAACCTTGAAGAAAAATTTAGGTTAGGACAGATTCAAGTACATGAAATGATAAGATTCAAGGAATGTGAAATTGTAAGATTCAAGGAACATGAATTGTAAAGAATGTTTTAGTTACTGGTTCTTGTGTTATATTGCCTAGGTTGTTCACGCAGAACAGAACTGCATGACAGAGTTTCATACAGCTCTGGCCTGCATGGGCCACTAACAAAACCTGTCACGCCCCCCTTCCCGGTATACGGCGAAGGGGACGCAACTGGTCCGCTACGTATTTACTCTGAAATAAATACGCTAAGCGTATCTAAGCAATATAAAAGTAAATACACAAGAGACAAGATATATAAACTGAACCACAACTTTATTTATTAACATTCTCTTGTACAATGCATGAAAAGTAAATACAGCTGAAACAAAAGCGATGCCTAAACAATGGCATAACAGGAAATGAAAAGTACTGAATGGAAAATGTACAATTTCTAGATCTCGGGGTCTTCACTGAACTGGTCCAAATCTTGAGCAGTAGGCTTGTTCTCTGACGGGTCCAAAACACCTGATGACATTCAAAGAAGAAAGAAATAGAATGTCGTCAACGAACAGGTCGCTCGGTAAGTCAAAAAGATAAGGGAGGAATAGACAGAGAATAAGAGAGAGAGAAAGAGAGTAGTTTTTGTATTATATTGTTGTAGTATTGTGTTAACGCTGTTGTTTTTAGCTTGGTACAGAAGGATGCAAGTGTATACGAGAGGGGTCTCTATATGCTAGAGACCAGGGCAAACAGAATATAGAGTACAAGGCTCCGTTAGAAGGCCCGGAACAACGACAATTTGATTCATGTTAGGTGTCTTAAGTCTGACCGTCTCGTGCCAGTTCTAACACCTTCCGTACCAATCTACCCCTTAAAGCTCGTAGTGTTTTGATTATATTGTATTGTAAACTGTATAGATTGTATAATTGGATGACTGACCAAAACCATGATATCTGTAAACGGATGTAACCGTAGAATCATGTAAATGGATGTAAACTGGTGATCATGTAAATGGAATGTATATTCATGGTTCGGTTCAGTCAAGTTGTATAGATTGATAATTGGATTCATGGATTCATATTGAATTGGAATATTGTAAATTGTGGATTGTAGATTGTACTTGAATCATATTCAAGTTAGATTATACCGAGACTCACTCTTAGTCAGACAATTAGAAAAATAAATTGAAGTCCTAATAGTTTTGATGTTATCGGTAACCGCTGCACATGGGCGGCAGGATTTGTGTCTTTTTGAAAGACGATTACCGTATTGATAACACCGTTGTTAAGTTGTCTACCTTAAGTAGGCAAGCACCCACTTCTCTGGCTCCCTGAGGCTCAAGAGATTGGTCCCTCTTAAACCTATATTTACTAGGGTCCTTATGGTAAATTATAGAACTTGAGGGTTTTTTTTATGTAAAAATACTTTTATATACTTTTCAAAGTACACCCCAAGTATTTATTAATCGTCTTTAGAGTTGTAATAAATGTATATTTTATATTGTGATATTTCTAGAGAAAATATCCTATTTTCATAAATAAAGGTATTTATTTTTAATTTTGGTTTTGCATGGAATTCATGGTATTTTAGTGTAAAATTGATTCTTGTGATTTTTAGAAAAAAAAGTGGAATATTTATATCATAAAAAAATAGGTATTTTAATGATAAATATACATATATTTATACAAAAATAATTTTAATATATATTTTTTTATATTCTAAAAATCTCATTTTTCTTAAGACATCGTATTTTAAATCTTTCGAGACCAAATTCTCTTTGCGGAGGTCTGAATCTCGCACTACTAAGCTTGAGGATGTGTGATAATCCGCACCATCCCGAACGGGTTCCCCAAAATGGGTTGTAGCGGCGCTTTGCAAAGATTTGTATAAATACTAAATCTTTTAGAAAACGGTTTTATTAAGTAAATGGTATTTATTTGTAAAGATGTCAATTTTCCGTATTCTATGTTCTAGGGTCTCCTAAGTCAACTAGACTATTCCTAACTGGTCAAAACGACAAGTTGTGAGATACCTCAAATCGCCTCTTCACCGCCAATTGTGGCCAGGTAAGTACAAGTGAAGAAATGAGGGATCCGCTCACGAATCACCGTGAGACGGGCCTTTTAAAGTTACCTTTCTCACTTTCCTAGCCTAGACACCACAAAGTCAGGTTTAGATAAACGGCTGATATCCACAACCTATCCTATTTTCATAAGAAGTGGTATTTATTTGCAAAGATGTTTCAATACTAAATCTTTTAGAAATGGTTTTATTAAGTAAATGGTATTTAAATGAAAATGTTTGCTTTTCCCGTATTCTGAGTTCTCGAGGGTATCGTGTTATATTGCATATGAGTGTGTGAGGAGCTAGGTCGTTACCTCGTGGTCTACTTAAAGGTATAGCAAGTTTAATGGGGTTAAATGTAGAATTTAAACAATGTGGTATTTAAGTGAAAAATACGATAAATTGAAATAGCTATCATTTTATGAAATGAAACTTGATCAGTTTGGTTGATTAGTGTTTAATGGTCAACATGAAGGAGTTTAAGCATAATTGTATTAACGAGAAGTGAAGTTTATGAAGAAACCGAATCGGAAATCGGATTTGTTCCGATTCCGTCGGGTTTTGTAAATCCGTATTTTTAGATAGAAGAGATAGATAGAAAATAGGACTTACGGGTTTTGGACAACTAGAAGAGGGAGATGGAACGGGATGAGTCACCGGTGCGTCGCTTCGTCGCCGGGGGCTCCTAGAATGATCGTCGGAAGTTCGTCGGAAAATTTCGCCGTAGCTTCGCCTCGTGCTCGATTTCAAAGTACACAAGATTTCTTGAGAATTTTTGAGAGTTGGCTCAGAATTAGGGGTGAGAGGGTAGAGGGTAGGGGTGGTATTTATAGGGTTAGGGTAGATGAAGAGTTAAATTGAAAAAACGTAAAAATAATATGATAAATTGTTATAAAATGGAGTAAATAGGGCTTTCTGACCTTTCTGGAACCGATCTAGGAAAATGAAGTCTACAGTGGGGTTTAGAAGATGAAGAGCCCCAACTTTGATGTTGGGGACTCGGCCGTCCGGCCGAGTCCGGTTGGCGGCGCTGGCCCAAGTCGGTCGGTCCGCCGTCCGAGTCGGCCGAGTCAGACCGAGTCGGAGGTCAGGGAGGTGGGGGGTCGTCTGTTGTAGCCTCTGCTATATTTTGTTTTTCATGTGTAGTAGAAAATTCTGGAGTTATCACATGTTGACTGTTGGGCTTCTATAAAATTTAAAACAAAATAAATATAAAAAATAATGTGGGGCATGGGATTTGAACTCTGGTGGCTTGGTTCAGCAGTGCAAGGTATTACCAATGAGCTACAAGCTCCTTCTTGTAATTAAATTGCTAATTAATTACTTAAGTCTTGTGCTCAGGCAATAAATACCCCTTTAAGGATTTTTTTTTAAAAAACAAATTTAAAAATTTGTATGGAAAAAGTGTATAAGAAAATTAGGGCTGTTACATTTTGTGTGCAAGTGGAGTTAGCAAAAGGGCGAAGCTCCGACGAACTTCCGACGGCAATCCGAGGAGATTCCGAAGACGAAATGACGCACCGACACCTCCCACCTCTTCCTCCTTCTCTCTTCTAGTCAAATAACCTGTAATTCCCTACTTCTTCCTCTTTTCTCTATTATAAATCATTCAAAACTAAAACCCGACGGAAGCGGAGTTAGTCCAACTTCCGATTCGGTTTTATTTAAAAACTATATTTTTCCTTAACGAAATAAAACCATACTCTTATATGTTGACTAATAAATATTAACAAATTTAATAAAACAAGTTGCACATCAAACAAATCATTTTTGTAACTTTGATTATACTTTTTCAGAAAAATACCATATAATTTAGTTTCGACATAAACCATCATAATTCCTAGTTATACCTATGGATAGTTCACGAGGTAATGACCTACTTCCTCACAACGCTCATATCCAATATAGTACGATGGAATTTGGAATATAGATTTGGGAAAAAATATGACTTTACATATAACTACCTTCAACTTATAAAACCTTTTTCTAAAAGAAATGTATTTTAACAAATCTTTGCAATTGCGCCTCTACAACCCATTTTGGGGAACCCGTTCAGGATGGTGTGGATTATCGAACATTCTCGGGCTTAGTAGAGTGAGATGCAGACCTCCGCAAGGGGCATAAGATCTCCAAAGATTTTAATACATTTTCCTTTAGAAAAATGTGATTTCTATTATAAATAAAACTTATATTTTTTATAAATAAATATATATGTAATTAATATCAAAATATCTATTTTTAATATTTATAATATTCCACATTTCCAAAAATTCAAGAAAAATATCTCATTTACAAGAAAATACCATACAATATCCATATTACAAATAAATACTATATATTATGAAATTAGGTTTAACTCACTAGAAATTTCTCTTGTATAAAAAATATATATCTATTAAAACTCTAAAGAAGATAATTAAATGCTTGAGGTGTATTTTGAAAATTATACAAAATTATTTTTACATAACACCCCCTCAAGTTATACTAAATTACAATAAGGACCTTAGTAAACAAAGGTTTAAGCGGGACCGGTCTCTTGAGCCTCAGGGAGCCGGAGATATGGGTGCTTACCTATTTAAGGTATACAACCTAACAAACAGTGTTATCAACACGGTAATTGTCTTGGAAAAAGACACAAATCCTGCCATCCATGTGTCACGTCCCGAAAGTACGGAACATGACCGGCACTTAAACTACGAAACGTCTCGAGGCGTACGTAATCTAAGTAAACCGAAAACCCAGAAATCCAAACCAAGAAAAGTAGTAGAGTGAAGGAAAACCAATTTAAAACAAGTAGTTTTAATAGCATAAGCCGAATTATGCGGTTTTTAAGAACATCAAAATTTACTGAAAATTTCGGCAGAGTCTCCTTTGTAAATACAGGCCCCCAAACGGGATACAACATGAATAGTATACGAAATCAAGAAAAAAGCATCCCCAAGCGGGAGCTAGCTCTTCGTCAATCGACGGTCACAACCACACAAGCAATATAATATACAACGCCAACGGCGAGGATCAAAACTCAAAAGGAAACTCAAAACCACCAGAAATATAACGAGCGACTCTAAGGTCGAAAGAATAAACAACACTGGTCTCTATCTCAAATAAAAAAAACATGTTTGGTTGATGGAATTTACTAGATACAACGGAATAATATTATACAAGGTAATATGATGGGTACGATACAAGAAAAACCCACCTACTAGCAAGTCACCCGAATGAAACTGAGCCCGCAAAGCCGTAATGAAACCTATACGGCAAACCTGCAAGAAACTGAGGCAAAACGGGGGTGAGTTGCCAACTCGTGAATAGAAAAACATCTACGCACAGAAATCGCATAAATAACGCAATCCTAGGTCAATGATCATAATATCCTCAAAAATGTATATAACATGCAGCCTATAACAATGGCTAGGGTAAATATCTAACCCGAGTGTAAACTCATGTGCCCGTGTCAGTGCCTCAGGTAGCAATATATCATATGAATGAGGTATGCATGCATGAAAACATAATACATGTAAATGAAGAAACTGTTTTCATAAATTAGTGAGATTTCCTTCGTATTTTTAAACTGAGGTATCATAAATGAAATCAGTATCAACAGTGTCTAGCATCGACACAAAACATAAATCTCACTGTCTCGAAATATCAATGTCTCAATCTCAATATCTAGGGCGCCGTCAGTCCAGACCGGCCCCTACCATCCATCTCAAGACCACGACGGTATCCTCCGGATATCCGACGCGTCGGGTAATATCACCGGTAGGTAGTGCTCCCCAGCCAGGCTCAACGTCAACACCACATTCCTCTTGCCCCGGGATACCATACCGGGCCCACCATGTACCCGAAACGGTTCCTCCACTCCTCGAATCGGGTCTCAAAATCCATCAGCAAACTCATGGTGGACGACTTATACATCATGGGAAAACATCACTTTTTATTTTAAAAGGGAGAAAAGGTTTATTTATGTTTTTGCGGTTTTCCTCCAAATCCAAGAAATCTCATGAAATCCGAATCCAAGTCATCAATAGCATGTAAGCAGTGAATATAGACATGAGAATCCATGAATGCGACACAACAGTGAATAATAACATGCATGAAGTAGTAGGCAATAACTACAATGTCTAACCAGCATATAAGGCAAGTACACTAATATCATGTCTAAACTATTAGCTAACAACCTATGTCAAATGAAATAGTATTTTCTAAAGTGTTCGTGACATGTCAATTACCGATGAAGATGTGTGTGAGCCGGCAAGTAAGTGTACGTGGTACATACGCGTCATCGGTAATGGTGCTGGTGTCCTAACAGCATGATATTAATAATGCAATAAGAAATTATAATATAAGTATGCGATGCGGAGCGAACAGTAAAAATGAGCGGGAGCTGAATACTAGATGCAACTATAACTAATCTGCAATAATCTAATATAAGTCCTACAAATGGTGCCTTTTGAAATAACACGAATCATTGGGTTTTGAAAATTGGGGCTACGGTTTTTTTATGAAAAGATACGTCTTTTAAAATATCCGTAGGATCCCTTGGGCTGTCTTTTAAAATACCCACGATTCGTTAGTTTTTGAAATAGGTAAGAATCGAATCTAATCTAACAACTAAACTAAACTAAAGGGCTAAGCCAACCAGCTGGACTACAGGTAAGGAAACCGCCTAACATCTGAGTCGATGTATATACATACCTGTATATATATTAGTCGGTGATCCCGCCTCAATAATATCATATCCGATACCATATCTATAATCAGACATCCCAAGTCAAGAGTGCGGATCAATCATCAATATATAGCTCGTACGTAAATCCGTCGTACGGCATCCCCAAATCTGGGTACGGGTCAAAGTCACATCAATCACACTATTCATTTGGTATCTTCTTTATCAAATATCATGATCCGGAATAATGTCCTACGTCTAGTACAATATTGATGCCATCTATGTATGCATGCGGGTGTAAGAATTACTACGTCAGAAGACCCGCTAAAACATCATGTCGTATCTCAATACGAACCAAAACACATCACGGATCTTCTGGCCTCGAGTCCAATATCATCGACTCATCTCAAATCCCAATTACTATCCTCAAATCCAATATATAAACACATAGTCCCATACCCATGTGTAAATATACACATCAATATATAATCCCATGTACGCACATAAGAAAGAAGAATGTATGCAAATATGGGTGTGTGTGTATGTGCGGTGCAACCACTACTCTAGGGTTTCGCAACACTAAACCAATCCAATCACACCAAGGATCCATCTCTATCATCAATAATTTAAAACAATATATAAACAATATTTATATATGTGTGCATACGTATTCGTATGCATCACCACGAACTGCGGGGGTGCTATACGCCATCCACCCGACTTCTCCCCGTAGATATAAATCTACTCACCTGGTCCTCGCTTGCCGGTGCCGCCACGCGCTTGCTTGTTGTCTCGAAGTCCACATGGGGTACCTACATATCATAACGCACCGTATCGCCTTAAAATCCGCCTCATGACCAAAACGACGCACGAATCTCACATAGGTCAAAACCTATGGTTGCTTCACAAATCGACCCAAAAACCCTCGATGTCGGCGTACAAACACCAAACCATCGAGAAAGCTCCCAACACACTAATTTGTACAATTACAAGCACTAATTATAATATAAAATAGCTTAAAATTCATAAAAACCCCAATTTCACTTAAAAAGTCGTTTTTCCGAAAATCTAGCAAGCACAAATCACCGTTTTTGTACAAAACTCGATGTATAGACGAATCTAGAGGCCACAATATTCACTAAATATCTTAAATAAGTCATAAAAATGATTCCCATAATTTAATCTCATTAAATTCCATAAACCCCAAAAACCTAGTTTACAAATTATCCAATTTTAACAATTTTCAAGCAAAAAAATTCTCGATTTAAGAATTAAGCTTAGATTTGCATAACATAAGGTATTAAACCACTCATTATAATGTTAATAATGCTATGAAACCATAATTAGATTTTTAAACCTAATTATTAGACTAATTATAAAAACCTAGTTAGCAATTAGCAAAGTTATCACAATTTTAAATTAACAAATTAGTAAATAGCAACTAACTTAGATTTTGCATACAACCACATGTTAATCTCCTCATTACACCCATAACCAATTGATAAAAACCTCACTTGATCACAAACCCTAATCATTAATTCAAAACCCTTCTCTTGAATTTTAATTCAAGCACCTAGAACTAATTAAAAAAAAACTAATTAAGCTAACATGAAACAATTAACACAATTTAAGCAAAAGGGTTAGAATTTACCCAAACAAATTGAAGATCCCACAAGCACACATAGCCCTCCAAAATGCTCCCTTGTCACCAAAAATCCATGCTATACGGCTAAGCTAAAATGGGTAGGAGTCGGATCTTGATTTGGATTTTTGCTTGATTTTTAGTGGATTTTTCTTTGGATTTTCTTTGATGGAACAAAGAGAGGAGAAGAGGAAAAGGGGGGCTGTTGGGGGTTGCTGGTTTCGGCCAGATTGGGGAAGGGTTGGGTGAGGGAGGAGAGAGAGTGAGGTGGAAAAAGTTAGTTCAAGTCTAAGTCAACTCAACTTATCTCATTTTCTACTCTTTTCTTTTCTTTTCTTTCATTTCATTTCCTTTGAAATCCTAGTGGGGAAAAAAGAGGGGGCTGCTGAATTCTTCAAGGGGATAAGTGAATGGGGGTGTGTGGGTGTGGGTACGGGTGTGGGGTGATGAAAAATGATAAATACAATACCCCAAACATCCATTTATGCTCAAAAAAAGCTTTTTTTCTTCAATAATTTCTAAACCATTTTGGCAAATGATTTCGTTCCAAAAACCACATGATAAAATTTTATTTAATGTTTTATTATGCACAAAATTTGTTTCAACTCATTCCAATTTGTAATTTTCCCTAATTAAATGTATTAGTAACGGTTTAAAATAATAATAAAATAACATTTTTTTCATAAAATTTGAAATTTCACCAGCGGCTCAATAAACACCAAATAATAGCAATTACATAGCTAGAATATGTATATTTAATTTTTATAATAAGATATTTGTATTTTGACGTTTTACAGAAAACCCCCTTATTTTACCGATTTTTCGAAATTTCACCGAAACGATTTTCAAAACGTTACAATCTTCCCCCCTTAAAGAAATTCGGTCCCCGAATTTAAATTCAAACTCCCCCAAATACTAAAACATCTAAGAAAACCCATCAGGTCGTCGGGGCTCCGAAAGTGTAAATACATAAAACAAATCGTAGCGCAGCGCATGTGCTTGAAAAATGAACATATAACTCAAATCATAACTCCGTCAAGCATCCCGCAATCATCGGAGTCATGGGGAAGACATCAATGCCAAATCCAAGGCAGAACCAATATGATATAACTCGAAACTATACATGTACAAATCGAATCTATATCTGTAAATATCTGAAGGAAATGCTTGTCAATCTCTTTAAGTCGCTGTGCAACGCGTATAACACTGCACAGTGGCGGACGTCTATCATAAGAAAATAACTATATACATATATACCTTTGTTTGAAATGTACGTTCCGCCGTTTTGGAAACAATTTAGAAGGGTCTCCTTGTTTTAAACATTTCGTGTCATATCAGACACGTAGTAAATACTGAGGCTATAGCTCGATTTTTGGAAATCCCTTCTATAACTATCAATGCATGCAAAATATATTCAGGTACTGTCCTCTGACTAGTCCTGCTCAGTACGAAAACACATAGCAATATCATAAAAACGTACTGCTCTATACGAAATCAATCCCCAAAATATGCACATGAATGCTACGTGCGTCTGGTGCGCACGGAAATCAAAATCCATGAATGTGCCATACATGCGCACAGAAACAACATCTAAGTGCATCGGGTGTGCACGGAACATCTGTCGTAGGCAACATGTGTGCCTGACAGCAAAATCAGGTGCACCTGACATGCACGAAAAATTCTCAATTTAGTGCCTCTGGTGTGCACCAAAATCACCCTTCAAAACATGCGTCCAACATGCGCGAAAATCCAAATCAGGTGCATCCCTCGTGCAAGAAATCATGAAATCCAATATCAAGCGCCGAACGTGCGCAAAATCAATCAGGTGCACAAGGTGCACAAAACAAATATCGAGTATCACAATCGAAATCGAAGTCCAGTGCATCTAAGTGCATGGAAGGCGTATCGCTGCACTGCAAGCATATAATAACTATACAGAGTGCAGGAACCAATTCGTGTGCATGCATACGCACAAAACCAACTCAACTGTTTAAAACCGTAAAATCACAACACGTGAAATTAAAGCACGAAAACGATATCAAGTGCAACACTGTGCAAAGATCGTAAATCCTCAATCATCAAAATCAAATCATACGAATAAATCACCCAAAACATCGAAATCAATAATGGCGGAATAGTACCGCTCAAGTGCATCCTCTAAGAATCTCGGGCCAACTGTCGTGGTCACTCATAGCATGTCTCATCGACGATCCTGAACTCTGGCCTGCTGGTGTGCGTAACATGACCGCTCCTGGTTTCAAGTCTTTCTTGTGGATTACCAATCTCACGATCCACCGGCTCATCGGCCCTGTCAGGTGTGCTAACGGGGACGATTCCGTTTTGGCACTTTTCTGGTCATCTCTCGGTCAATCCGCACAACCACTCGTAAAGCAACCTGTCACTGGAGTCGGCCTCTGGCTCTCTAAATGCACGTGACACGTCTGATCCTCGGTGCAATTATCATTGCAGTAGTGTCCTGAAAGGAATCCTACTCAAGGTCTCTTCCAGTCTCAACTCTGCCAACTGTCCGGGAGTCATCGTCCTTTACTATATCTGCTTCTTGTTCCGGAACGGCTGCATACTCATTGCGACTCATTCTGGAAGGTATATCCAAGTACAATGCCTCGGCATGCGCATCGCATCTCTGATATCGGCGGAGTGTAACGTCATCACATCCAGATCTTGTACGAACCTCTTACTCCACTTTTCTCTAATGTCGACTGCTTCGGACTCGTCTCGTCGTGGCTGCATGGACTGAGCTCCAACGGCTATCCTCGTATCTGGAGCCTCCCAAGAATGCATCTCACCACTTAGTATCCGAATGAAGTCGAGCCATTCGATCGAGTCGTCAAAATCTCATAATCCCCCAAGAGCTCAACCTCTTAGGCACAGTTTAATAGTATCGAGTACACACCACATCATCGGTGGTCCAGCCGTAGAAGGGCAAACCCAAGCCTCACTAATGGCGCCGTAGAACTGCCGCAAACCCGAAGGTTCAAAGGCTTTCACACGGTCATTAAGTCGAGTTAGGGTTTCATTCTTCTAGAGGGACCATAGAATTGCCTGCATGTCTTTCCGACTACTTTAAACTTGGAATAATAGGTTTCTGACATTCGATCGTCTCTGTCGACTCTCAACGTCTCCGCGTGAAGTCGTCTCTAGCTGGAATCAAACTATCCGATGACCTCGCATCGAGGTAAGCGAACGAACCACCTGTCCTAGTCTTTCATCAACGGGTGACTAGCGACCTCCTATCATCTCTTAATACAACTCGTACTGCAATAGCTCCAACATCTGGGGCGATATCTCGTCTTTCACAGCAATAACTAGCTCACTCGTCTACACGCTGAACAGTGCCTCAAACATCATGAATAAGCAATACACCAACGGTCATCAAAATCTGGTTGGCCTCTATCATTGGCTCGATCCTCCGGTACTGATCGGCACGTCCGAGAAATCTCGTACAGCGATCCATCCAAACGCTCGTGGCGCGGAAACACAGTAAAAAGACACATCTCTGCAATCGTATGTGGCCGGAATTTCGCCCTGGTCAGTCATCGTTCGTGACGAGCTTGTGCTGACCGCAACTCTAGCCGTAGCTCTCCCTGCCCGTAACCGTAGCAGCAAAACCAAACTGGTACCGATGAGGCTAGATCTGGAAGGAATATAATACTGAACAAGGAAATGTACATCCTAAGGCTTCATAAGTGGAGTGGCGTGTCGTAAATATGCCGCGGAACATACCAACGGTACGTCACTCTACTTTAGTCACCTATTCCATCAACCAAGGGTCATCCTACGCTCCGAAGGTTAAAACCTAACGCTCTGATACCAACTTTGTCACGTCCCGAAAGTACGGAACATGACCGGAACTTAAACTACGAAACGTCTCGAGGCGTACGTAATCTAAGTAAACCGAAAACCCAGAAATCCAAACCAAGAAAAGTAGTAGAGTGAAGGAAAACCAATTTAAAACAAGTAGTTTTAATAGCATAAGCCGAATTATGCGGTTTTTAAGAACATTAAAATTTACTGAAAATTTCGGCAGAGTCTCCTTTGTAAATACTGGCCCCCAAACGGGATACAACATGAATAGTATACGAAATCAAGAAAAAGGCATCCCCAAGCGGGAGCTAGCTCTTCGTCAATCGACGGTCACAACCACACAAGCAATATAATATACAACGCCAACGGCGAGGATCAAAAATCAAAAGGAAACTCAAAACCACCAGAAATATAACGAGAGACTCTAAGGTCGAAAGAATAAACAACACTGGTCTCTATCTCAAATAAAAAAAACATGTTTGGTTGATGGAATTTACTAGATACAACGGAATAATATTATACAAGGTAATATGATGGGTACGATACAAGAAAAACCCACCTACTAGCAAGTCACCCGAATGAAACTAAGCCCGCAAAGCCGTAATGAAACCTGTAAGGCAAACCTGCAAGAAACTGGGGCACAATGGGGGTGAGTTGCCAACTCGTGAATAGAAAAATATCTACGCACAGAAATCGCATAAATAACGCAATCCTAGGTCAATGATCATAATATCCTCAAAAATGTATATAACATTCAGCCTATAACAATGGCTAGGGTAAATATCTAACCCGAGTGTAAACTCATGTGCCCGTGTCAGTGCCTCAGGTAGCAATATATCATATGAATGAGGTATGCATGCATGAAAACATAATACATGTAAATGAAGAAACTGTTTTCATAAATTAGTGAGATTTCCTTCGTATTTTTAAACTGAGGTATCATAAATGAAATCAGTATCAACAGTGTCTAGCATCGACACAAAACATAAATCTCACTGTCTCGAAATATCAATGTCTCAATCTCAATATCTAGGGCGCCGTCAGTCCAGACCGGCCCCTACCATCCATCTCAAGACCACGACGGTATCCTCCGGATATCCGACGCGTCGGTTAATATCACCGGTAGGTAGTGCTCCCCAGCCAGGCTCAACGTCAACACCACATTCCTCTTGCCCCGGGATACCATACCGGGCCCACCATGTACCCGAAACGGTTCCTCCACTCCTCGAATCGGGTCTCAAAATCCATCAGCAAACTCATGGTGGACGACTCATACATCATGGGAAAACATCACTTTTTATTTTAAAAGGGAGAAAAGGTTTATTTATGTTTTTGCGGTTTTCTTCCAAATCCAAGAAATCTCATGAAATCCGAATCCAAGTCATCAATAGCATGTAAGCAGTGAATATAGACATGAGAATCCATGAATGCGACACAACAGTGAATAATAACATGCATGAAGTAGTAGGCAATAACTACAATGTCTAACCAACATATAAGGCAAGTACACTAATATCATGTCTAAACTATTAGCTAACAACCTATGTCAAATGAAATAGTATTTTCTAAAGTGTTCGTGACATGTCAATTACCGATGAAGATGTGTGTGAGCCGGCAAGTAAGTGTACGTGGTACATACGCGTCATCGGTAATGGTGCTGGTGTCCTAACAGCATGATATTAATAATGCAATAAGAAATTATAATATAAGTATGCGATGCGGAGCGAACAGTAAAAATGAGCGGGAGCTGAATACTAGATGCAACTATAACTAATCTGCAATAATCTAATATAAGTCCTACAAATGGTGCCTTTTGAAATAACACGAATCATGGGGTTTTGAAAATAGGGGCTACGGTGTTTTTATGAAAAGATACGTCTTTTGAAATATCCGTAGGATCCCTTGAGCTGTCTTTTAAAATACCCACGATTCGTTAGTTTTTGAAATAGGTAAGAATCAAATCTAATCTAACAACTAAACTAAACTAAAGGGCTAAGCCAACCAGCTGGACTACAGGTAAGGAAACCGCCTAACATCTGAGTCGATGTATATACATACCTGTATATATATTAGTCGGTGATCCCGCCTCAATAATATCATATCCGATACCATATCTATAATCAGACATCCCAAGTCAAGAGTGCGGATCAATCATCAATATATAGCTCGTACGTAAATCCGTCGTACGGCATCCCCAAATCTGGGTACGGGTCAAAGTCACATCAATCACACTATTCATTTGGTATCTTCTTTATCAAATATCATGATCCGGAATAATGTCCTACGTCTAGTACAATATTGATGCCATCTATGTATGAATGCGGGTGTAAGAATTACTACGTCAGAAGACCCGCTAAAACATCATGTCGTATCTCAATACGAACCAAAACACATCACGGATCTTCTGGCCTCAAGTCCAATATCATCGACTCATCTCAAATCCCAATTACTATCCTCAAACCCAGTATATAAACACATAGTCCCATACCCATGTGTAAATATACACATCAATATATAATCCCATGTACGCACATAAGAAAGAAGAATGTATGCAAATATGGGTGTGTGTGTATGTGCGGTGCAACCACTACTCTAGGGTTTCGCAACACTAAACCAATCCAATCACACTAAGGATCCATCTCTATCATCAATAATCTAAAACAATATATAAACAATATTTATATATGTGTGCATACGTATTCGTATGCATCACCACGAACTGCGGGGGTGCTATACGCCATCCACCCGACTTCTCCCCGTAGATATAAATCTACTCACCTGGTCCTCGCTTGCCGGTGCCGACGCCGCCACGCGCTTGCTTGTCGTCTCGAAGTCCACATGGGGTACCTACATATCATAACGCACTGTATCGCCTTAAAATCCGCCTCATGACCAAAACGACGCACGAATCTCACATAGGTCAAAACCTATGGTTGCTTCACAAATCGACCCAAAAACCCTCGATGTCGGCGTACAAACGCCAAACCATCGAGAAAGCTCCCAACACACTAATTTGTACAATTACAAGCACTAATTATAATATAAAATAGCTTAAAATTCACAAAAACCCCAATTTCACTTAAAAAGTCGTTTTTCCGAAAATCTAGCAAGCACAAATCACCGTTTTTGTACAAAACTCGATGTATAGACGAATCTAGAGGCCACAATATTCACTAAATATCTTAAATAAGTCATAAAAATGATTCCCATAATTTAATCTCATTAAATTCCATAAACCCCAAAAACCTAGTTTACAAATTATCCAATTTTAACAATTTTCAAGCAAAAAAATTCTCGATTTAAGAATTAAGCTTAGATTTGCATAACCTAAGGTATTAAACCACTCATTATAATGTTAATAATGCTATGAAACCATAATTAGATTTTTAAACCTAATTATTAGACTAATTATAAAAACCTAGTTAGCAATTAGCAAAGTTATCACAATTTTAAATTAACAAATTAGTAAATAGCAACTAACTTAGATTTTGCATACAACCACATGTTAATCTCCTCATTACACCCATAACCAATTGATAAAAACCTCACTTGATCACAAACCCTAATCATTAATTCAAAACCCTTCTCTTGAATTTTAATTCAAGCACCTAGAACTAATTAAAAAAAAACTAATTAAGCTAACATGAAACAATTAACACAATTTAAGCAAAAGGGTTAGAATTTACCCAAACAAATTGAAGATCCCACAAGCACACATAGCCCTCCAAAATGCTCCCTTGTCACCAAAAATCCATGCTATACGGCTAAGCTAAAATGGGTAGGAGTCGGATCTTGATTTGGATTTTTGCTTGATTTTTAGTGGATTTTTCTTTGGATTTTCTTTGATGGAACAAAGAGAGGAGAAGAGGAAAAGGGGGGCTGTTGGGGGTTGCTGGTTTCGGCCAGATTGGGGAGGGGTTGGGTGAGGGAGGAGAGAGAGTGAGGTGGAGAAAGTTAGTTCAAGTCTAAGTCAACTCAACTTATATCATTTTCTACTCTTTTCTTTTCTTTTCTTTCATTTCTTTTGAAATCCTAGTGGGGAGAAAAGAGGGGGCTGCTGAATTCTTCAAGGGGATAAGTGAATGGGGGTGTGTGGGTGTGGGTACGGGTGTGGGGTGATGAAAAATGATAAATACAATACCCCAAACATCCATTTACGCTCAAAAAAAGCTTTTTTTCTTCAATAATTTCTAAACCGTTTTGGTAAATGATTTCGTTCCAAAAACCACATGATAAAATTTTATTTAATGTTTTATTATGCACAAAATTTGTTTCAACTCATTCCAATTTGTAATTTTCCCTAATTAAATGTATTAGTAACGGTTTAAAATAATAATAAAATAACATTTTTTTCATAAAATTTGAAATTTCACCAGCGGCTCAATAAACACCAAATAATAGCAATTACATAGCTAGAATATGTATATTTAATTTTTATAATAAGATATTTGTATTTTGACTTTTTACAGAAAACCCCCTTATTTTACCGATTTTTCGAAATTTCCCCGAAACGATTTTCAAAACGTTACACCATGTGCAGCAGTTACCGATAACATCAAAACCTAATTCAGGACTTGATTATCTGACTCAGACCGAGTCTAAATATAATCAATCTGATTTGAATTTGATTCAAGTATAAAATCACAATTCAATATTAATTTATATATTCAATCTATTCATTCTATACAACTTGACCGAACTGAACCATGGATATACTCCATTTACATGTTCATCCATTATATATATTCCATCACTGATATCATGGTTCGGGCAAATCATCCATCTATATAAATCAAGACAATATAATACAAACAATACAATCAAGACATCGTGGGGTTTATAAAGGGTAGACTAGTACTGAAGGTGTTAAAAGTGGCGCGAGACTGTAACCATAATACACCTAACCTGAATTCAATTGCCGTTGTACCGTGACTGAACGGTTCCTTGTGCTCCGTATACCTTAGTCTCCGGAATAGTGGGACTCCTCTCGTATATACTGGCATTCTTCTGTACCAAGCTACAAACAACAACGTTAACACTAAATACAACATTATATAAATATACTCTCTATTTTGTCTATTCCATTCTTATCTATTTATGGGACTTACCGAGCGATTTGTTCGTTGATGACATTCTCTTTCTTTTCTTTGGAATGTCGTCAGGTGATTCGGACCTTCAGGAGATCGAGCCCACCTTCGAGGACTTAGATCTGCTAGCCTTCGACCCGGAGCTCTAGTTACTTGTACACATTTACATTATGTATTTTTTCCATTTCTGTTATGCCACTGTTTAGGCATTGCTTTCCATTCCATATATTTACTTTTCAGATGTATTGTAAAAAGAATGTTTAATAAATAAAGTTGTTGTTCAATTATATCCATTGTAATAGAATGTTTAATAGATACGATTAGCGTGTTTACTTCTGAGTAAATATGTAGTGGCCTCGTCGCGTCCTCTGCCCATATACTGGAAAGCGGGGCGTGACAGTGACACTTGTACAGGTTAGTCTGTAGACCCGAGATCTTCATAGTGTCTTGTGTGATTCCCACTGTGCTTTGATTTCCTCCCTACCACGGCTCTACCGAGTCTTGCAAACAGGTGGATTTTGGGTACAGTCCCGAGTCACATAGAGGCGGTGAGCGATAGGAGGGGTTTCGTCTCTCCCGGTATAGGGAGTTGATGTCGCGCTATGCTTGATCGGCCATAACAGCAAATCCCTAGCCATGGTTGTCGATATTTACTGATAAGAGTTATCAGTATTTCTCAAACCGTTATGAGCCATAAATCAGCATGACTTATAAAGTTACTGGGGCTCTGATATTTACCACCCCTAGACTTCATATGCGATGTATCAGACGAAGAGACCGGACTGTACGGTAAGTGTTGCTTACAGGCTCGTTAGGGTTGGGATGAGTTCGCTCGCCGGCCACCTTTTTCTCATGTACCTAGGTAGCCGTTACGCACAACTAGTGCCGCTGATGTGCTTGTGCTTAAGCCCACTGCCGGAGTACTGTCGAGTCTTTAGTGTCCCACACAGAGGATTCCCTGGTTCAGGCAAAAGATGTAGAGGTCGTAAGTTGTTACGACAGGGTTTCGATCATGTTCGTGTACTGGCTACAGGAATAATGATCGGAAGGATAATACTGGTAGGCTTTGGTTTAAGCCGGATACTGGTATTATATTATTGGATTATTTATATTCGTATTTTTCGGAATGCGAATACGGGTATACTTATACGGTATACGGTGAGGGGTATTCTTGTAATTGTACAAGAATATATTCTAGAAGGAGACACCTCATAAATGGGTTTTTATTTTGTGAAAATAAAAACAATGAGGTGGAATTTGGAATTGTCAAAGCATGGATGAAGGAATGGCTTATTTTATTTTTTATTCATTTGGGATTACTATTGAAGTATGGTGTATTATTTTAGAGATAAAATAATACATACTTCAATTATTTTCCCATGAGCCATATCACTTTTCCATGGTTGATTTTTCTCTCATTCTCACATTCATCTTCTCTCAACAAATTATTTCCTTCTTCTTCCTCTAACCTAAACACTCACATGTGTTGTGATCCATAAGTTAAGAGATAAAATAATCCACTAGTTCATTCTCTACATCATCTAAGTAGTCATTTCTATTACACTTGACTTCTTAGTTAACTATTGTGAAGAGTTTGAAACTTGTTCCAAAGCTCTCGGGTAGATCATTTACGTCTTGGAGGTGACCGGAGATTGAGGTCGTTGCAACCATCCAAGGAGCCTAAGAGTCGCATCCAAACGAAGACCCGAAGGACCGATTCTCAAGGTAGATAAGATCTCTATATAGGGTTTCTAGTTATGGTTTAGCACAAGATCTAGGTTTAAAGTGGGTGTTGCGTGCAAGAAAATTTTAGTTTGTCACTTCCGCCTCCTCACAAGTGTTGTGAGGGTGTGCAACATCCACATAACATGGTATCAGAGCCTAACTAGATCATAACTAGAATTTTTAGACGATGTTTAAAACTTTGAAATACGAAACAAGTCCGATACTGTAAAGCCAAAAACAGCTTTCTGGAAATTTTTAAAAGTTGTTCTAAAATTTTTTAAACATGTGCAAAATACTTGTTATGAGATAACTAAACAACACTAGAAAAACGAGCCCAAACCACTCTTTTTGACCCGGCGAGAACAAGGAATTTCCCGGAGTCGCCGGTCCTGTTCATGGGATTGGGCTTGGGTTTTTTAGGGGTCACTGTATTCTAGGTTTTTGGTTTTATAATATTGTTTGATTACTTCCAGATTACATGTGATGTAACCTAAGTGTTAGGGAAATCGGAGTGTTTCGAAATCGAATTTTTAACGTCGTTTATCCGCTTTTCAGTTTTATATGTGTTTGAAACGTCCACTAATTGCTATACGACGATTAGTGGGGGTTGCATATATGTATATCATATGATGGTATGTGTATATGAATATGTTGGATCGTCGTGGATGAATAGCCAGGGGATGTGAGAAGAATTTTTTTCTTTTCTTTCATTCATATAATTTGTAAAATTGATGTAATATTATTTTGCGGGGCACATCCGGGTTGATATTGTAGCCACCGATGTATTATTTTTTTTTACTGTTTTTTCTCCTAGGATAAACCCAATGTGGGGTGCACAAACTACCGGGTTCTCGAAGTGCCGAGTGGTCTACTCATTTTATTGAGGGAGGTTGCTTCACTTCGGGAATTTGGCGGGTAGTTTGCTGCACCCGTAGGGGTCTAGGGTGGGGTTTGGCTATTCATCACGACCGTGGAATTCATTTTTCCATAAGGGCTTGAACGAAATATAGAATTCCTAGTATATCCAATATATTCATCTGTGATCTGGAATGTTTATAAATGCGTGCGACGAATGGCTATTGATATATGAGATATACAATAAACGTTGCTTCTGTTTTGCACCCGCGCTAGTCCAGCCCCCACTCTACCGTTAGTTAAGTAACCTAACGGTGCATGATGGGACTCCGTGGCGAATGCGGATGGCATAAGCGTACATTCTATTTTCGTTTCTTTTCTGTGATGTTTAGAAAACGTAAATGATGGGAAAACATTAATGTGATTAATGTTAAGAAAAAGAAACCTAAAGATGTTGTAGAATCAAACTTTTTAAAACGGGTAACTCTAGTTTTTTTCTTTGCATAGTGGTATTCCTTGATGAATATCCAGCACCTCACTCTATGAGGAAAGAGCTGAGATCCCCTCACCGGGAGTGCCCCCATTAGCAAAACTAGAAAATGTTACAAAGCACTCGATTTGTTTTTATAGTTGATCTAATTTTTTCTTTGCATCATGGTATTCCTCGATGAATATCCAGCACCTCATTCGATAAGGAAAGAGCCGAGTGTAAGTCTACGTTAGCGCCCCGGCCGTCTAACAGACGACAAACGCGGAACAAAAACTTTTACAACTGGCGCTATCGCATACTATAACCCGGATCTGCCATTAAAGCTAAACTAACATACTGTAAAGAGGGTAGAATTGTTATACCGAACGATCCGAGTCCTTCGGTCTTCAACCATTGATCAGTCGAAAACACTGCATTTTTAACACGGCAATTTCCCTATCATTTGCACTCATCTAGAAGTGTTCGGCATTCATATAGCACATATTAGCAAATCAGTCGTTAAATATCAGATTGCATGTGTTAGACTCTAAAACGGGCACTATAAAGGAAATTGACCGCATTTCATGGCATCGCATCATCCCTATATTGCGCAACACTTGTTTCGAGATTTGTGCAGGAAAATCCAGTAAACAGGCCAAAATTTTCATTTTGCTGATCAAACATTACGCCAACTCAAAAGATTCAGATCTGGAAGTAATCTAAAAAGAATTTTCAGAATCAACATATCAGAAAAAGGCCCACATATCAAATCCAACAAGTACCAGAGAGCCCAAGCCCCAACTCCTCCAAAGTGCCGCGGTTCCGCGGCTGGAGCCAGCTGGAGCTGCGGAACCGCGGTGGTTTTGCCACATCATCACCTAATTTTCAGGGCATAATTCCTATCTCAGTGGGTACACCTCATTTGGACACGTCAAATTCCAGAATTCTCCAGAGCCTTCTTCCAGATCAGCAAAAGATCATTAAGCATGCTAATCTTGATTAAGCTCCTAACTAATCACATCTAGAAGCTTCTCCTCAACAAACTTTTGGAGGGAAATTCAAATCTATTCTAACTAACTTTTGGAGGGAAATTCAAATTCTAATCCTAGATCTAGGGTTTAGGGAAGTCTATAAATAGAAGCCTAGACCTAGGGTTAAAGGTAAATCTTTAGTTAGCTAGTTCTCCCATTCCTAAATCTCTAATTCTTCATCTTCTTCCACAAGTCTAGTGACAAGGCTTGTGAGAAACCCTAACCCTAATTCCAATCAATAGTCAAGATCCCGAGTACCAAATCAAGCGAGAAGCCCTTCAACCTTTTACGAGCGAAGCCGATCTCCAATCGAGCAAGTGATCCAAGCCGATCCGCGACTCACGGAGCCGAGCGAAGCCAAATCGATGATCGAGTTCTTCCTCTTGTAGTTCTTGAGCGAATGCAATGAAATTGTTGATATAAATAAAAGGTGAAATTCTTTTATCTTGCTTTCTTTAAATTCTTGCATCATGATTCGATCTTAATTTGTAATTGTAGTTCTTGTTGTGATGTTTGAGTAAAACTCCGCTCGTCAAGGAGTCGAGACGATCAATAGAATGATGATGTAACAAATCTTAAAACAATTCTTAAGTCCTACGGGTTTTGTAAACCCTAGCAAGTTCAAGAACCGATGACCTAGTTTCGTTGCGATGCTTTCTTGATTGTGATCGCTCGAAATTAGGGATCTACGATCGTTTCTTGAATTTACTAGAGGCTAGAATGTGAATGATATCGACGAATGAACAAGGGATAAATGATGAAACCCTAGTTTCACTAGAAATCCCTAATTCTCGTCGATCATCATCGATCTAGTATCAATCCATCGAATGATGAGAATACGTCATCATAAGATTGCATCACATCTATAGATCTGATTGATTCCTACGAGCCTCATTTCGATTCTTGATATTTGGTTGGAAAAATCATCAAACTATCAATTCTTGATTTTATCTTTTTCTTGTTATTAGATCTATATTTTCTAATTCTTGAACTTCAAATATAAATCATGAATTGTTTGTTTTCTTTTCCTTAAAGTTTCAATTCATCTAATTCAAAAGACGAACTATTACACTTTCCCTGTGGACGATCCGCACTCACTTACAATCTACATCCGACACCGTAGTTGATTGCGGTCAAACAATTCTTTGATTGTAAACTATATTCAATTTTCTAAACCGACACAACGAGAAATGATCAATCAAATGGCGCCGTTGCCGGGGATCATTTGATTTGATACACACAACAAGAATTCATTCAATCAACCATCATCCCACGCTTTGTTGCAGTTGATCCGAACTCGCTCGATCTCCAGTCTCGTCGTCCAGGTGGCACCACGTCGGCGGATCTTTAAACGGGCTCTCGCCTCTGAACCGAGGCAACTCGATCATCAAGTTTGCTAAAAGAGATGACCAAGATTGATGTAGAGAATGAGCAGAACACTTTGTCTCGTTACATCCAAGGCTATGGACGAACGGTTAATGAAGTTGCCTTTTGGAATCGGGCGAAATGAGGAATCTAGTTTTCTAATTTCCATGAACCAAAACTTGCATCTTTTTCCAAATGAATTACCCATACCCTCACAAGAGAGGGGCCGACCACTATAAGAAGAGGGGGTAGGTGAGTGTAGGAGAGGAGTGGTGACCATAACAATGAATGAGTGAGAATGATTCATAATCCACCTTGCATTATCATTTAATTAAAATCATGAATCATCTAACCTAGTCATCATATCATTAAATGCACAATTAATGAACTAATGACTCACAAGCCTTGTCACCATCTAGAACCATTTAGAATCATGACTCACCCAAGAAAAGATAAATCCGTCTTTAACCGAATGTTAAAGACGGGTGATAGAAAACTGGAAACTGGCAACTTCCAAAAGTGATCCTGAAACGAATTTCAGGATAACCCCGTAACAGTATAAACATACCCGCATTTGTATTACGACCGAATACAAATGCAACAGAGACAAAGATATTATACCTACACAGTATAATACTCGGATCCGGCATAAACCAAAGCCTACCAGTATTATCTGCCCGAAATATGACACGTGCGTAAACGCACGTGCATTTTCCGAACCCTGCCATAAAACCATACGACATCTACAACGTTTCACCCGAACTTGGTAAACTGTCTCTGGGGGACTCTAATGACTCATCAATACACTGGCACTGGGTATAACCACTAGCACGTCAGAGGTACAAGCTGTACGTAACGGTTGAGTATGTATTGAAGGAAGGGGAGCTGACGAGCGAACTCATCCGGAAACCCTACTGAGCCTGACAGTGACAATATCCGTACAGTCCGGTCCATTCGTCTATGAGTATCGCATATAAGGCCTAGGGGGTCGGTAAACGTCAGACCCCCAATAGCTGTATAAGTCGTGTTAGAGAGCAGCCCAGAACACCCTGAGATACTACTGGAATACCTTCCAGTAAATCTCGATTACCCTGGCCAGGGATTTTGTGTAATGGCTCTCCTAAACACAACGCGATCTCACCCCCAATACCGGGAGAGACGAATCCCCGATGATCTGCTTACTGTCTCCATGTGGCTCGGGACTTGATTGGTAGAGTTTTTGCGTGCTAAGTTTGTTACCGCAATCAAGACGGTTTCGCTTGTAGCTAGCCGGTTGAGTACGGATCGTCCGCAGGGAGATGGGAATCTTTTTCTATGTGCTTTAACGAGTTAAGTCCAAATGCCCAGGTTTGTTTTGAGATTAACTATGTGCTAAAATGATATGTAAAGAGAGCTTGTTAGGGTTAGGATTAGGTTAGTTTGAGTTAGGAGTCGCTCACTTCTTTCATTGCCACTCTTAATATCGGAGTCACGGTAATCGGCAACAACGGGGATTAGCACGACTAGGAAGGAACTTGCGAGTATAAGCTAGGCTTTCCAACGCTTAAGTTCTTCCTTTTGGTGCTTGTCCGTCCGTTCTTGGCTCTTAGCCTTAACCTCCGGTTAATTCAACCACAACCGGTCTCACTAAGGAATCACCGCTATCATGTAGGATAGGGTGCCGTAGGGAGCGGATTGTGGTTCAATTAACGGGAGTCCGAATTAAGATGTTGGGCAAGGAAAGAGTGAGAGAGATTTCCTTCTCTCAAACTTTCCTTATCCTACCCTAACAAGTATGGAAACTACTCACCCATTACAAGAAAAATGAAAATAAAACAAAGGAGAAAGATAGAAAGAAAGAGGTTAGAAGATTACAACTAGCTATTTGCGACCTCACCTCGGCAAGGATCAAGCGTAAGCATCATGGTTGTTTAAGGATAAAGGAAAAGGGAACAAGAAAGAAACAAATAACAAATAACAACAACTAGATTAGCAAAAGAAAAATACAAGCAATTATAATTAACGATTACAACAAGATAAGCATGGTAAGAACAAGAACTCCTTTATTCATTCTTCACTCACAAAAGCTCACTACAAGTTTTTTAATGGAGAAGAGATGAGAGGAGGAAGAAGAACAACAACATATAACCTAAAATCTAAATACAAGATTAAGCACCCTTGGCTTTGGCAATTTCTGGACTATTTATAGGAAGGAAACGGAAATTCTAGGGCAACATTCTGGACTAACATGAAAAGACAAAATAGCCCCTGAAATTTCATCATCCGACATGCCAGTACGACCGCGGATCCGCGGCCTAGACCCCCTATTGGCCGCGGATCCGCGGCCCTATAGGGGAGTTGGGTCATACGCTTTTGTGTGCTTCCCTGGTCTGCTGTGCCCTTTAGTCTGGTATATGTTTTTTCTCAGATTTTCTTCACGATTTTTCCAGAATTTCTGTTGATCAAAAGGTGATGTGATGTGGATCTTTTGCCATGATTTCCTCGAGCTCCGCATAGATATGTTGGATCTTGTATTGCCATTGAGCTTTGTGCATGAAAATGACATTGATTTTCCATTTTGTCTCTTAAACTGGTGTGCGGCAACATACAGATAGAGAGCGGAGACCCATGTTTTATCTGTGGTTGGCAGTAATCCAGATTTTGTCGTGCTTTTCCATGAATTTCACCGTTTAGAGCCGAGAACATGTATCCTGCAATTGACTACCAAACACAGCTCTAGAGTACCTACCGATAAGCAATGTGATAAAAATTGGGCGGTATAAAAATGCAAAAATCTGATATGAACAAATACCCCCAAACTTATCATTTGCTCGTCCCGAGCAAAGCCAATTTAAAAAAATTTCCTAACCTCACTTTCGCAGGGAACGCGATTGCACTGAGCATGTGCAACAAGCCGTTAAACCTCTAGGTGTCCCTAGTAGGAGGAGTGTTGTCTCCTGAGGGTTTTCAGCGGATACTACCCACAAAATCCGGTCAAGCTAGTTTTGCAAAATAACTTATGATTCAAACCTTGAAGTTTTGTTTCAGAAAATAACAATTCTATTATCCTAAGTCTAGACTATCGAACCTTTATTTTTCACATCTCGCTTCTTATTTAACTTAAGATTTTATATGTCTTTACGTGTAGTGCAAATAGTGTCGTTAAGTTCCAGAAGGATCGATTAAAGTCATCATGTCATACAATAAAGCCCAGATAAAATTTTTAAAAGGATCACATAAGTTTTATAAAGAGTTAAGCATTTTTCAAGTTTCGTTTTCCAGTAAGGTTTCAACTTCAGAATTTCTATCTTCCTTAACAGGAAACTAGGTCTTATTTTTCACTCCACCTTTTTCTTGTTTTCATTTCATACACACCTCTGTGAACGTGCAAAAGTCTTTATCATAGAATAAAAGCTTCATATCTCCGCTAGAAATATTTTTTTATAAAAACCTGTCTTTTGTCAAGATTATTCTCACACAAAGAACCGTTAGGAATTTTAACTCGAAGAGAACACTTGATTGATTTTTTTTTAATCTGGACTTTCTAGGCTTCTTAACGAGCTTTGGGCCAATGCACCCAAACCAGTTGGCTTTAGGGCATTAGGTGTAGAGACACCCCAGCGGACTTAGTTACTCAAGTTACCTAGGCCCAAAAACAAAAGACAATTTAGCGTGAAAATCATGATGATTTAATGCGAACGGAGATATAACCGGCAGTTTAATTATTTTTTTGGATAAAAGACGTGTTTAGTGGGTTCGGTGTGTAATCATTCCAATCAAGTTCCAGATGAGTTATTTTTCAGACTTAGTTCCAATTAAGGCATCAATAACATTCCTTCATATTCACTTCACTTCATAAACTATTCTTGATATTACTTATTTCAGAACAAACCTATTTGATTCTCAGAAAATCATTTATCCCTTTAAAAGTTTTTAGTCATAAAAGACTTGTCATCTAATTTCCAAAACTCACGACATGTGTAGTGTGATGTAAAGACGTATATAAGCTATAGTTAACTTCAAATGAGAGTTATCTTTCAGGTTTTCAAAATCTAAAAATAAGATTTAGTTATTCTTATCTTATCAAACAAAACCGTCGAAATGTTGAATCAGAGTTCTCCCACTAGCTAACTTGACAGAAAAGTTTTTATGTTTTTAGAAAATTTTCTGATTTTTATGGATTTTATGGATTTTAGTATACAGATGCAAAATATACATATGAATGCGAAGGTTAGAAAAGCGTACCGAGCGTACCCCCTAACTTAAACTGGACAGTGTCCTCACTGTCATTGCTTGAATAGATTTTTGAAGGGTCAAAATTGTCGGTTAGATATAATACACAATTTTTTTTAAAGAGTAAAAATGGAAAAGAATATCCACAAATATATACAAAATGGTATATACATACCCCCAAACTTATTTGGAATAGTGTCCACTGTTCTTGGCTGGATAACCGAAGTTTGGTGGTAGGCAGAGGAAGATTATGCAGGGTAAACCGGCTCCTGTAAGACCAGGAGCTCCTCTGTTGGTTCGGTGCTAAGGTACGGTTTTAGTCGGTGTCCGTTCACTTTAAAAAATGAACCGTCCTTTGGATTCTCCAAATCCACAGCGCCCTGCGGATACACATTCCGCACAAAATACGACCCTTTCCAGCGAGATCTGAGCTTTCCTGGATGGAAGTGTAGCCGGGTGTCGTAAAGCAGTACCTGTTTGTAGGGTCCCTAGGCACTCTAGTGAGGTCTCACAAGGCATCGAACATGCCAATTTCAAAAATTCTAGGTGCCGAGAGACCCGACTACGGATCGTTTGCTAGATATCTAGGTGAAAAGATAACTAGTTAACACTTAACTAATGGGATATCGGAAATACAACCTTTGTAGATCTGGTGCTCCACCTCCATAGCTCCGCAAAGAAGTCGTCTCCGCTGTCCAAAAGGAATCCGGGCTCTAGAGTCGGCTTCGTCGGAGAAAAAGGGAGCTAGGTCGTCGATGTCCATGCCGTAGATGATCTACGTCGAGGCATCGCTAAATCAAGCTCCACCTTCACCAAGCCCTAAAAACTTGTGAAGGAAACACACTCTACTACTTGGCAAGAGGTAGAGGATGAAGAAATAGGAAGTGGGTAGACTTTAGATTTGGATTTCTCACTCTAATTCATCAATCACCATTGATGAGGTTAGCTTTCTTCTTGAAGTGAAGAAGAAGAAGATGATGAAAAGTTATAATAAGTTAATTTGTAAAAAGAAATAAATATGAATACTTATCATTAACCAACCATAGTTTAGTGTAGAGAATAAATCATGGTTAGATTGAAGGGTTAGGGTTAAGCATCAAGACAAAATGGTGACTTAGTCAAAGTATCATGAAGCTTCATAATGCATCCAAAGAAAGCCACCATTTAATCTTTATGCAAATCATTTTCCAAAAAGAATAAATAGATAAATAAATGAATAAGGAAATAGTAAACCCTAACCATTTCATTAACCAAGGTTTAATTCTTTACACTTAACCATAAAGCATGTATCATCAAACATGATACAAGCAAGTGCACAAAATCATATCGCATATGCAATGCGCACATCCGAGTGAGAATATCCATTTAAAGTGAACCGATACTAGTTAATGCAAAGTAATATATCAAATATATAATTATACATTAAATCATTAAATCAACACTTGATTTAACGATCCGGTCATATCACATATAACCGACTAGTATCCAATGTATTGTTTTATCGAATCAATCCTTGATTCGATAACTAGGGTATATCGCATATAACCTAATCGATACATTCATCGCGAGAATGGAATACGGTATCACATACACGCATTATTCTCGGTCCCGCACATATCTCATATGCGCTCCTATTTCGTTTCGCTTGAGCCAGGAAACCTCTGTGTAGGACTCTAAAGACTCGTCAATACGCCGGCAGCAGATGATGATCATATCAAGCATCCACAAGCCGCAAGCGGTCTGCTAAACGTAACGGCCACCCGGGTATTGAGCGATCAGAAGATCGACGAGCAAGCCTGCTCACACTCCTGTGAATCCAACCAGTAACACTACCGTACAGTCCGGTCTGATTGTCTGATATGTCGCATATCTTTCCTAGGGGTGGTAAACGTCAGACCCCAATAGCTCGATAAGTCGTGTCGATATGAGGCTCATAACGGGTCGAGAAACTACTGGTAACACTTACCAGCAATTCTCTGATCAGCCCTGGCCAGGGACTTCCTGTTATAGCCAATCGAACACAGCGCAACATCAACTCCCTATACCGGGAGAGACGAATCCCCTCCTATCGCTCATTGCCTCCATGTGACTCGGGACTGTACCCAAAAACCACCGTTTTGCACGCCCTCTTGGACGTGGTAAGATGGAAATCAAAGCACAGTGGGAACCACACAAGACTCTATGACGATCTCGGGTCAACAGACTACTCTGTACCAGTGTCACCAGAGAACTGCCATCTGACGTGAGGTATAATACCATCTGGGAGTTCTCGGTGAGTCCGTCCAGTGTACCCAGTCTCTACTGAGCACCCGTATATCATCTCCGATATCAAACACCAATGGATATGGGATCATCCATCGCCCATCTGTATGGGTCGAGAAGGTATACGCTAGTCTACTCTGGTATATCGATGCCCCATCTCGATACACCCACGACTAGGGACTTTGAAGGATGTACTTATGGACTACCATGTCCCCACTAGTATGATCCGCATCACAGTCCAGGTAGTCAAGTACACATCCTAAGGGCTTTACCAACATGTAACAGAGAGACAATCAGTGTACACGTTAAGGTAAAGGTCAACCAGATAGCATACTATCATGTCGAGCAAGAAAGTCCTCCCTATATATGTCCCAGCATCCACTACAATATACATCCAATGTACAGTAATGGCCTCTAGGGCATACGTATAACTAACAATCTCCCACTTGCACTAGGGCCGTCTGTAGCAGTGGTTGTAGTATCTCATACTCAACCATCCCATAAAAGTCTCTCTCTGGGAATAGGCCTTCGTGAGTGGATCCGCCGTGTTGTCCTCTGAGTCTACTCTCCTAACCTCGATCAGCCTGGAGATCAACTATCTCCATGATCAGGTGATACTGCCTTAGAATATGTCTGGATCACTGATGGGACCTGCGTTCCTTGGCATAAGCCACGACTCCATTGTCACACAATGGGAGGAACATAGTTCATCTTATGAACCAATATACACCCAAACAGCCTCTTTGGTAGCATCTTTCGTAGCGATGTATCCTGCCTTTATTGTCTAGTATGCCACAGTATCTAGCTTGGAACTCTTCCAACATACCGTCCCTTTACTGAGGGTAAAGACAATGCCTGCGACTGACATTCAGTCGTCTTTATCACTCTGGAATACTTCCAGTGATTCTCCCCAGGATCGATTGATACCATCTCACTACAACTAGTGAGTATCCTAACATCCAATTAAATCTATCCCATAGATCCAAAACTCAGGATTTAGGAGGTATCATTTTGATCCTACACGGAGAGTCTTTGTGATAAGCGGAGATTGATCGAGCGCAGCATAGGAAACTCCTTCCCTATCATGAGTATGTCATCCACGTACTCTACGAGGATCATCACCATACTCCCTACTACCTTTTTGTTTATACAAGGTTCATCTACCATTTTGATGATGTCAACTTCTTTGACTAATCCATCAAAATAGATGTTCCAACTCCGCGATGCCTGCTTTATCCTATAAAGCATCTTGCACACGTTTCCGCTGCTCCCACTGTCTACGAGGCCCTCTGGCTGTGTACTTATAGACGCACTCTTCTAAATCGGTATTTAGAAAAGCAGTCATGACACCCAACCGCCAGATATCGTAGTCATGGTATGTAGCCGTGACAAGTAGGATCTGGATGGACTTAAGCATAGGTACTGGAAAAGGTTTCATCATTATCCACGCCTGGTCAATGACGAAAAGCTTTAACAAGTCTAGCTTTGAAAGTCTCAACCTTTCCATATACACCAAGTAATCTTCTCAAGATATACTTGCTGCTGATGGGGATTTAACCCTTCAGATATAGCAACTAAAGTCCATACTTTGTTGGTGTATAAGGATTCCATCTCAGATCGCTAAGCATCCAGCCATTCTTACAGAGTCTCACTCCTGATGGCCAGCTCGAAGCTAGTTGCGTCATCATCTCATGATGCAATCCTCGCTCCCACTGTCATAGAGAAACCGAAGTATCTCTCAGGTGGGTGAGGAACCCTGCTAGATCGGCGGAGAGGCCGAGGTTCGTTGGAATCTACTGAATCCTTTGGTTCTACCAAATTATCTGCTGTATTTTGTATAGCTGGAACCTTTCCAGTTCTACATTACATACCTTGCCTCGAGCTTGTCCGGATTTTGCTTTTAGACATTAGCCGGACAACCCCAAATCTTAACTAGCTTAAGACATGGGCTCTTCCCTTTCCATATCATATATGAAGTGGTAGGCAACTGATTTGATTTGAACCCTATTCAATAGGTATGCATCTTCTCAAGCGCATAACTCCCATAAGGAAAAAGGTAACTCAGTAGTACTCATCATAGAGCACACCATATCAAATAGGGTGTATCTGCTCCGCCCCGACATACCATCGTGCAATGGTGTATACGGAGGAGTAATGCTGAGAGAGAATCTCATTCTCCTTTAGAATAGTCCAGGAATTCCATGCACAAGTATTCTCCTCCTTGATCACATCAAAGGACATAACACTTATACCCGTATTTTGGTTCTCTACTTCTCGCTTATATTCTGTGAATATCTCAAAAGGTTCGGACTTGTGTTTCAACAGGAACATAGGTCTGAATCTCGAAAGATCATCAGAGAATGTAATGAAGTAAAAAGAACCAGTCCTGGCATGTGTAGACAGGGGACCTACATACATCAACATGTATCATCCCAAGAGTTCACTAACTCTTTCTCTGTTTCCAATAAACAGAGCTGGTGTCATCTTATCTTTGTGACATGACTGGCGAGTTTCACAAGATGTAAATTCAAACTAATTTAAATATGCATCTTTATGTAACTCTAGCTAGTCGGGTCGCATTGATATGACCCAGTCTACAATACCTCAAGAAGAATTCGTTCATTTCTGAACTCTTCCTCTTTTGTGTGTTCCATATACTTAGAAATGTAGTTTGATTTAGAACATTAATGCTTTTAGATAACGTGCCTGAACCGATCAAGTTTTGATATAGGAAATGTTCAAAACATTATCCAACAATACAAAATTTTATCGCTTCTTTACTAATAAAGAGACAGATATGATTTTGTATATCAGGTTCGGTATCTAATAACATTCGTTCAGAATCAATGTATTACAATACAGGGTGACAGTGACCAACAGACTTGGCTGCAACACTTGCCCCGTTTTCTGCTTCATGAAACTTATCACCCGTTCTCAGTTTTTCTACCCTTTTGTAGCCCTGTGTAACAGATTACATATCTGGGATCCTTATCCGGTATCATATACCCAGGATGCGGAGGATACTGAGAAACAGTTCTTTGTAACGAACACACCCGAAGATGATGCATCAGCATGCACTCTCTTCGTTTGGGCGGCACGGGAAATCTGGTATTCCCCAATTTCCTGCTCTGTCTTATAACAATTATAAGTTTTGAGCGGGACCAACGTTCCCCAGCTCAGTATAACAAGCTGGTTCGATCAATATTCCGTTTTATTATCTTGATTAAGGCGTGATATGGTCGCTACCAGGAGAGAGAGAGAGAAGAAAACACTCAGCGTGCGCTCTTGCAAGAATAGATTGGTTTTATTTTATCTAATCAGGATGGCTCCCACTGCTTTTTATCAAATCTTCCTTCAAACCCTAAAAGGAAAGACTAGCCGGGATTAATTACACACTACAAGTTCGCCAATCTTTCAGCCAGGCCAGTGTCGGTACTTTGAAGGAGGTCCCCCGTGCTTTCGCACGAACCTAATTAATGTAAACCTCGTTTTCCCAGAGGCGTAACCCCGTTGACACCTTTCTAGACACCTACTTGATCGGCTAATTGTAATGTATAAAACTCTCCCAGGAGTAACTCTTACTCGCAGCGGGTATCGGGATCCAACTATCTCATAGAAGGTATGCAATCTCATTGCAAATTTCAACACTTGAAATACCCGATAATATTTTGCCCCAGGCGATCTATGACCTTGACTGAGTCAACAAACCATAGACCGCAAGTAAAGTTCAACCCGTCATTTCCTGATTGAATTAAACCCACCCGCACGACCCTTGACTGAGTCAACAAGGCCGCACGACTACCCTAATCCAATCTGCATCATATGCATAAGCAGATAAATAGTAATCAGCTACCGCACACTACGCCTTGACTGAGTCAACAAACGCAGCACGAATACTAACTATTACTTATCTGAAATGACGGAGGGCTACGTCAGGTTTTTAAGAAAACCCTTTGCGTAATGAACTTTA
Source organism: Agapanthus africanus (assembly GCA_030015575.1). Taxonomy (NCBI): domain Eukaryota; kingdom Viridiplantae; phylum Streptophyta; class Magnoliopsida; order Asparagales; family Amaryllidaceae; genus Agapanthus; species Agapanthus africanus. The sequence goes on along the minus strand of JASDDO010000016.1, from coordinate 37,339,535 downwards.
TATCGTTGTAGAATCAAATGATTTTGTAATGGAGTGCTTTTGAAGCTTTTCTAGTTTTGCTAAAGGAGTCACTCCCGGTGAAGGGATCGTCGGTCCTTTCTTCGTCGAATGAGGTGCGGGATATATCACATATATCACTGTGCAAAGCAGAAACACTTAAAAGCTATCAAAAGACAAACCGAGTGTGTAGCATCGGCCAGTTATTGCTAAAGGAGTCACTCCCGGTGAAGGGATCTCGGTCCTTTCCTTATCGAATAAGGTGCAGGATATATCACATATACCTCTGTGCAAAGCAAGAACTGTAGCTACCTTGTTTTATTTTGAAATTCGATTCTACAACATCTTAGGTTTCTTTTATTTCATTAATCACATTAATGAAGTCCCATCATTTAAATACCTAAACATCACAGATAGATATGACGTACACTTATGCCATCCGCATTCGCCTCGATGTCCCCTCGTGCACCTTTAGGTTAGGTAACTAACGACAGAGCAGGGCAGGGCTAGCGCGGGTGTAAAACATAAGTAACGCCTATATAATATATCGTATATACTATATAAAGTATCTATCAAAGAACATCACATGATCACATCACAGATATCGCAGCAGAAGAATCATATGAAATATTGGATATACTAGGACGTCCGTGTTTTTAATACGAGCCAGTATAAAACACGGATTCCATGGTCGTGATGAATAGCCAAACCCACACCCCTAGACCCCTACGAGAGCGGCAAGCAACCCTACCAATTCTGGAGTTAGGAGACCCGGCCTCGACTCCTCGAGTTGGTCTCCCACTGGACTCCAGAACTCGGTTACTTGTGCTCCCCTCCTTGGGTCTATCCTAGTGCGGAAAAGTAAATAATATACAAAAGGTGACTACTTCCGCAACCTGGAAGCGTCCCAATAAAAGAATATTACATACAAGTTTTTACATGAATGAAAATGAAAAACACTCATCTCACATAAAAACCCCCGGCTATTCAAACACGACGATACAATATAACATATCCAGCAACACATAACATCACATGTCATCAATGTAAGTAAATATGCGCATCCCAATTGTCGTTGACATATAGCAACGAAACCGGCGATATCACATATTACACTTACGGTCACAGAAAAGAAAGTGTAAAACTACAACAGTTGGAATCCGCAATCTGCATAGACATCGCATGCCTAATCAAATGAATACTTTAGACATCACATGCCTAACAATTATAAACCCCGCATTTTAGTCCCTATATCGAAAACACTTTTCAATATTAAGTCGGGCAATTCAACAGGATTCCCGACATCCTGATCGAGTACTCGTCGCAAACTTCAGTAGGCGGCCGCACCCCTGATACCGTCGACGAAGTGCACCAAGGCGGAACACCGCCACCGCGAGCACCCGAACGGATGCTTTCGGCGACGGGGTTCTCCTACAGTCACTTGGTTGGGGCTATGGAGTGAGGCTGTCTATTAAGTTTACCCGGCGAGTAACCGCGTACGCTACGTGATTGCGACGGACTTTTGATCACATCAAATTTCCGTGGCAACCGATCAAGTGAGACTAAAGTGCTATGTTTATAACATTCATTCAGTTATCACATAACTTTTGTGAATTCCAATTATTGTATCCCATTCCAGATAATTAGAAAATGTTAAACTTTCCGATTGAATATTCGAACACCCAAGTTTTCCCGATACAGATCAACACATGAAACAAGTCTAACAACATTCAGTTCGTGCCTCAGTACCAACGGTCCAGCCGTAGAAGGGTCAAGCCAACGCCTCACATGTGGCACGCCGTACTGCCCCAAACCCGAAGGTTCAAAGGGCAGTTCAAGACGGTCACATAATCGAGTTAAGGTTTGTTGTCTTCTAGAGGGTCCATCGCGTTACTTGCACTACTTAGAACGTCGTTAAACTACGGAAAAATCCAACACTTGGAAATTTCCCGACAGGGGAAAAATTGGGTATTTGTATCCGGTCGAACTTTTTAACATATTCTAAAATTTATCGGGAAAGCCACACAGACAAAATTTGATATCCCGATCGAAACACCGAATCCCCAAAACTACTCCAGAAAATTCAACTCTGGAAAATTTTTTAAAAATTCCCAGAAAACTCAGCATCAGACAAAATGAATTACTGTACAAAAAGTGGATGATGACGTCATCAAGTTGCGGCGGAACCGCCGCAGAAGGCAAGCTTCTGCCGCGCTTCCGCCGCGGTATTTACTGTTCATCCAAAAAAATTTGCATGGTAATTCTTATTTTTCCCTGCTGAATTTTTTAGCAATTTTTAATATGGAAAAATCCACGTTTTCTGAAAACGTCCAGAGAGTATTTTCCGGGTTGGTTTCGGGTTCGTTCGGGCTTCAAATTCCGTCTAGATTTCTCCTAAGGCTCTAGCTAGGCTCTGATACCAGTGTAGGGTCCCTAGGCACTCTAGTGAGGTCTCACAAGGCATCGAACATGCCAATTTCAAAAATTCTAGGTGCCGAGAGACCCGACTACGGATCGTTTGCTAGATATCTAGGTGAAAAGATAACTAGTTAACACTTAACTAATGGGATATCGGAAATACAACCTTTGTAGATCCGGTGCTCCACCTCCATAGCTCCGCAAAGAAGTCGTCTCCGCTGTCTAAAAGGAATCCGGGCTCTAGAGTCGGCTTCGTCGGAGAAAAAGGGAGCTAGGTCGTCGGTGTCCATGCCGAAGATGATCTACGTCGAGGCATCGCTAAATCAAGCCCCACCTTCACCAAGCCCTAAAAACTTGTGAAGGAAACACACTACTCTACTTGGCAAGAGGTAGAGGATGAAGAAATAGGAAGTGGGTAGACTTTAGATTTGGATTTCTCACTCTAATTCATCAATCACCATTGATGAGGTTAGCTTTCTTCTTGAAGTGAAGAAGAAGAAGATGATGAAAAGTTATAATAAGTTAATTTGTAAAAAGAAATAAATATGAATACTTATCATTAACCAACCATAGTTTAGTGTAGAGAATAAATCATGGTTAGATTGAAGGGTTAGGGTTAAGCTTCAAGACAAAATGGTGACTTAGTCAAAGTATCATGAAGCTTCATAATGCATCCAAAGAAAGCCACCATTTAATCTTTATGCAAATCATTTTCCAAAAAGAATAAATAGATAAATAAATGAATAAGGAAATAGTAAACCCTAACCATTTCATTAACCAAGGTTTAATTCTTTACACTTAACCATAAAGCATGTATCATCAAACATGATACAAGCAAGTGCACAAAATCATATCGCATATGCAATGCGCACATCCGAGTGAGAATATCCATTTAAAGTGAACCGATACTAGTTAATGCAAAGTAATATATCAAATATATAATTATACATTAAATCATTAAATCAACACTTGATTTAACGATCCGGTCATATCACATATAACCGACTAGTATCCAATGTATTGTTTTATCGAATCAATCCTTGATTCGATAACTATGGTATATCGCATATAACCTAATCGATACATTCATCGCGAGAATGGAATACGGTATCACATACACGCATTATTCTCGGTCCCGCACATATCTCATATGCGCTCCTATTTCGTTTCGCTTGAGCCAGGAAACCTCTGTGTAGGACTCTAAAGACTCGTCAATACGCCGGCAGCAGATGATGATCATATCAAGCATCCACAAGCCGCAAGCGGTCTGCTAAACGTAACGGCCACCCGGGTATTGAGCGATCAGAAGATCGACGAGCAAGCCTGCTCACACTCCTGTGAATCCAACCAGTAACACTACCGTACAGTCCGGTCTGATCGTCTGATATGTCGCATATCTTGCCTAGGGGTGGTAAACGTCAGACCCCAATAGCTCGATAAGTCGTGTCGATATGAGGCTCATAACGGGTCGAGAAACTACTGGTAACACTTACCAGCAATTCTCTGATCATCCCTGGCCAGGGACTTCCTGTTATAGCCAATCGAACACAGCGCAACATCAACTCCCTATACCGGGAGAGACGAATCCCCTCCTATCGCTCATTGCCTCCATGTGACTCGGGACTGTACCCAAAAACCACCGTTTTGCACGCCCTCTTGGACGTGGTAAGATGGAAATCAAAGCACAGTGGGAACCACACAAGACTCTATGACGATCTCGGGTCAACAGACTACTCTGTACCAGTGTCACCAGAGAACTGCCATCTGACGTGAGGTATAATACCATCTGGGAGTTCTCGGCGAGTCCATCCAGTGTACCCAGTCTCTATTGAGCACCCATATATCATCTCCGATGTCAAACACCAATGGATATGGGATCATCCATCGCCCATCTGTATGGGTCGAGAAGGTATACGCTAGTCTACTCTGGTATATTGATGCCCCATCTCGATACACCCACGACTAGGGACTATGAAGGATGTACTTATGGACTACCATGTCCCTACTAGTATGATCCGTATCACAGTCCAGGTAGTCAAGTACACATCCTAAGGGCTTTACCAACATGTAACAGAGAGACAATCAGTGTACACGTTAAGGTAAAGGTCAACCAGATAGCATACTATCATGTCGAGCAAGAAAGTCCTCCCTATATATGTCCCAGCATCCACTACAATATACATCCAATGTACAGTAATGGCCTCTAGGGCATACATATAACTAACACTGTTGACTAAGTACGAAAGTTTTGCGCAAAAGGTGTTTATCGTGAAACACCTTCGTTCGGTTCTTAACGACAACCGCGTTATCGTAAGCCTCATCCCTAAGCTCGCTCAATTCGTTCAACTGCAGGTTCCGATGGCTGCCCGCATCTTCGAGAGACAGATTCAGTTCTTTTATCGCCCAAAATGCGCGATACTCTATTTCGACAGGGAGGTGGCAAGCCTTTCCGTACACAAGCCGATAGGGAGACTTGCCAAGATCGGTCTTATAAGCTGTTCGAAATGCCCAAAGGGCATCAGTGAGTTTCAACGACCAATCCTTTCGGTTCTTGGAAACCGTCTTCTCCAGTATCTGCTTGATTTGCCGATTTGAAACTTCGGCCTGCCCACAGGTTTGGGGGCGGTAGGGCGTGGATATCTTATGATTAATGGAATATTTTCGCATCAAGGCCTCGCAAGTCTTATTGCAGAAATGAGTTCCATTATCTCTAATGATCGCTAGGGGGTGCCCAAAACGGGAGAAAATGTTTTCTTTAAGAAACCTAACGACAACCTTGTTGTCGTTAGTCCGGCTGGGCACAGCCTCGACCCACTTAGAGACGTAATCAACAGCGAGAAGGATGTACAAGTTCCGAAAGAGCTGGGAAACGGCCCCATGAAATCTATCCCCCAAACGTTGAAAATCTCCACAACCAAGATTGGTTGGAGCGGCATCTCGTTCCTCCGGGATATCCGGCCCAAGTGTTGGCACCGGGAGCAAGTCTTGCAATAGTCATGAGCATCTTTGAAGAGTTGTGGCCAGTAGAAACCACATTGCAAGATCTTCTCAGCTGTCTTTCTAGGGCCAAAATGCCCGCCACATGCTTGATCGTGGCAAAATGACAGCACACTCTTGAATTCATTGTCAGGGACACACCGACAAATAATCTGGTCAGGACAGTACTTGAACAGATAGGGTTCGTCCCAGTAAAAGTGTTTTACTTGGGATAAGAATCGAAGTCTGTCCTGACTTGACCATTCAGTCGGTAGTAACCCTGTGGCCAAATAGTTCACAATATCTGCGAACCAGGGTTCGCAAGATACTGTCAAGAGCTGTTCATCCGGAAAAACGTCGTTGATCGGAAGTTGAGGCGACGGCGAAGAAGGAAGTCGTGAGAGATGGTCGGCGACTACATTTTCACATCCTCTTTTGTCCTTGATGACAAGGTCAAACTCTTGAAGCAAGAGGATCCAACGTATTAGCCGAGATTTTGCATCTTTCTTTGCAAAAAGATGGCGCAGAGCAGAATGGTCTGTGTAGACAATGACTGGAGAGCCGATGAGGTACAACCTGAACTTTTCTAAAGCAAATACAACAGCCAAGAATTCCTTCTCAGTTGTTGTATAATTGAGTTGGGCGTCGTTCAGGGTTCGGCTAGCATAATAGATTACGTGCGGCATCTTGTTGAAGTGTTGTCCAAGGACAGCACCAATGGCAAAGTCGGATGCATCGCACATAATCTCAAATGGGTGCGTCCAGTCAGGTGAAGAAAGAACGGGAGCAGAAGTGAGTAAGCTTTTTAATGACTCGAACGCAGTCACACAGCTCGAGTTGATGTCGAATGGCATGTCCTTAGCCAGTAAAAGAGTCAAGGGCCTAGCAATCTTGCTAAAGTCCTTGATGAACCGTCTATAGAAACCGGCATGGCCAAGGAAGGCTCGGATGTCTCTGATGCATCTGGGAGGAGGGACATTGGAAATGACCTCAATCTTCGCTTTGTCAACCTCTATGCCATTTTGTGAAATGATATGTCCCAAGACAATACCTTCGCGCACGATGAAGTGGCACTTCTCCCAATTCAAAGTGAGGATCTTGTCCTTACATCGGGTAAGGACAGCGTCAAGATGCAGAAAACACTCGTTGAAGGAATCGCCGAAGATGGAGAAATCGTCCATGAAGATCTTCAGGAATTTTTCCACCATGTCTGAGAAGATTCCCATCATCCACCGCTGGAAGGTAGCGGGCGCATTGCATAACCCAAAGGGCATGCGACGATATGCGAACGTGCCGAAAGGACAAGTGAATGTGGTCTTGTCCTGGTCTTTTTCGGCGATGGGAATCTGATTATAGCCGGAGTAGCCCTCAAGAAAGCAGTAGTACTCGTGTCCGGCCAATCGTTCAAACATTTGGTCAATGAAAGGTAGCGGAAAGTGGTCCTTCCGCGTTGCGGCGTTGAGTTTTCTGTAATCGATGCATACTCGCCACCCAGTTTGGGTGTGAGTAGGGATTAACTCGTTCGCCTCGTTAGTAATGACCGTTATGCCTGACTTCTTGGGAACAACGTGAATGGGGCTAACCCACTGGCTATCAGAGACAGGGTAAATGATACCACTATCCAGACACTTCACGATTTCCTTTTTCACAGCCTCCTTCATGACTGGGTTGAGTCGTCTTTGTGGATCCCGGCTGGTTTGGCATCATCCAGCAGATGAATGTGATGTTCAACGAAGAGGGGACTAATCCCCTTGATGTCCGCCATGGACCAGCCAAAAGTTTGCCTATTGCTGTGCAAGACCGCAAGAAGGGTTTTCTCTTGCTCTGGAGCTAGAGAAGCCGAGATGATAACAGGGAGAGTCTCGTTCTCACCCAAGTAAGCGTACTTAAGGTGAGACGGAAAATGCTTGAGTTTGAGCGTTGGAGGTGAAACGATTGAAGGCAAGATAAAAATTTCATCATCCGACAATCAGTGTCCCTGTTCAGTGTCCTCACCATGGTAGTGGCCCTTTTTGAGGGCTGTTTTGTCTTTTCATGTTGGTCCAGAATGTTGCCCTAGAATTTTTGTTTCCTGCCTATAAATAGTCCAGAACTTGCCAAAGCCAAACCTTATACGAGGGCCTGAACCCAGCAACCAAGCAGTTGTTGGAAACCATTTGTCAGGGCCACTTCTAGAAGGGTTCAGTAGGAAGCTGAGAGAATTGGTTGATTTTGTTACGGATCCTTACGGTTTTATGATTCGGATAGAATTTCTGGAGAAACGCTTTCATAAACTCGTCCCAACTGGTTATGGAGTGGGAAGCGGTGCTATACAGCCATTTTTCAGCAAGATCGCATAAAGTGAACGGAATGACCCGTAGCCGTATAACATCGTCCGACAGCTGGGTAGTTTTCATAATGGCACAAACATTTTGGAACTTGTTGATGAAGATATAGGCATCTTCAGATTCAAGCCCACGAAATTTCGGAAGCATGTTAATGAAGTGGGGCTTAATTTCAAAATTATCCCCATTGGCCGGTGGAAGGGAAAGACAAGTGGGAAGTGCAGAACGGGTGGGATAGAAACGATCCTGGAGCGCGATTCGTTGCGGCGCTACAACAGGCGGTGGTGGTGGGTTATTTGCCTCCATAGGAGGTGGAGTCAATCCCGGGGGAGTCAAAGAGATGTTTGGATTAAATCCTGACATCGCGGAAGAAGAGGTTGGTGATGGTGAAGGTGAAGATGTATGAACAGAATTCCGGTCAACATGAGTTGGCCGGCAAAAGTAAGGGTGAAAGAGGCGTGGACGGAGTTTCGACGTCTGAGTCGATCGCGTAGTCGGTAGCGACTAACGTAACGCGGACTAGGCGGGCGCTAGTGTCCCGAGTCCAAGCGGACATACACTAAACGAGTTTAGTATAGTCAAAGCGGAGAAGGTGAGGGTAAGAAAACGTCAATGGAGAAATACGATGGGTGGTGGGTGAAAAAATGGATTCTGGCGACAAAGGGCAAGTTTTTGGTTTTTGTGTTTTTGTTTTCTTTTTTTTTAGAAAGAGCTTTACAGAAATATGTACGGACTTATGGCTTCAAACAATCACAAACAAGATATGCATAATCACATCTAGATCTAGGGTCACCTAGGTCAGCTAGACAGCTCCTAACTGTTCCAAAGGGCTAGAAATAGGACCTCAAACCACCTCTTCTCCGCCAATTGCGGCCAGGTAAGTGCCAGGTAAGTGGGAGGCTCCCCACTACGTAAGTAGTGGTTCTAATTAAGTAACCACTTGCCTTGGACACACTTGCCTAGACACCGCAAAGTCAAGATAGGATAAACGGCCGATGCCTGTAACTAGTCCTCTGTCCTATTGAGCGCAAAGTCCTTAGGGCTGAGTCTAGTATTTTTTTAATTAACAATGGTCAATGCATATGCTTTTGTGATTTCTGGGGTTCTGGGAAGGGTGATGAAATCCCCACCCAATCTGGATTGGTTTCAAGCCCTTTAAAGTCCGTATTAATATATGCAAAGCAGTAACAATCAACTGCAAACAATTTTTATTTTTTTAGCGCGGCGCAAAGAATCCTGCACAAAAACAATTTATTGGAAGGGGAAGAGAATTTGCGCAAAGAATGCTGCAGAAAACACAGTTCAATGGAGTTCAGAGGAGTGGGGAAGAGAGAAGGAGGACTTACAGAAAAATTGAGACCCTGAAGGCAGCAAACCGCTGTGGAACCGCGGCCTAAGCGTGCTAATGCCGCGGTTCCGCGGCCTTAAGGTGCCCTTGGATCTTCATTTTGCTTGTAGGTGCTGAAGTGGCTGTCCTCTTCTTGTCTGGAGGTCCTGAATCTTGATTTGCTTATTGGATCTGCTCCAGAATTTTACAGTAGACCATTTTTTTTCGTCTTGATCACCCGCGGTGTAGCCGCAAAATATGGGTCTAACTTCCCACGTCTTTGGCACTGAACTCGACCTTTCCTTTTCTCCTGCACACTTGCACAAAAACTAATCAAAAATAACAAGATGATTTTTACAATGTATATTTTTTTTTGTTTTATTTTTCGGTTAGATTTATATTCACAAATTAACCCGAAATTACACAAAGAAATAAACTACCGTCTCCCAGGCAACGGCGCCATTTGATTGGTAGAGTTTTTGCATGCTAAGTTTGTTACCGCAATCAAGTCGGTTTCGCTTGTAGCTAGCCGGTTGAGTACGGGTCGTCCGCAGGGAGATGAGAATATTTTTCTATGTGCTTTAACAAGTTAAGTCCAAATGCCCAGGTTTGTTTTGAGATTAACTATGTGCTAAAATGATATGTAAAGAGAGCTTGTTAGGGTTAGGATTAGGTTAGTTTGAGTTAGGAGTCGCTCACTTCTTTCATTGCCACTCTTAATATCGGAGTCACGGTAATCGGCAACAACGGGAATTAGCACGACTAGGAAGGAACTTGCGAGTATAAGCTAGGCTTTCCAACGCTTAAGTTCTTCCTTTTGGTGCTTGTCCATCCGTTCTTGGCTCTTAGCCTTAACCTCCGGTTAATTCAACCACAACCGGTCTCACTAAGGAATCACCGCTATCATGTAGGATAGGGTGCCGTAGGGAGCGGATTGCGGTTCAATTAACGGGAGTCCGAATTATGATGTTGGGCAAGGAAAGAGTGAGAGAGATTTCCTTCTCTCAAACTTTCCTTATCCTACCCTAACAAGTATGGAAACTACTCACCCATTACAAGAAAAATGAAAATAAAACAAAGGAGAAAGATAGAAAGAAAGAGGTTAGAAGATTACAACTAGCTATTTGCGACCTCACCTCGGCAAGGATCAAGCGTAAGCATCATGGTTGTTTAAGGATAAAGGAAAAGAGAACAAGAAAGAAACAAATAACAAATAACAACAACTAGATTAGCAAAAGAAAAATACAAGCAATTATAATTAACGATTACAACAAGATAAGCATGGTAAGAACAAGAACCCCTTTATTCATTCTTCACTCACAAAAGCTCACTACAAGTTTTTTAATGGAGAAGAGATGAGAGGAGGAAGAAGAACAACAACATATAACCTAAAATCTAAATACAAGATTAAGCACCCTTGGCTTTGGCAAGTTCTGGACTATTTATATGCAGAAAACATAAATTCTAGGGCAACATTCTGGACCAACATGAAAAGACAAAACAACCCCTGAAATTTCATCATCCGACATGCCAGTACGGCCGCGGATCCGCGGCCTAGACCCCCTATTGGCCGCGGATCCGCGGCCCTATAGGGGAGTTGGGTCATAGGCTTTTGTGTGCTTCCCTGGTCTGCTGTGCCCTTTAGTCTGGTATATGTTTTTTCTCAGATTTTCTTCACGAGTTTTCCAGAATTTCTGTTGATCAAAAGGTGATGTGATGTGGATCTTTTGCCATGATTTCCTCGAGCTCCGCGTAGATATGTTGGATCTTGTGTTGCCATTGAGCTTTGTGCATGAAAATGACATTGATTTGCCATTTTGTCTCTTAAACTGGTGTGCGGCAACATACGGATAGAGATCGGAGACCCGTGTTTTATCTGTGGTTGGCAGTAATCCGGAATTTTTCGTGCTTCTCCATGAATTTCACCGTTTAGAGCCGAGAACATGTATCCTGCATTTGACTAGCAAACAAGGCTCAAGAGTACCTACCGATAAGCAATGTGATAAAAATTGGGCGGTATAAAAATGCAAAAATCTGATATGAACAGGACTGTACCCAAAAAATACCTATTTGCACGACTCCTTTGACCCGTGGTAGGGTAGAAATCAAAGCACAGTGGGAACTCACACGAGACAAATGACGACCTCAGGTCGATGAACTAACCTGTACACATGTCATCTGGGAACTGCTATCTGACGATATGTATAATACCAACTTAGCATGTTCCCTGCGAGTCCAGTCCGGTGTACTCATAACTCAATGAGCACCTGTATACATCTTAGGTGAACCAACTGACACCAATGGTTTGTGAGACCGGCCACCGCACCTCGTCGGGGTCTCGACTGTATACACTAGTCTACTCTGGAGTATCGATGCCCTGTCTCGAAACTCCCACGACTAGGGACACTTTAAGGATGTGCTTATAGACCCCAGCTCCCACATATATGATCGCCATCATACTGCTGGCAGTCAATCAAGAATTCTATGGGCTCTATCATTATGATAAAGACAAACCAGATAGCATACTATCATCTCGAGCAAGACTTTTATATCGGTATAGGTCCTCCCTCAATCATTGCAATCACGTACCTGCGATCCAATAGTTGACTTAGAGGGCACTATATCCAACAATCTCCCACTTGCACGTAAGGCTATTATTGCGATGTCGCATACTCATAGCCTCAGTGAGTGGATCCGCCCTGATGTTTCTTTCTATGTCTCTCTTAATCTCAAGTTCATGGAGAAAGCCATCTCCCGAATCGAGTAATAGGTGTCTTAGAATATGTCTGGATATCTGATGGGACCTAGTTCATAAATGAACTCCAAATCCAAACTTCTTAGACTGTATCTATCACTGAAACTAATCAGTGTCCAGCACTATGCCTCCCACAGTATCCTCTTGGACAACCTGTCCATAATACTGTCCCTCATCAGAGGGAAAACTATAACTCTGACAATCACTCTGTCATCCAGGTCACCTTGGAAGCCTGGAATGATAACCGTCTCCTAAAGGAGGCTGCCATTATCAAATCCATAGAACATCCATTCATGTTCTAAAACTGCTTCCTAATGTTTCTCCAGGATTGGATTAATATAAACTTATCACATCTAGTGCAAAAACAACATCTGGTGTGGTACTTGACATTTCATGATTAACTCAATTGCTTAAGCAAGTGATCTGCCAATCATACACATCCCTCTCTTTTCAGTCTGTAAGACACCTTTAGATAGGGTGACTCCAACATCTGCAGGTACACCACCTTGCCAGGAGTCATCTATTCTAAAATACTATTAGAATACTGTCAAAGTACCCACATTGGGAAACTACCCAAATCTAGATCTAAAACCATAGATTTAGAAACCAGAATGTCAAATATTATATCCATGTCTCTTGTGGAGAAACAATTGTGTGACGACCAAAGTACAACCGATTGTAGTATATGAATTTCACTTCCTACTCTATGTATGTCATCCAAGTACCAGGACATCACACCCTACTACCTTCTCAACAGATTCATCCCCTATTCTGAAGAAATCAAAGCCATGACTGTCATATCAAAATTAGATGATCTATCTCCGCTATAACTGCTCAAGTCTATAAATAGACATAAGCTATTTGCCCACTATGCTTCCGCTGCTCCCACTGACTACGACAACCCTCTGGCAGAATAATATATATACGTACACTTCTAAAGCTAGTTTAGAACGACACTATACTTATCCTCCTGCCGGGTCTCATTGTCTGGAACAACAGTAGTGTCAAGTCTGGGTAAACAAGAACCTCCCTGTCACCGTCCTTGAGGATACCGAAGTACCTCTCGGGTGTCTGAGGTTACCCACCATATCTGCGGAGTGGCTATTGGAATGTCAAACCTGATTGAATATATAGGTCCTATTAAATTTTCCGTAATCATTTGCGGTTCTGGAATCACTTCCAGTTCTACCATAGTCCCACTACTGTTTTCTGAAAAAATCCATTTTACTAAAACTGTGGCGAGTCAAGAAACAATATCACTATTGATCTTCCAGATGGTAGAAAATCAACCCTCGTCAAAGCTAGGGTCAACCCGTAAACTGCCATTACAGAAACGTGCCTTGAGTTATCCAGTGTCTGGTTTTAAGCATAAGCTGGACAACTCCCCTTACCTTAACATCGTTAAGATATGAAGCATTCTATATCTAATATAGAAACTTTGGCACTTATTTAATTGGAACCAGATTCAAATCATGCAACTGTCTCCAGTGCATATCAACTTAATAGAGAAAGGCTAATCAACATTACTCAACTTAGAAATCCATCCAATTTTGAGTAACCTGAAAAAGAAACAAGTTTCTTAAAACCATTACTATTAACTGAATACCAATCACAAGTATCTACATCTTTGATTTCTTTGAAGAATCCCGATACTTGCGACACCTGGTTCTCTACTTTATTCCCATACCCACAACTTCTCAAAACTTAGACATTGTATTTCTACGAAACACTTGTCTAAAAGCTAGAGAAGTTACAAGTAAACAGAACAGAGTACAAGGACCAACCCCTTTGTCCTGATGGACACTGGACAACATACAATACTCTGTATAAGTCCACTGTGTTGAATAACTCATAACCTGTACGTCGTAGGTTGAAAACTGTACCCAGGCGATTTCCTCAAATATCACCAATTACAACGAATTCCGATATAATGAGGATGATCACCTAATTCCCAATAACTTACTCCCGCTCATCATCTGTAAAACAATACAGATGTGAGAATCATACCTGGTAAATACATACCCTGGAGCAAGGGTCTAATTGGGAAATCAGTTTTCAATTAACAATACACAGTGAAAATGAAACATGAATATGTTTCGAAAGGGTATCCGGGTATTCATAGTAATGCCTTTTCCATTATTCAGATTCATGACTCTAACCGTATATTTCCTTGCCATCTCTCCAATTCCCTTTATTTGTCTTTAGTCGTTACCTTCTGTACACCATCGTTAGGCTAAAATGGTTTTCTTCCTTCCCTACCGTTCGGCACTAGCCTATGGTTTGGAAGAAGAATGTCCAGTAAGCATAATAGGTGTACCCTCCTAAACCTAGGAGTACTCGCAACTTGAGAGAAGGTGATGATAAAAGACAACTTAATAAACCTTATTCTTATTTCTCCTGAACCAGAATCCATCATCGAAAAATATCCTTCGAGTTCGTATATAACCATACGATGGATTTATCCAATGGAATTGGATGTTCGTAGTGATACGGGTTGTTCTGGAGAAATTAAAGGTGAAGTAGGAGTGGCGATGAAATACGTGGTTTGGTCGTGAATGTTAGTAGTCGCAATTTACTTTTCCCTCTTTCTAATCCCTTTATTTTGTCTTTAGTTATTACCTTCTGTACACCCTACTTAGGCTAATTGGTTTTCTTCATTCCTTACCTTTCGGCACCTGCCTATGGTTTGGAAGAAGACTATCCAATAAGCGTAATAGGTGTACTCTCCTAAACTAAGGAGCCCTCGCAACCTAAGAGAAGGTGATAATAAAAGACAATTGAATAAACTAATTCTATTTCTCCTGAACCTGGATCCATCCTCGAAGAAGTCCTTTCGAGTTCGTATATAACCATACGATGGATCTATCCAATGGAAGTGGATGTTCGTAGTAATACGGTGTGTTCTGAGAAATACAAAGGGTAAAAGAAGGAGCGGCAATGACTTATGAAACTATAGACAATCCAAAAGCCAGTATTTTAAGAAGGTTCGGTCAACTTGGTCGCTGAGTCATAGTCTAGGGTCGGTCAAAGGTCGCTGCCAAAGAGAGAGAGAGAAAAGAAACACTCTGCGTGCACTTTAACCTAGATCAGAATGGTTATCACTTTATCTAATCAGGAAACCTCCCACTGTTATCTCAAATTCTCCTCCAAACCTGAAAGAAGAATTAGTCGGGATCACTCGAGGAGTAAACTAACTCATCAGTAGGAATCGGGATCCAACTCTCATCGCATGATAACGTGACGGTATCCACTCACGTTATCACACTCCAGAAGGTATGCTCAAGTTTTGCAAGTTTCCTGTATGTTTGAAACTCCTGATATAATTTTTATCCCATGCTCTTATGACCTTGACGTAGGCCAACAAATCATAAGCCACATGTCAAGTTCTATCCGTCGTTGTCCTGATTAATTTAGGTCATCGTACATGCCCCTGACGTAGGACA
Source organism: Agapanthus africanus (assembly GCA_030015575.1). Taxonomy (NCBI): domain Eukaryota; kingdom Viridiplantae; phylum Streptophyta; class Magnoliopsida; order Asparagales; family Amaryllidaceae; genus Agapanthus; species Agapanthus africanus. The sequence goes on along the minus strand of JASDDO010000016.1, from coordinate 37,324,295 downwards.
ACTAGGCTGTACGTCTGTCCTAAACTAATGCATCTATCTATGCAACAAATGAATAACCCAGCAGCAACCAAACACTATGCCTTGACGTAGGCCAACAGCCATAGCTTGAATACTACTGACCATCCATAAGAAATGACGGAGGGTTACGGCTGGTTTTTGGCGAAAAACCTTTAACGTAATGAACTTGATCTCGTTGAAGGAACCTGATAGCTTTTTATAAAAATATAATGGCGAAAACCTTTGCTAAAGAGATCACTCCCGGTGAAGGGATCTCGGCTCTTTCCTCGTGGAATGAGGTGCTGGATATTCTAACTGAATACCGCGATGCATAACAACTTGTAATCGACTATATTGAAGTTATTACCCTGACGTAAACTTCTACCCAAGGGGTCACTCCCGGTGAAGGGATCTCGGCCCTTGCCTCGTGGAATGAGGTGCTGGATATTCTAACTGAATACCACTATGCATAACAAAAGGAAACGTCTTTGTAATAACTCCTTTTTAGAATTTGTTCCAACAACATCAAATATAGGTTTGTTTTATCCTTGTATTGATAAAAATCAATGCAGTCCCATCAATTAATCACACCAGAAAAGAACGAAAAATAAAATGTACGTATATGCCATCCGCATTCGCCACTGGGTCCCGTCATCACCCGTTAGGTTACTTAACTAACGACAGAACGGGAACTGGACTAGCGTGGGTGTAAAACATATACAACATCTAATAGTATATATACCAATATACAATAATCGCTCCAGGCGTGATAATATGCAACATTACAGAAAAAGTAACAAGTATCACTGAACAATACAGATAATCTGGGATCCCCGGGTTTCACAGAGCCGCTACTGAAACCCGACGTTCCCCTGGTCGTGTGGATAGCCTGTGCAATGAAACCTAGACCCCTACGGGTGAGGCAAGTTACCCGCCAAAACCTGAAGAGAGGCAGCCCCCTACAGCATACAGAATGGACCACCCGGCATTTCACGGAATCCGGTAAATTGAGCTCCCCTCCTTGGGTCAACCTGTACCCCCTACGAGTGCGGCGAATAGTCTGCCAATTCTAGAGTGAGGCCCCTCTGCCTCTCAAAGCCATGAGATACGGACCCGTTGCCCTCCAGAACCCGGCTATCCGTGCACTCCGTCGCGGGGTAAACCTAGTACAGAAATAAAAATATGTACAACGGGTACATCGACCTCTGCCCGGTCGTACCCCAAAAAGAATATTATACAAACAGGCAGTGACGGCAGTCCACAAGTCGGACGCTCGCCCCGCAATATCAAATGTACAAATAAATCCAAACAGCACTACCATTGCACACTGCTATCCACCACGACATATCCGTAACATCATAGCACAACACAGAATATCAACGCGAATGTCACGTTCGCAAATTCGTCTAAAAGAACTATAGCAATTAGACGCAATTTGCCGCTCAAATAACATTCCCGGTCGGAGATATAATGTAAATACTGTAAACAAACAAGTTTAAAATTTCGATCGACAAAACTTCCCGAAGTAGGCCCCACGTACATCTGCTGTACAGTAACAAAATATCGGCCCAAAAGAAATATTCCATAAACCACAATTTCCCATAAAGAACTTACTGTAGAAAATTGGAGTACCAATCTCACAAAACGGCGGCGGATCCGCGTCCAAACCCATGTTTGGGCCGCGGATCCGCGGCGGTACTGTGGAGTTGGGACACCAAATTTCACCAGTTTTCTTAAAAAAGCCTGCTCGTTTTTCTGTGATGCTCAAAATAATTTTTAGACTAGATTAAAAATCGACAGAAACTTTTGCACAGAAAATTGCGATTTTGAAAATTCCGCTCGATTGATGTTTTAAACGCGTTAGCACAAGTTAGTAAAGCTTAATGGTGAGGCTCTGATACCACTGTAAGTCTACGTTAGCGCCCCGGCCGTCTAACAGACGCCAAATGCGGAACAAAAACTCTTACAACTGGCGCTAACGCATACTATAACCCGGATCTGCTATTAAAGCTAAACTAACATACTGTAAAAAGGGTAGAATTGTTATACCGAATGATCTGAGTCCTTCGGTCTTCAACCATCATTCCATGCTTTGTTGCAGTTGATCCGAACTCGCTCGATCTCCAGTCTCGTCGTCCAGGTGGCACCACGTCGACGGATCTTTAAACGGGCTCTCGCCTCTGAACCGAGGCAACTCGATCATCAAGTTTGCTAAAAGAGATGACCAAGATTGATGCAGAGAATGAGCAGAACACTTTGTTTCGTTACGTCCAAGGCTATGGACGAACGGTTACTGAAGTTGCCTTTTGGAATCGGGTGAAATGAGGAATCTAGTTTTCTAATTTCCATGAACCAAAACTTGCATCTTTTTCCAAATGAATTACCCACACCCTCACAAGAGAGGGGCCAGTCACTATAAGAAGAGGGGGGAGGTGAGTGTAGGAGAGGAATGGTGACCATAACAATGAATGAGTGAGAATTATTCATAATCCACCTTGCATTATCATTTAATGAAAACCATGAATCATCTAACCTAGTCATCATATCATTAAATGCACAATTAAAGAACTAATGACTCATAAGCCTTGTCACCATCTAGAACCATTTAGAATTATGACTCACCCAAGAAAAGATAAATCCGTCTTTAACCGAATGTTAAAGACGGGTGATAGAAAACTGGAAACTGGCAACTTCCAAAAGTGATCCTGAAACGAATTTCAGGATAACCCCGTAACAATATAAACATACCCGCATTTGTATTAAGACCGAATACAAATGTAACTGAGACAAAGATATTATATCTACACAGTATAATACTCGGATCCGGCTTAAACCAAAGCCTACCAGTATTATCTGCCCGAAATATGACATGTGCGTAAACGCACGTGCATTTTCCGAACCCTGCCATAAAACCATACGACATCTACAACGTTTCGCCTGAACTTGGGAAACTGTCTGTCGGGGACTCTAATGACTCATCAATACACTGGCACTGGGTATAACCACTAGCACGTCAGAGGTACAAGCTGTACGTAACGGTTGCCTATGTATTGAAGGAAGGGGAGCTGACGAGCGAACTCATCCAGAAACCCTACTGAGCCTGACAGTGACAATATCCGTACAGTCCGGTCCATTCATCTATGAGTATCGCATATAAGGCCTAGGGGGCCGGTAAACGTCAGACCCCCAATAGCTGTATAAGTCGTGTCAGAGAGCAGCCTAGAACACCCTGAGATACTACTGGAATACCTTCCAGTAAATCTCGATTAGCCTGGCCAGGGATTTTTTGTAATGGCTCTCCTAAACACAGCGCGATCTCACTCCCAATACCGGGAGAGACGAATCCCCGATGATCTGCTCACTGCCTCCATGTGGCTCGGGACTGTACCCAAAAAATACCTGTTGGCATGACTCCTTTTACCCGTGGTAGGGTAGAAATCAAAGCACAGTGGGAACTCACACGAGACAAATGAAGACCTCAGGTCGATGAACTTGTCACGGCCCAAGGTTTGGCCCGTGACCGACACTCAACCACGTAACGTCTACAGGCGTAACGCGCCTAAGTGAACCGAAAACCCAGAAATCAAACCAGTAAAAGTATAGAGTGTTTTAAGTTTAAATGGAAGCATTTACAACATGTTAAGAAATCTAAGTAAACAATCACCCAGATAGCAATATACGACACCGTAGCGAAGATCAAGAGCAACAAGTGAGAACATCACAGATAGAATAGACTGCATAAGTAAAGTCGGCTCACAACGAGCTCGACACCAGAATACCAATAATATACATCATCGTCCTCACACTGTCTCTAAGTCAAATACATATATGGTAAATGGAGATTACTAGATACAAAAGCGTGTACAATAAAAGTAACCAGATACCACAACTCACCTAACAGCAAAACAGCTCACGCACCACCTGTAGTGGTATCTGTAGCCAAAAGATGTAAGGAAACAACCTGCCGCGACTACTCCGAAGGGCAACCTGCAAACATTGTGGCACAACGGGGGTGAGTTGCCAACTCGTTAATAGAGATAACATATAAAGGTAATTGCGAGCATGCACGTACTGCGCTACTCTATCATATGCCAACAGATGATATCAATGTGTGATAAGCAGTATGTGCAAAAAAATCATGCAAGTGCTCTATTAGGTAATATAACTACAGGATGAGATGCAATAATGAATGCCGAGCAGGGGAATATAACATCTACACGAAATGTCAATGTGGAATATATATATATGCACCGCAAATCCCAACAACCCAGACGCCGGCACTCCCATCGGCCCTCAAATCCTGTACATCCCTGAGAATCACGAGTGCCCAACATCGGCACCCAAATATCATAAATACTCATGTCTAACATCGACACGCAAATCCTCCTATATCGGGCATCCGTCAGTCCGGGTCAGCCCTCTCTCTCATACATATCGGGCATCCGTCAGTCCGGGTCAGCCCTATCTCAATATATCGGGCATCCGTCAGTCCGGGTCAGCCCTCTCTCAATATATCGGGCATCCGTCAGTCCGGGTCAGCCCTCTCTCAATATATCGGGCATCCGTCAGTCCGGGTCAGCCCTCTCTCAATATATCACTCTAGCACTGAGAAAACATAGGGTGGACGCACCGAAATATCATATCAAGGGAACCGGGTTTTTAAATAATTACATCTTTGAAATAGCCATGGTTCCCAAATCCAGAAATCACATGTAATCCAAACCAATATGCAAGTCAATGTGATGTGATATGTGCAACAAGTATGAATATCATGTCAAGTCGCATAAAAGATGAGCTACAACATAATGATCATGGAAATTCTACAATGTGAGTGTCATAGCAATTACTAACGGTGTGTGTGTAACATGCAGGATAGTGCTCGTGCAACATGAACCGTTAGTAATGGTGCGGTGTTCTATCAAGTCTAGTTTATATACATATAGCAGGGAATGCGGTATGCACTAAATAGTAGCCATGAACAGTCAATGTATAGAAATGTAGCTATAAGGTCCTATCAGCCTTGACGTAGAACGCCATGCGGGCGATATCCCCGTAGATGTTAAATCTACTAACCGTAGTCTCTCGCTAGGTATAGCCGATGACTTGTTTCCCCTTCTTCGCGGCGTCCGTCACACTCGCCTGCGAACCTAGAATTCCACAGAATATCACGCATAAGCTCAAAATCATACAAACACGACATTTAAGGTCAAATAGAAACCCGTGTCGCAAACCAAGCGCGCGTGTGCGCGATACGCTAAAACGTGTGATTACGCGCCTGAAGCCACTCCGACGCGTCGCGATACGCAGAAACCCCAAACCCATTCACACGTATCATGCATGTCGCGAAAGATTAAAAATACGGGAAATAGGGTATTCTACTCTAGATTTTGATACAGAACATATAATATAAAAATATATATACCAAAATACTCCACATAGCAGCAGACTCCAATGGACCAAACCCCAAACCCCAACTCACCCATCTGGCCGCAAATTGCGGCCAGAATGATTATTCCGGCTGCCCGTCTTGGGAATTGGGCTCCCAGGTTTGGTGTGTGCACTCTATACCCCCTACACAAGCTACAGTAAATCCAATTTCATTCTGAAACAACTCGGGTAGTAGCAGATTCCACAGAGCCCCCAATTCTAGTTAAAAATCTCATTTTTACAGTAAAATGATACTTTATGGTATTTTTCTGAAATCTGAAACAAACCCTAGTCTAAAATCACACTAACAACTCATTACCAAGCTAATTAAACCATAAAAATTCTAATTTAAACATATCACCACAAAATCCCTTCAATAGCAGAAAACGATGCACAAAAAGGTGATATTTTGAAACTAAACATGCAAGTTATGTAGATAGGGTTCTAGGAGTGAGATTTATACCTTCAAATGACCTTAGAAAAACCAAAAGTTCCAGCTTTAAGCTCAAGTGGGCAGATCTACCACCAAACACATCAAATAGACCCTTTTCCCAAGGTTTTGTGAAGGAAAAGTGTTGATTTGTGTAGGGTTTTGGGTTGAGATCAAAGAGAAGTGAAAATGAGAAGAAAAGATGGAGAAAAGCAAGGTTTTTCTGCTGGGATTTCTTCAGAAATTCTGAGATGGGGGAAAGAGAGAGAGAAGAGAAGGAAAAAGGGGTCAAAAGTCAATTCCCTCTACCTAACACCATGCTTCTATATTCTAATACTTTTTTTGAATTTTTAAAAAGGGTTTTGTTTTGATAAAAGGGTGGGGAAAATAACAACCATGCATGAAGGAAAAAATGTTAACATGCTAACACTTTTTACCTAGGTCACAAAAATTGTGCTAAGTGTGCATGCGTGCACTTAACACAAAAATTCCCAATTAGGGTAAACACGACTAAATTATAACTAACAATCCTATGTACACATATGAAATAACACGCTCAAATGCTAATTATCACGAAAAACATTCTAACGAAATTTCAAAGTGTTACAATCTACCCCCCTTAAAGAAATTCGGTCCCCGAATTTCAAAATCTAACTACACGTACCTTCAAAAAGGTGGGGATACCTCTTCCTCGTCTCGCTCTCGGTCTCCCAAGTGACCTCCTCGCTGCTCTGACCATGCCAAAGTACCTTGACGGACGGTATCTCTTTCGACCTCAATTTCTTCACTTGTCGATCCAAGATCATCACCGGCTGTTCTGCATAGGAAAGGTCACGCTCAAGCTGGATCGTCGGATGCTGAATCGCATGCGAAGGATCATGAAGATATTTGCGGAGCATCGAAACATGAAATACGGGGTGTATGTCTGGAAAACTGGGCGGAAGGGCCAACCGATACGCAACTGCACCAATACGCTCGAGGATCTCGAAGGGGCCCATATATCCGGGACTAAGCATCCCCTTCTTCCCAAACCTCATCACACCCTTCATTGGGGAGACCCTCAAGAAAACATGATCACCAACAGAAAACTCAAGTCTGCGCCGACGACGGTCCGTAATCTGCCTTCTCTGGGCTGCTCTCATCCTATCGCGAATCAACTGGATCTTCGCAGTCGTCTCCTCCACAATCTGCGGCCCTAAGATACTGCTCTCACTGAGCTCTGTCCAACAGGTGGGAGATCTGCATCTCCTCCCATAAAGAGCCTCAAACGGTGCCATCTGAATGGTCTCCTGGTAGCTGTTGTTGTAGGAGAACTCTACTAAGGGTAAATGATGATCCCAGCTACCTCCGAAGTCTAATACGCACGCTCTAAGCATGTCCTCGAGAGTCTGAATAGTCCGCTCTGACTGTCCGTCGGTCTGTGGATGAAATGCTGTGCTGAAACTCAAGCGAGTGCCCAAAGCCTCCTGAAGCCTCTACCAATGTCGGCTGGTAAACTGGGCGCCTCTGTCGGACACGATACATGTCGGAACTCCATGCAGTCGTACAATCTCGTCAATGTAAATCTGGGCATACCGAGCAAATCCGAAAGTCATCTTCACCGGTAAGAAGTGAGCCGCTTTCGTCAAACGATCCACGATCACCCAGATGGAGTCATACCCTCGACTAGTCCTGGGTAGACCCACAATGAAGTCCATAGAAATCTGCTCCCATTTCCACTCCGGAATGGGTAACGGCTGTAGCTTTCCCGCGGGCCTCTGGTGCTCAGCCTTGACTTGCTGACAAGTCAGGCATCTCGACACAAAATCTGTGATGTCTTTCTTCATTCCGTCCCACCAGTAAACACCTCTCATGTCATGGTACATCTTGGTGGAACCGGGATGAACACTATATACCGATCGATGTGCCTCCTCAAGAATCTCGCGCCACAATCCCTCAGCATCTGGTACGCACAGTCTTGTCCCAAATCGTAGTATCCCCTGATCATCGATCACGGACTCGGAAAATCTGCCCTGTCCCTTCTGTGCCATGATCTCTGAACATCGGTCGTCACTGTGCTGTGTCTCATGTATACGGTCAAGCAACTGTGGGCATGCACGAACATGCGCAATCTGTCCTCCGATCAGCGTAAATTCGAACTGTACCCAGCTGTCGCATAAGATCTGCCAATCTGCCGATGACTGCCTCTGTACTGCGCTCAAACAAGATAGACTACCCCCGGGCCTCCTGCTCAAAGCATCCGCCACTACATTAGCCCAGCCCGGGTGATACAAGATCTCACAATCGTAGTACTTCACTAACTCCATCCATCGGCGCTGTCTAAGGTTCAGGTCTCGCTGCTAGAATATATACTTTAAGCTCTTGTGATCAGTGAATATCTGGTACGACTCGCCATATAGGTAATGTCGCCAGATCTTATGGGCAAAGACCACTGCAGCCATCTCCAAATCGTGAGTGGGGTAGTTCTGTTCATGTTTCTTTAATTGCCGCGAAGCATACGCGATCACCCTGTCATGCTGCATCAAAACGCACCCTAGCCCCACTCGTGAAGCATCACAGTAGACCACAAATCCGCCTGATCCTGAAGGCAATGATAATACTGGTGTCGTAGTCAATAGAGCCCGTAGTTGCTGAATACTGTGCTCACACTCCTCCGTCCAATCAAAACGAACTCCCTTCCGGGTCAACCCGGTCAAAGGTGTAGCAATGCGAGAGAAGTCCTGCACGAATCGCCTGTAGTAGCCTGCCAGCCCTAGAAAGCTGCGAACCTCCGTCACTGACGTGGGTCTAGACCAACTCCGAACGGCCTCAATCTTCCTCGGGTCTACACATATACCATCTCGTGTAATCACGTGCCCCAAAAAGTCTACGCTGTCCAGCCAGAAAGCACATTTGGAGAATTTGGCGAAAAGCTGATGCTCCCTCAAGGTCTGCAGTGTAATCCGCAGGTGCTGCTCGTGCTCCTCTCTACTCTGAGAATACACCAGAATATCGTCAATGAACACTATGATGAACAGATCAAGATACGGCCGGAAAATAAGGTTCATCAAGTCCATGAATGCTGCTGGCGTGTTGGTGAGTCCGAACGACATCACCAAAAACTCATAATGGCCGTAACGCGTGCGGAAAGCTGTCCTTGGAATGTCCTCCTGTCGAACCCGCAGCTGATCGTAGCCTAATCGCAAATCGATCCTCGAAAAGTATCCTGCCCCCTGAAGCTGGTCGAACAAATCGTCGATGCGTGGTAAAGGATATCTGTTCCGCACTGTCACCCTGTTCAGCTGGCGGTAGTCGATACACAAACGCATACTGCCGTCCTTCTTCTTGACAAACAGGACTGGAGCACCCTAAGGAGAAACACTGGGTCGAATAAGTCCTTTATCCAGCAAATCTTACAATTGACCCTTCAATTCTCTAAGTTCCGCCGGGGCCATCCGATACGGCGGTACAGAAATAGGCCCCGTGCCAGGAACCAAATCAATACAGAAGGAAATATCACGCTCGGGCGGTAGCCCAGGAAGCTCGTCAGGGAACACATCAGGGAACTCGCTAACAACCCGAACCTGATCCAATGGAACCTCTGTAGCTCTAGTATCACAAACATAAGCGAGAAATCCCTGACATCCCTTCCTCAAAAGTTGTCCAGCACGAAAAGAAGAAATCATACTGTGAGGGGTGGCACTACGGTCCCCCAACACAACAAAAATCGACTCGCCGGGAAAACAAAATCTAACTGTCTTCTCGCGGCAGTCAACAGAAGCATAGCACGTGGATAACCAATCCATGCCCAAAAGAACGTCGAAGTCCAACATCTCAAGAAGGATCAAATCGACCGGCAACTCTCTCTCGCCAATACGGACGGTACAGAATCGGAACACGTGACTAGCGACAAACGACTCTCCCACAGGAGTAGTCACAACAAGCGTCTGATCAAGAAAACCGGACTCTCTACCCAAACTCGGCACAAAGTGTGTGGATACATACGAGTGCGTGGATCCGGGATCGAATAATACGTGTGCATCAACCGAACATACTGGAAGGATACCTGAGACCACCGCATTGGACGCCTGCGCGTCCTGATGCGTCAAGGCAAAAACTCGTGCCTGCCCTCCACCTGTGACTGGCTGTCCCCTGCCGGCAGCTGGCTGCCATCTGCCTCGGTCACTTCGTCCTCTAAGAACAAACCTCCGTGACCACGACCTCTCTGTGCATGCGTCTGACGCGGAGTAACAGTAGGCACTATAGACAACGCCGTCCGGGGGGGCGAAGGTGGTAATGTGACGTGCGGTGCTGCTGCCTCCTTCCGGGGTATCTCAGGACAATCTCTTACACGATGATAAGAACTCCCGCAGCGAAAACATCTCGACGATGACCGCTGACCCTCCTGGGGATAGGAACTGAACAACCGGCCCCGCCCTGAATCTCTGCTACCTGCAATACGTCTATCACGGCGCCGAAAAGGCTGTCTCTGGGCTGATGTATCCGCACGAACTCTCTTCGGCTCTGGAACTGCCGAAGTCTCAGCAAGGCGCTCCTCAACCAATAAGGCCGCATCTACAGCTGCTGCGTAGGTCTCGTAATGCTACGCGCTGATCGCAAGGAACAGTGGCGTGAGCAAGCCTCGGACAAATCTCTTGACTCGCATCTCTTCGGTAGCCACTAAATACGGGGCATAGATAGATAGCTCTGTGAATAGCACATCGTACTCTGCCACTGACATCTCCGGCGTCTGGCGTAAGGACTCAAATCTGCGTGCTCGGGCATCCCTAACACTCTGGGGAAGAAAACGGGCAAAGAATAGCGCCACAAACTCGGTCCAGGTCAAAGGAGGAAGACCTACTGCTCTACCCTTCTCGACTGATTCACACCATTTCTGCGCGAGACCTTTCAGACGAAAGCTCGCGAACTCAACCCATCTCGCATCTGCGCATCTGAGGGAACGGCATATCCGATCCATCCTATCGATGAAGGACTGTGGTCCTCGGCTGTATCGGTGCCTGTGAAAACTGGAGGCTTCAGCCTCATAAACTCTAACAGCGATACTGTAATAACCTCTGTGGCTGCAGGGGCAACTGCCTGTACTGTGGGTACCACCGCGGTCTCTGCAACGGGTGGAACTACCTCTGGTCGCTGCGCTCGAAATGTCTCAACTAAAGATCCCATCATCTGGCGCACCTCCTGCATACTGGATCCCATCGTCTGGCGCATCTCCTGCACAACAGCCCCTAACATGGCAATCTGATCTGTCACAGCAGGAACAACCTGCTCGGGCACAACTGGTGTACTACCTGGATCAGTCCTCGTCTCGGACGAGTCAACTCGAATCTCGGCCCTCGCGGCCGCTCTCTGCGCCCTCACAGTCTTTGGCGGCACATTGGCTGAAAGGAAAAGTAGGATTCGATAAGGATACGGAAATCGAATCGCAAGAATGCATGTACTCATGAAGGAATTTAAATCAACAAGTCCTAAGGTCGCCTTGGCAGAGTACCGTGTCGTGAGTATGCCGCAGAACATACGCACGCTACGCCACTCTGCTTCAGCTACCTACTCCATCATACCAGGGTCATCCTAGGAACACTCCGAAAGGTAAAACCTATGCTTTGATACCAACTTTGTCACGACCTAAAGTTTGGCCCGTGACCGGCACTCAACCACGTAACGTCTACAGGCGTAACGCGACTAAGTGAACCGAAAACCCAGAAATCAAACCAGTAAAAGTATAGAGTGTTTTAAGTTTAAATGGAAGCATTTACAACATGTTAAGAAATCTAAGTAAACAATCACCCAGATAGCAATATACGACGCCGTAGCGAAGATCAAGAGAAACAAGTGAGAACATCACATATAGAATAGACTGCATAAGTAAAGTCGGCTCACAACGAGCTCAACACCAGAATACCAATAATATACATCATCGTCCTCACACTGTCTCTAAGTCAAATACAATATGGTAGATGGAGATTACTAGATACAAAAGTGTGTACAATAAAAGTAACAAGATACCACAACCCACCTAACAGCAAAACAGCTCACGCACCAACTGTAGTGGTATCTATAGCCAAAAGATGTAAGGAAACAGCCTGCCGCGACTACTCCGAAGGGCAACCTGCAAACACTGTGGCACAACGGGGGTGAGTTGCCAACTCGTGAATAGAGATAACATATAAAGGTAATCGCGAGCATGCACGTACTGCGCTACTCTATCATATGCCAACAGATGATATCAATGTGTGATAAGCAGTATGTGCAAAAAAATCATGCAAGTGCTCTATCAGGTAATATAACTACAGGATGAGATGCAATAATGAATGCCGAGCAGGGGAATATAACATCTACACGAAATGTCAATGTGGAATATATATATATGCACCGCAAATCCCAACAACCCAGACGCCGGCACTCCCATCGGCCCTCAAATCCTGTACATCCCTGAGAATCACGAGTGCCCAACATCGGCACCCAAATATCATAAATACTCGTGTCTAGCATCGACACGCAAATCCTCCTATATCGGGCATCCGTCAGTCCGGGTCAGCCCTCTCTCTCATACTTATCGGGCATCCGTCAGTCCGGGTCAGCCCTCTCTCAATATATCGGGCATCCGTCAGTCCGGGTCAGCCCTCTCTCAATATATCGGGCATCCGTCAGTCCGGGTCAGCCCTCTCTCAATATATCGGGTATCTGTCAGTCCGGGTCAGCCCACTCTCAATATATCCTTCTAGCACCGAGAAAACATAGGGTGGACGCACCGAAATATCATATCAAGGGAACCGGATTTTTAAATAATTACATCTTTGAAATAGCCATGGTTCCCAAATCCAGAAATCACATGTCATCCAAACCAATATGCAAGTCAATGTGATGTGATATGTGCACCAAGTATGAATATCATGTTAAGTCGCATAAAAGATGAGCTACAACATAATGATCATGGAAATTCTACAAGGTGAGTGTCATAGCAATTACTAACGGTGTGTGTAACATGCAGGATAGTGCTCGTGCAACATGAACCGTCAGTAATGGTGCGGTGTTCTATCAAGTCTAGTTTATATACATATAGTAGGGAATGCGGTATGCACTAAATAGTAGCCATGAACAGTCAATGTATAGAAATGTAGCTATAAGGTCCTATCATCCCTGACGTAGAACGCCATGCGGGCGATATCCCCATAGATGTTAAATCTACTCACCGTAGTCTCTCGCTAGGTATAGCCGATGACTTGTTTCCCCTTGTTCGTGGCGTCCGTCGCACTCGCCTGCGAACTTAGAATTCCACAGAATATCACGCATAAGCTCAAAATCATACAAACACGACATTTAAGGTCAACTAGAAACCCGTGTCGCAAACCAAGCGCGCGTGTGCGCGATACACTAAAACGTGTGATTACGCGCCTGAAGCCACTCCGACGCGTCGCGATACGCAGAAACCCCAAACCCATTCACACGTATCACGCGTGTCGCGAAAGATTAAAAATACGGGAAATAGGGTATTCTACTCCAGATTTTGATACAGAACAAATAATATAAAAATATATATACCAAAATACTCCACATAGCAGCAGACTCTAGTGGACCAAACCCCAAACCCCAACTCACCCATCTAGCCGCAAATTGCGGCCAGAATGATTATTCCGGTGGCCCGTCTGGGGAATTGGGCTCCCAGGTTTGGTGTGTGCACTCTATACCCCCTACACAAGCTACAGTAAATCCAATTTCATTCTGAAACAACTCGGGTAGTAGCTGATTCCACAGAGCCCCCAATTCTAGTTAAAAATCACATTTTAACAGTAAAATGATACTTTATGGTATTTTTCTGAAATCTGAAACAAACCCTAGTCTAAAATCACAATAACAACTCATTACCAAGCTAATTAAACCATAAAAATGCTAATTTAAACATATCACCACAAAATCCCTTCAATAGCACAAAACAATGCACAAAAAGGTGATATTTTGATGAAGGAAGTCACTAATCTGAGGATAAAAATAAGTCTGAAAAATAATTTGTATTCTGAAAGCCAAACATTTGAATGTTGATACCCTACTATATGCACTTACATACGTCTTGAAACTTGGGATAGTAGAGGATACCTTGAAATGCTCTTGTCTAAAAGCCAAAGTATGAAGGAAATGAAAAAACAATGAAGAAAATATAAAAATGGTGAAAAGAAAAATGAACACTGGTTTTGTTATCGCCAAGGCAGCAATAAAAAAATATAGCGAGGGTGCTTCATCACCTAGTGCCTTAGACCAACTGGTTTGGGAGTCACTGCTAAGCCTTAGGTGGTGCAAGACGAGGAAAATACTATCACCTAATCAACAAGCAAATGAGTAATCGGTCGGTTAGTACCTCAAGAAGTATTAACGGTCGCATGAAAATGTGTGAGCAAATCTAAATATTCATCAAGTTAAAAAGTACTGAGGTAGATGGACAAGAGTATGATAGCTTGAATTGAATTCTCTGAGTGTAGGGATGTCCATTTCACACACGTAGGGGTATATGATCGATGTTTGGATGAAAGGTAGGAATGAAGAATAAAGACGATGTTTTTTGAGGGATGATGTGATTTCTAACATTTTTTCATGACTATTAAGATAGGGCTCATGACAACTGAAAAGCCAGTATAGTTGGAAACTCTTATTTTCAAAGTCTTTCTTTTATGGTTCTTATCTTTATATGTAAATTTCACCATCTTTTTTTTGTTATTGGATTTTATGGGTGTAATCCGCTGAAAACCCTCAGGAGACAACACTCCTCCTACTAGGGACACCTAGAGGTTTAACGGCTTGTGCACGTGCTCAGTGCAATCGTGTTGCCTACGAAAGTGTGCTTAGCTTTCTCCTTTCTTTTTCTCCTTCTCTTGAATAAACTAGTTTGCTCGGGACGATCAAAGATAAGTTTGAGGGTATTTGTTCAGTTGATAAAACAGCATATTTAATATGACATTTTACCTACTATTTCTATATAATAAAAGGTGTTTATTATAATATATGATACATATGAGGGTCTATCTATAAAAATACTATTTTCATGTGTTTATATATTATAAATAACATTTTGTAGGAAAAAATAAGCATATAATATCCATGTAACATTTGGCCCATTTAAATATGCTTACCTTATTAATATCTTTGACCAATTCTTAATGGTTAAGTTAATATCTCAATAAAACAAACTCTACTAATATTGTTTGTTGAGTTATTGTGCAGAATTTTCAGGGCTGAAATCAAGGAAATCAAAGTTGGCAAATCAAATCTACCAAATATATTCAAGAAACTAATTCTGGTAGAAATATAGAAAAGATTTTCAAAGTCTAGATACTCAAAAGATTACCAAGTGTTACAGATATGAAACTACAAAAATTAGAGGCCATGATCTCACCAAAAGGGGGCGGATCCACTGCCAAACCTATCCAATGGCCGCGGTTCCGCCGCGGATGGGAGCCGCGGTTCCGCCGCGGATTTGAAGAGGGGTTGTGGTGGTTAGGATCCTAACAACTTGTTTCCATATTAGGAAACTATGGTTCTGGCTATTTGACTATAAATAAGGACCGAGAGCCTCTTGGAAAAATTATCAAGCCGAAGAGATCACGAAGTCCAAGACGGCTCACGCATCCAGGCTGATCATCAACGGTTCATCTACCTCCTTAGAAGAGATCGAGAAGCAACTAGAAATTGTAATCATTTTCTAAGGATTCAAGTGTAATGAATATTGTTGATTAATAAAGGTAGCTTTCTTCTTCTTCTTCTATTTCTTAGTAGTTTAATTATGCAATTTCTTTCCATCTCTTTTTCTCCCAACATGCGTGAGTAATTCTCTGTTTGTAAGGGTTCGTAGGATTAGGGTAGGCTAATGGATGATGAACATCCCTAAACCCTTTTTAAATCATATAAAGTTTATGAACTTTATCAAAAGAATCATTAACATCCTAATCGGGCACGCTAACAATTCTTTGTTAGTTCCGACCGCGATTAGAGATTAGATTAATGATTGTTTTGGTAAAGGCTAGATATGAATGGTGTTCCGTGTCGAGATAAGGGTTAAGAGTGGGATTTCTTTTCCCTCCAGAAACCCTAATCTACACGCATCACCGTCGTTCTAGTTTTAAATCTATTAAAGGATAAAAAGGGTAACTTTTAATTAATCGTCCATGACTACTAAATCCTAACGAACCCTACAAGCCCTCTTATTATATTAACTATATTCCTAAAATAATCTAGATCTATAAATTTGCACTCTTGCTTAAAGTAGATCTAGAAACTTTTCACAAAATTCTTTATTCCTCCTCTATTTCTCAACACATCTAAAGTAAAAGTAAAACATTCAACGTTTCCCTAAGGACGACCCGTTCTCACCTCGGTCTAGCTACACGCGACACCGTTCTGATTGCGGTTAAACTACAAACACACTCTTTCGAACCAATCAAATGGCGTCGTTGCCGGGGAAACGTGCGTAATTTTTTATTCTTGCTATTTGTGTTGAATTCTTAGACGATTCATATCATTATTAAAACAAAACTGCAAATTGCATATTTAACGATTTGTGTGTGAATTTTGCGAGGGAATCTGGAGTCACGGACTTGAGGAAACAGGAGATCTAGGGTTTCACACTTCTCCGGTATCTTTCTTAACTCCTTCTCTCTCCTCTCAAATCCAATAAAATCTATTTTCTGCAGGATTCTTTGCAAAATATCGCCGCTCAAAAATCTTTTTGCAAAGTTTTGTTTTGTGGTTTGTTTTTGCATATTTTAATACGGATTTTTAAGGGGCAAAAACCAAATCAAGATTAGGTGGGGATTTCATCACCCTTCCTAAGCCCCACAAATCACAAACCGAGCATCTGCATCAACCCTACATTAATTTAAAAAAATATCTAGATCAGACTCTAAGGACTGTCGCGCTCAATAAGGACAGAGGAAGGTCGTGGGTAATCTATCGCTTATCCGCATTACTTTTGTAGTGTCTAGACAAGTGTGTCAAAGGCTAGTGGTTTTTAATTAGGCCCACTACTGTGGTTCCTTCCCACTTACCTAGCACTTACCTGGCTACAAGGGTAGTACAGAGGCGGTAGAGGATTGATCCTGCGGCTTGTCCTTTGGAAGTCTAGGAGCGGTCTAGAGACTGGACCTAGGTAACCATAGTTCTAGGATTGTGCATTTTTGTGTGATTTGTCTTAATCCGTCATTTTTCAAAACAAACCAATTACTTTATCTCCTTTTTACCCCTTCCCCTTTCTTCTCTTCTTATAATGGGTGACCTAAACAGAAGAACACTTGTCGAGCTTTGCTGTCCACAACCAGATATCTCTTGTTTTCGTAATCCCTTCGGTATACCGTCTGGCTCTTCCATGTCCTTAAGAGATCATATAGAACAAGCAGGAAGAAACAGTTGGCCACCTCAGTCTACGTCTTATCAACCGTATCCTAATCCTACACCTGTTTCAGTTCATACCCAGAGTGAGGAAGCCCCTAGACGAATGTCCATTGCTGAGCACATAGCTAGGTCTAGAGGCCAAAGTTTCAACCCGGACCAATATCAACCATCACCACCACTGTCCAGAGAAGAGTTTGATATGCGGTTTGTGTCTATTGAAAATAGCCAACCAACCAACCCACATCAATATTCTTCTTATCATAATATTGATCCTACTCCTACCCAAGTTCCGCAACCATTCTATTCCTATCAATCCAATCCGACTTTTCCACCTACTCTAGACAGTTCTTCTAATCGGTCATTTGGGAGTTTTAATTATCCACAGGAACTTCAATCTTATACTGAAACCCCATATAAACCCAAGACTAGTCTGGAGCAGACATTAGAAAAATTTATGGAACTGTCGAACCAAATTATGAAAGATTTGGGTAGTAAGACAGAACTGTACACCCTTCCTAATCAAACCTCTCCATTCCAAACTGAAATCCACAACTCCAGTTTCATAGATTCATCAAGTACAATGTCTGATAAGTTGTGTGACTTTGTAGTGTTTGATTTACCCAACTGTGAAGGGTCCATTTCAATGGAAACCATACCCAATCCTTATGATCTCTACACCTCCACTCTTGAACCAAAACTGATTGAAAACAATACTTTTGATGAGGTGTTTGAGAATTTTAACCTTCACTTGAATGACGTGATTGACGTTGGGGATATATTGATTGATGAACCCAAAATTTTGGATCATTTTGTCCCACCAATTCATCAAATCCTTTCGCTTCCTTGTGGTCATCATCTTGAGCCTTTAATTCTTCCCGAACCCCAAATATGTCTTGAAGTTGATGATAATGGTATACCTGAAGATCAGACCGAAATACAACCTCCATCTTCCACATCTGGTTCAGCAACACTCGACATACCAATTTGTTTACCCATTTTACCTTCTACTTTCTCCGGTTCTTCTTCTGTTCCTATAGTTTCAGTGAGTTTTGATAAATCACAATCCGTTAATTCAAGTTCAATAATACCAGAAACTCAACTTGATTTGGATATTTTTGAAAATGAGGTAGATGAGTTTTTCGAGTCCTCTATCTCAATAATTTTTGAATCAAGCAGGATAAATTCTGGCACAAAACTCTTTGACAGCAAAATGTTCAATCACACCATTGATAAAAGTTTTGAAGAACATTTTGCTGACGAACTAAATTTTTTAAACAATACGGATTTTGTGATTGATCAATCTCCACCTATAGAAGTTGAACCATCACCATTCCTTCTTCCTAATCATTCACATTCATCCCCATTCTTTCTTTTCTCTAATTTCAAACCCTTTCCAGACCACCTCTTATCCCTTCCCCATTTTTTCTTGATTCGATACAACACATTCTTCCACCAACCTATACGCTATACTGATAAAATCTTTGAACGGTTGGTGTTAACTTTTGGTCTTTGTAAAGTCTTACTTTGACCAAATGACTCACCCCCTCTTAAAATACTTCGTATTGTCTAACTCATGTTTGAGGGGGGGTATATTTTTGGCTCTTGAACATAACTTTTGTCCTCAAATTTGTAAGCCAAAAATAAGTTTGGGGGAGGATTTTCACTTTCATATATTTTTTTCCCCCATTAATAATTTCCACCCAAGCTTACAGGTTTTTGTGATCCAGCGGATAGCAACAGTGAGGACACTGTTGAAAACAAGTTTGGGGGAGGTTTGTGCTTATTTACGCATCAATTTGCATCATATTTTGCATAAGCACAACATTTTCAAAAATTTTTAAAAAAAAATTCTTTTATAACAAAAGAGTAGAAAGTGAAAAATTACATCCAAAAGATAGGAATAGTTTAAGAAAACAAAGAAAATTAGAAGTTTTCTTAAACGAACTAGTAATAAGTAGTTATGAGCTGTTGTCCCAAGGGTTAGTAAGATGAAGGAAGTCACTAATCTGAGGATAAAAATAAGTCTGAAAAATAATTTCTATTCTGAAAGCCAAACATTTGAATGTTGATACCCTACTATATGCACTTACATACGTCTTAAAACTTGGGATAGTAGAGGATACCTTGAAATGCTCTTGTCTAAAAGCCAAAGTATGAAGGAAATGAAAAAACAATGAAGAAAATATAAAAATGGTGAAAAGAAAAATGAACACTGGTTTTGTTATCGCCAAGGCAGCAATAAAAAAATATAGCGAGGGTGCTTCATCACCTAGTGCCTTAGACCAACTGGTTTGGGAGTCACTGCTAAGCCTTAGGTGGTGCAAGACGAGGAAAATACTATCACCTAATCAACAAGCAAATGAGTAATCGGTCGGTTAGTACCTCAAGAAGTATTAACGGTCGCATGAAAATGTGTGAGCAAATCTAAATATTCATCAAGTTAAAAAGTATTGAGGTAGATGGACAAGAGTATGATAGCTTGAATTGAATTCTCTGAGTGTAGGGATGTCCATTTCACACACGTAGGGGTATATGATCGATGTTTGGATGAAAGGTAGGAATGAAGAATAAAGACGATGTTTTTTGAGGGATGATGTGATTTCTAACATTTTTTCATGACTATTAAGATAGGGCTCATGGCAACTGAAAAGCTAGTATAGTTGGAAACTCTTATTTTCAAAGTCTTTCTTTTATGGTTCTTATCTTTATATGTAAATTTCACCATCTTTCTTTTGTTATTGGATTTTGTGGGTGTAATCCGCTGAAAACCCTCAGGAGACAACACTCCTCCTACTAGGGACACCTAGACGTTTAACGGCTTGTTGCACGTGCTCAGTGCAATCGTGTTGCCTACGAAAGTGTGCTTAGCTTTCTCCTTTCTTTTTCTCCTTCTCTTGAATAAACTAGTTTGCTCGGGACGATCAAAGAAAAGTTTGGGGGTAATTGTTCAGTTGATAAAACTGCATATTTAATATGACATTTTATCAACTATTTCTATATAATAAAAGGTGTTTATTATAATATATGATATATATGAGGGTTTATCTATAAAAATACTATTTTCATGTGTTTATATATTATAAATAACATTTTGTAGGAAAAAATAAGCATATAATATCCATGTAACATTTGGCCCATTTAAATATGCTTACCTTATTAATACCTTTGACCAATTCTTAATGGTTAAGTTAATATCTCAATAAAACAAACTCTACTAATATTGTTTGTTGAGTTATTGTGCAGAATTTTCAGGGCTGAAATCAAGGAAATCAAAGTTGGCAAATCAAATCTACCAAAGATATTCAAGAAACTAATTCTGGTAGAAATGTAGAAAAGATTTTCAAAGTCTAGATACTCAAAAGATTACCAAGTGTTACAGATATGAAACTACAAAAATTAGAGGCCATGATCTCACCAAAAGGGGGCGGATCCACGGCCAAACCTATCCAATGGCCGCGGTTCCGCCGCGGATTTGAAGAGTTGAGATATGGGATTGTGGTGGTTAGGATCCTAACAACTAGTTTCCATATTAGGAAACTATGGTTCTGGCTCTGTGACTATAAATAAGGACCGAGAGCCTCTTGGAAAAATTATCAAGCCGAAGAGATCACGAAGTCCAAGACGGCTCACGCATCCAGGCTGATCATCAACGGTTCATCTACCTCCTTAGAAGAGATCGAGAAGCAACTAGAAATTGTAATCATTTTCTAAGGATTCAAGTGTAATGAATATTGTTGATTAATAAAGGTAGCTTTCTTCTTCTTATTCTATTTCTTAGTAGTTTAATTATGCTATTTCTTTCCATCTATTTTTCTCCCAACATACGTGAGTAATTCTCTGCTTGTTAGGGTTCGTAGGATTAGGGTAGGCTAATGGATGATGAACATCCCTAAACCCTTTTTAAGTCCAATAAAGTTTATGAACTTTATCAAAAGAATCATTAACATCCTAATCGGGCGCGCTAACAATTCTTTGTTAGTTCCGACCGCGATTAGAGATTAGAATAATGATTGTTTTGGTAAAGGCTAGATATGAACGGAGTTCCGTGTCGAGAAAAGGGTTAAGAGTGGGATTCCTTTTCCCTCCAGAAACCCTAATCTACACGCATCATCGTCGTTCTAGTTTTAAATCTATTAAAGGATAAAAAGGGTCACTTTTAATTAATCGTCCATGACTACTAAATCCTAACGAACCCTACAAGCCCTCTTATTATATTAACTATATTCCTACAATAATCTAGATCTATAAATTTGCACTCTTGCTTAAAGTAGATCTAGAAACTTTTCACAAAATTCTTTATTCCTCCTCTATTTCTCAACACATCTAAAGTAAAAGTAAAACATTCAACGTTTCCCTGAGGACGACCCGTTCTCACCTCGGTCTAGCTACACGCGACACCGTTCTGATTGCGGTTAAACTACAAACACACTCTTTCGAACCAATCAGCAAGTTTCATAAGATGATAATTCGAACGGATTCAAATATCCATCCTTATGTAACTTAGCTAGTCGTGTCGCATTGATATGATCTAGTCTACAATTCCACAAGAAGGATTCGTTCATTTCTGAACTCTTCCTCTTGTGTGTGTTTTGTACATTAAGAACTGTAGTTTGATTTAGAACGTATATGCCATTATTTAACGAGCCTGATCCTATCAAATTTTGATTCAGGAAGATGTTCATAACATTATCCTGTACTATAAAATTATATCCTTCTTTACTCAACAAAGAAACTGATATAAGTTTGCATATCAGGGTTGGAATGTAATAGCATTCGTTCAGAATCAATGTTTTACCATTTGGTAATACAAGGTGATATTCGCCAACTGCTTTGGCTGCAACATTTGCACCATTCCCTACTCTTACGGAATGATCACCCATTCCCAGTTCCCTACCTTTCCTTAGTCCATGTAACATATTACATATGTGGGATCCCGATCCGGTATCTAATACCCAGGACGTGGAATGAACTGAGAAACAGTTCTCGATAGCTAACACACCCGAAGAAGATGCATCAACATACTTATTCTTCATTTGGGCAGCTTGGGAATCCGGATATGTCCCTATTCCCTGCTCAGTCTTATAACAATTATAAGAAAGAACGGAACCAACGTTCCCCTGCTCAGTATAATAAGCAGGTTCAGTCAACACATCCATATTATTATCTTGATTAAGGCCTGACATGGTCGCTACCTGGAAAGAGAGAGAAGAAAACACTTTAGCGTATGCTCTTGCAAGATTAGATTGGTTATTATCTTATCTAATCAGGATGGCTCCTACTGGTTTTATCAAATCTTACTTCAAACCCTAAAAGGTAAGACTAGCCGGGATTAATTACACCTTAAAAGTTCGCCAATCTTTCAGCCAGGCTAGTGTTGGTACTTTGAGGGAGGTTCCCCATACTTTCTCATCGTCCTAATTAAAATAAACCTCGTTTTCCCAGAGGCATAACCCCGTTAACACCTTTCTAGACACCTACTTGATCGGCTAATTGTGATATGTTAAACTCTCCTAGGAGTAACTCTTACTCGCAGTGGGTATCAGGATCCAACTATCTCATAGAAGGTATGAAATCTCATTGCAAATTTCAACACTTGAAATTCCCGATAATACTTTTGCCCTTAACCCCCTATGACCTTGACAAAGGCCAACAAACCATAGGATGCTAGTCAAGTTCAACCCGTCATTTCCTGATTGAATTAAACCCACCCGTACGACCCCTGACAAAGGCCAACAAAGTCGTACGACTAACCTAATCCAATCGCATCACATGCTTAAACAGATAAGTACTAGTCAGCTACCACACACTACGTCTTGACAAAGGCCAACAAACGCAACATGAATACTAAATAGTCTTTATCTGAAATGACGGAGGGTTATGACGGGTTTTTCAGAAAACCTTTTGCTTAATGAACTTGATATCGTTGTAGAAACAAGTGATTTTTGAAAAGAAGTGTTTTTGAGGCTTTTACTAGTTTCGCTAAAGAGGTCACTCCCGGTGAAGGGATCTCGGCTCTTTCCTTATCGAATATGGTGCAGGAAATTTCACAAATACCACTATGCAAAGCAAGAATTATAGAAGCAATCAAAAACAAAACCGAGTGAGTTGTAGTATCTGCTTGTTTTGCTAAAGAGGTCACTCCCGGTGAAGGGATCTCGGCACTTTCCTTATCGAATAAGGTGCTGGATATTCTATAAGGAATACCGCTATGCAAAGCAAAAACTAGAGCTACCCTTTTTGAAAATTTGATTCTACAACATCTTTTAGATTTCTTTTTCTTTCATTAATCTAATTAACGAAGTCCCATCATTTATGCTTCCTAAGCATCACAGAAGAAACGAAAATACAACGTACGCTTATGCCATCCGCATTCTCTACAGTGTCCCGTTATGCACCGTTAGGTTATTTAAGTAACGGCATACCGGGGCGGGACTAGCGCGTGTGTAAAACATAAGCAACATCTACCATATATCATATATACAATAATAATGCATTCGTCTCACGCATATATAGTGATCACATCACAGAATATCAGCAGCAGAAGATAACATATGAAATATTGGATATACTAGGAGGTCCGTTTTTTATTTTGAGCCTGTATAAAACTCGGATTCCACAGTCGCGATGAATATCCAACCCCACATCTCTAGCCCCCTACGAGAGCGGCAAGTAACTCTACCAATTCTATGGTTAGGAGACCCGGTCTCGACCCCTCGAGATGGCCTCCCACTGGACCCTAGAACTCGGTTACTTGTGCTCCCCTCCTTGGGTCTATCCTAATGCGGAAAAGTAAATAATATACAATGGTGACATCATCCTCAACCCGGAAGTGCCCCAATAAAAGAATATTACATACAATAAATTTTACATGAATGAAAATAAAAACCCTCATCTCACATAAAACCCCGGCTATTCAAATCACGATGATCCAATATAACATATCACAGCAACACATAACATCACATGTCATCAACATAAGTAAATATGTGTATCCCAATTGTCGTTGATGTATAGCAACGAAACCGGCGATACACTGCATATTACACTTACGGTCACAGAAAAGAAGATGTCAAATTACAACATTTGGAATCTACAATCACCTTAGACATCATAAACCCGAAATATCACATATTACGGATTTTATGCCTAACTATATGAATTCCAAATATTATATCACATTCCAGAAAAAGCTAGACAACATTAAACATTCCGATTGAATCAACAAACACCCAAAATTTCCCAAAAAGCTCAACACTTGAGCGTAGTTTAAAAATAATCAGTACATGCCACTGTGGCAATGAACCAGCCGTAGAAGGGTCAACCAATGCCTCACTTGTGGCGCCGCGGAACTACCGCAAACCCTATGGTTTAGCGGCGGTTCTTACATACACAGAATCGAGTTAGAGTTTCGTTCTTCTAGAGGGTCCACCACATTACTTGCACGATATTTGAATGTTCTTTAATTACGGAAAAATCCAATTGGAAAATTTTCCGGCAAGGGTTAAAGCGGGTATTTGATATCCGATCGAACTTTGTAACACCGTCTAAATAACCCAAAAACAAACTAGAATTACGAATACGAAACACTCCAAATTGCCTTTGTAAAAAGATAATATCACATGCAAATTTAGCAAAAATAAACAACACCTGAAATACCCAACCCTAGAGCTTGGAACACAAAAAAAATTTGAAGCCAAAAAACCCTGAAGGGGCCGGCCTCCTCGGATTTTGAGCTCATGTGCTCGGCCAAAATCCGGCCAAGTGCATTCAAATTTTTTCTGTGTTCATGTAATATCTCATATAACATTCTGCAGTTGTTTAAAAAAAAATTTGACTCTCAGAAAATTTCGACAGAAACTAGGGTTTACATTCGGGTGTTTCGGTTTTGTAATCCTGCACAATCCATCTAATTCTCTAGCTAGGCTCTGATACAACTGAAGGGTTACTAAGCACAACAACAAGGTTTCGGGTGGTATCATCCATGCCAAATTAAATTTTTTTCCATGCTTAAACAACCATAAACAAGATCTTTAACTAGAGAATCATACGAAACTAAAAGCAAACATCTTTACTACTAAGTGATTAGGGATTACAACCTTTGTAGTCCTCTCATTCACTTCTAAAGCTCTAAGTTGTGGTCCTTTCGCTGCGATTATCAAGCTCCCGAACTCTAGAGAGGCTCCATGAGGTGATTGATGCATCCTTGCTTGAAGTCTTCACAATCCAAGATGATCTACTTTGAGGAGACACAAACCCAAGCAATCTCTTCACTAATTAGGGATTAGTGAAGCAAACACCATAAACTATATGGCTAGTATAGAAGAGGATGATGAAGTAGGAATTTTGCTCTCTTTAGTTTTCTTTTTCTCACTTTATTTCAGCACATGAAGAAAAATTTGCAAGCTTTTTGTGAGGAAGAAGAAGATGAACAAGTGATGAATGAATGAGATGAGGTTAGAAATACAACCTTGGGTTAATATGTGTCATGGCTAACTCATGTAGAGAATTGACCATGGCTATGTGATTAGGGTTAGGTCAAAAAATATCTTAACTTAAAACAAAACACTTGGACTTAGTCAATGGTTTTACAAGCTTCATGAAAGCTCAACCATGACTAATTCCAAGATATTTGAATTAACTAAAATAAATAAAAACCTAACCCTAATTATAAGTATGGTATCATTCTCATACACCCAAGTTTTCATGTGTAACCAAGCGTGTCACAATTATATATCACATATATAATTTTGTGAACAAAATAAAATAATACTATTAACATATATCACATATATATCAATGTATTATCAAGTGAGAAAAAGTAATTCTTAAGTGATCTAATATTAGTTAATGTAATTTATTATATCAAATATATAATTCTACATTAAATTATTAAATCAATACTTGATTTAATAATCCAGCTATATTACATATAACCGACTAATATAACATGTATCATTTTACCGAATCAACACTTGATCCGATAACCCGGCTATATCACATATAACCGGCCGATCTCACATATTGCGAGAATAGAATATGGTATCACATATCGTATTAATCTCGGTCCCGTACATATCCTATATGTGCTCCTACTCCATTTTGCCTGAGCCAGGAAACCTCTGTGTAGGACTCTAAAGACTCGTCAATACGCCGGCAGTAGGTGATGATCATATCAAACACCTACAAGCTGCAAGCGGTCAGTTAAACGTAACAGCCACCCGGGTATTGAGCGATCATAAGATTAACAAGCAAGCCCGTATATAGTACTGCGAATCCAATCAGTAACACTACCGTACAGTCCGGTCTCTTCGTCTGATATGTCGCATATCCAGTCTAGGGGTGGTGAAATTCAGACCCCAGTAACCGATAAGTCGTGTCGATGTGAGTCTCATAACGGGTCGAGAAACTACCGATAACACTTACCAGTAGATCTCCATATCAGCCCTGGCCAGGGAGTTCTAGTTATAGCCAATCGAGCACAGCGCAATATCAACCCCCAATACCGGGAGAGACGAAACCCCTCTTATCGCTCATTTCCTCCATGTGATTTGGGACTGTACCCAAAAGCCACCGTTTTACACGTTCTCATGAACGTGGTAAGGTGGAAATCAAAGCACAGTGGGAATCACACAAGACTCTATGACGATCTCGAGTTTACAGACTAACCTGTACCAGTGTCACCAAAGAACTGCTATCTGAAGATAGGTATAATACCATCTAGGAGTTCTCGGCGAGTCCGTTCAGTGTACCTAGTCTCCACTGAGCACCCGTACACCATCTTTGATGTCAAACCCCAATGGATGTGGGATCATCCATCGCCCATCATATGGGTTAAGATGCGTATACGCTAGTCTACTCTGGAGTATCGATGCCCTGTCTCGATACACCCTCGACTAGGAACAATTATAGGATGTACTTTTGGACTACCCTGGCCCTACTAGTATGATCTCCATCATAGTCCTAGTAGTCAAGTACATATCCTAAGGGCTTTATCAACTTGTGAGAGCAAGACAGTAACACAATACAAGCCAACATGTTAAGACAAAGAGCAACCAGATAGCATACTATCATATCGAGCAAGAAAGTGCTCTCTATATATATCCAAGCATCCACTATAATATACATCATATGTACAATAATGGCCTCTAGGGCATATACATAACTAACACCGACTACTCCACCCCCTCCTAGCCCAGGTCCTAATTCTTCAGTTGCGGATAAGGAAATCTGCAAGACATGGGATATAGACTGCGCAACAGCCAAATGCCTCACGCTTGCTTCTATGGATAATGAACATCAAAAGCAACATGAGAAGATGGATGTACAATCCATCTTTCTTCATACAAAGTAGTTGTATGGAGAGCAATCTCGTACTCTCCGATACGAGGCATCTCGAAAGTTGTTTCAGACGCGGATGGCTGCTGACACGTCTGTAGGTGACCATGTATTGAAGATGATATGACTTATCGAAGAACTAGAGGACCTGGGATGGACAATGGAGAATGAATAGTATGTTGATATTGTTCTACAATCTCTCCCCCTGCCTTTACTCCGTTCATAGTGAATTTCAACATGCATAATCTGGAGAAGTCACTTCCTGAACTTCTCAATATATTGAGGAGTTCAGAGAGCACGCTAAAGTTAGAGAAAACTCCCGCTCTAATTGTTGGGCCATCTTTCTCTTCCGTCTCAAAAGCCAAGGCTAAGGGAAAGAAGAAGAAGAATCCCATCAAGCCAAGAGGAGGAGTGAAAAAGGCACCGGGGAAGGACAAAATAGGGGCTGCTGCGTTAGGAAAAGGGGAATGCTTCTACTTCCACTAGACTGGAAACTGGAAGAGAAACTGTGTTGGATACCTTGCCGACCTTAAGAAGAAGAAGCATGCTAATGCTTCCACTTCAGGTGTGTTTGTAACAGAAAACAGTTTTTCAATTAACTCTGCTTCCTGGGTATTAGATACCGGATAAGGATCTCACATCTGCAATTGTTTGCAGGGGCTGAGATATAGTAAGGTGTTGAAGAAAGGTTATCACACTATCCGAGTTGGAAAAGGTTTCTCTATACATGTTGTATTAGTGGGAGAGTATCACCTTGATTTGCCGTCAGTTTGTATATTGGTTTTGAACCCATGTTATTTTGTACCTTTGATGTTGTGTAATACTATATCTGTATCGTTGTTGGACAATGAAGGATATGATTTTGTATTACAAAGTAATGTTATGAACATTAACCTTAATCAACAGTTGATTGGGTCTGGTACATTAAATAACGGGATATACGTCCTGAATCAACAAACAGTTTTCAATATACAAAATACAAACAAAAGAAAGATTTCAGACATAAATAAAGCTTTCATTTGGCATTGTAGACTTGGTCATATTAATGAAACATGACTAACCAAACTACTTAAAGATGGATATTTAAACCCGTTTGAATATAAATCTTATGCGACTTGCCAGTCTTGTATCAAAGGTAAAGTGACCAAAACACCGTTTACTGGACACGGAGAGAGAGCTACTGAACTCTTAGGACTCATACATAGTGATATATGTGGACCAATGTCTACACATGTGAGAGGTGGTTATTCATACTTCATAACCTTTACTGATGATTTCTCAAGATTTGGACACGTGTTCTTGTTGAAACATAAGTTCGAAGCTTTCGAAAAATTCAAGGAGTATAAATCTGAAGTAGAAAAACAAACATGCTTGAGTATCAAGAAACTTCGATAAGATCGAGGAAGTGAGCATCTAACATCAGAGTTTCTAGATTTCCTAAAAGAGAATGGGATTCTCTCTCAGCTCACTCCTCCGTACACACCCCATCACAACGGTGTGTTAGAACGGAGAAATCGTACCTTATTAGATATGGTACGATCAATGATGAGTGATACTGAGTTACCACTTTCATTCTGGGTGCATGCATTGGATATTGCAATATATCTATTGAATAGGGTTCCGACCAAAACCGTGTCTACCACTCCATATGAGAAATGGTATGGGAAGAGACCATCTCTTAAACGAGTTAGGACATGGGGCTGTCCGACTTATGTGAAAAAGCAGAATCCGGAAAAACTCAAGACACGATCGGTTTTGTGTAAATTTGTGGGATATCCAAA
Source organism: Agapanthus africanus (assembly GCA_030015575.1). Taxonomy (NCBI): domain Eukaryota; kingdom Viridiplantae; phylum Streptophyta; class Magnoliopsida; order Asparagales; family Amaryllidaceae; genus Agapanthus; species Agapanthus africanus. Next base: position 37,294,952 of record JASDDO010000016.1, on the reverse strand, counting down.
ACATTCGTATGGATATATTTTCTACCACAAGGAGGAACAAAGGGTGTTTGTTTCTCAGTATGCCACATTTTTAGAAAATGATTTTTTTTTACAAATGACATTGTTGGCAATGTGGTAGAACTGGAAAAAATTCCAGAACCACAAACAAATACCAATGATTTGGTTGAACCTGAGGTTTCAATAGAACCCAACGAACCTCAGCCACTCCGTAGATCTAGTAGGACTTCTCGCCCACGTGATAGATACTACGGTTTTCTAATTGATGGTGATAGAGAAGATTGCATCATAGATGATGATGATCCTAATAATTTTCAGCAAGCTATCACGAGTGGCGTCTCAGTGAAGTGGCTGGATTCCATGAGATCCGAAATGGAATCCATGCACACCAACAAAGTATGGACTTTGGAGGTTGCACCTTCTGGAGTAAAACCCATAGGGTGCAAGTGGATCTTTAAGAGAAAGATTGGTGTAGATGGTCAGGTGGAGACCTATAAAGCTAGGATGGTTGCAAAAGGATTTCGTCAAAGACCAGGCTTAGACTATGATGAAACCTTTTCATCAGTCGTAATGCTTAAATCGATTCGGATCTTGCTTGCTATAACTGCTCATTATGACTATGAAATCTGGCAGATAGGTGTTAAAACGGTATTTCTAAATGGTGATTTAGAAGAATGCGGTTTCATGGATCAGCCAGAAGGCTTCATTGATAGTGGGAGCAGCAGAAAAACACGAAGGTTGCTTAAATCCATCTATGGATTGAAGCAGGCATCACAGAGTTAGAACATTTGCTTTGATGATACAATCAAAGAGTTTGGTTTTATTAGAAATATAGTTGAACCATGTATTTATAAAAAGATTGTAGAGAGTAATGTTACATTCCTTGTATTGTACGTGGGCGACATTCTCTTGATAGGAAATGATGTTCCTATGCTACAATCGGTCAAACTATTCTTATCGCAGAGGTTCTGCATGAAAGACCTGGGTGATACCTCGTACATTCTGAGAATTAAAATCTATAGAGATAGATCTAAGAGATTGTTGGGATTTTCCCAATCGAGATATATAGACATCATACTAAAGAGGTTTAGTATGGAAGATTCTAAGCGAGGTAATTTACCCGCTTGTCATGGGATCACCCTCTCCAAAGAGATGTCTCCAAAGATTGATGATGAGAGGGCTCACATGAGCATTATACCCTACGCTTCGGTGGTAGGATATATAATGTATGCGATGTTATGTACTCGCCCAGATGTAACTTATGCACTGAGTGCAGTAAGCAGGTATCAATCCAATCCATGGGAGAAATACTGGACTGCTGTGAAGAACATTCCGAAGTACATGCGAAGGAATAAAGAAATGTTCTTGGTGTATAGTAACGGAGAACTCTAAATGGAGGCCTTTACCGATTCCAGCTTCCAGAGCGATAATGATGATAGTAAGTCCATCTTGGGGTATGTATTTACCCTAAATGGAGGGGCGATTTGTTGGAAGAGTTCCAAGCAAGATACTGTCGCTGACTCCACGATGGAAGCTGGGTATATTGCTGCTAATGATGCCACAAAAGAGGCAGTCTGGATGAGGAAGTTCATTTCTGAACTTCAGGTGGTTCCATCCATTGCTAATCCAATACCTTTGTATTGCGATAACAATGGAGCTATGGCTTTGGCAAAGGAACCACTGTTCCATCAGAAATCCATACATATCTTGAGGCGGTATCACCTTATCAGGGAGATAGTGGCTCGCCAGGACATCGAGGTACGGAGAGTAGATACGAAAGACAACAAAGTAGATTCATTCACCAAGGCCATCCCTCAAGTCCAGTTTGAGAAACTGTTCGAGATGTTGGGCATGCGGTACGCCGGCAACTAGTTCTAGTGTAGACAGTAGGTACTCATTGCACCAACTACAGGCCTTAGTGCAAGTGGGAGATTGTTAGATATGTATGCCCTAAAGGCCTGTATTGTATAGGATGCTAGGCATATATATGTACAAAAACAATCTTTGCTCGAAATGATAGTATGTTATCTGGTTTATCTTCATCTTAACGTGTGATGTGTTGTATTTCATATCTTATACACATGTTGATGAAGCCTTTAGGATTATGCTTGACTACCAGGATTATGATGTAGATCATACTAGTGGGGCCTGGGCAGTCTAAAAGCATATCCTTTAATTGTTCCTAGTCGAGGGTATATCGAGACAGGGCATCGATATTACCAGAGTAGACTAGTGTATACGTTTCTTGACCCTGGGGGTGATGGTTGATCCTACAACCATTGGTGTTTGACATCAAAGATTGTACATAAGTGCTGATTGGAGAATGGGTACACCGAACAGGACTTGCCGAGAACTCCTAAATGTTATATATACCTTTTGTCAGATAGCAGTTCTCTGGTGACATTTGTACAGGTTAGTCTGTAGACCCGAGATCTTCATAGTTTCTTCTGTGATTCCCACCGTGCTTTGATTTCTTCCCTACCACGGCTCTACTAAGTCGTGCAAACATGTGGATTTTAGGTACAGTACCGAGTCATATGGAGGCGGTGAGCAATAGGAAGGGTTTCGTCTCTCCCAGTATAGAGAGTTGATGTCGCGCTATGCTTGATCGGCCATAACAGCAAATCCCTGGCCAGGATTGTCGAGATTTATTGATAAGAGTTATCAGTAGTTTCTCGAACCATTATGAGCCATAAATCAGCATGACTTATAAAGTTACTGGGGGTCTGACATTTACCACCCATAGACTTCATATGCGACGTATCAGACGAAGAGACCGGACTGTACGGTAAGTATTGCTTACAGGCTCGTTAGGGTTGGGATGAGTTCGCTCGTCGGCCACCTTTTCATCATGTACCTGGGTAGCCGTTACGCACAGCTGGTGCCACTGACGTGTTTGTAGTTAAACCCACTGCCGGCGTACTGTCGAGTCTTTAGAGTCCCACACAGAGGGTTCCCTGGTTCAGGTAAAAGATGTAGAGGCCGTAAGTTGTTACGATAGGGTTTCGATCATGTTCGTGTACTGGCTACGGGAATAATGATCGGAAGGATAATACTGGTAGGCTTTGGTTTAAGCCGGATACCGGTATTATATTATTGGATTATTTGTATTCGTATTTTTCGGAATGCGAATATGGGTATACTTATACGGTATACGGTGAGTGGTATTCTTGTAATTGTACAAGAATATATTCTAGAAGGAGACACCTCATAAATGGGTTTTTATTTTGTGAAAATAAAAACAATGAGGTGGAATTTGGAATTGTCAAAGCATGGATGAAGGAATGACTTATTTTATTTTTTATTCATTTGGGATTACTATTGAAGTATGGTGCATTACTGTAGAGATAAAACAATACATACTTCAATTATTTTCCCATGAGCCATATCATTTTTCCATGGTTGATTTTTCTCTCATTCTCACATTCATCTTCTCTCTCCAAATTATCTCCTTCTTCTTCCTCTAACCTAAACACTCACATGTGTTGTGATCCATAGGTTAAGAGATAAAATAATCCACTAGTTCACTCTCTACATCATCTAAGTAGTCATTTCTAGCACACTTGACTTCTTAGTTAACTCTTGTGAAGGGTTTGAAGCTTGTTCCAAAGCTCTTAGATGGATCATCTACGTCTTGGAGGTGACCGGAGATCGAGGTCGTTGCAACCATCCAAGGAGCCTAGGAGTCGCATCCAAACGAAGACCCGAAGGACTGATTCTCAAGGTATAACCCCTATCATAGTAGATAAGATCTCTAGATAGAGTTTCTAGTTATGGTTTAGCATAAGATCTAGGTTTAAAGTAGGTGTTGCATGCAAGAAAATTTTCGTTTGCCACTTCTGTCTCCTCACAAGTGTTGTGAGGGTGTGCAACATTCACTAACAAGGCCATGGTCGCTGTCAAAGAGAGAGAGAGAGAAAAGAAACACTCTGCGTGCACTCTAACCTAGATTAGATTGGTTAATCACTTTATCTAATCAGGATGGCTCCCACTGTTTTCTCGAATTCTCCTTCAAACCCTGAAAGGAGAATTAGTCGGGATCATCTAAAATCACCCGAGGAATAATACTTACTCATCAGTGGGAATCGGGACTCAGCTATCATCGCATCATAACTTGATGGAAGCCCTTCAAGTCACCACACTCCAGAAGGTATGCGTATGCCTGGCAAGTTTCCTGTATGTTTGAAACTCCCGATGTGGTTTTTACCCCCAACGACCTATGACCTTGACAAGGTCGGCAAATCATAAGTCGCTAGTCAAGTTCAAACCGTCATTATCTTGATTACCCTAGACTCACCCGCATAAGCTCTTGACAAGGTCAACAAGACTATGTGACTGTCCTAGTTAATCGCATCATATGCTACAAACAAGCACCACTCAGCTACGTACACTATGCCTTGATAAGGTCAACAAACGCAGCACGAATACTAAGTACTACTCGTAGGAAATGACGGAGGGCTACGGCTGGTTTTTGGTGAAAAACCCTTAACGTAATGAACTTGATATCGTTGATGAAACTCGAGTGGTTTTACAAATATATAGTGGCGCAAACTTTTGCGGAAGAGGTCACTCCCTGTGAAGGGATCTCGGCTTTTTCCTCATCGAATGAGGTGTAGGATATTCCTAACTGAATACCATGATGCAAAGCAAAAGAATTGACTATAGTGAAGTTATTACAATGACGTAAACTTTTGCCCAAGAGGCCACTCCCGGTAAAGGGATCTCGGCTCTTGCCTCGTCGAATGAGGTGCTGGATATTCATAACCGAATAGCACTGTGCAAAGCAAAAAGATACGTTTGCAATAACAATTTTCAAAATTGGTTCCAACAACATCATATAGGTTTGTTTTCCTTGCATTAATCAGAATTAATGCAGTCCCATCAATTAATCCATATCACACCAGAAAACGGAACGAAAATACAATATATGTATATGCCATCCGCATTCGCTATGGGGCCCTCTCATGCACCGTTAGGTTACTTAACTAACGGCAGAGCAGAGGATGGACTAGCGCGGATGCAAAACATATACAACATCTACTAGTATATATAAATATATATAACATTCTTCCCAGGCATGGTATAAGCAACATCACAGAATCTCAGTAAGTAACACAGAATGGTAGATAATCTTGGAGCCTCGGGTTTCATTTGAGCCGCAAATGAGACCCGACGTTCCCGGTCGTTTGGATAGCCTGTGCAATGAAAACCTAGACCCCTACGAGCATGGCAAGTTACCCGCCAATCCAAGAAGTGAGGCAACCCCAATCAACAATGTGAATGGGCCACCGAGCACTTCACGGAATCCGGTAACTTGAGCACTCCACCGTGGATCATCCTATACCCCCTACGAGTGCGGCGAATAGCTCGCCAATTCTAGAGTAAGGTCCCCTCCGTCTCAATACTATGAGATGCGGGCCTATTGCCATTTAGAACCCGGCTATTCATGCACTCCACCGCGCGGTAATCCTAGTACAGAAAAGAAAAGTATATATACAATAGCGACATCGAACTCAACCCAGTCGTGCCCCGATAAAAGAATATATAATCTGGCAGAGACGGCTGTCCACATGTCGGACGCTCGCCCCGTAATAACAAATATACAAATGAATCTGAACTGTACTACTACCATTGCACCTCTGGCTATCCACCACGACAATCCAACCACAATATCAGCACAACTCAGAACATCAACGTGAATATCACGTTCGCAAACCCGTCTAGTCGAACATATAGCAACTAGTCGGGTTGTATCGCTCAATGATATTCACGGTCGCAAACATTATCACATGCACCGATAAACACGTACTTAAAATTTCGATCGACTAAACTTTTCCAAATTGGCCCAAATGCAATCCAACACTCAAACAATTTTGGATCAATACCAAATATCCCAAAAATCACATTTCCAAGAATTAGAGTGACAGAAGAAATTTGGCACGCTTTGGCCACAAGACGACCGCGGAACTGCCGCCAATAAGCATGTATTGCGGCGGTTCCGCGGCCATTTTGATGGTTCAAGTGTCCAAATTCTTTTGCTTCTCTAGAAATTCCTGCACGTATTTTTATGACACCCTGAATGATTTTTTTAACAAGTTTGAAAATTGGCAGCGGGCATGGCATATTGGAAAAATGATTCGGAAAAATTGGTCGATCAAGATTTTAACTTTGTGTAAACTAGCTAGTAATGGTTTATGGGGTGGCTCTGATACCATGCTGGGTTACGATAGCGCTCTGGCCATCTGCCGTGGTCGATGCGGAACAAAAATCGGCGTTTAAAAATTTTGGTGCTAACGAATCCGTCAAGATCGAAGCATAAACCTTTACTAGCAATTTACAAAGTGCTAAACTATAGTGATAGATGGTTATACCGAATGATCCATGTCTTTCGGTCTTCTACCATCTTCATAAGCTCCTTGAGGCGTCCTGGATCGAGCTTGGCCTCCGGTCTTCCTCCGTCGAAGAAGATCCATCCGAGGGAGACGATGCAAGCTGCAGCTTCTCCTAGCGAAGCAACCAACACTCCAAGGTTGCTAGCAATGGAGAGTGGGGTGTGTAGGAATATCTCATTATCTTTTTCTGTCATGTGTCATGCTCAAGTGAGCAATCAAAGAAGAAGATGGAGGAGGTGAAGAAAGCCATGGGCATGAGCAACTCAAGAAATGGCTAAGTCTCCAAAGAGTATGAATGAATGTGAGTGTGTGTGTAGTATGTAGAAGGAATGGCTAAGTCTTTTGAACCATGGAAAAATATCTCATCTCATTTAGCAATAAACAAATAAGTGCCATACCTCTATACATACTTCAAACATGCTCATGTCACTTCACCTCTCCACCTCATTTCCAAAATGATTTTCTAAAAAGAAAAATCATATAATGAGGTGTCCATCTTTTAGAAGATATTCTGTCTAAATATGGAATACAACCCGGTATATGTATCGAAATACATATTTGCCAATTCATATAAAAATACGAATAACCAAGAGAGAAAATGATTAGTGAACAATAATACTAGAATACACACACACACACACACACATATATAAATTATTAAATCAAAACTCGATTTAATAATCCCGCTCAATCCTAAGCCGCTAGTATTATCAACCATCCGATGAAAGTCTGTGTAGCCTGTACATATATTTAATCAGACACCTATATGTACCAACATACGTCATCTATATCATATCGCTTGAACCGTGACAACCCTTTGTGTGAAACTCTAAAGGCTCGTCAATACGCTAGCAGTGGGTTTAACCACAAGCACGTCAGCGGCACTTGCTGTACGTAACGGCTATCCAGTTAATGAGCGAAAAGAAGGCTGACGAGCAAACTCATCCGAACTCTTACTGAGCCTGTCAGTGACAATCTCCATACAGTCCGGTCTGTTCATCTAAGAGTATCACATATCGAGTCTAGGGGGTAGATAAAGTCAGACTCCTAATAACGTGATATTTCGTGTCAGTATGAAGCCCATCACCAATTGAGAAACTACTGATCCAAATCAGTAATTCTCGTCTATCTTGGCCAAGGATTTCTGGTGATGTCCACCCGTGCACCTTGCGACATCAACCCCCAATACCGGGAGAGACGAATCCCCGACGATCCGCTCGCTGCCTCCATGTGGCTCGGGACTGTACCCAACTAAAACCTGTTTGCACGACTTCTTTGAGCCGTGGTAGGGTAGTAATCAAAGCACAGTAGGAACTCACACGAGACAAATGATGATCTCTGGTCGACAGACTAACCTGCACTCATGTCACCTGGGAACTGCTATCTGACAATAGGTATAATACTAACTAGCATGTTCCCGGCGAGTCTGTCCAGTGTACTCATAACCTAATGAGCACATGTATACTATCTTAGGTGACTAACTGACACTAATGGTTTATAAGACTGGCCACCACCCCTCGTCGGGGTCTCGATAAGTACACACTAGTCTACTCCGGAGTATCGATGCCCAGTCTCGACACTCCCTCGACCAGGGACATTTAAGGATGTGCTTATCGACCAACCAGGTCCCACGTATATGATCGCCATCATAATACTGGTAGTCAAGAAAGAATCTTATGGGCTCTATCAACATGTAATAGTGATCTGTAATACCACGTAATGCATATACATGGTGATAAAGACAAACCAGATAGCATACTATATTTTGAGTAAGACTGTTCTATCCGTATAGGTCCTCCCTCAATCATCATAATCACCTTCCTGTGATTACAATAACTGCCTTGAGGGCACTATAGCCAACATAGCTAGTGCCGCTGACGTGCTTGTGGTTAAACCCACTGCCAGCGTATTGACGAGTGTTTAGAGTCTCACACAGATAGTTTTCCTGGTTCAGACGATATGATGTACATGACGTATGTTGGTACATACAGGTGTCCGATTAAACATGTGTATAGGCTGCACGGACTTTGATCGGACGGTTGATAATACCGGCAGCTTAGGATTAAGCCGGATTATTAAATCAAGTTTTGATTTAATAATTTATATATATATATATATATATATATATTTAATATATGTATTCTAGTATTATTGTTCACTATTCATTTTCTCTCTTGGCTATTCGTATTTTTATACTAATACGTGTATATGTATTTCGATACGTATACCGGGTTGTATCCCGTATTTATACAAAATTTGTTTTAGAAGATGGACACCTCATTTGTGAATATTCATGAAATGAGGTGGAGGGTAAGGTGTCATTGAGCATGGTTGAAGATATGTAGAGAGGAATGGGCTTCATTATTTTTATTTACGAATAGTTATGATCTTTTGCGTATGGTTCAAAATTATGAAGCCATTCTTCATTCTACACTTGATTCATTATTCTCTCATATTTTCTTCACTTGCTCATGGATATCTTTCCTTACCTCCTCCTCCTTCTTCTTTGTTTGCTCTCTTGAGGTTATATTTGAGAGAAAATGATAGTGGAAAATTCCTACATTCACACTCTTCATTCCTAGCGAACTTAGAGTATCGGTTGCTTCACTAGGTGAAGCCGGATTTTGGATCTCGTTGTCTTGAGTGGATCATCTTCGGCGAAGGAAGACCGGCTTGCAAACACGACCCGGATCTCTTGATAGTATGCTAAGTTCCAACCTAATTGGAGCAAATGAAAATACTACAAAGGTTTTGATTTCTATCTAGTTATGGTTCTAGTTTAGGTGTTTGGTTAGATTCTTGGTTTAGGATTTCTAGTGCCATAAAATTTTTGTTTTTGGATTCCGCATTGGCCGCGGGTTAGCCGTGAGGGAACTAGAAATCAACAATGGTATCAGAACCACCCAAACACCCTAAACTAGTTAGATATGACTCCCGAATCCCGCCGGTTTTTGCTCCGTAAAAACTGCCGAAAAAACAGTGAGAAAATTCATGTTATATTGATATTTTGACTCCTCGTGGGCTCTCGGTTTGGACTGAGAAGCCTCGGGGATGTGCGCAGGGATCCCGAGGATGTCCTGAAAGGACCTAGGGAGGGTCCACACCCCTGAGACCACCCAAATGGTGGCCTTGGCGGGGTAGGGACCCGAAACTGCCTCAAAAGGCAGTTTCGGGTCTTCTTATCTCTTAGGGTGGTCTAAGGGGTGGTTAACCCCCTATGTGCCTCCGGGCCGACGATAATTCCGTGCCGGGGTCCTTCATGATGTTTCGGCTCAATTCGAGGTCATTTCGGACTCGCGGAGTGGTTTTTAGCATGGAATTTCTTGTCGGTTTCTAGCACACTTGATTTTCGGTGTTTTGGAAAATTGAAGTTTTGGCTATATGTGTGCGATTCGAATGTCATATGCTTCGTGATGGTTGCATTATCATAACGTTTGGTAAAACATCATTTAATTTCTATATGTATTGATTAGACGCGGTTACAGAATTGATACCCGCAAGTTTGCATGTTCTGTGATGGATATTGCTTGTGATTATGGTTATGTTGGATTTTTCGCGATAGATAGCCAGGTGTGTATAGTATTAGATGTAACTATCTGTGGTGTGATGTAATGTATATTCATATTGCATGGCAAGCATCCGATATGTGGACTGCCGTCATTGCGTCTTGTATATTATTCTTTGGGGCACGTCCTGGTAGCGGATGTAGTCACCGTTGTATATTCAGCTTTTCATTACACGCACTAGGATTACCCTACGGCGGAGTGCTCGAGTAGCCGGGTTCTAGAGGGCAACGGGCCTCCATCTCATGGCGTTGGGACCAGGGTGCCTTACTCTAAAATTGGCGAGCTATTTGCCGCATTCGTAGGGGGTATAGAATTGACCCGCGGAGGGGTGCCCAAGTTACCGGATTTTGGAAGTGCTAGGTAGCCCACTCACTTCGTTGATTGGGGTTGTATTGCTTTTGGAATTGGCAGATGGCTTGCCGCACTCGTATTACGGTCTATCCATATGACCGGGAAAATTGCATTTCATATTTAGCTCCATTACAATGTACTTTTTCTAGATTATCCGTATTTACATACGAATATATGTATATGTATATGTATATAACGAAGATTGAAATTTAAATGCGTGAAAGGGTATGTCATACCTCCTTTGACCCAAAAAACCGCGTAGCACGCTCGGTCCAGGCCTTGTTTGAATGAATATGGAGCGCTACTTGTAATAAGTATGGAGCTACTTCCCAACATAATCCCCCCACTGGATCCCGTGCTCTCCAACAGGCATACCTGTCGCGTCAAAAATTAGATCCCATGGCCCAGCATTCACCCGCGGCCTGCAGCAGTCGGGCCCAGTAGGACCCCTCGTCCTAACACTGCTCGAGCCTGCGAAAAAATAGATATACATACACAATATTATAATATTTAGAATATGAATATAGAATTTGAAAAATTTAAATTACAATCGATATTTAAAAGCTTTAAGAAATAATGATTATACCTGTCGTCCTCGGCGTGGCGCTAGAACCGGCTCCATACGTCATCCCGCGATTAGAATACGGATATGTAAACAATAAACTGTTAGATGATTCAATATCCACTTATATTGTAATGATGTGTCAAATTTTAAAGGAGTAAACTATGCCCCATGCACAGGAATGACGGGGGTATGAGGACCCGCTGACGCATCTGTAGGGGTAGGGGAGGCTGCGACGCTGCGGGTGATCTGGAGGTAGTATAGGGAGCGCCAGTAAGGATTATTGGGATTCCTTGCGCCGTGGCCGCCTACCGTAGCCATTGCGGAACGAAAAACTTTAACTTTTCAAAAAACTGGCGCTAGAAACCACACCCTAGAATCTAACCAAATATTAAAACTAGCAAGCTAAAGAGATCTAGCTACTGTGATAAGATGGTTATACCAGAAGATCTGTGTCTTTCGGGTCTTCAGTCCTCTTCTAAAGCTCATCGGGATTCTTGATCAACCTTGCTAGATTTTCTTCTTGATCCTAGAAGATCCATCCAAATGTTTGTGATCCAAGCTAAAATTCACTAATGAAGCAACTTAGTAACCTAGTTTTCTTATCTAGATTACTAAGGAGATATAGTGAGTATTCTAGTGTATTTCTCTCTCTTCCTCCATGGATTCTCAACTCATGAGATAGTAGGGAGGAAGATGAAGAAGAAGGAGGAGGAACTCATGAAAGGCTAGAGAGGAGAGAGAAACCTATGTTGAGAATGAGATAACTCTTGTGCTAAAAAATAATGAATCAAGCTTTTGTATATCTCATTTTTTGCAATAAAAATCTAGCAACCATACTTGAATAGTTTGCACAAATAAATTATAAATTCATTTCTCAAGACTATTCAAGTATGGTTCTCACCATTCTCTCCTTAATACCTTTACAACATAATCCCCCCACTGGGTCACGTGCTCTCCAACAGGCACACATGTCGCGTCAAAAATCAGATCCCATGGCCCAGCATTCGCCCGCGACCTGCAGCAGTCGGGCCCAGTAGGACCCCTCATCCTAACACTGCTCGAGACCGCGAAAAAATAGACATACATACACAATATTATAATATTTAGAATATGAATATAGAATTTGACAAATTTAATTTACAACCGCTATTTAAAAGCTTTAAGAAATAACGATTATACATGTCGTCCCTGGCGTGGCGCTAGAACCGGCGCCAGACGCCATCCCGCGAGTAGAATGCGGATTTGCAAACAATAGATTGTTAAATGATTCAATATCCACTTATATTGTAATAGGGGGAGCGCTGCTAGGGATAAGTGTTGCTGCTATGGCTCCCATACCTGCTGAAGGTCCCTGGACAGTCTCGTCAGCAGGTATGGATCGAATTAGAATGTCCTGTAGACGCTGTCTCTTGTGGCGTTTAGTGCCTTTTCATACGCCCATGATCAAACCCTACATATATATATAAACGTTATTTTATTACTTATAATCATTGTACAATTTAGAATATTCAATTTAACTTCATTACCTAACACATTTATGTGGTACATTATCTGAAGATTCGTTGGGTGGATTCTCAAAATCTTGATCCGTGACAATCAATTAGCCAATGTCGCTTCTTACAAAGGTATGGATGGGCGGCGCAGAATAGTTTGGATCCCTGGTATGTTCAATAGATGGACTGAGACGTGTTATCGCGAGATCTTCATCGTCGCTTTCATCTTCAGAGCCATTCAACGTTGGCACATTATAATAATCTTTTGGTTTCCAACGACAAACAACATCCCTGTCAACCTTTTGCATGTCCCAAGAATAATATATTTGTGTTGCCATTGTGGGAAAGATAAAGCTGTCGTATTTTGATAACATTCGTTTGGTGTTTATCAAAGTCAGGCCGTATTGATCGATCTTCATACCCCGGTCAGCCTTGGTATCATACCATCTGCAATGGAATATATGAAATGGGACAGTCGTATGTTGGTATGAGACTGTTATAACTTTCTCAAGAACACCGCAGTAGGGATTTCCACCATCGTCGACGGTTGCGATGCCACTATTTTACATAGCCCTAATACGTTTCGTACTTTCTACCTCAAATTTATATCCGAATACCCCGTACCCATTGTAAAACCTAGCTGCAATCATTGGACCGTTTAAAAGGTCGTTGAACTCTCTATCAATGTGCTCTCCATGATTCAATTATTCGTTTACTTCTTTTATAGACCAAGCGGAGAAAGTGTATCTCTATTGTTCTTCGATCCTATCATTCGACCACGTCTTAGGATTCGATCTCGTGAGTATATCTTTGTGTGCTCTGTTCGTTAATATACAGTTATATTAATTAGAATAAATTAATTTCGAACATTTAAAACTATGAAATAATAAACACTTACTCTACATATTTAGAAAAAAAATCTCTGTTTATCAAGATGTACGCATGTACACTAGCCGCGAGATCGTAAGACATGTTCTTTAGCCTTCCTGCTCCAATTGGACTGTCAGGAACACTTTGCAGTTTTTTCAGCTTTATCCTGACATCGTCATTCAGAAAACGAGCACAGAAAGACGTGACTTCTTCCAGGAGATAATCTTGAGTAATCGAACCTTCAGGACGATGCTTATTACGGATATAATTTTTTAAAGTTACAGATATCTGTTGAAAATGAAATAAATTAATATTTCATAATAATTCTTTGCAATTTAAGTGATGAATAATAAACGTCAATAATATCTCCCGATTGGATACATCCAACGGTAATGGACCGGACCGCCAATCTTGACTTCGGTTGCCAGATGGATGGAAAAGTGAACAATAATGTCGAAAAAGGAAGGTGGAAAGATAGTTTTGAGCTTACAGAGAGTCAAAGGAATGTCTTTTTCGAGCTCTGCTATCTCATTGACGTCCATATTTTTGGAACACATTTGGCGGAAATACGTGCAAAAGTTGTTAATCACGAGACCAACTTCTGGTTTTACTAATGCTCTGAGGCATAAAGAAAGAAGATGCTGTATCAATATGTGATAATCGTAGCTCTTAAGTCCTATAATTTTTCCGTTTTCTACCTACAGTTATTTGGAAATGTTTGATGAGTAACCGTCGGGGACTTTCAATTCTTTCAACACACGCAAGAACCGCCTCTTCTCCTCTTTGTTCATGTTGTAGATTGCCGGTGGGATCTCGTTATAACCCAATTTACCAGCCATAGGCCGAGATTGCAATTCTTTTCTAATGGACAAACCATCCAAATTCGTCAAATCACGACGGGCGTTGAGATTGTCCTTTGTTTTTCCATCATTACATAGCAGAAGGTTTATGATGTGCTCGAAGACGCCTTTCTCGATATGCATGACATCTAAATTGTAGAGCAGCGGTAGATCGGACCAGTACAGAAACTGAAATAAACCACTAAGTTTCTTGCAGCCAGATGGGCATTATATTGCTTCTTTGTTCTGTTTCTTTCCGAATGTGATATTCTGATAACCTCTCCATTGTTACAGTATTTTGTTACTGGACAATGATTCAGGCGTCATACCGGTCTCCGTCTTGCCATTGAACATTTCTTTATTTGTCACACCCCGCTTCCCAAAATACGTAAATACGGCACGTGACAGAGCCAACTATGCTACCTATGGCTAGGAAAGATCCCTCCAGAGTCACATTACGGCTGTAAATCAGATATCAAGAACAGTAAATAAAATCAAACTAACATATGTCCATCTGCCACAGTAGATAAAAATCAAGAAATGTATATAGAGGAAATGAATAAAGTTCAAATAAATAATAATATCTAAAACATGTCCCTTATGGAATCACATCGATAAATTTAAACTACGAAAATAAAATAAACTAATCATCTATAAAACTAATCATCAAGCTCCTCACTGCTCGGCTTGCTTGTTAAAATACTCATGATCTTCCTGCGACAAGGTCAAAAGAACTGGGCCATTGATTGATCGTTTGAAGGTGTGTATATATGATGTAAATAACCGCAATCAAAACAGTGTCGTAAATAGCTAGCCGTGATGAGTACAGATCGTCCGCAAGGGAATGTGAACTTCTTTTCTTACCTTAGACGAGTTAATAAGAGAGAGGATGGTTAGTTGCCCTTTTATTTTAATATGGATATAAAATTTATAATAGAAGGGCTTGTAGGGTTCATAGGACTTAGTAGTTAATGGATGAATGTTTAGAAAATATTCTTTTTATTTCTTAATAGTTTAAAACTAGAGAGATAGCGATGAATGTGGATTAGGTTTCTTGGATGGAATTAGGGTTTCCCACTACTAACCCTTGTCCATCCATTGATCTTTATTTATCTCAAGCCCTTAACAAAACAAGTGTTAACTGATCTCAAATCATGGTCGTGACTATCATTAATTGGTAGCGTGCCTGATAAGAAAGTTAACATTTATTTTTCTAAAGTTTATAAACATTAAAATGTCAAAAGAATTTAAAAGATATTTCATCAATTATTCTACCCTATCCTACAAACTCTAACAAGCAAGAAATTACTCGTTCATGGTTAGTAGTGATTTAGAAAAAAGGTTGAAGATGAATGGAACCATAATTAAAGGTGCAGAAAAGTAATGCGTAAAATTATTGCAAAAAAATAATGCGTAAAGTAAATGCGGAAAAGTAAGTGCAAAAAGAATTAAAACAAAAAATACCTTTATTAATCAACTATTGCATTATAACTTTTCTCCTTAGAAAGTAGATTACAAGAACCCTAATTTCGCTCTATATCTCTCTCTTTATGGAGGTAGATGAATAGACAATGAGATGATTTTACATGATTATATGATGTCTTGGATGCACAGCTCTCGGTCCTTTATATAGTCTCTGAAACCAGAAACCCTAAATTCCATATTGGAGCAAGTGAGATTACGATCATGTCTTCAAAATCCCAGATCCAACGACCAACATCAGACCGCGGACCACCGCCCTTATCCCTTGTTGACCACGGTTCTGCCGCCGGTTGGTGGGATTTTTTCTGGCTTTTCTTCTTGATATTTGGAGATCCTCTTGATATATAGATTCTGAAAATGTTGCTTTGAGTCTCTGCTTTTGCTAGATTTCTCGATTTGCTTCTAAAATTTGGAAGATTCGGTTTTGATATCCCGATTTGACTTGGATCTATTATTTGGACTTCAGACTTGAGCTAATACCTGCACAATATTTTAAATCAAAGTGTTAGTAGCATTTGGTATTTTTGAGATATTATTCCAACCATTTATATGATACAATATTTTAAGAATATTGATTAGAAATATTTGATATGATATGCATATTTTAATTACTAATATTTCATTTAAATATTATATGCATATATTTTCCCTTATTATATTAATTATAAATGAAGAAATATATGATATAATCTTTTTACAAATAAAGCCACATATGTTCTTTATTTACAATTAACACTTTTTAGCAGTTAATAATAGTAGGGAAAATGTTCATACAAATGTGCACTATTTTTGACTAATCAAATACCCCTAAACTTAT
The DNA here is from genome assembly GCA_030015575.1 of Agapanthus africanus. Lineage (NCBI taxonomy): Eukaryota > Viridiplantae > Streptophyta > Magnoliopsida > Asparagales > Amaryllidaceae > Agapanthus > Agapanthus africanus. The sequence continues at coordinate 37,278,580 of JASDDO010000016.1, read as the reverse complement.
TTTTGATCGTCCCGAGAAAACTATTTATTAAAAAGAAAAATAAAAACCTAACACACTTTTGTAGAAAATACGATTGCACTTAGCTCGTGCAACAAGCCTTTAAACCTTTAGGTGTCCCAAGTAGGAGGAGTGTTTTCTCCTGAGGGTTTTCAGCGAATTACACCCACAAAATCCCATAATAAAAGAAAGAAGATGAAAATTACATGTAAATATAAGAACATATGAAAGAAAAAACTTGAAAAGAAAAGTTTCAAACTACACTAGCTTTTTAGTTGCCATAAGCCCTGTGTTAATAGTCATGAATAGATGTCAGAAATCATATCATCTCTTAATAAAATATCATCTTTAGTCTTCCTATCTACCTCTCTTCCAAACATTGTTCATATACCCCTATGTATGTGTAAAAGACATACCTGCATGGTGGATTTTGCACACCTACGGATGGTAGAAAGGTGGTATTGTTAAAACTCGATGGAGATCCGTCCATCTCGGGAGCTGTGGTAAGTGGAAGAGAAATAGAAGATGAAGAAGTGCCGACTTCGGAGTCGACAGTAAAAACGCGGACTAGACGGAAACTAGAATCCCGTGTCCAGCCGATCATGCACTAAGCGGGTTTAGTGCACGTGGCAGCGTGTGATAGGTGTGAGAATGATTTTTAAGAAGAATTGTTTTGAAAAAGATGTCGGACGTAAGGCTTGACTCAACCAATCAAAAAATGCACAATCAATCCTTAAACCAAAATAACTATCAACGGCTTCCCCCACAGCAATATAAACCACCACAACAAATTCAACAGCCTTTTCAACCGCAATCTTTCCAAAATTCGGCCAACAACTTTGTCCCTTATAATAATTCTTTCCAACCACAGACTGATATTCCAACGGCCGGTACCGAAAAAATCTCTGCACTTGAAAGAAGCTTAGAAACATTTATTAAAAAATACACACAAACGACGACTGATCTAACGTATTCTATCCAAACATTAGTGCAACACACTGCTTCCCACAGAGAAAGCAGAAAATCAATCGAAGCACAAATTGCACAGTTAAATGCCATGATGAGTGAGAGAGAGAAAGGGAGACTTCCGTCTCAACCTCTACCAAATTCCGGCCACTCACAAAGCGCAAACATCGTCCTTAACCAACAAAATCATAACGTGAGTGCCATAACTACACTGAGATCGGAAAGAGTGCTGAATAATCATGTTGGTGAACAAGTTGATGGTCAGATGAAACCTCGGCTACTACTTCTACTCCTACTTCGTCTAGTCTACCATCTTCTTCTGAGCCTTTTCTTCGTTCTTCACTAGGTTCGAACCCTCAACCCACTTCCTTGAATGAACTACCATCTCAGACCACCCCAAATCCAATTTTGGGATCAATTCCATCCCCACAAACTTCTTCTTAAATATTGGACCCAACCCCTATTGATAAAGCTCCTTTGGTTGAGGCCCAACAAACAAAATGCACAAATGGAGAAGATTGTGGAAATGTTTAAGCAAATTAACTTAAATATTCGTCTTTTAGATGCTATATAATGAGTTCCATCCTACGCGAAAATATCGAAGGACTTATGCACTAGGAAGAGGAAAACTCAAGTGCCTAAAAAGGTTTTCTTAGCGAGCAATGTGAGCACTGCTTTTACCCAACATTTTCCCAAGAAATGTAAGGACCCCGGTTGTCTTACAATATCTATAATTATTGGGGGGGGAGGGGTAAATGTAAGGTTACAGTAGCGTCTCGGCCATCAATCCGTGTCCAAATACGGAACAAACCTTTTGAAAACCGGCGCTAATGTAACCCGCTACCCGGATTCTACCATTAACCATAGATTAGCTAACTACAAAGAAGTTTAAGAGATTATATCGATCGATCCGTGTCCTTCGGTTTTCAATCTCTGTCCCAAGCTTGTCGCGGCTGCCTCGACGAAATTGCTCTCTGGTCTCCCTCGTCGAAGAGGCTCCACGTCGAGAATTCTTTATACGGGCTCCCGCTTTTAAACTGAAGCAACTCAGACATCAAGTTTGCTAGCCGAGATGACCAAGATGAAGTAGAGAGTGTGTGTGAATACTTTATCTCAATACACCCTAGGATTCTCAACACATGAGAGGGATAGGGTGGAGGTGAAGAAGAAGCCATATGAAGAAAGAAGTGTGAGCTCAAGACTTGGCATGAGAAAAAAATAGCAACCCAAGAAAAAGATGGTGGCTGCCCCCTCTTTTTCTCCAAGTGTTGTGTGGTGTTTGTGATGAGCAAGTCAAGAAAATTCCTTGCACAAAATATCTCCCATGCCCCCACAAATATCTTACAACAAACTAATAAACAATAAAGCATGGCACAAGCCATAAATGCACTGTAACATTTCAGAAAAATAAAATATTATTTTTGGGAATTTTTATAATTAAATAATAAATATATTGAATATTTTAATATTTCGATATAATTAAATACCGATAAATTGGAATTTTTTTTATAAAATTACAGAAATTACTGAAATGAGGGTGCTTTATTGGATTAAGCAAATTATGAAATTTTATGATTTATTATACACTATTTTAGTGCTAATCGCGATTAAATATCGCTAATCGCGCATTAAGCTTGTTTTGTGCAAAACATGCACCATGTCATTTTAACACTTGTTACATTTTTATCATGGCTTTTTCTCTTTATCGTGCATGGTTTTGATTTTTAAAAGAGAAGAGAAAAGAATAGAAAAGAAAATAAAAGAAAAAGGGAAAACATAAAAAAATGAGGGATGGGCATGAGAGAGAGAGAGGGGGTGAGGGGTCAAACCTAGGTCATGGCACTTGCTCCCTTCATTGTTTCCTTCATCTACTTTCTCTCTCTCACCCCCATGGCAGCACCCATCTCCCTCTTCATCAAAACCCTCACAAACACCCTCATTCTCTCATCAAAACACCATCTCTTTTTCACAAAAAACATGCGCTAGCTCACTACAAGTATGTTGAACCAAGCAAAATTTGATTTTGGACACTTAGGGCAACTCAAGAAAATTCTTGAGTTGCCAAATGAGGTAATTCCTATACCATTTGCATTGTATTTCATTTACTTTAGCACCCATAATTGTTAGAACCGATTTAGTGAAGAATTGTGAACTTTGAAATTTTAAAGTTGAGGTTAGGGTTTGGAATTGATTCCTAAGGTATAATTGAGATTAGTAGAGACCATATAACCCCTGTAGTGATTGATTTAAGACCAAAACCCGATACTAGAACCCCAATTAGTGAACTTAGAAATCCCCGATATTCGTATTTTGTGAGAATTGTGTAGGGAAATTGAAATCTGCTAACACCCGGGGACTCTAAAAATTATTTAGCATTCACAGTGATACATGCAGGCACCCAGGGAGCTAACCCCAAAACCTGAGCCACCCCCTCCAAGTTCTGGCGGCAAATTTAATATATCTGGCCGCAATTTGCGGCCAGGGTGGGACCATTTGTGTTCGTATTTGTTCTGTGGCTTTATCTCCAGTAAACTAGACCCTTGACATATGCAACTTTGGCTAATTTGGCCTAGGGTAAAATCTGGAGCTAATTTTCAAGATTTCTGATTTCGTTTGCGTCTTTTTAATGAATTTGAATTTAGTATTTGGATTTGTGTTTCCGTCGTGTGGCGTTTGAACGTCAATGACTAGGGTTACTGATCGTGTTTTGCATGCTTAGGCCATAGGTTTTGACCTATGAACGACACGCGTGCCGAATTGGTTTTCGTGCTCGATTTCTATTTAGGATGTCATGTGATATCCTTGTAGGTACCCTCGAGTGGGCTCGGAGCAAAAAGGATGGGCGTGGCTGTTGGGTAGTGGGAGCGCCCCGGCCATCGAACCGTGGCGAAATGCGGAACAAAAATTTCTTAAAACCCGGCGCTACCATTACCCGATTGGCACGATCGAAACCATTAACCCTAAAACTAGCAATCTAAGAAAAGAGATAGGAATGTTTATACCTAATGAACCAAGTCCTTCGGGTCTTCAACCATCTCCAAGCTCCTAGTGATGCGGATCGACTTTGGTCGCCGGTCTTCCTTCGTCTCCGATGATCCACCCGAGGGAAACGACGCAAGCTTCAGGTTCGCCGAGCGAACCAACCGACTCTTCAAAATGGCTAGTAGTGGAGAGTGGGGAGTGTAGGATAGTCTCACCATATTTTTTTCTCTCAAAAATTATGCTCATAGAACAACCATGGAAGATGTGGAGGTGATGCAAGCAAGAATGGTATGAGCTAAATGGTTAAGTCTTTTTGGATGTGCATATGAGAGTGAGAAAGAGAGAGAGAGAGCCCAAATGAATAAAACCCCACACACTCCTCTAGTGTGGCCGGCCCCCTCTCTCCCCACCAAAATAATGCACACCCAAAATGACTTTTCCAATTAGCAAATAAAGACCTATACCAATCTCTACATGAAAAAGCCATGCTTTGACCCAAATGACCATTCCATGCCATGTCACCAATTCCACCTCATCAAAACATGTGATTTTCTAAAGAAAATCAATAATGAGGTGGCATCTTCTAGAAGCCATTCCGTATAAATACGGAATGCTTCCCGGTACATGTATCGAAATACACATACGCGTATTCGTACAAAAATACGAATAGCCAAAGAGAGAAAATAAATAGTGAGCAATAATATTAGAATACATATATATAAATACATATGTAAATTATTAAATCAAAACTTGATTTAACAATCTGGCTTAATCCTATGCCGCTAGTATTATCAACCGCCCGATTAAATTCTGTGCAGTCCATGCACATATTTAATTGGACACCTGTATGTATCAACATACGTCACCTACACCATATCGCCTGAACCGAGAAAACCCTCTGTGTGAGACTCTAAAAATTCGTCAATACGCTGGCAGTGGGTTTAACTACAAGCACGTCAGCGACACTAGCTGTACGTAACGGCTACCCAGGTATTGAGCGAAAGAAAGGCCGACGAGAAAACTTATCCGAACCCCTACTGAGCCTGTCAGTGAAAATATCCGTAGAGTCCGGTCTGTTCGTCTAAGAGTATCACATATCGAGTTTAGGGTGGTGGATAAAGTCAGACCCCTAACAACGCGATAATTCGTGTCGGTATGAAACCCATCACTACCCGAGAAACTATCGATCCTGGATCGGTAATTCTCATATACCCCGGCCGTGGATTTCTAGTGATGGCCACCCGTGCACCGCGCGACATCAACCCCCAATACCGGGAGAGACGAATCCCCGACGATCCGCTCGCTGCCTCCATGTGGCTCGGGACGGTACCCAACTAAAACCTGTTTGCACGACTCCTTTGAGCCGTGGTAGGTTAGTAATAAAAGCACAGTGGGAACTCACACGAGACAAATGACGATCTCAGGTCGACAGACTAACCTGTACACATGTCACCAGGGAACTGCTATCTGACTATAGGTATAATACCAACTAGCATGTTCCCGGCGGGTCCGTCCACTGTACTCATAACCCAATGAGCACCTGCATAATATCTTAGGTGAACAACTAACACCAATGGCTTGTGAGACTGGCCACCGACCCTCATCAGGGTCTAGATAAGTATACACCAGTCTACACTGGAGTATCGATGCTAGTCTCGATACTCCCATGACTAGGGACATTTAAGGATGTTCTTATAGACCCCCAGCTCCCACGTATGTGATCGCCATCACAATGCTGGCAGTCAAGTAAGAATCCTATGGGCTTTATCAACATATGATGATAAAGACAAACCAGATAGCATATTATTATCTCGAGTAAGACTGTTTTATCGGTATAGGTCCTCGCTCAATCATCATGATCACAAACCTGCGACTATGATAATTGCCTTGAGGGCACTATAGCCAACAATCTCCCACTTGCACTTAAAGCTAATTATTGCGATGCCGCATACTCACAGCCCGTGTGATACCGAACACCCAACTCCTCTACTAATCAGTTTCACAAACCTCGTTTTTAAAACTATTGCGTTCGAGAAATAGCCTCAGTGAGTGGATCCGCTCCAGTGTTTCTTTCTATGTCTCTTTTTATCTCAACTTCGCGGAGAAAACTATCTCCCGAAATGAGCAATACCCGTCTTAGAATAATTCTGGATATCTGATGGGACCCAGTTCATAAATGAACTCCAAATCCAGCAAACTTCTTAGACTGTATCGACTACTGAACTTAAATAGTATACTGCGCCATGCCTTCCTCCGTATCCGCTTGGACCACCTGTCCAAAATACTGCCCCTCGTCAGAGGGAAAACTATAACTCTGACAGTCACTCTTTCATCCAGTCACCCTGGAAGCCTGGAATGATAACCATCTCCTAAAGGAGGTCGCCGTTATCAAATCCCTAGAACATCCACATATGTTCATAAACTGCTTCCTTTCATTTTTCTCCAGGATTGGATTAATATATCAACTTATTGCATCTAGTGCAAAAACAACATCTGGTGAGGTACTTGACATGTCATGATTGACTCAATTGCCTAAGCAAGTGATATGCCAATCATGCACATCCCTCTCCCCTTTAGTCTGTAAGACACCTTTAGAGAGGGTGACTCCATCACCTGCAGGTACAACACCATGCCAGGAGTCGTCCATTCTAAAACACCTTTAGAACACTGTCTAAGTACCCAGATTGGGACCCTTCCCAAATCTAGATCTAAAACCATAGATCTAGTAACCAGAATGTCTGATATAATATCCATAACCTATATGGAGAAAACACTGTGTGACAACCAAAGTATAACCGATTGTAGTATAGGAATTTCACTTCCTACTATGTGTATGTCATCCAAAAACCAGGACAATACACCCTACTACCTTCTTAACAGATCCATCTCCTATTCTGATGAAGTCAAAGCCCATGACTGTCACATCAAAAATTAGATGATCTTTCTCCAATATTTCTACTTTAATGACATAAGCTACTTGTCCACTACGTTTCCGCTGCTCCCACTGATTACGACAACCCTCTGGCAGAGTCATATACACGTGCACCTCTAAAGCTAGTTTAGAATGACGCTATACTCATCCTCCTGCCGGGTCTCATAGTCTGGAACAACAGTAGTGTCAATTCTGGGTAAACAAGAACCTCCCTGTCATCGTTCTTGAGGCTACCGAAGTACCTCTCGGGTGCCTGAGGTAACCAACCATATCTGCGGAGTGGCTAATGGAATGTCTATCCTGATTGAATCTTTAGGTCCTATTAAATTTTCCGTAATCGTTTGTGGTTCTGGAATCACTTCCAGTTCTACCATACTCCCACTACTGTTTTCTGAAAAAGTCCATTTTACTAAAACTGTGGCGAGTCAAGAACAATATCACTATTGATCTTCCAGATGGTAGAAAGTTAACCCTCGTCAAAGCCCGGGTTAACCCACAAACTGCCATTACAGAAACGTACCTTGAGTTTATCCGGATTCTGGTTTTAAGCATCAGCCGGACGACTCCCTATACCTTAACATCGTTAAGATATAAATTGATTCTATATATATCCAATATAGAAAACAAATGCACTAATTTAATTGGAACCAGATTCAAATCATGTAGCTGTCTCCAGTGCATGTCAACTAAATGGAGAGAGGCCGATCAACATTACTCATCTTTAGGAGTGCATCCAATTATGAGTAATCTGAAAGAGAAACAAGTTCTCAAAACCATTACTATCAACTGAATACCAAACACAAGTATCTATATCTTCAATCACCTTAAAGAATCTTGATACTTGCAACACGTGGTTCTCTACATTACTCTTATACCTATAACTTCTCAAAACTTGGACCTTGTATTTCTCCGAAACATATGTCTAAAACTTGAGAAGTCACAAGTAAACAGAATAAAGTACGAGGACCAACCCCTTTGTCCTAATGGACACTGGACAATATACAATACTTTGTATTAGTCCCCTTAGTTGAATAACTCAAACCCTGTGCGTCGTAGGTTGAAAACTGTACCCAGGCGATTTCCTCAAATATCACCAATTACAACGAATTCCGATATAATGAGGATGATCACCTAATTCCGAATAACTTACTCCCACTCATCATCTGTAAAACCATACAGATGTGAGAATCAAACCTGGTAAATACATACCATGGAGTAAAGATCTAATTGGGAAATCAGTTTTCAATTAACAACGCATAGTGAAACTGAAATGTTTTGTAGGGGTATCCTGGTATTCTTAGTAATGCCTCTTCCATTTTCCAGATTCATGACTGAAACCTTATATTTCGTTGCCATCTCTCCAAATCCCTTTATTTGTCTTTAGTTATTACCTTCTGTACACCATCGTTAAGCTAAGTGGTTTTCTTCATTCCCTACCGTTCAGCACCAGCCTATGGTTTGGAAGAAGACTATCCAATAAGCATAATAGGTGTACTCTCCTAATCCTAGGAGCACTCGCAACCTGAGAGAAGGTGATGATAAAAGACAACTGAATAATCCTTATTCTATTTCTCCTGAACCAGAATCCATCCTCCAAAAAGGTTCCTTCGAGTTCGTATATAACCATACGATGGATTTATCCAATGGAAGTGGATGTTCGTAGTGATACGGGGTGTTCTGGAGAAATATAAAGGTGAAGTAGGAGTGGCGATGAAATACATGGTTTGGTCGTGAATTATAGCAGTCGCATTTTACTTTGCCCTCTTTCTAATCCCTTTATTTGTCTTTACTTATTAACTTCTACACACCATACTTAGGCTAATTGGTTTTCTTCATTCCCTACCTTTCGGCTCCAGCCTATGGTTTGGAGGAAGACTATCCAATGAGCATAATAGGGGTACCGTCTCCTAATCCTAGGAGCCCTCACAACCTGAGAGAAGGTAAAAGGAAAAGGCAACTGAATAGTCCTATTCTTTTTCTCCAGAACCAGAAACCATCCTCGAAAAAGTTCCTTCGAGTTCGTATATAACCATACGATGGTTTTATCCAATGGAAGTGGATATTCGTAATGATACGGGGTGTTCTGGAGAAAAGCAAAGGGTAAAAGAAGGAGTAGCAATGATGTATGTAACTTGGACAATCCAAAAGCCAGTGTTTTTAAGAAAGATCGGTTAACTTGGTCACTGAGTCATGGTCTAGGGTCGGGGCATGGTCGATGCCAAAGAGAGAGAGAGAGAAAAGAAACACTCAGCGTGCACTCTATCCTAGATCAGAATGGATAATCATTTTATCTAATCTGGATGGCTCCCACTGTTATCTTGAATTCTCCTCCAAATCTAAAAGGAGAATTAGTCGGAATCACCCGAGGAGTAATCCTACTCATCAGTGGGAATCGGGATCCAACTATCATCGTATGATAACTTGATGGAAGCCACTCAAGTCACCACACTCTAGAAGGTATGCGCAAGCCTGGAAAGTTTCCTGTATGTTTGAAAATCCCGATATTATTTTTACCCCAAGCTGCTTATGACCTTGACGGATGCCAACAAATCATAAGTTGCAAGTCAAGTTCTACCCGTCATTGTCCTGATTAATCTAGACCCACCCGTACTCGCCCTTGACGGATGCCAACAAGGCTGCATGACTGTCCTAGATTAATGCATATCCTTGCTACAGAAAAGTAACACATAGCTCCCACACACTATGCCTTGACGGAAGCCAACAAACATAACACGAATACTAGGCGCTGCTTTTCTGAAATGACGGAGGGCTACGGCTGGTTTTTGGCGAAAAACCTTTAACGTAATGAACTTGATATCGTTGAAGGAATCCAAGCGGTTTTTATAAAAGTATAGTGGCGAAAACTTTTGCTAAAGAGGTCACTCCCGGTGAAGGGATCTCGGCTCTTTCCCCGTCGAATGAGGTGCAGGATATTCCAAACTGAATACCACGATGCAAAGCAAAAAGTAATCGACTATAGTGAAGTTATTACGTTGATGCAAACTCTTGCCCAAGGGGTCACTCCCGATGAAGGGATCTCGGCCCTTGCCTCGTCGAATGAGGTGTAAGTCCATGCTACCTCTCCCGGTACTTTCGGGAATGCGGAATTTAGTAAAAAACGATTTTTACGGAGGTCGTAACATGGACCTAAAACCCGGATCTTCGTTAAACATCTATCTAACAACCTAACTATGAGTTTCAAGCTACTCGGTTAGGGGGTTATACCTTGCTTGTCTTGAACTCCTTCGTCTTCAAACTCCGATGGTGGTCCGATTGGCTTCTTCTCGTCGTCTCCGTACGCCGAAGATAGATCCACCTGAAAGCTCCAACCTTTAGTTCCTTCTTCGTTCTTTGAAGAAACTAGTTCACTTGGTTTGCTAAACCTAGTGAACTAGAATAAGCAGAGAAGAAATTGAATGGGATTTTATCTATGGTTCTTGATTCTCAACTCATGAGAGATATGAACCATAGATTAAAGAGAGGGAGCAAGAGCAAGAGGGTGAGAGCAAAATGGAGAGCTCAAGAACAAGAGAGAGAATGAGCAAGAAAGAATGAGCAACTCTTTTGTCTCTCACCCTCTCATAATCCAATGTAATGATAACTCATCATATCAAAAAAGTCTTATGTGATGGTTGAAGTAACCATAACCATATCATATCATGCACTCATTTTACACAAATGAGCAAGCAAGTAAAAGTCTTTGCCATGAAATGATGGCTATGGTTATCATGATGGTCAACTAGTCAAGCCTAGTCAACCGGTCAACAAAGTCAACAAGTTAACAAAAGTCAACCAGTCAACAAAAGTCAACAACCAAGTCACCATAATACTTAATTAATATAATAGTTAATCACATATCATATTCTCATTAGGGTTGAGCAAAAAGTCAAATAGTCAACGGTCAACTGTCAACAACCCTAATGAGAATCCGCTGCCTCTGCCTCCCTGTCAACTGTGCATACACACCCGCATCCGCATTCCGAGGAACACGAATGCAAACTGGATAAATCCAATCCCATAAGGTACACTAGGATCCGGCTTAAACCAAAGCCCGCTAGTGTAAACTGTCCGGACACTGAACATGCACAAGTGCACGGATGTGACCGAACCCTGTCGCAAAACCATGCGACCTGTCGCAATACCATGCGACCTCTACTCTTTTGCCTAAAGGAGAAAAGCTTTCTGTGTAGGACTCTAAAGACTCGACACTACGCTGGCAGTGGGTTTAACCACAGACCGCAAGCGGCACTAGCTGTGCGTAACGGTCCCCATGTAATGCCGACAAGAAGACCGACGAGGCGAAACCCATCTGAACTCCTACTGAGCCTGAGTGTGACATTCTCCGTACAGTCCGGTCTGTTCGTCTGATACATCGCATGGCGGGCCTAGGGGGCTGTAAACGTCAGTCCCCCAATAGCGGTACAAGTCGTGCCGGAGCGAAGCCCAAAACACCCTGAGATAACACTGGAAGCCTACCAGTATATCTCGTTTGCCCTGGCCAGGGACTACTCGTGTAATGGCTCTCCTAGACACAGCGCGATGTCAACCCCCAATACCGGGAGAGACGAATCCTGTCTAACCGTCACTGCCTCCAAGTGCTTCGGGACTGCACCCAACCACTACCTGTTTGCACGACTCCTTTGAGCCGTGGTAGGGTAGTGATCAAAGTACAGTGGGAACACACTCGAGGCGAAGTGACAGTGTCAAGTCAGCGGACTAAGCTGTACTCATGTCACCTGGGAACTGATAACTGACGATAGGCATAATACCAACTAGTCAGTTCCTGACGAGTCCTGTCCAGTGTACCCGTAACCTAACGAGCACCCGCATACTATCTCAAGTACGACGAACTGACGGCTGTGGGACAGACCGTCTCCCACACTGGGATGAGAAGCGCATGCGCTGGTCTACTCCGGAGTATCGATGCCCTGTCTCGATAGTCCTGCGACCAGGGACCTGCATAAGGATGTGCTTATAGATTACCCAGCCCCACTAGTGTGACGGCCATCACATCGCTGGTAATCAAGCAAAGATCCTAAGGGCTCTACTAATGTGTATAGGCGATATACAAAAATAAACACATGTACACATTGAAGCAGAAACAAACCAAGTAGCATACTACTATTTTGAGCAAGATTGTATATACAAGGTGAATATCCCAAGCTTCCATTAAGTAATATACAAACTAGTATGATACAGTAATGACCTCTAGGGCATATACACTAACATGAGGTGCAGGATATTCCAAACTGAATACCACGATGCAAAGCAAAAGCGTACGTCTGTAATGTCAGTTTTTAAAATCTTGGTTCCAACAACATCATATATATATATAGGTTTGTTTTCCTTGTATTGAAAAGAATCAACACAGTCCCATCAATTAATAACACCAGAAAAGAACGAAAATAAAATGTACGTATATGCCATCCGCATTCGCCACTGGGTCCCGTCATCACCCGTTAGGTTACTTAACTAACGACAGAGCGGGGACTGGGCTAGCGCGGGTGCATAACATATACAACATCTACTATCATATATGTATATATATAACAATCGTCCCAGGCATGATAAATGCAACATCACAGAAAAGTAATAAGCATCACAGAACAATATAGATAATCTGGGAGCCTCGGGTTTCATAGAGCCACAACTGAAAACCGACGTTCCCCTGGTCGTGTGGATAGCCTGTGCAATGAACTCCTAGATCCCTACGAGCGCGGCAAGTTACCCGCCAAAACCTGAAGAAAGGCAGCCCCCTTCAACAAAGTGAATGGACCACCCGGCACTTCACGGAATCCGGTAACTTGAGCATCCCTCCTTGGGTCAACCTGTACCCCCTACGAGTGCGGAGAATAGCCTGCCAATTCTAGAGTGAAGCCCCCTCCGTCTCAACGCCATGAGATGCGGGCCCGTTTCCCTCTAGAACTCGGCTATCCATGCACCCCACCTTGGGATAATCCTAGTACAGAAAAGAAAATAATATACAAGGGTGACATCGACCTCAGCCCGGTCGTGCCCCAAAAGAATAATATACAAACAGGCAGTGACGGCAGTCCACATGTCGGACGCTCGCCTCGCAATATCAAATGTACAAATAAATCCGAACTGCACTACCACTGCACACAAGTTATCCACCACGACAATCCGCAACATCACAGTACAACACAGAACATCAACGTGAATGTCACGTTCGCAAACCCGTCTAAAAGGACTATAGCGATTAGACAAGGTTTACCGATCAAATGACATTCACGATCACAGATAGAAATGTAAAGTACTAAAAAATTACACAGTTAAAATTTCGATCGACTAAATTTATCCGCAAAGGCCCCAAAAGCAAATCCAGTACCCAAAAAATTATGGGCCAAAACTAAACATCACAAAAAATCACAATTCCATGTTCTGAGCTACAGGAAAAATTTCATGGCTCGTCGCCACTAAATGGCCGCGGAACCGCCGCCAATAGGGGGTAAGTGCGGCGGTTCCGCTGTGCTTTGGTGGCTTTAGGAGCCTAAATTTTTTCTGCACCCATCAAATCGCCTGCACAGATTTTTAAGCCACTGGAAATAATTTTTGGAGCACTTTCAGAAATCGACAGAAATCATGCAAAACGGAAAATTGTTTTTCAAATTTTGATCGATCGAGATTTTAAGCTTGTGCAAACTAGCTAGTAGGGTTTATTGGGTGGCTCTGATACCATTATTGGGTAGTGGGAGCACCCCGGCCATCGAACCGTGGCCAAATGCGGAACAAAAATTTCTTAAAACCCGGCGCTACCATTACCCGATTTGTAAGATCGAAACCATTAACCCTAAAACTAGCAATCTAAGAAAAGAGATAGTAATAGTTATACCTAATGAACCAAGTCCTTCGGGTCTTCAACCATTTCCAAGCTCTTAGTGATGCAGATCGACTTTGGTCGCCGGTCTTCCTTCGTCTCCGATGATTCACCCGAGGGAAACGGCGCAAGGTTCAGGTTCGCCGAGCGAACCAACCGACTCTTCAAAATGGCTAGTAGTTGAGAGTGGGGAGTGTAGGATAGTCTCACCATATTTTTTTCTCTAAAAAATTATGCTCATAGAACAACCATGGAAGATGTGGAGGTGATGCAAGCAAGAATGGTATGAGCTAAATGGTTAAGTCTTTTTGGATGTGCATATGAGAGTGAGCAAGAGAGAGAGAGCCCAAATGAATAAAACCCCACACACTCCTCTAGTGTGGCCGGACCCCTCTCTCCCCACCAAAATAATGCACACCCAAAATGACTTTTCCAATTAGCAAATAAAGAAATCAACCCATACCAATCTCTACATGAAAAAGCCATGCTTTGACCCAAATGACCATTCCATGCCATGTCACCAATTCCACCTCATCAAAACATGTGATTTTCTAAAGAAAATCAATAATGAGGTGGCATCTTCTAGAAGCTATTCCGTATAAATACGAAATGCTTCCGGGTACATGTATCGAAATACACATACGCGTATTCGTACGAAAATACGAATAGCCAAAGAGAGAAAATAAATAGTGAGCAATAATACTAGAATAAATATATATAAATACATATGTAAATTATTAAATCAAAACTTGATTTAACAATCTGGCTTAATCCTAAACCTCTAGTATTATCAACCACCCGATTAAATTCTGTGCAGTCCATGCAGATATTTAATCGGCCACCTGTATGTATCAACATACGTCACCTACACCATATCGCCTGAACCGAGAAAACCTTCTGTGTGGGACTCTAAAGACTCGTCAATACGCTGGCACTGGGTTTAACCACAAGCACGTCAGCGGCACTAGCTGTACGTAACGGCTACCCAGGTTCTGAGCGAAAGGAAGGCCGACGAGCTAACTCATCCAAACCCCTACTGAGCCTGTCAGTGACAATATTTGTACAGTCCGGTCTGTTCATCTAAGAGTATCGCATATCGAGTCTAGGGGGTGGATAAATTCAGACCCCTAACAACGCGATAATTCGTGTCGGTATGAAACCCATCACTACCCTTGAAACTATCGATCCTGGATCGGTAATTCTCATATACCCCGGCCGAGGATTTCTAGTGATGCCCACCCGTGCACTGCGCGACATCAACCCCCAATACCGGGAGAGACGAATCCCCGACGATCTGCTCACTGTCTCCATGTGGCTCGGGACTGTACCCAACTAAAACCTGTTTGTACGACTCCTTTGAGCCATGATAGGGTAGTAATCAAAGCACAGTGGGAACTCACATGAGACAAATGACGATCTCAGGTCGACAGACTAACCTGTACACATGTCACCAAGGAACTGCTATCTGACTATAGGTATAATACCAACTAGCATGTTCCCGGCTGGTCCGTCCAGTGTACTCATAACCCAATGAGCACCTGCATACTATCTTAGGTGAAAAACTAACACCAATGGCTTGTGAGACCGGCCACCGCCCCTCATCAGGGTCTAGATAAGTATACACCAGTCTACACTGGAGTATCGATGCCCAGTCTCGATACTCCCACGACTAGGGACATTTAAGGATGTGCTTATAGACCCCCAGCTCCCACGTATGTGATCGCCATCATAATGCTGGTAGTCAAGCAAGAATCCTATGGGCTTTATCGACATATGATGAAAAAGGCAAACCAGATAGCATACTATCATCTCGAGTAAGACTGTTTTATCGGTATAGGTCCTCGCTCAATCATCATGATCACAAACCTGCGACTATGATAATTTCCTTGAGGGCACTATAGCCAACAGTGGCGACATCGACTTCGACAAGCGAGGATCAAGTGAGTAGATATATATCTACGGGGGATGTCGGGTGGATGGCGTATAGCACCCCCGCAGTTTCGTAATAGAACGCGAATGTGTTATATTTATATTATATATATACATATACGGATGTGATATGGAATGACTTTGGATTAGTATAGTGTACTTGTAAGTTAGTGTTTAGTCGTGAACTATAGGGTAGCGATTTGCATACACGCACACACACACACACATACATTCATTTTATTTACCTGTACGTATATGGGGATATGTAAATATATATATACACATGGGTATGGGACTATGTATATATATATATATATATATATGTATGTATATATATACGTATACATATACATGGATTATGAGGATAGTACTTGGGATTGGAGATGAGTCGATTGAGATTGGGCTGGATGCCATGAGATCGGTGATATGATGTGGTTCGTATTAT
Organism: Agapanthus africanus; assembly: GCA_030015575.1. Lineage (NCBI taxonomy): Eukaryota > Viridiplantae > Streptophyta > Magnoliopsida > Asparagales > Amaryllidaceae > Agapanthus > Agapanthus africanus. The sequence goes on along the minus strand of JASDDO010000016.1, from coordinate 37,262,491 downwards.
GAGATACGACACGATGTTTAGCGGGTCCTTTAGGCGTGGAGTTTTCATACACACGCATGCATATATATAGATGGTATCAGTATGTACTAGACGTAGATCAATACCCCCAGATCATGAGGTAATGATAAGGATACCAAGTGAATAAAGAGATAAATATGATATTGACCCGTACCCTTATTTGGGATGCCGTACGATGGATTTACCGTACGAGCTATATTGATGATAGATCCGCACTCTTGACTCGAGGATGTCATATTATATAGGGAATCGTATGGGATACTATTGAGGCAGGATCACAGACTATATGTGTGTGTGTGTGTGTGTGTGTGTGTGTCGACTCAGATTTAGGTGGTTTCCTTACCTTTTGATTAGACTGTTAGTTAGACCTGTAGTTTACTGTGTGGCTCATATTATTTATTGCATTTTCATTATTGTTGTGTTTATTATTCAGCTCCCGCATATAATTGCTGTTCGCATCACATTGCATGCTTATATTGTGTTTTCATATGTTTTATCGAAATCATGCTGTCAGGACACCAGCACTATTACCGATGATGCGTATGTTCCACATACACTTACTTGCCGGTTCACACACATCATCATCGGTAATTGCCATGTCACATACACTTTAGAGAATATTATTTCATTGACATAGATTGCTAGTTGATAGTTTCGACAATGTAAAAGCGTACTTGTTTTTATATGCTAGTTTAGACGTTGCATTTATTACTTGCTATTTCATGCATATTATTATTCACTGTCATGCATTGTTATATAGGGCCAGTCCAGATTTCCGGAGCCCAATACATTTAAATTCATTGTTATTTATTCTCGAGATTTGGGTTTTCCATGAGATTTATGGATTTGGAGAAACCGTAAGATTTTATAAAATTGATTATCATTTTAAAATGAAAGTTGCGGTCTTCTCATGATATGATTTGAGATTATCCACCATGAGTTTTCTCGGCTCTTGAGCGATATCATACACCCAATTCGAGGAGGAGTACGAACCGTCTGTGGGTGCATGGTGGACCCGGTGCGGTACCCCGGGTCAAGAAGATCGCAGTTGATCGGCGTTGAGCCTGTGACAGGGGAGCATTGCTGACCGGTGATTTTATTGAGACTGGTTGGATATCCGGAGGATACCGATTTGAGTTGGTCCAGTCCGGATAGTCGGAGTCCCAGATATTGATTTTGAGGTATTGAGATATTATGATATGGGCCAGTCTGGATAGCCGGAGCCTGAGATATTGAGATATTAGGATTTATATTTTGTGTCGATGCTAGACTCAGATTTATGTTGATTTCATTGATGATACCTCTTTTTATATAAACAGAAATTTAATTAAAACAAGAAAACAGTTTCTTCATTTACATGTTTTCCGTTTTCATTACATTACATTCATACCTCATACACATGATATATTGCTACCTGAGGCACTGACACGAGCACATGGGATAACACTGCCACCTTTTCATGCTTCAGACTTTATCATTTTGAGGTTATATATTATTGATCGTATTGACCTAGGATTGAGTCATACATACGATTTCTACTCGGTGATGTTTTCTACTCACGAGTTGGCAACTCACCCCCGTTGTGCCTTAGTTTATTGCAGTTTTGCCGTACAGGTTTCGTTACGGCTTTGCTGGCACACTGCTTCCATTTTGGGTGATTGCTTTGGTAGGTGGGTTCACTTGCATCGTGACCACCAGTGTATTTTATTTTATTCAGTAGTATCTAGAAACTCCATCAACCAAACTTGTATATTTATAGACTTAGATGGCCAGAGTTGTATATTCTTTCGATCTTAGAGTCGCGCGTTGTATTATTATGGTTCTCATTGATGTTATGAGTTTCCTTTTGAGTTTTGATCCTTGCCCTTCGGCGTTGTATATTATATTGCTTGCGTGGTTATGGCCGTCGATTGACGAAGAGCTAGCTCTCGCTTGGGGATGCCTTTTATCATTATATATGCTTTTATCATGTTGTACCCCGTTCGGGGCCAGTGTTTACAAAGGAAACTCTGCTGAAATTTTTAGAAAAGACTTGATGTTTTAAAATCGCATAATTCGGCTTATGCTATTAAAACCACTCGTTTTAAAATAAGTTTCTTCTTACCTAAAATGGTTTTAGATTTCTGGGTTTTGGTTTACTTGAATTAGATGGGGTCCTATAGACTTCATAGGATTCAAGGGCCAGTCACATGCCATTTCGGGTCGTGACAAAGTTGGTATCAGAGCGCTAGGTTAACCTTGGTTCGAGTCTATGTTTGACTATGCGGAGCCTAAGGCGTTTGTACATATACGGAATCTAGGCTTGACCTTACGGAACTTAGACTTAGTCGAGGGGGTATTATACCCGAAATTTCGTCGCGTAGGTTGACCTTGGTTGATGGAGTAGGGGACTTCAGTAGAGTGACGTACCGTGTGTATGTTCCGCGACATACATACGATACGCTACTCCGCTTAAGGAGCCTTAGTATGTACATTTCCTTACACAGTATTATATTCATTCATAATCTATCCTCATCGATATCGGTTTATGGTTTTGCGGCTACGATTATATGGGCAGAGAGAGCTACGGCTAGAGTTGCGGTCAGCACGAGCTCGTCATGAACGAGGACTGACAAGGGCGTGATTCCAGGGACATACGATTGCATAGAGAGGCGTCGTTTATTTGTGTTTTCGCGCCATGAGCGTATGATGGATCGCTTTTACGAGATTTTTCGGACGTGCAGATCAGCACCAGAGGATTGTGCCACTGATAGAGGCCAGCCAGATTTTGATGACCATTGATGTATCGCTTATTCTTGATGATTGAGGCACTGTTCAGCGTGCAGAAGAATGAGCCAGTTGTTGCTGCGAACGACGAGATATCGCCCCAGATGGTTGGAGCTATTGCAACACGAGTTTATACATAGAGATATGATAGAAGATCGCTAGTCACCATGGAGGAAGGACTAGGACATGTGATTCGTTGCTTATCCCGAAGCGAGGTCATCAGATTGATTGATTCCAGCTAGAGACGACTTCACACAGATACGTTGGGAGTCGATAGAGACGATTGAATGTCAGAAACCCATTTTCCAAGTTTATAGTATTTGGAGAAAACATGCAAGTAATTCTACGGACCCTCTAGAAGAATGAAACCCTAACTCGACATAATGACCATGAGAACGCTTGAAAACCTTAGGGTTTGCGGCAGTTCAGCGGTGCCATTAGTGAGGTTTAGGTTTGCCCTTCTACGGCTGGTCCATAGGTACTGTGGCATGTACTGGAATACTATTAAACTGTACCCAAGATGTTGAGCTCTTAGGGGATTATGAGGTTTTGGACGAATCGATCGTATGGTTCAACTTCATTCGGATATTATGTGATGGGATGAATTGCTTGGGAGACTCCAGATATGAGTATAGCCGTTGGAGCACAGTCCATGCAGCCACAAGGAGACGAGTCCGAATCTGTCGACATTAGAGAAAAGTGGAGTAAGAGGTTCGTACGAGATCTTGATGAGATGACATTCCACTCCGCCGACATTAGAGATGTGATACGCATGCAGAGGCGTTGTATGGATATATCTTCCAGAAGGAGTTGTGATGAGTATGCAGCCGTCTCGGAACTAGAAATAGATATAGTAAAGGGTTATAACCTCCAGGCAGTACGGCAGAGACGAGATTTGGGAGAGACCTCGACAGGACATTTCTGGAATATTACACGAGAAGACTTGGACCCAGGAGCGGTCATTTTACGCACACCCAGCAGGCCAGAGTTCGGCATGGTCGACGAGATAGTTGGCCAGAGATCTTTAGAGGATGTTCTTGAGAGGAACTATTCCGCCATACTTGATTTCGGTATTTTGGGCGATCTATTCGCAAGATTTAGTCTTGATGACTGAGTTCATGATATTTGTTTTCGTGCACTATGGTTGCACCTACTGGGTATTAATATTTTGTGCATAGTTATTACACTTGAGATATGCTTTATACACCGTTGTGTTGATTTATGATTTGTCCGCAGTTATTGCACTTAATATCATTTTTGTGCCTTGGCTGCACATGTTTATGATTTCATGGATTTCATACAGTTGGGTTGATTTTGTGCATATGGTACGCGCACGATTTGGTTTTTGCACTCGGTATAGTTCACATATGCTTGCAGTGCATTGATACGTATTTTGTGCACCACAGTTGCACCTGACTTCGGCTTGCTATCATTCAATATGTTGATTTTTATTTCATGCCTATGTTATGCAAATGATTTGACTTATGCTTTCGGCATAGTTTTCATGCACTTTTAGTATTTGATTTGCTTTTGTACACGCTGATGCACATGGTTGTGAGATTATATACCATGGTATACCTGATTTGGATTTGGATTGAAATGTGTTGTATACCGTCGATTTCGATAGTGATACTCGATATTTGTTTTGTGCACCTGATTGGATTCTTGCGCATTTTTGACGCGCTTGGATTGGATTTTGCGCATGTTCGGCGCTTGATATTGGATTTCGTGATTTCGTGCATGTTGGATGCACATGATTTAGATTTTTTTCGTGCATGATGGATGCACATGATTTGGATTTTCGCGCATGTTGGGCGCATGATATGAGATGCGATTTTGGTGCACACCAAATACACTAAATCGAGATTCTTCGTGCATATCAGATGCACCTGATTTTGCTGTCAGGCACACACGTTGCCTCTGACAGGTGTTTCGTGCACACCCGTTGCACTTAGATGTTGTTTCTGTGTACATGTATAGCACATTCATGGATTTTGATTTCCGTGCGCACCAGACGCACGTAGCTTTCATAAGCATATTTTGTGATTGATTTCTAATGGAGCAGTACGTTTTTATGATGATTACGATTTATTTTCGTACTAAGCAGGACTAGTCAGAGGACAGTACCTGGATATATTTTGCATGCATTGATAGTTATCGAAGGGATTTCCAAAAAGGGAGCTATAGTCTCAGTATTTACCTAGTGTCTGATATGACACGAAACGTTTAAAACAAAGAAACCCTTCTAAATTGTTTTCAAAACGGCGGGACGTGCATATTAAACAAAAGATATATACATATATGGTTATTTTCATACAATAGACGTCCGCCACTGTGCAGTGTTATGCGTATCGCAGAGCAACATGAAAGGGCTGGCATGCATTTCCTTGAGATGATTACATGTATAGATTTGATGTTTACATGTATAGTTTTGATGTATATCATATTGGTTTCGTTTTGGATTTGACATTTGTGTCTTCACCATGACTCCGATGATTGCGGGATGCTTGACGGAGTTTTGTTTTTGAGTTATCTTCTCATTGTTCATGCGCATGCATTGCGCTATGATGCGTTTTATGTATTGATGATTTCGGAGCCCTGACGACTTGGACTTTTTCCTGAAATGTTTTAGTATTTGAGGGGTTAAATTTAAATTCGGGGACCGAATTTCTTTAAGGGGGGAATATTGTCACATTTCAGAAAAATAAAATATTATTTTTGGGAATTTTTATAATTAAATAATAAATATATTGAATATTTTAATATTTCGGTATAACTAAATACCGATAAATTGGAAAAAATTTGGAAAATTACAGAAATTACTAAAATGAGGGTGCTTTATTGGATTTAAGCAAATTATGAAATTTTATGATTTATTATACACTATTTTAGTGCTAATCGCGATTAAATATCGCTAATCGTGCATTAAGCTTGTTTTGTGCAAAACATGCACCATGTCATTTTAACACTTGTTACATTTTTATCATTGCTTTTTCTCTTTGTCATGCATGGTTTTGATTTTTAAAAGAGAAGAGAAAATAATAGAAAAGAAAATAAAAGAAAAAGGGAAAACATAAAAAATGATGGATGGGCATGAGAGAGAGAGGGGGTGAGGGGTCAAACCTAGGTCATGGAACTTGCTCCCTTCATTGTTTCCTTCATCTCCTTTCTCTCTCTCATCCCCATGGCAGCACCCATCTCCCTCTTCATCAAAACCCTCACAAACACCCTCACTCTCTCATCAAAACACCATCTCTTTTTCACAAAAAAACATGAACTAGCTCACTACAAGCATGGTGAACCAAGCAAAATTTGATTTTGGATACTTGGGGCAACTCAAGAAAATTCTTGAGTTTCCAAATGAGGTAATTGTTATACCATTTGCATTGTATTTCATTTACTTTAGCACCCATAATTGTTAGAACCGATTTAGTGAAGAATTGTTAACTTTGAAATTTTAAAGTTGAGGTTAGGGTTTGGAATTGATTTCTATGGTATAACTGAGGTTAGTAGAGACCATATAACCCCTGTGGTGATTGATTTAAGACCAAAACTTGAGACAAGAGCCCCAATTAGAGAACTTAGAAATCCCCGATATTCGTATTTTGTGAGAATTGTGTAGGGAAATTAAAATCTACTAACACCCGGGGACTCTAAAAATTATTTAGCATTCACAGTGATACATGCAGGCACCCAGGGAGCTAACCCCAAAACCTGAGCCACCCCCTCCATGTTCTGGCCGCAAATTTAATATATCTGGCCGCAATTTGCGGCCAGGGTAGGACCATTTGTGTTCGTATTTGTTCTGTGGCTTTATCTCCAGTAAACTAGACCTTTTACATATGCAACTTTAGCTAATTTGGCATAGGGTAAAATCTGGAGCTAATTTTCAAGATTTCTGATTTCGTTTGTGGCTTTTTAATGAATTTGAATTTAGTGTTTGGATTTGTGTTTCCGTCGTGTAGTGTTTGAACGTCAACGACTAGGGTTACTGATCGTGTTTTGCATGCTTAGGCCATAGGTTTTGACCTATGAACGACACGCGTGCCGAATTGGTTTTCGTGCTCGATTTCTATTTACGATGTCATGTGATATCCTTGTAGGTACCCTCGAGTGGGCTCAGAGCAAAAAGGATGGGCGCAGCGACATCGACTCCGGCAAGCGAGGATCAAGTGAGTAGATATATATCTACGGGGGAAGTCGGGTGGATGGCATATAGCACCCCTGCAATTTCGTAATAGAATGCGAATGCGTTATATCTATATTATATATATGTTGGATATAGTGCTCTCAGAGTCAATTATTGGATCACAGGCACGTGATTGCAATGATTGAGGAAGGACCTATCCCGTTAGGACAGTCTTACTCAAGATGTTAGTATGCTATCTGGTTTATCTTTATCATCGTGTACAGCTTTAGGTGACCTTACAAGTCGCTATTACACGTTGATAGAGCCCCTAGGATTCTTGCTTGACTTCCAGCAGTATGAGGGCGATCATATACGTGGGAGCTGGGGTCTATAAGCACATCCTTAAAAGGTCCCTAGTCGTGGGAGTTTCGAGACAGGGCATCGATACTCCAGAGTAGACTAGTGTATACAGTCGAGACCCCGACGAGGGGTGATGGACGGTCTCACAAGCCACTGGTGTCAGTTGGTTCACCTAAGATGTATACAGGTGCTCATTGGGTTATGAGTATACCGGACAGGACTCGCCGGGAACCTGCTAGTTGGGATTATACCAGACGTCAGATAGCAGTTCCCTGGTGACAAGTGTACAGGTTAGTTCATCGACTTGAGATCGTCATTTGTCTCGTATGAGTTCCCACTGTGCTTTGATTACTACCCTACCACGCTCAAAGGAGACGTGCAAACAGGTTTTAGTTGGGTACAGTCCCGAGCCACATGGAGGCAGTGAGCGGATCTGTAGGGGTTCTTTTCTCCCGGTATTGGGGTGAGGTCGCGCTGTGTCAAGGAGAGCCAGTACATGAAAGTCCTTGGCCAAGGCAGGAGATTTACTGGTAGGTATTCCAGTAGTATCTCAGGGTGTTCTGGGCTACACTCCGACACGACTTGTACCGCTTTTGGGGGTCTGACTTTTACCAACCCCTAGGCCCGCCATGCGATGCTCATAGACGAACGGACCAGACTGTACGAATATTGTCACTGACAGGCTCAGTAGGGTGTCAGGATGAGTTCGCTCATCGACGCCCCTTTTGGTCAATACCTGGTAGCCCGTTACATATGGCTAATACCTCTGACGTTGTAGTGGTTAAATCCACAACCAAGGTGTTGACGAGTCTTTAGATTCCCCCACTGACAGTTACTCAAGTTTCGGGCGAAACGCTGTAGAGGCCGTATGGAGATATGGCAGGGTTCGATCAAATACGTGCGGTATTGTACGTATCAAGATCGGACGGATAATACTAGCGGGCTTTGGTTTAAGCCGGATCCTAGTATTGGACAGTGTAGATTTTGTCTCTTTGCATTTGTATTCGGTCGGAATACAAATGCGGGCATGTATATGCAGTCACGGGGTTTTCCTGTAATTTATTACGGGATCAGTTTTCTAAAGTTGCCAGTTTGCATTCCGTTCCGGCCAGTTTTCCTTTGTTCCTTCCCGGCCGGACTTTTCCGTTGGAGGGGCTAATTTGCAAGTTCGCAAATTAGCATATTGTGGAGGGTTTATTTGCATTTGTGGCTTCATGATGGTTCATTCATCATGAGATTCTTTTTTGGTCTCTTCCATTGCATTTATTATGATGGGCTTTGATTTGAAATGGGGGTGACCATTTCTTTTCTCATGTTGATACATATTCTTTCTTGCATTATTCCTTTTCTCCTCTTCATCATTTTTCCTTGTGTAGGGGCCGGCCACTTCAAAGGGAGAGGGAGAGAGTTTTCATTTGGGTGAGGGAAATTGATTCATCACTTTTTAACTTGCTACAAAATTCCTCACCTCTCCAAAAAGTTCTTTTCTCCACATCAAATGGCAACTTCATATACCCCAAAGAGACATAGCCTACTACACTACATCTATAGCACTCCTTGGGCATGTCGGCTCACCAACTTCGTGCCCGAGTTGCCTCGGTCCAGAGGTGGGAGCCCGTAAAAGAACCCGGCGATGTGGTGCCCGTTTCGACGAGGAGGCGACGACCGGAGATTCCGCGAGGAGATCGGAGTGGAGGCGAAGACCGAAGGACACAGATCGCTCGGTATAGCTTCTCTACTCTTATTCCAGTTTGCTAGAGTTAAGTTAATGGCCCGATCCGGGGACTTTTGTGCGCGGTGGTGCCGGTTTTCTAGTTTGAAAAGTTTTTCGTTTCCGCATTCCGGCGTCGGATTGACGGGCGGGGAGCCGCCGTGCACTTACATTGGTATCAGAGCCACGCCATTAACCTCTTCTAGCTTGCTCTAGTATGTTTAGAACTTGATCGAAAAAAAATCCCAAAACCGTATTTTCTTGTGCACAAGTTTCTGTCGAATTTTTTTATCTCCAAAAATTTTTCAGTACATTGCAGAAACATGTGCAGGAAATTGTAAGCATTTTGCAAAAATTTGGTCGAGTGATGCTTTAGTACGGCCGCGGAAACGCGGCCAAACCCCTGGTTTGGCCGCGGTTCCGCGGTGGAAGAAAGTCAACGCAACACCAAATTTTTCCAGTGGGCTTTTGGGTTGAAAATAGGGTTTTTGGAATATTTTTTTTGGGACCAGATTTTCTGTGAGTGCTACAGTAGTGCTTGGGGCCCACTTCGGTAAATTTGCTCGATCGGAAATTTTAAACATGTTAGTTCACAGTATTTACATTATATCTGTATTGTTCTGTGATGCTGATTACATTTCTGTGATTTTGCATTTTTATCACGCCTTGAGCGAATATTATATATTGATATATATACTAGTAGATGTTGTATATGTTTTGCATCCGCGCTAGTCCAGTCCCCGCTCTGTCGTTAGTTAAGTAACCTAACGGGTGATGACGGGACCCAGTGGCGAACGCGGATGGCATATACGTACATCATTATTTTCGTTCTTTTGTGGTGTGATCAATTGATGGGACTGCGTTGATTCGGATCAATGCAAGCTAAACAAACCTATTCTGATGTTGTTGGAACATTTTTCAAAAAGCTGTTATTGCAAGGGTGTTCTCTTTTGTTTTGCACAGTGGTATTCGGTTATGAATATCCAACTCCTCAGTCGACGAGGCAAGGGCCGAGATCCCTTCACCGGGAGTGACCCCTTGGACAAAAGTTTGCGTCAGGGCAATAACTTCACTATAACCGATTACTTTTGCTTTGCATCGTGGTATTCAGTTGGAATATCCTGCACCTCATTCTATGGGGAAAGAGCCGGGATCCCTTCACCGGGAGTGACCCCTTTAGCAAAGGTTTTCGTCACTATATTTTTATAAAGCTATCCAGTTCCTTCAACGATATCAAGTTCATTACGTTAAAGGTTTTGCCAGAAACCATTCGTAGCCCTCCGTCGTTCCATATGGATAGTCAATAGTATTCAAGCTGTGTTTGTTGGCCAAAGTCAAGGCACAGTGTTTGGTACCTATTGCATATTCATATGCAGCATAGATAGATGCGTTAGTTTGGGACAGTCGTATAGCCTTGTTGGCCAAAGTCAAGGGCTTGTACGGGTGGGTTCAAATCAACCTGGACAATGACGGGTAGAACTTGACATGTGACTTATGATTTGTTGGCCAAAGTCAAGGTCATAAGAGCATGGGGTAAAAATCACATCAGGAGTTTCTAAAGAAACTGAAACTTGCCAGATATGCGCATACCTTCTGGAGTGTGATAACGTGAGTGAATTCCAGCATGTTATCATGCGATGATAGTTGGATCCTGATTCCCACTGATGAGTTGGTTTACTCCTTGGGTGATCCCGACTAATTCTTCTTTCAGGTTTGGGGAAGAATTTGACGTTACAGTGGGAGGTTTCCTGATTAGATAAAGTGATAACCATTCTGATCTAGGTTAGAGTGCACGCTGAGTGTTTCTTTTCTCTCTCTCTTTGGCAGCGACCATGACCCGACCCTAGACTATGACTCAGTGACCAAGATTAACCGAACCTTCTTAAACACTGGCTTTTGGATTGTCAGAGTTGCAAACCTCATTGCCACTCCTATTTTTACCCTTTTCTCCAGGACACCACGTATTACTACGAACGTCCACTTCCATTGGACAAAACCATCGTATGGTTATATATGAACTCGAAGGAATTTATTTGAGGATGGCTTCCGGTTCTGGAGAAAACGAATAAGACTATTCAGTTGTCTTTTCCTTTTACCTCCTCTCAGATTGCGAGTACTCCTTGGTTTAGGAGATAGTACACCTATTACGCAAATTGGATAGTCTTCTTCCAAACCTTAGGCTGGTGCCGAACGGTGGGGAATGAAGAAAACCAATTAGCATAACCATGGTGTGCAGAAGGTATTAAGTTAAGACATAGAAAGGGATTAGTAAGAGGGCAAAGTAAATTGCGACTGCTATTCACGACCAAACCAAGTATTTCTTCGCCAATCTTAAATCACCTTTGTATTTCTCCAGGACACTCCGTATCACTACGAAGATCCACAGTTTATTGGATACTCCATCGTATGGTTATATACGAACTCGAAAGGAACTTGTTCCAGTTCGGTGATGGATTCTGGTTCAGGAGAAATAGGAATAAGGTTTATTCGGTTGTCTTTTATCTTCACCTTCTCTCGCATTGCGAGTGCTCCTAGGATTAGGACAGTACACCCATTATGCTTATTGGATAGTCTTCTTCCAAACCATAGGCAGGTGCTGAACGGTAGGGAAGGAAGAAAACCATTTGGCCTAAAGGGGTATGCAGAAGGTAACGACTAAAGACATATAAAGGGATTTGGAGAGATGGCAAAGTGATATACGGTTATCGTTGTGAATCTGATAATGGAAGAGGCATTACGAGGAATACCGGGATACCCCATCGAAACATTTCAATGTTTCAGTTTCACTGTGTACTGTTAAAAGAAAACTGATTTCCTAATTAGACACTTGCTCCAGGGTATGTATTTACCAGGTTTGATTCTCACATCTGTATAGTTTTACAGATGATGAGTGGGAGTAGGTTATTGGGAATTAGGTGATCATCCTCATTATATCGGGATTCCTTGTAATTAGTGATGTTTAAGGAACTCACCTGGGTTGTTTGCCGGACGACAAATATTTGGTTTTGAATATCCGTTATTATGCACCAATTTCAAATTGATATATCTGTACGTCTATTTTTATAGAGTGAGATATACCTTTTTGAAATTATGTCTATGACATTTACCTATATCAGTGGATGGTTAGGTAAGGAGCATTAATCAGCGGTGTAATTCTTCTTAACCATAAGCACAGTTTTCAACTTACGACACACAGTGAATGAGTTATTAGACTCAGGGGACTTATACAGAGTATTGTATATTGTACAGTGTCCATTAGGACAGAGGGGATGGTCCTCGTACTATATTCGGTTTACTTATGACTTCTCTGGTTTTAGACAGGTGTTTCGTAGAAACACAGGGTCCAAGTTTTGAGAAGTTGTAGGTATAAGAGTAAAGTAGAGAACCAAGTATTGCAAGTATCGGGATTCTTCAAGGTGATCGAAGATGTAGATACTTGTGAATGGTATTCAGTTGATAGTAATGATTAAGAGAACATGCTTCTCTTTCAGGCTACTCATAATTGGAAGCACTCCTAAGTTGAGTAACGCTGATCGGCCTCTCTCTATTTAGTTTACATGCACAGTAGGGACAGCTGCATGATTTGAATCTGGTTCAATTAAATCAGTGCTTCTGGTTCTATATTGGATATAGAACAGTTCATATCTTAACGATGTTAAGGTACGGGGAGTTGTCCGGCTTATACTTAAAACCAGACTCTGGATGACTCAAGGCACGTTTCTGTAATGGCTGTTTGTGGGTTGACCCAGGCTATGACGAGGGTTGAATTTCTACCATCTGGAATATCAATAGTGATATTGTTCTTGACTCGCCACAGTTTTAACAAAAATGGATTTTTTTCAGAAAACAGTAGTGGGAGTATGGTAGAACTGGAAGTGATTCCAGAACCGCAAACGATTACTGAAGATTTGATAAGAACCTAAAGATTCAATCTGGTTTGACATTCCATTGGCCACTCCACAGATATGGTGGGTAACCTCAGGCACTCGAGAGGTACTTCGGTATGCTCAAGGACGGTGACAGGGAGGTTCTTGTTTACCCAGACTTTCCATTGCTGTTGTTCCAGACTGTGAGACCCGGCAGGAGGATGAATATAGCGTCGTTCTGAACTATCTTTAGAAGTGCACGTGTATATGACTCTGCCAGAGGGTTGTCGTAGTCAGTGGGAGCAGCGGAAGCATAGTGGACAAGTGGATTGTGTCTATTTATGGACAAAAGCAGATATAGCGGAGAGAGATCATCTATTTCTGATGTGACAGTCATAGTTTTGACTTCATCAGAATAGGGGATGGATTTATTAAGAATATAGTAGGGTGTGACGTCCTGGTACATGGATGACATACACAAAGTAGGAAGTGATATTCCTATACTACGATCGGTTATACTTTGGTTGTCACACAGTGGTTTCTCCACATGGGACTTGGATATAATATCAAGACATTCTGGTTACTAGATCTATAGATCTAGATTTGGGTGGTTTCCCAATCTGGGTACTTACACAGCATTCTAAGAGTATTTAGAATGGGCGACTCCTGGTATGGTGGTGTACCTACAGGTAATGGAGTCACCCTCTCTAAAGGTGTCTTACAGACTAAAGGGGAGAGGGATGTGCATGATTGGCAGATCACTTGCTTAGGCGATTGAGTCAATCATGAGATGTCAAGTACCACACCAGATGTTGTTCTTGCAGTAGGTGCAATAAGTTGATATTCATCCAATCCTGGAGAAACAATCGGAAGCAGTTTTAGAACATAAGTTGATGTTCTAGGAATATGATAACGACAGCCTCCTTTAAGAGACGGTTATCATTCCTGGCTTCCAAGGTGACCTGGATGACAGAGTGACAATCAGAGTTATAGTTTTCCCTCTGACGAGGGGCAGTAGTTTGGACAGGTAGTCCAGGCGGATAATGAGGGAGGTATGGCGCAGGATAATGATTAAGTTCAGTTGACGATACAGTCTAAGAAGTTTGGATTTGGAGTTCATTTATGAGCTAGGTCCCATCAGACATCCAAACATATTCTAAGACAGGTATTGCTCATTTCGGGAGATGGGTTTCTCCGCGAACTTGAGATAAAGAGAGACATAGAAAGCAACATCACAGTGAATCCACTCACTGAGGCTATTCCTCGAACGCAATAGTTTCGCAAACGAGCTTTGTGAGACTGACTTGTCGAGGAGTTGGGTGTTCGGTATTGTAGGGTTCCTAGGCACACCCATAAGGTTCTACAACTGATCAACCATGCCAAAATCAAATTTTTCCATGTGCCAAAGAACCCTATACTAGATCGTTAACTAGAGGATAGGCGAAACTAAGCAAGTTAACAACTTAACTATGAGTGAAAGGGACTACAATCTTTGTAGATCCGGTCCTCCACTTCTTTAGCTCCGTGAGGACGTCCCTCCGCTGCGATCAACCGGATCCCGAACTCTAATGTTGGTTTCATCGGAGAAATGATCGGGCTAGGTCGTTGACTTCGATGCCGAAGATGATCTATGTCGAGGCGACTCAAACTCAAGCTCCATCTTCACTAGGTCATGAAACTTGTGGAGATAACAAACTCTACTACATGGCAAGTGGTAGAGGATGAAGAAATAGGAAGTGGGTTGACTTTAGATTTGGATTTCTCACTTTAAATCTCATGGCACCATTAGAGCTAGCAAGCTTTCTTCTTCTTGATGAAGAAGAAGAAGAAGAAAGAAATATGATAATCAATAAAGAATAAAGGATGAAACTTATCCTTTTAATTATGGCACCATGGTTGAGTTAAGCCCTCATGCTTAACTCTTGTAGAGAATTGACGAAGGTACTAGGTTAAAGGTTAGGTTAAAGAATTATCAAAAGAAATGACAAAAGAGTGGACTTTGTCAAGGTTTCTCCAAGCTTCTTCAAGCTTGACAACTGTTCAGTTGATAAAACTGCACATTTGTAATACATTTTTCCTATCATTTTTTATATTAAAAAAGGACTTTATTATAATATATTATACATATGAGGGTTTATGTGTAAAAACACTATTTTCCATGTGTTAATATATTTTAATTAGCATTTGGTAGAAAAATGTATGCAAATAAATTCATTGACCAAATTCTAGTAGAACTAAGTCTACTAAATATTATTTAAGATTATTGTGCAGAATTTTCCAAGTTGTTATGCAGAATATATCAAAGAAATCAAGCTGTTGAAGAAGACTTGCCTAATTAAGAAGCAAAACTTAGAGACCAAGTCTGGAAGCAACCGAGAGAAGATTTCTGAATTCTAAAGGTGCCTAGGATTGCCACATGTCACAAGAAGAAAGCCCAAGAATTTTGATCAAGAGATCCTCACCTTTGAGCGCGGATCCGCGGCCAAACCCCCCTTGGGCCGCGGATCCGCCGCACTTCTACGGAATTGGGAAGCAAGATTTTTTGGCATAAATCTATGAAGAATTTTATCAACTTTTCAACAATAAGATTCTGGCTTTGCACTATAAAAGGGCACCGAGAGCCTCTTGGAAAAGTTATCAAGCCGACGCGATCACGAAGCCCCAGACGCTCACGCATCCAGGCTGATCATCAACTGTTCGTCTACCTCCTTAGGAAAGATCGAGAAGCAACCAGTTTGTAATCATTTTCTACGGAATAAAGTGTAGATTGTTCAAGTTGATTAATAAAGGTAGTTATTTTATTTAATTCTTTTGCATTTTACATTATGTTTTCCCTCTCTGTCTTTTCATCTTCTTCTCCCAACATGCGCGAGTAATTCTCCGCTTGTTAGGGTTCGTAAGATTATGGTAGACTAATGGATGATGAAAATAATTAAACCCTTTTTAAGTCCTATAAAGTTTAGGAACTTTATCAAAAGAATCATTAACATCCTAATCGGGCGCGCTAGCAATTCTTTGCTAGTTCCGACCGCGATTAGAGATTAGATTAATGATTGTTTTGGTAAAGGTTAGATATGAACGGAGTTCCGTGTCGAGATAAGGGTTAAGAGTGGGATTCCTTTTCCCTCCAGAAACCCTAATCTACACGCATCACCGTCGTTCTAGTTCTAAATCTATTAATGGATAAAAGGGTAACTTTTAATTAATCATCCATAACTACTAAATCCTAACGAACCCTACAAGCCCTCTTATTATATTAATTACAACTTTAAAATAATCTAGATCTATATTTTACATTCTTGTTTAACGTAGATATAGAAATCTTTCTATAAAATTCTTTATCCCTCCTCTCTTTCTCAACACATCTAAAGTAAAAGTAAAAGGTTCCACGTTTCCCTGAGGACGACCCGTACTCACCTCGGTCTAGCTACGCGCGACACCGTTCTGATTGCGGTTACACTACAAACAACTTTTTCACATCAATCAAATGGCGCCGTTGCCGGGGAAACATGCGTAATTTTTTATTCTTACTATTTGTGTTGAATTCTTAGACGATTCATATCATTGTTAAAACAAAACTGCAAATTGCATATTTAACGATTTGTGTGTGAATTTTGCGAGGGAATCTGGAGTCACGGACTTGAGGAAACAGGAGATCTAGGGTTTCACACTTCTCTGGTATCTTTCTTAACCCCTTCCCTCTCCTCTCAAATCCAATAAAATCTATTTTCTGCAGGATTCTTTGCAAAATATCGCCGCTCAAAAATCTTTTTGCAAAGTTTTGTTTTTTGGTTTGTTTTTGCATATTTTAATACGGATCTTTAAGGGGCAAGGACCAAATCAAGATTAGGTGGGAATTTCATCACCCTTCCTAAGCCCCACAAATCATAAACCAAGCATATAGATCAACCCTTCATTAATTTAAAAAATATCTAGACCAGACTCTAAGGACTGTCGCGCTCAATAAGGACAGAGGAAGGTCGTGGGTAATCTATCGTTTATCCGCATTATTTTTGTAGTGCCTAGGCAAGTGTGTCAAAGGCTAGTGGTTTTTAATTAGGCCCACTACTGTGGTTCCTTCCCCCTTATCTGGCACTTACCTGGCTACAAGGGTAGTACAGAGGCGGTAGAGGATTGATCCTGCGGCTTTTCCTTTGGAAGTCTAGGAGCGGTCTAGAGACTGGACCTAGGTAACCATAGTTCTAGGGTTGTGCATTTTTGTGTGATTTGTCTTAATCCGTCATTTTTCAAAACAAACCAATTGCTTTCTCTCCTTTTTACCCCTTCCCCCTTCTTCTCTTCTTATAATGGGTGACCTAAACAGAAGAACACTCGCCGAGCTTTGCTGTCCACAACCAGATATCTCTTGTTTTCGAAATCCCTTCGGTATACCGTCCGGCTCTTCCATGTCCTTAAGAGATCATATATAACAAGCAGGAAGAAACAGTTGGCCACCTCAGTCTAGGTCTTATCAACCGTATCCTAATCCTACACCTGTTTCAGTTCATACCCAGAGTGAGGAAGCCTCTAGACGAATGTCCATTGCTGAGCACATAGCTAGGTCTAGAGGCCAAAGTTTCAACCCGGACCAATATCAACCATCACCACCACTGTCCGGAGAAGAGTTTGATATGCGGTTTGTATATAGCCAACCAACCAACCCATATCAATATTCTTATTATCATAATATTGATCCTACTCCTACCCAAGTTCAGCAACCATTCTGTTCCTATCAATCCAATCCGACTTTTCCACCTACTCTAGACAGTTCTTCTAATCAGTCATTTGGGAGTTTTAATTATCCACAGGAATTTCAATCTTATACTGAAACCCCTTATCAACCCAAGACTAGTCTGGAGCAGACATTAGAAAAATATATGGAACTGACGAATCAAATTATGAAGGATTTGCGTAGTAAGACAGAACTGTACACCCTTCCTAATCAAACCTCCCCTTTACAAACTGAAATCCACAACTCCAGTTTCATAGATTCATCAAGTACACCAAATAGAATGACTGATAAGTTGTGTGATTTTGTAGTGTTTGATTTACCCAACTGTGAAGGGTCCCTTTCAAGTGAAACCATACCCAACCCTTGTGATCTCTACACCTCCACTCTTGAACCAAAACTGATTGAAAACCATACTTTTGATGAGGAGTTTGAGAATTTTAACCTTCACTTGAATGAGGTAATTGACATTGGGGATATATTGATTGATGAACCCGAAATTTTGGATGATTTTGTCCCACCAATTCATCAAATCCTTTCACTTCCTTGTGGTCATCATCTTGAGCCTTTAATTCTTCCCGAACCCCAAATATGTCTTGAAGTTGATGATAAAGGTATACCCGAAGATCAGATCGAAATACATCCTCTATCTTCCACATCTGGTTCAGCAACACTCGACACACCGATTTGTTTACCCATTTCACCTTCTACTTTCTCCGGTTCTTCTTCTGTTCCTATAGTTTCAGTGAGTTTTGATGAATCACAATCCGTTAACTCAAGTTCACTAATACCAGAAATTCAACTTGATATTTTTGAAAAAGAGGTAGATAAGTTTTTCGAGTCCTCTACCTCAATAATTTTTGAATCAAGTAGGATAAATTCTGGCACAAAACTCTTTGACAGCAAAATGTTCAATCACACCATTGATAAAAATTTTGAAGAACTTTTTGCTGACGAACTTGAATTTTTAAACAATACGGATTTTGTGATTGATCAATCTTCACCTATAGAGGTTGAACCGTCACCATTCCTTCTTCCTAATCAGTCACATTCATCCTCATTCTTTCTTTTCTCTAATTTCAAACCCTTTTCAGACCACCTCTTATCCTTTCCCCACTTTTTCTTGACTCGATACAACACATTCTTCCACCAACCTATATGCTATACTGATAAAATCTTTGAATGGTTGGTGTTAACTTTCGGTCTTTGTAAAGTCTTACTTTGACCAAATGACTCACCCCCTCTTAAAATGTTTCGTATTTTCTAACTCATGTTTGAGGGGGGGTATATTTTTGGCTCTTGAACATAACTTTTGTCCTCAAATTTGTGAGCCAAAAATAAGTTTGGGGAAGGATTTTCACTTTCATATATTCTTGCCCCCATTAATAATTTCCTCCCAAGTCTACAGGTTTTTGAGCTTAACAGATGACATCAGTGAGGACACTGCTGTAAACAGGTTTGGGGGAGGTTTGTGCTTATTTACACATCAAGTTGCATCATATTTTGCATAAGCACAAATTTTCAAAAATTTTAAAATAAAAAAAAAAAAATCTTTTATAACAAAAGAGTAGAAAGTGAAAAATTACATCCAAAAGATAGGAATAGTTTAAGAAAACCAAGAAAATTAGAAGTTTTCTTAAACGAACTAGTAATAAGTAGTTATGAGCTGTTGTCCCAAGGGTTAGTAAGATGAAGGTGTTAGTTATATGTATGCCCTAGAGGCCATTACTGTACATAGGATGTATATTGTAGTGGATGCTGGGACATATATAGGGAGGACTTTCTTGCTCGACATGATAGTATGCTATCTGGTTACTCTTTACCTTAACGTGTGCTCAGATTGTCTCTCTATTACATGTTGGTAAAGCCCTTAGGATGTGTACTTGACTACCTGGACTGTGATGCGGATCATACTAGTGGGGACATGGTAGTCCATAAGTACATCCTTCAAAGTCCCTAGTCGTGGGTGTATCGAGACGGGGCATCGATATACCAGAGTAGACTAGCGTGTACCTTCTCGACCCATACAGATGGGCGATGGATGATCCCATATCCATCGGTGTTTGACATCAGAGATGATATACGGGTGCTCAGTAGAGACTGGGTACACTGGACGGACTCGCCGAGAACTCCCAGATGGTATTATACCTTACGTCAGATGGCAGTTCTCAGGTGACACTGGTACAGAGTAGTCTGTTGACCCGAGATCGTCATAGAGTCTTGTGTGGTTCCCACTGTGCTTTGATTTCCACCTTACCACGTCCAAGAGGGCGTGCAAAACGGTGGCTTTTGGGTACAGTCCCGAATCACATGGAGGCAATGAGCGATAGGAGGTGATTCGTCTCTCCCGGTATAGGGAGTTGATGTTGCACTGTGTTCGATTGGCTATAACAGGAAGTCCTTGGCCAGGGCTGATCAGATAATTGCTGGTAAGTGTTACCAGTAGTTTCTCGACCCGTTATGAGCCTCATATCGACACGACTTATCGAGCTATTGGGGTCTGACGTTTACCACCCCTAGGCAAGATATGCGACATATCAGACGATCAGACCGGACTGTATGGTAGTGTTACTGGTTGGATTCACTGGAGTGTGAGCGAGCTTGCTCGTCGATCTTTTGATCGCTCAATACCCGGGTGGCCATTACGTTTAGCAGACCGCTTGCGGCTTGAGGGTGTTCGATATGATCATCACTTGCTGCCGGCGTATTGACGAGTCTTTAGAGTCCTACACAGAGGTTTCCTGGCTCAAGCGAAACGAAATAGGAGCGCATATGAGATATGTGCGGGACCGAGAATAATGCATGTATGTGATACCGTATTTCATTCTCGCGATGAATGTATCGATTGGTTGTATGCGATATAACCTAGTTATCGAATCAAGTATTGATTCGATAAGCCGATACATAGGATACTAGTCGGTTATATGCAATATGACCGGATCGTTAAATCAAGTGTTGATTTAATGATTTAATGTATAATTATATATTTGATATATTACTTTGCATTAACTAGTATCGGTTCACTTTAAATGGATTTTCTCACTCGCTTGTGCACATTGTATATTCGATATAGTTTTGTGCACTTGATTGTATCATATTTGATGATACATGCAAAATTGGTTAAGTGTAAAGATTGAACCTTGGTTATATGAATGGTTAGGGTTATGATTACTTATTCATTTATTTATTTATTGGTTTTGGAAAATAAAAGCATAAAGAGAAAAAACAAAATGGTTTTCTTTCATTCTTTCTTTCATGAAGCTTCATGAAGCTTTTGACCAAGTGGCCATTTTGTCTTCTTCTTTAACCCTAACCACTCACATAAACTCTAGTTAGCTCTCTACACTTAACTATTGTTTGATTATGATAAGAATGATTATTCTTTTCTATTCTAAAATAACTTATCATATTTATTCCATCTTCTTCTTCATCTTCTTCAAAAAAGAAGGAAAGCTTGCTTCATCAATGGTGATTGATGAAAACAAGTGAGAAATCCAATTCTAAAGTGAACCCACTTCCTATTTCTTCATCCTCTACCTCTTGCCAAGTAGTAGAGTGTGTTTTCTTCACAAGTTTCTTGACTTGGTGAAGTTGGAGCTTGATCTAGTGATGCCTCGACGTAGATCATCTTCGGCACGTCGTCGATGACCTAGCCCGCTTCTTCTCCGATGAAGCCGACGCTAGAGCCCGGGATTGCATGAGGACAGCGGAGAGGACATCATCACGGAGCCGTGGAGGTGGAGGATCGGATCTACAAAGGTTGTATTTCCCTATTCTTGTAGTTAAGTGTTAACTAGTTTGCTTTGTCGCCTAAAATTCTAGCCAACGATCTCGTAAGGGTTTCTCGGCACCGTTAAAATTGTAATTTGGCATGGTTGATGCCTTGTGAGACCTCTAGTGTGTGCCTAGGAACCCTACAGTGGTATCAGAGCCTAGCTAGAGCCTTAGGCGAAGATTAGACAGAGTTTGTAACCCGAACGAACCGAAACCCTAACACAAACCATGCTCTCTGGACTTTTTCCAAAAACAGGGTTTTTTCCAGATTAAAAATTCGTAAAAAATTCAGCAGGGAATTCTAAGAATTACGACGCAAAAATTTATTCATGAATAGTGTAAACGGCGGCTGAACCGCGGCAGAAGCCTGGCTTCTGCGGCGGTTCCGCGGCAACATGGTGACGTCATCCTCCCCTTTTTGCACAGTAATTCATGTTTTCAGATGCTGAGTTTTCTGGGAATTTTTAAAATTTATTCAAGAGTTGAATTTTCTGGAGTTGTTTTGGGGATTCGGTGTTTCGATCGGGGTATCAAATTTTGTCTATTTGGCTTTACGGATAATTTTAGAATATGTTAAAAAGTTCGACCGGATATAAATACCCAATTTTTCCCCTGCCGGGAAATTTCCAAGTGTTGGATTTTTCCGTAGTTTAAAGACGTTCTAAGTAGTGCAAGTAACTCGATGGACCCTCTAGATGACAACAAACCTTAACTCGATTATGTGACCGTCCTGAACTGCCCTTTGAACCTTCGGGTTTGGGGCAGTACGGCGTGCCACATGTGAGGCGTTGGCTTGACCCTTCTACGGCTGGACCGTTGGTACTGAGGCACGAACTGAATGTTTTTAGACTTGTTTCATGTGTTGATCTGTATCGGGAAAACTTGGGTGTTTGAATGTTCGATCGGAAAGTTTAACATTTTCTAATTATCCGGAATGTGATACAATAATTGGAATTCACAATAAGTTATGAGATAACTGAATGAATGTTATAAACATAGCAGTTTAGTCTCACTTGATCGGTTGCCACGGAATTTTGATATGATAAAAAGTCCGTCGCAATCACGTAGCGTACGCGGATACTCGCCGGGTAAACTTAATAGACAGCCTCACTCCATAGCCCCGACCAAGTGACTGTAGGAGAACCCCGTCGCCGAAAGCATCCGTCCGGGTGCTCGCGGCAGCGGTGTTCCGCCTTGGTGCACTTCGTCGATGGTATCGGGGGTGCGGCCGCCTACTGAAGTTTGCGACGAGCATTCGATCAGGATGTCGGGAATCTTGTTGAATTGCCCGACTTGATATTGAAAAGTGTTTTCGATTTTGAGACTAAAATGCGGGGTTTATAATTGTTAGGCATGTGATGTCTAAGTAATTCATTTGGTCAGGCATGCGATGTCTGAGATGGTTGCGGATTCCAACTGTTGTAGTTTTACACTTTCTTTTCTGTGACCGTAAGTGTAATATGTGATATCGCCGGTTTTCGTTGCTATATGTCAACGACAATTGGGATGCGCATATTTACTTACGTTGATGACATGTGATGTTATGTGTTGCTGGATATGTTATATTGGATCGTCGTGTTTGAATAGCCGGGAGGTTTTTATGTGAGATGAGTGTTTTTCATTTTCATTCATGTAAAAACTTGTATGTAATATTCTTTTATTGGGGCACTTCCAGGTTGCGGAAGTTGTCACCATTTGTATATTATTTACTTTTCCGCAGTAGGATAGACCCAAGGAGGAGGGCACAAGTAACCGGGTTCTGGAGTCCAGTGGGAGACAAACTCGAGGAGTCGAGTCCGGGTCTCCTAACTCTAGAATTGGTAGGGTTGCTTGCCGCTCTCGTAGGGGTCTAGGGGTGTGGGTTTGGCTATTCATCGCGACCGTGGAATCCGTGTTTTATACTGGCTCGTATTAAAAACACGGACGTCCTAGTATATCCAATATTTCATATGATTCTTCTGCTGCGATATCTGTGATGTGATCATGTGTTGTTCTGTGATAGATACAATATATAGTATATATGATATATTATATAGGCGTTACTTATGTTTTACACCCGCGCTAGCCCTGCCCTGCTCTGCCGTTAGTTACCTAACCTAACGGTGCACGAGGGGACATCGAGGCGAATGCGGATGGCATAAGTGTACGTCGTATTTATCTGTGATGTTTAGGTGCATAAATGATGGGACTTCATTAATATGATTAATGAAATAAAAGAAACCTAAGATGTTGTAGAATCGAATTTCAAAATAAAACAGGTAGCTACAGTTCTTGCTTTGCACAGCGGTATATATGATATATCCTGCACCTTATTCGATAAGGAAAGGACCGAGATCCCTTCACCGGGAGTGACTCCTTTAGCAACAACTGGCAGATGCTACACACTCGGTTTGTCTTTTGATAGCTTTTAAGAGTTTTTGCTTTGCACAACGATATATATGATATATCCCGCACCTCATTCGATAAGGAAAGGACCGACGATCCCTTCACCGGGAGTGACTCCTTTAGCAAAACTAGAAAAGCCTCAAAAGCACTCCATTTTTAAAATCATTTGATTCTACAACGATATCGAGTTCATTACGCAATAGGTTTTCAGAAAAACCTGTCGTAGCCCTCCGTCATTTCAGATAAGTCCTATTTAGTATTCGTGCTACGTTTGTTGACCTCCGTCAAGGCGTAGTGTGCGGTAGCTAACTAGTATTTATCTGCTTATGCATATGATGCAGATTGGATTAGGGTAGTCGTGCGGCCTTGTTGACCTCCGTCAAGGGTCATGCGGGTGGGTTTAATTCGATCAAGAAATGACGGGTTGAACTTGACTAGTAGCCTATGGTTTGTTGACCTCCGTCAAGGTCATAGGGTGCTAGGGGCAAAATATTATCGGGAATTTCAAGTGTTGAAATTTGCAATGAGATTGCATACCTTCTATGAGATAGTTGGATCCCGATACCCGCTGCGAGTAAGAGTTACTCCTGGGAGAGTTTTACACATTAGAATTAGCCGATCAAGTAGGTGTCTAGAAAGGTGTTAACGAGGTTAAGCCTCTGGGAAAACGAGGTTTACATTAATTAGGTTCGTGCGAAAGCACGGGGGACCTCCCTCAAAGTACCGACACTGGCCTGGCTGAAAGATTGGCGAACTTGTAGTGTGTAATTAATCCCGGCTAGTCTTTCCTTTTAGGGTTTGAAGGAAGATTTGATAAAAAGCAGTGGGAGCCATCCTGATTAGATAAAATAATAACCAATCTATTCTTGCAAGAGCGCACGCTGAGTGTTTTCTTCTCTCTCTCCTGGTAGCGACCATATCACGCCTTAATCAAGATAATAATACGGATTATTGACCGAACCCGCTTGTTATACTGAGCTGGGGAACGTTGGTCCCGCTCCAACTTATAATTGTTATAAGACAGAGCAGGAAATTGGGGAATACCAGATTTCCCGTGCCGCCCAAACGAAGAGAGTGCATGCTGATGCATCATCTTCGGGTGTGTTCATTACAAAGAACTGTTTCTCAGTATCCTCTGCATCCTGAGTATATGATACTGGATCAGGATCCCAGATATGTAATCTGGTACATAGGGCTACAAAAGGGTAGAAAAACTGAGATCGGGTGATAAGTTTCATGAGGCAGAAAACGGGGCAAGTGTTGCAGCCAAGTTTGTTGGTCACTGTCACCCTGTATTGTAATACATTGATTCTGAACGAATGTTATTAGATACCGAACCTGATATACAAAATCAAATCTGTCTCTTTATTAGTAAAGAAACGATAAAATTTTGTGTTGTTGGATAATGTTTTGTACATTTCCTATATCAAAAGTTGATCGGTTCAGACACGTTATCTAAAAGCGTTGATGTTCTAAATCAAACTACAGTTCTTAGTATATGGAACACACACAAGAGGAAGAGTTCAGAAATGAACGGATCCTTCTTGAGGTATTGTAGACTAGGTCATATCAATGCGACCCGACTAGCTGAAGTTACATTTAGATGCATATTTAAATCAGTTTGAATTTGCATCTTATGAAACTTGCCAGTCATGTCACAAAGATAAGATGACCATAGCTCTGTTTAATGGAAGCAGAGAAAGAGTTAGTAAACTCTTGGGATGATACATGTTGATGTATGTAGGTCCCCAGTCTACACATGCCAAGACCGGTTCTTTGTACTTCATTACATTCTCTGATAATCTCTTTAGATTCAGACATATGTTCCTGTTGAAACATAAGTCCGAACCTTTTGAGATATTTACAGAATATGATTTAGAAGTAGAGAACCAAAATATGGGTATAAGTATTATGTCCTTTGATGTGATCGAGGAGGAGAATACTTGTGCATGGAATTCCTGGACTATTCTAAAGGAGAATGAGATTCTCTCTCAGAATTACTCCTCCGTATACACCATAGCACGATGGTATATCGGGGCGGAGCAGAAACACCCTATATGATAAGGTGTGCTCTATGATGAGTACTACTGAGTTACTTATTTCCTTATGGGAGTTATGCACTTGAGAAGCTGCATACCTATTGAATAAGGGTTCAGATCAAATCAGTAGCCTACCACTTCATATGTGATATGGAAAGGGAAGAGCCCATCTCTTAAGCTAGTTAAGATTTGGGGTTGTCCGACCAATGTCTAAAAGAAAAATCCGGACAAGCTCGAGACAACGTCTGTTATGTACAACTGGAAATGTTCCAGCTATACAAACTACAGCTAATGATTTGACAGAACCAAAGGATTCAGTAGATTCCAATGAACCTCAGCCTCTCCGCCGATCTAGTAAGGTTCCTCACCCACCTGAGAGTTACTTCGGTTTCTCTATGACAGTGGGAGCGAGGATTACATCATGAGATGATGACCCAACTAGTTTCGAGCTGGCCATCAGGAGTGAGACTCTGTAAGAATGGCTGGATGTTTATCGATCTGAGATGGAATCCTTATACACCAACAAAGTATGGACTTTGGTTGCTATATCTGAAGGGTTAAATCGCCATCAGGAGCAAGTATATCTTGAGAAGATTACTTGGTGTATATGGAAAGGTTGAGACTTTCAAAGCTAGACTTGTTAAAGGTTTTCATCATCAACCAGGCGTGGATAGTGGTGAAACCTTTTCAAGTAGCTATGCTTAAGTCCATCCAGATCCTACTTGCCACGGCTACATACCATGACTACGATATCTGGTGGTTGGGTGTCATGACTGCTTTTCTAAATGATGTTTTAGAAGAGTGCGTCTATAAGTACACAGCCAGAGGGCCTCGTAGACAGTGGGAGCAGCGGAAACGTGTGCAAGATGCTTTATAGGATTAAAGCAGGCATCGCGGAGTTGGAACATCTGTTTTGATGGATTAGTCAAAGAGTTTGATATCATCAAAATGGTAGATGAACCTTGTATAAACAAAAAGGTAGTAGGGAGTATGGTGGTGATCCTCGTAGAGTACGTGGATGACATACTCTTGATAGGGAAGGAGTTTCCTATGCTACGCTCGATCAATCTCCGCTTATCACAAGGATTCTCCATATAGGATCAAAATGATACCTCCTAAATCCTGAGTTTTGGATCTATGAGATAGATTTAATTGGATGTTAGGATTCTCACTAGTTGTAGTGAGATGGTATCAATCGATCCTGGGGAGAATCACTGGAAGGGTTCCAGGGTGATAAAGACGACTGAATGTCAGTAGCAGGCATTGCCTTTACCCTCAGTAAAGGGACGGTATGTTGGAAGAGTTCCAAGCTAGATACCGTGACATACTAGACGATAAAGGCAGGATACATCGCTACTAAAGATGCTACCAAAGAAGCTGTTTGGGTGTATATTGGTTCATGAGATGAACTATGTTCCTCCCATTGTGTGACAATGGAGTTGTGGCTTATGCCAAGGAATGCAGGTCCCATCAGTGATCCAGACATATTCTAAGGCAGTATCACCTGATCATGGAGATGGTTGATCTCTAAGGGATCGAGGTTAGGAGAGTAGACTCAGAGGACAACACGGCGGATCCACTCACGAAGGCCTATTCCCAGAGAGAGACTTTTATGGGATGGTTGAGTATGAGATACTACAACCACTGCTACAGATGGCCCTAGTGCAAGTGGGAGATTGTTAGTTATATGTATGCCCTAGAGGCCATTACTGTACATAGGATGTATATTGTAGTGGATGCTGGGACATATATAGGGAGGACTTTCTTGCTCGACATGATAGTATGCTATCTGGTTACTCTTTACCTTAACGTGTGCTCAGATTGTCTCTCTATTACATGTTGGTAAAGCCCTTAGGATGTGTACTTGACTACCTGGACTGTGATGCGGATCATACTAGTGGGGACATGGTAGTCCATAAGTACATCCTTCAAAGTCCCTAGTCGTGGGTGTATCGAGACGGGGCATCGATATACCAGAGTAGACTAGCGTGTACCTTCTCGACCCATACAGATGGGCGATGGATGATCCCATATCCATCGGTGTTTGACATCAGAGATGATATACGGGTGCTCAGTAAAGACTGGGTACACTGGACGGACTCGCCGAGAACTCCCAGATGGTATTATACCTTACGTCAGATGGCAGTTCTCAGGTGACATTGGTACAGAGTAGTCTGTTGACCCGAGATCGTCATAGAGTCTTGTGTGGTTCCCACTGTGCTTTGATTTCCACCTTACCACGTCCAAGAGGGCGTGGAAAACGGTGGCTTTTGGGTACAGTCCCGAATCACATGGAGGCAATGAGCGATAGGAGAGGATTCGTCTCTCCCGGTATAGGGAGTTGATGTTGCACTGTGTTCGATTGGCTATAACAGGAAGTTCCTGGCCAGGGCTGATCAGAGAATTGCTGGTAAGTGTTACCAGTAGTTTCTCGACCCGTTATGAGCCTCATATCGACACGACTTATCGAGCTATTGGGGTCTGACGTTTACCACCCCTAGGAAAGATATGCGACATATCAGACGATCAGACCGGACTGTACGGTAGTGTTACTGGTTGGATTCACTGGAGTGTGAGCGGGCTTGCTCGTCGATCTTCTGATCGCTCAATACCCGGGTGGCCGTTACGTTTAGCAGACCGCTTGCGGCTTGCGGGTGTTCGATATGATCATCACTTGCTGCCGGCGTATTGACGAGTCTTTAGAGTCCTACACAGAGGTTTCCTGGCTCAAGCGAAACGAAATAGGAGCGCATATGAGATATGTGCGGGACCGAGAATAATGCGTGTATGTGATACCGTATTTCATTCTCGCGATGAATGTATAGATTGGTTGTATGCGATATAACCTATTTATCGAATCAAGTATTGATTCGATAAGCCGATACATAGGATACTAGTCGGTTATATGCAATATGACCGGATCGTTAAATCAAGTGTTGATTTAATGATTTAATGTATAATTATATATTTGATATATTACTTTGCATTAACTAGTATCGGTTCACTTTAAATGGATTTTCTCACTCGCTTGTGCACATTGTATATTCGATATAGTTTTGTGCACTTGATTGTATCATGTTGGATGATACATGCAAAATTGGTTAAGTGTAAAGATTGAACCTTGGTTATATGAATGGTTAGGGTTATGATTACTTATTCATTTATTTATTTATTGGTTTTGGAAAATAAAAGCATAAAGAGAAAAAAAACAAAATGGTTTTCTTTTATTCTTTCTTTCATGAAGCTTGTTGAAGCTTCATGAAGCTTTTGACCAAGTGACCATTTTGTCTTCTTCTTTAACCCTAACCACTCACATAAACTCTAGTTAGCTCTCTACACTTAACTATGGTTTGATTATGATAAGAATGATTATTCTTTTCTATTCTTAAATAACTTATCATATTTATTCCATCTTCTTCTTCATCTTCTTCAAAAAAGAAGAAAAGCTTGCTTCATCAATGGTTCAAAAAAGAAGAAAATCCAATTCTAAAGTGAACCTACTTCCTATTTCTTCATCCTCTACCTCTTGCCAAGTAGTAGAGTGTGTTTTCTTCACAAGTTTCTTGACATGGTGAAGTTGGAGCTTGATCTAGTGATGCCTCGACGTAGATCATCTTCGGCACGTCGTCGATGACCTAGCCCGCTTCTTCTCCGATGAAGCCGACGCTAGAGCCCGGGATTGCATGAGGAAAGCGGAGAGGACTTCATCACGGAGCCATGGAGGTGGAGGACCGGATCTACAAAGGTTGTATTTCCGTATTCTTGTAGTTAAGTGTTAACTAGTTTGCTTTGTCGCCTAAAATTCTAGCCAACGATCTCGTAAGGGTTTCTCGGCACCGTTAAAATTGTAATTTGGCATGGTTGATGCCTTGTGAGACCTCTAGTGTGTGCCTAGGAACCCTACAGAAGGAAGTCACTAATCTGAGCATAAAAATAAGTCTGAAAAATAGTTTCTATTCTGGAAGCCGAACATTTGAATGTTGATACCCTATTATATGCACTTACACACGTCTTGAAACTCGGGATAGTAGAGGATACCTTGAAATGCTCTTGTCTAAAAGCCAAAGTATGAAGGAATTGACAAAAATGAAGAAAATATAAAAATGGTGAAAAGAAAAAAAAAATGAACACTGGTTTTGTATCGCCAAGGCAGCAATAAAAAA
The DNA here is from genome assembly GCA_030015575.1 of Agapanthus africanus. NCBI lineage: Eukaryota > Viridiplantae > Streptophyta > Magnoliopsida > Asparagales > Amaryllidaceae > Agapanthus > Agapanthus africanus. The sequence goes on along the minus strand of JASDDO010000016.1, from coordinate 37,232,551 downwards.
ATATAGCGAGGGTGCCTCTTCACCTAGTGCCCTAAGGCCAACTGGTCTGGGAGTCACTGCTAAGCCTTAGGTGGTGCAAGACGAGGAAAATATTATCACCTAATCAGCAAGCACATGAGTAATCGGTCGGTTAGCACCTCAAGAAGTATTAACGGTCGCATGAAAATGTGTGAGCAAATCTAAATATTCATCAAGTTAAAAAATACTGAGGTAGATGGACAAGAGTATGATAGCTTGAATTGAATTCTCCGAGTGTAGGGATGTCCATTACACACACGTAGGAGTATATGATCGATGTTCGGATGAAAGGTAGGAATGAAGAATAAAGACGATGTTTTATTGAGGGATGAAGTGATTTCTAACATTTTTTCATGACTATTAAGATAGGGCTCATGACAACTGAAAAACTAGTATAGTTGGAAACTCTTATTTTCAAAGTCTTTCTTTTATGGTTCTTATCTTTATATGTAAATTTCACCATCTCTCTTTTGTTATTGGATTTTGTGGGTGCAATCCGCTGAAAACCCTCAGGAGACAACACTCCTCCTACTAGGGACACCTAGAGGTTTAACGGCTTGTTGCACGTGCTCAGTGCAATCGTGTCTGCCTACGAAAGTGTGCTTAGTTTTCTCCTTTCTTTTTCTCCTCTTAAATAAACTAGTTTGCTCGGGACGATCAAAGATAAGTTTGGGGGTATTTGTTCAGATGAAAAAACTGCACATTTGTATTACATTTTTCCTATCATTTTTTATATTAAAAAAGGACTTTACTATAATATATTATACATATGAGGGTTTATGTGTAGAAACACTATTTTCCATGTGTTAATATATTTTAATTAGCATTTGGTAGAAAAATGTATGCAAATAAATTCATTGACCAAATTCTAGTAGAACTAAGTCTACTAAATATTATTTAAGATTATTGTGCAGAATTTTCTAAGTTGTTATGCAGAATATATCAAAGAAATCAAGCTGTTGAAGAAGACTTGCCTAATTAAGAAGAAAAACTTAGAGACCAAGTCTGGAAGCAACCGAGAGAAGATTTCTGAATTCTAAAGGTGCCTAGGATTGCCACATGTCACAAGAAGAAAGACCAAGAATTTTGATCAAGAGATCCTCACCTTTGAGCGCGGATCCGCCGCACTTCTAGGGAATTGGGAAGCAAGATTTTTTGGCATAAATCTATGAAGAATTTTATCAACTTTTCAACAATAAGATTCTGGCTTTGCACTATAAAAGGGCACCGAGAGCCTCTTGGAAAAGTTATCAAGCCGACGCGATCACGAAGCCCCAGACGCTCACGCATCCTGGCTGATCATCAACTGTTCGTCTACCTCCTTAGGAAAGATCGAGAAGCAACTAGTTTGTAATCATTTTCTATGGAATAAAGTGTTGATTGTTCAAGTTGATTAATAAAGGTAGTTATTTTATTTAATTCTTTTGCATTTTACATTATGTTTTCCCTCTCTGTCTTTTCATCTTCTTCTCCCAACATGCACGAGTAATTCTCCGCTTGTTAGGGTTCGTAGGATTAGGGTAGACTAATGGACGATGAAAATAATTAAACCCTTTTTAAGTCCTATAAAGTTTAGGAACTTTATCAAAAGAATCATTAACATCCTAATCGGGCGCGCTAGCAATTCTTTGCTAGTTCCGACCGCGATTAGAGATTAGATTAATGATTGTTTTGGTAAAGGCTAGATATGAACGGAGTTCCGTGTCGAGATAAAGGTTAAGAGTGGGATTCCATTTCCCTCCAGAAACCCTAATCTACACGCATCACCGTCGTTCTAGTTCTAAATCTATTAATGGATAAAAAGGGTAACTTTTAATTAATCATCCATAACTACTAAATCCTAACGAACCCTACAAGCCCTCTTATTATATTAATTACAACTTTAAAATAATCTAGATCTATATTTTACATTCTTGTTTAACGTAGATCTCGAAATCTTTCTATAAAATTCTTTATCCCTCCTCTCTTTCTCAACACATCTAAAGTAAAAGTAAAAGGTTCCACGTTTCCCTGAGGACGACCCGTACTCACCTCGGTCTAGCTACGCGCGACACCGTTCTGATTGCGGTTAACTACTAAACACAATTTTCACTACCAATCAACAACTTTGACCAAGTTCATTTGTTTTGTTAATTATCTTGATAAAACAATACCCTAATCTTAAACTTAATCTTGATATAATTCTCATACACACAACTTGTATGTATCATCAAACATGATACAAACATATGTACACAAATATATATCATATATACACTTATGCACAAACTAGTGAGAAAACAAATCTTAAGTGAACAATTACTAGTTAATGTAAAGTAATATATCAAATATATAATTATACATTAAATCATTAAATCGATACATGATTTAATAATCCGGTCATATCGCATATAACCGACTAATATCAAGTGTATCAATGTATCGAATCAACACTTGATTCGGTAACCCGGCTATATCTTATATAACCGTCCGATGATACAAATCGCGAGAATAGAATTCAGTATCACATACTGGTATTATTCTCGGTCCCGCACATATCTCATATGCGCTCCTATTTCGTTTCGCTTGAGCCAGGAAACCTCTTTGTAGGACTCTAAAGACTCGTCAATACACCGGCAGTAGGTGATGATCATATCAAACACCCACAAGCAGCAAGCGGTCTGCTAAACTTAACGGCCACCCGGGTATTGAGCGATCAGAAGATCAACGAGCAAGCCTGCTCACACTCCTGTGAATCCAACCAGTAACACTTACCGCACAGTCCGGTCTGTTCGTCTGATATGTCGCATATCTCGCCTAGGGGTGGTAAACGTCAGACCCCAGTAGCTTGATAAGTCATGCCGATGTAAGGTCCATAACAAGCGTGAAACTACTGATAACTCTTACCAGTATATCACTGCAACCCTGGCTAGGGATTTCCAGTTATGGCCAGTCGAGCATAGCGCAACATCAACCCCCAATACCGGGAGAGACGAATCCCCTCCTATCGCTCATTACCTCCATGTGAATCGGGACTGTACCCAAAAACCACCTGTTTGCACGACTCTGTAGAGCCGTGGTAGGGTGGAAATCAAAGTACAATGGGATACACACAAGACTCTATGACGATCTCGGGTCAACAGACTAAGCTGCGCCAGTGTCACCAGAGAACTGCCATCTGACGTGAGGTATAATACCATCTGCGAGTTCTCGGCGAGTCCGTTCAGTGTACCCAGTCTCCACTGAGCACCCGCATACCATCTCTGATGTCAAACACCAATGGATATGGGATCATCCATCGCCCATCACATGGGTCGAGAAGATATATGCTAGTCTACTCTGGAATATCGATGCCCCGTCTCGATATTCCCACGACTAGGAACATTGAAGGATGTACTCATGGACTACCCAGGCCCCACTACTACGATCTACATCATAGTCCTGCAAGTCGAGTACAGATCCTAAGGGCTTCATCAACATGTAACAGAGAGACAGAAAGTATACATGTTAAGATAAAGAGCAACCAGATAGCGTACTATCATGCCGAGCAAGAAAGTCCTACCTATATATGTCCCAGCATCCACTACAATATACATTCTATGTACAGTAATTGCCTCTAGGGCATACATATAACTAACAGGTATCACACAGGCTGTGAGTATGAGACATCGCAATAATTAGCCTTGAGTGCAAGTGGGAGATTGTTTTATATAGTGCCCTCAGAGTCAATTATTGGATCACAGGCACGTGATTACAATGATTGAGGGAGGACCTATCCCTGTAGGACAGTCTTACTCAAGATGATAGTATGCTATCTGGTTTATCTTTATCATCGTGTACTGCTTTAGGTGACCTTACAGATCGCTATTACACGTTGATAGAGCCCCTAGGATTCTTGCTTGACTGCCAGCAGTATGAGGGCGATCATATACGTGGGAGCTGGGGTCTATAAGCACATCCTTAAAAGGTCCCTAGTCGTGGGAGTTTCGAGACAGGGCATCGATACTCCAGAGTAGACTAGTGTATACAGTCGAGACCCCGACGAGGGGCGGTGGCCGGTCTCACAAGCCACTAGTGTCAGTTGGTTCACCTAAGATGTATACATGTGCTCATTGGGTTATGAGTACACCGGACAGAACTCGCCGGGAACCTGCTAGTTGGGATTATACCAGACGTCAGATAGCAGTTCCCTGGTGACATGTGTACAGGTTAGTTCATCGACGTGAGATCGTCATTTGTCTCGTGTGAGTTCCCAATGTGCTTTGATTACTACCCTACCACTCTCAAAGGAGACGTGCAAACAGGTTTTAGTTGGGTACAGTCCCGAGCCACATGGAGGCAGTGAGCGGATCTGCAGGGGTTCGTCTCTCCCGGTATTGGGGGTGAGGTCGCGCTGTGTCAAGGAGAGCCAGTACATGAAAGTCCTTGGCCAAGGCAAGAGATTTACTGGTAGGTATTCCAGTAGTATCTCAGGGTGTTCTGGGCTACACTTCGACACGACTTGTACCACTTTTGGGGGTCTGACTTTTACCAACCCCCTAGGCCCGCCATGCGATGCTCATAGATGAACGGACCGGACTGTATGGATATTGTCACTGACAGGCTCAGTAGGGTGTCAGGATGAGTTCGCTCATCGACGTCCCTTTTGGTCAATACCTGGTAGCCCGTTACGTATGGCTAATACCTCTGACGTGCTAGTGGTTAAATCCACAACCAACGTGTTGACGAGTCTTTAGAGTCCCCCACAGACAGTTACTCAAGTTTCGGGCGAAACGCTGTAGAGGCCGTATGGAGATATGGCAGGGTTCGATCAAATACGTGCGGTATTGTACGGATCAAGATCGGACGGATAATACTAGCGGGCTTTGGTTTAAGCCGGATCCTAGTATTGGACAGTGTAGATTTTGTCTCTTTGCATTTGTATTCGGTCGGAATACAAATGCGGGCATGTATATGTAGTCGCGGGGTTTTCCTGTAATTTATTACGGGATCAGTTTTCAGAAGTTGCCAGTTTGCATTCCGTTCCGGCCAGTTCCTTTGTTCCTTCCCGGCCGGACTTTTCCGTTGGAGGGGCTAATTTGCAAGTTCGCAAATTAGCATATTGTGGAGGGTTTATTTGCATTTGTGGCTTCATGATGGTTCATTCATCATGAGATTCTTTTTTGGTCTCTTCCATTGCATTTATTATGATGGGCTTTGATTTGAATGGGGGTGACCATTTCTTTTCTCATGTTGATACATATTCTTTCTTGCATTATTCCTTTTCTCCTCTCCATCATTTTTCCTTGTGTAGGGGCCGGCCACTTCAAGGGGAGAGGGAGAGAGTTTTCATTTGGGTGAGGGAAATTGATTCGTCACTTTTTAACTTGTTACAAAATTCCTCACCTCTCCAAAAAGTTCTTTTCTCTACATCAAATGACAACTTCATATACCCCAAAGAGACATAGCCTACTACACTATATCTATAGCACTTCTTGGGCACGTCGGCTCTCCAACTTCGTGCCCGAGTTGCCTCGGTCCAGAGGTGGGAGCCCGTAAAAGAACCCGGCGATGTGGTGCCCGTTTCGACGAGGAGGCGACGACCGGAGATTCCGCGAGGAGATCGGAGTGGAGGTGAAGACCGAAGGATACAGATCGCTCGGTATAGCTTCTCTACTCTTATTCCAGTTTGCTAGAGTTAGGCTAATGGCCCGATCCGGGGATTTTTATGCGCGGTGGTGCCGGTTTTCTAGTTTGAAAAGTTTTTCGTTTCCGCATTCCGGCATCGGATTGACGGCCGGGGCGCCGCCGTGCACTTACAATATATACATATACGGATGTGATATGGAATGACTTTGGATTAGTATAGTGTACTTAAAAGTTAGTGTTTAGTCGCGAACCATAGGGTAGCGATTTGCATACACGCACGCACATATACATACATTCATTTTATTTACCTGTGCGTATACACACACACACACACACACACACATGGGCATGGGACTATATATATATACATGTATTATAAGGATAGTACTTGGGATTAGAGATGAGTCGATTGAGATTGGGCTGGATGCCATGAGATCAGTGATATGACGTGGTTCGTATTATGAGATACGGCACGATGTTTAGCGGTTCCTTTAGGCGTGGAGTTTTCATACACACGCATGCTTATATATAGATGGTATCAGTATGTACTAGACGTAGATCAGTACCCCCAGATCATGAGGTAATGATAAGGATACCAAGTGAATAAAGAGATACATGTGATATTGACCCGTACCCAGATTTGAGATGCCGTACGATGGATTTACCGTACAAGCTATATTGATGATAGATCCGCACTCTTGGCTCGAGAATGTCATATTATATAGGGTATCGTATGGGATACCATTGAGGTGGGATCACCGATGATTATATATATATATATATATATATATATATATATATATATATGTATGTATGTATGTATCGACTCAGATTTAGGTGGTTTCCTTACCTTTTGATTAGACTGTTAGTTAGACCTGTAGTTTACTGTATGGCTCATATTATTTATTGCATTTTCATTATTGTTGTGTTTATTATTCAGCTCCCGCATATAATTGCTGTTCGCATCGCTTCGCATGCTTATATTGTGTTTTCATATGTTGTATCGAAATCATGCTGTCAGGACACCAGCACTATTACCGATGATGCGTATGTTCCACATACACTTACTTTCCGTCTCACACACATCATCATCGGTAATTGCCATGCCACGTACACTTTAGAGAATATTATTTCATTGACATAGATTGCTAGTTGATAGTTTCGACATGGTATTATTGTACTTGTTTTTATATGCTAGTTTAGACGTTGCATTTATTACTTTCTATTTCATGCATAGTATTATTCACTGTCATGCATTGTTATATAGGTCCAGTCCGGATTGCCGGAGCCCAATGCTTTTAAATTCATTGTTATTTATTCTCGAGATTTGGGTTTTCCATGAGATTTATGGATTTGGAGAAACCGCAAGATTTTATAAAACTGATTATCATTTTAAAATGAAAGTTGCGGTCTTCTCATGATATGGTTTGAGATTGTTCACCTTGAGTTTTCTCGGCTCTTGAGCGATATCATACACCCAATTCGAGGAGGAGTAGGAACCGTCTATGAGCGTATGGTGGACCGGTGCGGTACCTCGGGGAAAGAAGATCGTAGTTGATCGGCGTTGAGCCTTTGACAGGGGAGCATTGCTGACCGGTGATTTTATTGAGACTCGTCGGATATCCGGAGGATACCGATCTGAGTTGGGCCAGTCCGGATAGCCGGAGCCCAGGGGCCAGTCTGGATAGCCGGAGCCCCAGATATTGATATTGAGGTATTGAGATATTAAGATATGGGCCAGTCTGGATAGCCGGAGCCCGAGATATTTCGATATTGGGATTTATATTTTGTGTCGATACTAGACACTGATTTATGTTGATTTCATTGATGATACCTCATTTTATATAAACAGAAATTTCACTAAAACAAGAAAACAGTTTCTTCATTTACATGTATTCTGTTTTCATTACATTACATTCATACCTCATACACATGATATATTGCTACCTGAGGCACTGACACGAGCACATGGGATTACACTTATGTATAGTTGTTTACCCTTGCCACCTTTTCATGCTTCAGACTTTATCATTTTGAGGTTATATATTATTGATTGTATTGACCTAGGATTTAGTCATACATACGATTTCTGCTCGGTGATGTTTTCTACTCACGAGTTGGCAACTCAACCCCGTTGTGCCATAGTTTTTTGCAGGTTTTGCCGTACAGGTTTCGTTACGGCTTTGCTGGCACACTGCTTCCATTTCGGGTGATTGCTTTGGTAGGTGGGTTCACTTGCATCGTGACCACCATTGTATTTTATTTTATTCAGTTGTATCTAGAAACTCCATCAACCAAACTTGTATATTTATAGACTTAGATGGCCAGAGTTGTATATTCTTCCGACCTTATAGTCGCGCGTTGTATTATTATGGTTTTCATTGATGTTATGAGTTTCCTGTTGAGTTTTGATCCTCGCCCTTCGGCGTTGAATATTATATCGCTTGCGTGGTTGTGGCCGTCAATTGACGAAGAGCTAGCTCCCGCTTGGGGATGCCTTTTATCATTATATATGCTTTTATCATGTTGTACCCCGTCCGGGGCCAGTGTTTACAATGGAAACTCTGCCGAAATTTTTAGAAAATACTTGATGTTTTAAAAACGCATAATCTGGCTTATGCTATTAAAACCACTCGTTTTAAAATAAGTTTCTTCTTACCTAAAATGGTTTTAGATTTCTGGGTTTTGGCTTACTTGAATTAGATGGTGTCCTATAGACTTCATATGATTCAAGGGCTAGTCACGTGCCATTTCGGGTCGTGACATGCACCATGCCAAGACCCATGCTCACACTTTCCACTTATCAATAATATTAAACATTTATAAAACAAAACCCTAAATGTTTAATACTATAAAAAGAAATGGCATCTTCAAAAGTAATCTTGTAACGAATTACAAGAATACCCCTCATCTGTATATACATATTTGCATCCGTATTCCGACTGAATACGAATACAAAGAGATGAAAATAATACAACAATATAATACTAGATTCCGGCTTAAACCAAAGCCCACTAGTATTATCTGTCCGATCATGATCCGTGCACAAGTGCACGTATATGATCGAACCCTGCCATAAAACCATACGGCCTCTTCAACGTTTCACCCGAACTTGGAAAACTCTCTGTATGGGACTCTAAAGACTCGTCAATAGCTGACAGTGGGTTTAACTACAAGCACGTTAGTGGCACTAGCTGTATGTAATGGCTGCGTAGGTATTGAGTGAAAGGGAGGCTGACGAGCGAACTCATCCTGAAACCCTACTGAGCCTGTCAATGACAATATCCGTACAGTCCGGTCCGTTCGTCTATGAGTATCGCATATCGGGTCGAGGGGTGGATAAAGTCAGACCCCTAATAACGTAATATTTAGTGTCGGTATGAAGCTCATCACCACCTGAGAAACTACTGATCCGAATTAATAATTCTTGACTACCTTGGCCAAGGATTTCTAGTGATGGCCACCCGTGCACACCGCGACCTCTACCCCCAACACCTGAAAAGACGAATCCCCTGACGATCCGCTCACTGCCTCCATATGGCTCGGGACTGTACCCAACTAAAACCTGTTTGCACGACTCCTTTGAGCCGTGGTAGGGTAGTAATCAAAGCACAGTGAGAACTCACACGAGGCAAATGACAATATCAGGTCGATAGAATAACCTGTATACATATCACCTTGTGGGGTTGCTAGGCACGCGCACAAGGGTCTACGAGGCATCAACCATGCCCGATTAAAATTTTAGCCGTGCCGAACAACCCGAATACGGATCTTTAAACTAGGGTTTAGGCGAAAACGAACATGTTAAACGCTTTAACACTAAGTGAGAGGGATTACAACCTTTGTAGATCCGGTCCTTCACTTCTTAAGCTCCGTGTTGAGGTCCCTTCGCTGCGATCTTCGTGTTCCCGACTCTCGAGAGGCTTCACGAAGAGAATGATGCAACCTTTGCTTCCGATCTTCGATACAAAGATGATCTACCTTGAAGTTTCGTTAACACAAGCTAACACTCATGAAATGATGTGAACACCCTCATCTAAATGGCAAGGATAGATGAGGATGATGAAGTAGGATTTTTACTCTCATTTATAATCTTTTTCTCACTCACTTTCATCACAAAAGAAAGCTTTTTCATGAAGAAGCTCAAGCAAGAAGAAGAAGAATGAAGATGATCAATATGATAGAATTCCTTTTGTGATGAATAATGCAAAGGAGATAATGATCAATAATGCAACCATGGTTGACTAAACCTTTGTAGAGAATTAACCAAGGCTAGGGTTTGGGTTAGGTTAAGAATGAGTCACTTGAAAATATCTTTCACAAAACAAAACCAAAACCTTCTAGAATCATCTAGAAAGCTTAACCCTAATCCAAACCCTAATCATGTTTAAACTCCACTAAACATGTTGCATTAGTTATCATATCATGTTAAAATATTATATATCACATATATAATATTTATTGTAACCAAATAAAATAATACATTTAACATATATCGCATATATATCAATGTATTACCCGAGTGAGAAAAAGAATCTTTTAGTGAGCTAATATTAGTTAATGTAATTTAATATATCATATATATTATTATACATTAAATTATCGAATCAACACTTGATCCGACAATCCGGCTATATCGCATATAACCGACTAATATTTATCCGTACCGATTCATCAAATCAACACTTGATCCGATGACCCGGCTGATATCAAATATCGCGAGAATGGAATACGGTATCTCATATCGTATTATCCTCGGTCCTGCACATATCACATATGTGCTCCTACTCCGTTTTGCCTGAGCCAAGAAACCTCTGTGTAAGACTCTAAAGAATCGTCAATACGCCGGCTGTAGGTGATGATCATATCAAACACCCACAAGCTGCAAGCGGTCAGCTAAACGTAACAGCCATCCAGGTATTGAGCGCTCAGAAGATCAACAAGCAATCCTGTACATTCTCCTGTGAATCCAAACAGTAACACTCCCGTACAGTCCGGTCTCGTCGTCTGATATGTCGCATATCTCGCCTAGGGGTGGTAAACGTCAGACCCCAGTAGCTCGATAAGTCGTGTCGATATGAGGTTTATAACAGTTCGAGAAACTACTGATAACACTTACCAGTACATCTCAGCAACCCTGGCCAGGGATTTCCGGTTATAGCCAATCGAACACAGCACAACATCAACTCCCTATACCAGGAGAGACGAATCCTCTCCTATCGCTCATTGCTTCCATGTGATTCGGGACTCTACCCAAAAGCCACCTTTTTGCATGCCCTCTTGGACGTGGTATGATGGAAATCAAAGCACAGTGGGAATCACACAAGACTCTATGACGATCTCGGGTCAACAGACTACTCTGTACCAGTGTCACCGGAGAACTGCCATCTGACGTGAGGTATAATACCATCTGGGAGTTCTCGGCGAGTCCGTCCAGTGTACCCAGTCTCCACTGAGCACCCGTACACCATCCTTGATGTCAAACACCTATGGATATGGGATCATCCATCGCCCATCATATAGGTCAAGATGCGTATACGCTAGTCTACTCTGGTGCATCGATGCCCTGTCTCGATACACCCTCGACTAGGAACAGTTATAGGATGTACTCGTCGACTACCGTGGCCCCACTAGTATGATCTCATCATAGTCCCAGTAGCCGAGTACATATCCTAAGGGCTTTATCTACATGCAACATAGAGACAATCAGAGTACATATTAAGATAAAGTACAACCAGATAGCATACTATCATGTCGAGCAAGAAAGTCCTCCCTATATATGTCCTAGCATCCATTACAATATACATCGTATGTACAGTAATGGCCTCTAGGGCATACATATAACTAACAATCTCCCACTTGCACTAGGGCCATCTGTTATGGTATCGCATACCCAACAATTAGCTGCGGTTGAAGTATCTCATACTCAACCATCCCATAAAAGTCTCTACTGGGAAAAAGGCCTTCGTGAGTGGATCCGCGCTGTTGTCCTCTGTGTCTACTCTCCTAACCTCGATCTCCCTGGAGATCAACCATCTCCATGATCAGGTGATACTGCCTAAGAATTATATCTGGATTTCTGATGGGACGGTAGTTCCTTGGCAAATGCCACAACTCTATTGTCACACAATGGTAGGAATGAAGTTCATCTTATGAACTTATATATATCCAGACTGCCTCTTTGGTAGCATCCTTGGTAACGATGTATCTTGCCTTTAATCGTCTAGTATGTCACGGTATCTAGCTTGGAACTCTTCAAACATACCGTCCCTCCACTGAGGGTAAAGAAAATGCCTGCGATTGACATTCAGTCGTCCTTATCACCCTGGAACCTTTCCAGTGATTCTCCCCAGGATAGATTTATACCGTCTTACTACAACTAGTGAGTATCCTAACATCCAATTAGATCTATCTCATAGATCCAAAACCCAGGATTTAGGAGGTATCATTTTGATCCTATATGGAGAATCCTTGTTATAAGCGGAGATTGACCGAGCGTAGCATAGGAAACTCCTTCCCTATCAAGCGTATGTCATCCACGTACTCTACGAGGATCACCACCATACTCTCTACTACCTTTTTGTATATACAAGGTTCATCTACCATTTTGATGAAGTCAAACACTTTGACTACCACATCAAAACAGATGTTCCAACTCCGCGATGCCTGTTTTATCATATAAAACATCTTGTACACGTTTCCGCTGCTCCCACTGTCTACGAAGCCCTCTGGCTATGTACTTATAGACTTTCTCTTCTAAAATATCATTTAGAAAAGCAGTCATGACACCCAACCACCAGATATCGTAGTCATGGTATGTAGCCGTGGCAAGTAGGATCTGGATGGACTTAAGCATAGCTTTGAAAGTCTTAACTTTTCCATGTACACCAAGTAATCTTCTCAAGATATACTCGCTCCTGATGGGTATTTAACCCTTCAGATAAAACAACCAAAGTCCATACTTTGTTGGTGTATAAGGATTCCATTTCAGATCGCTAAGCATCCAGCCATTCTTACAAAGTCTCACTCCTGATGGCCAGCTCGAAACTAGTTGGGTCATCATCTCATGATGCAATCCTCGCTCCCACTGTCATAGAGAAACCGAAGTATCTCTCAGGTCGGTGAGGAACCCTACTAGATCGGCGGAGAGGCTGAGGTTCGTTGGAAACTATTGAATCCTTTGGTTCTACCAAATTATCAGCTGCAGTTTGTATAGCTGGAACCTTTCCTGTTCTACATAACAGACATTGCCTCGAGCTTGTCCGGATTTTGCCTTTTATACATAGGCCGGACAACCCCAAATCTTAACTAACTTAAGATATGGGCTCTTCCCTTTCCATATCACATATGAAGTAGTAGGCAACTGATTTGATTTGAACCCTATTCAATAGGTATGCAGCTTCTCAAGTGCATAACTCCCAAAAGGAAATAAGAAACTCAGTAGTACTCATCATAGAGCACACCATATCACATAGGGTGTTATTGCACCGCCCCGATACACCGACCTGCTGTGGTGTATACGGAGGAGTAATGCTGAGAGAGAATCTCATTCTCCTTTAGAATAGTCCAGGAATTCCATGCTCAACTATTCTCCTCCTTGATCACATCAAAGAACATAATACTTTTACCCGTATTTTGGTTCTCTCATTCTAACTTATATTCTGTGAATACCTCAAAAGCTTCGGACTTGTGTTTCAACAGGAACATATGTCTGAATCTTGAGAGATCATCAGAGAATGTAATGAAGTACAAAGAACCGGTCCTGGCATATGTAGACAGGGGACTTTCATACATCATCATGTATCAATCCCAAGAGTTCACTAACTCTTTCTCTGTTTCCAATAAACAGAGCTGTGGTCATCTTATCTTTGTGACATGACCGGCAAGTTTCACAAGATGTAAATTCAAACTAATTTAAATATGCATCTATATGTAACTTAGCTAGTCGGGTCGCATTGATATGACCTAGTCTACAATACCTCAAGAAGGATTCGTTCATTTCTGAACTCTTCCTCTTGTGTGTGTTCCGTATACTAAGAACTGTAGTTTGATTTAGAACATCAATGCTTTTAGATAGTGTGCCTAAACCGATCAACTCTTAATATAGGAAATGTTCAAAACATTATCCAATCAATACAAAATTATATCCTTTCTTTACTAATAAAGAGACTGATATGATGTTGTATATCAGGTTCGGTATCTAATAACATTCGTTCAGAATAAATGTATTCTGGTAATACAGGGTGATAGTGACCAACAGACTTGGCTGCAACACTTGCACCGTTTTCTGTCTCATGAAACTTATCACCCGTTCTCAGTTCTCTACCTATCTGTAGCCCATGTAACAGATTACATATGCGGGATCCTGATCTGGTATCACATACCCAGGACGTAAAGGAAACTGAGAAACGGTTCTTTGTAATGAACACACCCGAAGATGATGCATCAACATGCACTTTCTTCGTTTGGGCGGCACGGGAAATCTGGTATTCCCCAATTTCCTGCTCTGTCTTATAACAATTATATGTTGGAGCGGGACCAACGTTCCCAAGCTCAGTATAACAAGCGGGTTCGGTCAATATATCCGTATTATTATCTTGATTAAGGCGTGATATGGTCGCTACCTGGAGAGAGAGAGAAGAAGACACTCAGCGTATGCTCTTGAAAGATTAGATTGGTTATCTAATATATCTAATCAGGATGTCTCCCACTGTTTTAATCAAATCTTCCTTCAAACCCTAAAAGGAAAGGCTAGCCGGGATTAATTACACGCTACAAGTTCGCCAATCTTTCAGCCAGGCCAGTGTCGGTACTTTGAGGGAGGTCCCCCGTGCTTTCGCACGAACCTAATTAAAGTAAACCTCGTTTTCCCAGAGGCGTAACCCCGTTAACACCTTTCTAGACACCTACTTGATCGGCTAATTGTAATGTATAAAACTCTCCCAGGAGTAACTCTTACTCGCAGCGGGTATCGGGATCCAACTATCTCATAGAAGGTATGCAATCTCATTGCAAATTTCAACACTTGAAATTCCCGATAATTTTGCCCCAAGCGATCTATGACCTTGACTGAGTCAACAAACCATAGACCGCAAGTAAAGTTCAACCCGTCATTTCCCGATTGAATTAAACCCACCCGCACGACCCTTAACTGAGTCAACAAGGCCGCACGACTACCCTAATCCAATCGCATCATATGCTTTGCATATAAGCACTAATCAGCTACCGCACACTACGCCTTGACTGAGTCAACAAACGCAGCACGAATACTAACTATTACTTATCTGAAATGACGGAGGGCTACGACAGGTTTTTAAGAAAACCCTTTGCGTAATGAACTTTATATCGTTGTAGAATCGAGTGATTTTTAAATGGAGTGTTTTTAGGCTTTTCTAGTTTTGCTAAAGGGGTCACTCCCGGTGAAGGGATCGTCGGCCCTTTCCTCATCGAATAAGGTGCAGGATATTTCACAAATATCACTATGCAAAGTAGAAACTATAAAAGCAATCAAAAGACAAACCGAGGGTTGTAGCATCTGCCAGTTATTGCTAAAGGAGTCACTCCCGGTGAAGGGATCTCGGTCCTTTCCTTATCGAATAAGGTGCTGGATGTTCTACAAGGAACACCGCTATGCAAAGCAAGAACTAGAGCTACCAGTTTTTAAACAAGTTTCTACAACATCTTAGGTTTCTTTTATTTCATTAATCTCATTAATGAAGTCCCATTTTATTATGCTTCATAAGCATCACATTTGAAAACGAAATCTGCAATATAACATATATCTAATATATATAATTCGTCTCAGGCAGTAATATGATCTCATCACAGAACAATGCAGCAGAAGAACATATATGAAATATTGGATATACTAGGACGTCCGTGTTTTCAATACGAGCCTGTATAAAACACGGATTCCACGGTCGCGATGAATAGCCAAACCCACATCCCTAGACCCCTACGAGAGCGGCAAGCAACACTGCCAATTCTAGGGTTAGGAGACCCGGTCTCGACTCCTCGAGATGGTCTCCCACTGGACCCTAGAACCCGGTTACTTGTGCTCCCCGCCTTTGGTCTACCTAATGCGGAAAAGTAAATAATATACAACGGTGACATCTTCCGCTTCCTGGAAGTGCCCCAATAAAAGAATATTACATACAAATGAATTTTACATGAATGAAAAAGAAAAAACTCTCATCTCACATAAAACCCCCGGCTATTCAAAACGTGACGATCCAATATAACATATCACAGCAACACATAATATCTCATATCATCAACGTAAGCAAGTATGCGTATCCCGATTGTCGTTGATGTATAGCAACGAAGCCGGCGATACACCACATACTACGCTTACGGTCACAGAAAAGAAAGTGTAAAACTACAACAGTTGGAATCCGTAACCTCCTTAGACATCGCATGCCTAACCAAATGAATTCCTTAGACATCACATGCCTAACAATTATAAACCCCGCATTTTAGTCTCTTTATCGAAAACTCTTTTCAATGTCAAGCCAGGAATTCAACAAGATTCCCGACGTCCTGATCGAATGCTCGTCGCAAACTTTAGTAGACAGCCGCACCCCCGATGCCGTCGACGAAGTGCACTAGGGCGGAACACCGCTGCCGCGAGCACCCGAACGGATGCTTTCGGCGACGGGGTTCTCCTACAGTCACTTGGTCGGGGCTTTGGGGCGTGGCCGTCTATTAAGTTTACCCGGCGAGTATCCGCGTACACTACGTGATTGCGACGGACTTTTGATCGCATCAAAATTCCGTGGCAACCGATCAAGTGAGACTAAAGTGCTGTGTTTATAACATTCATATTAGTTATCTCATAACTACCTGTGGATTCCAAATATTGTATCACATTCCAGATAAATAGACAAAGTTAAACTTTCCGATCGAATCATCAAACACCTAAGATTCCCCAATATATCTCAACACTTGAAATCAGTTTAAAAACATCCATCACGTGCCACAGTACCAATGGTCCAGCCGTAGAAGGGTCAAGCCAACGCCTCACATGTGGCACGCCGTACTGCCCCAAACCCTAAGGTTCAAAAGGCAGTTCAAGACGGTCACATAATCGAGTTAAGGTTTGTTGTCTTCTAGAGGGTCCACCGTGTTACTTGCACGACTTAGCACGTTCTTAAACACGAGGAAAAATCCAACTTTTGAAAAAATTTCCGACAGGGGAAAAAGTGAGTTATTGATATCCGTTCGAACTTTTTAACAGTTTCTAAAAGTTATCCGGAAAAAACACAAAGACGCAGTTAAAGTTCCCGATCGAATCATCGAATCCCCAATACAACCCAGAAAATTCAACAGTTGAATAAATATTAAAAATTCCCAGAAAATACAGCACTAAAAGATAAGAATTACTGTGAAAATTTCAAATGCTGAAGTGTAACGATCTAGAAATCGTTTTGTGTTTGTTTGTGTTTTTGGGTGAAATTCGTCGGTATTGTCAGTTTTATACCGATTGCGATCAAACGGCCATATCGACTTACCAGCACCTAGTTTTGAGAAAATAAAGCTTGTACGCACACTTTGAGAGTATATGGGATGTGTTGGTGCAATTTGAATTTTTCCCATTTTTAATGTTATTTTAATCCGGTTTGCACTTTTCTGGGAATCTTCTCTTTTCACTTTTCTTAAATTTTCCTAAGTTAATCTAAACCACATAGGATTGTGTGGACAAGGATTAAATGAGGGAATTAGAAAAGAAAAGAATAGAAAAGAAAGAATTAGAAGGTGCATGCATGTGTGTGTGTGTTGACTTTGCATTAAATAGCATTTATGTTAGGAAATTGCATGGAAATTCCTCTCTCTCTCTCCCTCCACACACTTGGCCGAGCTCCCTCTCATCTCTACTGCCCATATTCATTTCCTCATCTCATTTATTCATAAATCCTTCACAAAATCCTCAAAACATTCATAAGTTATCACTAAAATCCCATTTTCTTCACTTCTTCTCATTTTTCTTCACTTGGAGTGCATAAAGCTTGGATTCTTGTTGTTCTTTGGCTAGGTAAATTCCTTTACTGTTATTTAAGTGGTTTTAGTGTAACTTAGCTTGATAGTTTCAGTTTAGATTGTTAAATTAGGGTTTGATACAAAATATCGTATTTTGGTGTCGGATTGTGGTTTCTAGGATCTGCTTTGACCCGGGTAGTTTACTGATGAATAAAACATAGTAGGTGTGTTGTACTAGGGGACCTGGAGCACCACCAGAGAGACGACCCCCATCCCACCGGCCTGGGCCGGCGACAGGAAGATGAGGGGCCGGCGACGCCGGCCAACCTGAGGAGTTAGGGTTTGGGTCTTGGTCTGTAGGTGTCTGCTAGGGTTTGGGTTCCTCTGGTCTTGTTGAAATTGTTTAGTTTTCACAGTAGGAAAATCTGGGATCAATTGTGCAGTTTCTAGTGTTTCGTGTTCGTGCGATACGTGTTACGACACGCGTCATGCTGTTTTAGTGGTTTCGCTCTTAAGTTGTTTTCGTCGTGTCGCAACTCTCGTTAGCCACGATACGAACACTTAAGAGGTGGTTGTGTGTTGTTGTGTCGGTTAGATATAGCTAGTTTGTATTTCGTAGCTATTATTGATATACGTATATTGTTGTTGTTTATATGTTGCAGGTTCGCAGACGAGGATTACGGACACTGCTACAGGGGGTTTCAGGTGGTAGATTTCTTCTAGCTTGGAGTGTGGGTGAGTAGATTTAACATCTACAGGGGAATCGCCCGCATGGCGTTATGCGTCTGGGCTAGAAACTTTACCTTTGTCGCATATTCTATATCATGTTTAGAATTGCGCATATACCTTACTGCTTAGTGATAGATTGTGATTGGACTAGTATCTTTAGGACACTGCACTATTATTGACGGCTCAGATTGCGAGAGCACTGATTTGATGCCACACACACCGTCAATAATTGCCATGTCATACACGACCATATTTTAGAAATGCTATTGTATGGTTAGGGACATTGTGACTTTGATACATATTTCTTATTGTTATACTTGGACATTGACATGCTAGTTCCTGTTTACCTATAGTATGTTGTATCAGTAGGGCTAGATACATATACACCTAGGGACATAGATGCAGGTGTACATGCTTTTCATACTTCACCTATACCTGATAGGTATATTACATCATCACATAGATACAGGTGTACTTGCATTCCATACTTTATTCATACCTGATAGGTATATCACATCAGTATATAGGTAGGTGTACTTGTATTTCATACTTATACCTGATAGGTATATCACATCATCATATAGGTAGATACCTATATTTCTGCTTTATGATTCATGTATTCATTTATATCTGGTGAATGCTATGCTATTCTTTTATACGCTTTCATTACAGTTCATATTGCGTATATTTATTCATGGATTATCGCATTGATATATGGATTTTTCATGATGTTTTCTGGATTTGGGAGCCGTGGTAGTTCATGAAATTATGCATACATGAAGACCCGGTTTCCTTGAGATGATATTATAGCATCCACCATGATATTTATCGGTGCGGATATATATCCTATGCGAGGAGGCGTCGAGAGCCGCATGAGGATACATGGTGGGGCCCGGAGGTACCCCGAAGCAAGAATGTTGTCGGAGTGAGCCGATGTCGCATTGAGGCGATGAGGCCTAGGGGAGCCATACTTTCCGGTGACAGTACCAGAGACTCGGCGGATATCAGGGGGATACCGTTGGGAGTCATGTGCGTATCGATACGTCGAGAGGCGAGGGGCAGAGCGAGGCACTCGAGCTCTCGTGATAGCATATGATACGTACATATCAGTTTTTCTGTGTCGATGCTTGACACATTGGGTTTTATGATATTTTTAAATACTCTTGTATATATAACAGGGGATTGAGCCGCTGTTATATATGCCTTTACACCAATATTAGTGGAATGGGACGCTAATATATGTGTATTGCCCTCATCATATTTATATATGTCATTATATTTAGGATGTTAGAACTGTGCTGGAGATTGACTTGAGACTCTTGAGATTTATTGGGATTGGATGATGATATCGTACACACTAGAGATGTGAGATCCACTTAGTGATGTACATATGATATATGTGAGATAGACTGATATTGTACAGACGAGATATGTGGGATCCACTAGCTGTTGTACATGAGATATAGGTGAGATATACCTGATATTGTACAGACGAGATATGTGGGATCCACTAGCTGTTGTACATGAGATATATGTGAGATATACCAGATATTGTACATACGAGAGATGTGAGATTCACTTGTGTTGTACATTTGATATATGGGAGATATACTGTTATTGTACATACTAGAGATGTGAGATCTACTTGACTTGTACATTCGACACTTATGTGAGATACATTTGATATTGTGTAGTTTGAGGAGATGTGACACTTAGGTGATATGAGAGCGGATTTGGTGACTGATTGAGGATTGGGATTTTGATTTGTCATTTCTGGATTATGATCCTACCACGATGTCAGGATGCCGTGGAATTGACATATTTCACTCCATACCTCATCTCGACATACTTGTGCACTGTTTCATGTATTAGGAGTACCTGTGAGAGTACCTTCATGAGAGTTGCACATTTACTTTCTCATATCCCCAGAGCATGATTATTGCATACTGTTGTCATATCATTATTGCAGGACATATTGGTGGTACTTGTGAGTGTACTTTCCATTATTTCGTACTCATGACATGTTATTATCTGAAAATGGACATATATTAGATTCATGCTGTACGTACATTCTTGCGATTACCTGCATATGTTATTTACTATTCACGAGTTGGCAACTCACCCCCGTTGTGCCACAGGTTTAGCTGGAGTTTCCCCAAAGTAGTCAAGGCAAGCTATTCAGCTTTTCAGCTACATCCTCATCTATCATCTTTTGGATTGCGGATACCACTTCGCCTGTTAGTGTGCAGTTTTGCCAGGTGGGTTTTGTGGTTATCTGAGAGTGTATTGTATATTCGTTGTATATTGTACTCTCCATCTATTACCAGTATGTTGTGACTTAGAGACTTGGTGAGGACGATTTGTATATATTGTGGATTTATGGATTTTATACAGTTTCCTTTCTTTTGTCTCTTATTTCTTCGCTACGGCGTCGTATATATGTTGTGGTGTTGTTTTCCGCCGTTGGGCGTGGATTTTGCTCCCGTTTGGGATGCTTTATATTATATTCATGTTGTACCCTTTTTAGGGGCTGGTTTTATAAAGGAGGTGCTGCCAAAATTTTACAAAAAATGTGGACTCTTTTAAAGAATTTGGGTTGTGATTTCAAATGTTTCCAAAACTTATTATTATCTTTTCCGTATTTTTATGGTTTAGATTTCTGGGTTTTGGCTTTCTTTTACTGCGTTACGTCTGGAGGCGTTGCGTAGTATTAGGGCCATCACGTACCTTTTTGGGTCGTGACAAAGTTGGTATCAGAGCGTGGTTTTACCTTTCGGAGTGTAGGATGACCCTGGTATGATGGAGTAGGTAACCTAAGCGGAGTAACGTAGTGTGTGTATTTCTGCAGCATACTCACGATGCAGTATTTCGCCTAAAGTGCCTAAGTACAATTTCTTGAGATTCCTTCCTTGATGATTCATATCCTTGAGATTCGATTTCCTTGTTCTTATCGAATCCTATCTCTATTTATAGTCTTGCCATTGATGACTACGGGGACTCAGAGTGATGCAGCGAGAGCCGAGGTCAGGGTTAGCTCGGGTGAGACGAGCACTGACCAGGAGGGCACTCGTGTTGCACAGTTGCATACGGATCAGCCTTCGACTGATCAGCTAGCTAGGCTTGTGACAGAGATACAGGATTTGCGCCAGACGATGAGATCATTGGTTGATGCCATTAGAACGCAGCGACAGGAGGTTGTCACCCCAGTTGGACAGTTGTTCCTTGGGATCAGCGTGCAGCAGTCTGTTACTTACATAGCACCAGTGGATGTAGCCCCAGTTGACGAGACACGTATTCCAGAGACTTTACGAGTTCCAGGACAGTGGAGGACCCGTACAGGTGTGCCAGTCCAGGGACAGAGGTTCAGTCGTCGTGACAGGTTTCGTGCATGGCATAGGAGTACAAGAGGTGTGAGACGAGGACAGTCGTCTAGTTCTTATTCCCAGGATGGTCAGCAGTTTTCTTCCGGATGTTATCGGTGCGGGAGTTTGGATCATCGGGTTAGAGTTTGTACTGAGCCACGTAGACGCGAGACAGCTATACCGCAGAGTGGAGGATTTCAGCCTGTTGTGGGTAGGAGGCAGACACGAGGGTTTGTTTCTACTCAATCGGACGCCCGGACGTCCAGTGGAGATTTGTCAGGTATCCTTGTTCTTTTGTTGTGCTTGTTGGTTTTTCGCACTTTGTGCCGTGGTTGGGACGAGGATCTTGTTAGATAGATCAGCCGTTTTGTTGTGTTAACTTCTGTCAGCGATTCTTTTGTTGCGCGACACGTATTTCAGTCGTATGCCAATTGGTGAGGAGATTTTGCCGTCATTGGATCCTTCTAGAGATGTTGGATTTGACGTTCTCCTGGGCATGGATTGGTTAGTTACGTGTTAGGCGTCTGTGGACTACCGTGTGGAAACAGTCAGGATTTGTTTTCCCGGCGAGTCAGTTCTTGTTGTGTAGGTGGATAGTTGTGCCGCCTTTTACAGCTTGAATTCAGCCTTTTTCCGCTAGTCAGCTTTGGAGGAGATGTCGTGGATTCTTGGCGTTCATTCGAGATACCGGAGCCACGTTGGGATTGTTGGGCCGGGTAGTTATCGTGCAAAAGTTTTCCGACGATATTCCAGGAGAGCTAGCGAAATTCAAGGAGCTTAAGGATCTGCTGCAGAGTTGTTTGTTGGGAGGTTTGTGTGTCCGTGTGTTTCTCTTTTGGGAGCCCTAATTCTGTTCGTTCTGGAGGATGACGACAGATTGCGGTTGTGGATTGATGGATCGTCAATTGAACCGGCTTACGGTGCGGTTAGGTATCATTTACCTCATTTCGACGATTTCTTCGATCAGCTCCAGAGTGCGAGACTTTTTCTAAGTTTGTTTGGGATCAGGTCATCATTGTTGCGGGTTCGGAGTGATGGCATTCCGAATTTTGCTTTTGTGCGTGCTACGGGCAGTTGTGTTTTGGTAGTGTCTTTGGACTTGCCAATGCCCTAGCAGCATTTGTGGGATATGATGTACCAGTTTTCTTCAGGCCGTTCCTCGACCAGTTATTGTTGTGTTTTGAAGACATTCTGGTCATTTTCTTTGTGTTTTGAGGAACAGGAGCAGCATTTGAGAATGTGTTTTGCAGACATTGGTAGAGCCCAGTGGTTTGCTAGATTCTCGGAGTGTTCCTTCAGGCTTGTTTGTGTTGACTCCTAGGTCTTGTAGTTACGGGAGACGGTTTCGTATGGTTCCGAGGGAGATCGTGACCGTACAGCTTTGACCCAGACTTGTGTTCGGACAGAGGTCCTTTGATTTTGGGTTTAGCAGGTTTTTACCGCCGTTTCGTGCAGGATTACTAGAGTATTGTTGCACCGTTGACTGTAAAGGCCTGATAGGAGGTTCTTTTCTTGAACTGAGGCATGTGTGCAGAGTTCTCAGCAGTTGGAGATTCGGTTAACAACTGCATCAGTTCTTTGCTTTTGATTCGGAGACGTTGATTTGTGACAAGGTTGTGCTATGTTAGGGATGCGTTGATGTACCTGATGATTATCGGGTAGAGACGTGAAATCCTAGAGCAAGCACATCAGTCAATTCTCTATGTTCATTCAGGTTCCACCAGCTTTGACGTGACTTGTGAGATAGTTACGGGTGGACAGGAGTGTAAAGAGAAATTTCAGGTTTTGTTTCAAGGTGTTTGTCGTTGTGTTGTTTGTTTGCGGCAGTTGGGATCGTCACTCGCCATTGTTAGGATACGTCTTGATAGCTGTTATCAGGAGACATTTCAATTGGCAACCTGTAGGTTTAGTCAGGTAGTGTCGATCACCAGTCTGTTTTTCTGACTCAGCGTAGTAGGATTTTTGGACCTCAGCTAGTCTAGAGACTTCGGAGATGTTCCAGTTGGTTCAGGTCAGGATGATAGTAGCCCAGTGCACACAGAGGTCTTATGCCGACCATGTAGGTCGCAGACTTGAGTTCACAGTGGGAGATCATGTATTCCTACGGACTTTGCCGATGTATGACATGTTGAGTTTTGGGAAGCTTATCCCAGGATTTTTGGTCCTTTGGAGATCCTTTATGTGAGTTAGTTTTCGTTGCCTTTAGTTTGGCACTTCCGCCCAGATTATAGATTATTCACCCCGTTTCATGGTGTTGATTTTTCGCAAATACCTTCATGACTTTTTCACATGATTCAGCACAGACCATTGGTTTGGACTCGATCTTTTCGTTCACCGACAGCCATGTGTGTAAATGGTTTGGGCAGGTGAAGAAACTTCGGTCAAAGGTCTTGCCATCTGTGAAGAGTTTTCTAGGACGTAGCTGTATAGTGAGGGGATCACTTGTGAAGCTGCGAGCGAGATTTTGGAGTTTTGTACTCTTCTCTTTGAAGGTATGCTTGGTGAAAATTTTAAATTCGGGGACGAATTTTTATAAGGGGGGAGATTGTAACGATCTAGAAATCGTTTTGTGTTTGTTTGTGTTTTTGGGTGAAATTCGTCGGTATTGTCAGTTTTATACCGATTGCGATCAAACGGCCATATCGACTTACCAGCACCTAGTTTTGAGAAAATAAAGCTTGTACGCACACTTTGAGAGTATATGGGACGTGTTGGTGCAATTTGAATTTTTCCCATTTTTAATGTTATTTTAATCCGGTTTGCACTTTTCTGGGAATCTTCTCTTTTCACTTTTCTTAAATTTTCCTAAGTTAATCTAAACCACATAGGATTGTGTGGACAAGGATTAAATGAGGGAATTAGAAAAGAAAAGAATAGAAAAGAAAGAATTAGAAGGTGCATGCATGTGTGTGTGTGTTGACTTTGCATTAAATAGCATTTATGTTAGGAAATTGCATGGAAATTCCTCTCTCTCTCTCCCTCCACACACTTGGCCGAGCTCCCTCTCATCTCTACTGCCCATATTCATTTCCTCATCACATTTATTCATAAATCCTTCACAAAATCCTCAAAACATTCATAAGTTATCACTAAAATCCCATTTTCTTCACTTCTTCTCATTTTTCTTCACTTGGAGTGCATAAAGCTTGGATTCTTGTTGTTCTTTGGCTAGGTAAATTCCTTTACTGTTATTTAAGTGGTTTTAGTGTAACTTAGCTTGATAGTTTCAGTTTAGATTGTTAAATTAGGGTTTGATACGAAATATCGTATTTTGGTGTCGGATTGTGGTTTCTAGGATCTGCTTTGACCCGGGTAGTTTACTGATGAATTAAACATAGTAGGTGTGTTGTACTAGGGGACCTGGAGCACCACCAGAGAGACGACCCCCATCCCACCGGCCTGGGCCGGCGACAGGAAGATGAGGGGCCGGCGACGCCGGCCAACCTGAGGAGTTAGGGTTTGGGTCTTGGTCTGTAGGTGTCTGCTAGGGTTTGGGTTCCTCTGGTCTTGTTGAAATTGTTTAGTTTTCACAGTAGGAAAATCTGGGATCAATTGTGCAGTTTCTAGTGTTTCGTGTTCGTGCGATACGTGTTACGACACGCGTCGTGCTATTTTAGTGGTTTCGCTCTTAAGTCGTTTTCGTCGTGTCGCTACTCTCGTTAGCCACGATACGAACACTTAAGAGGTGGTTGTGTGTTGTTGTGTCGGTTAGATATAGCTAGTTTGTATTTCGTAGCTATTATTGATATACGTATATTGTTGTTGTTTATATGTTGCAGGTTCGTAGACGAGGATTACGGACACTGCCACAGGGGGTTTCAGGTGGTAGATTTCTTCTAGCTTGGAGTGTGGGTGAGTAGATTTAACATCTACAGGGGAATCGCCCGCATGGCGTTATGCGTCTGGGCTAGAAACATTACCTTTGTCGCATATTCTATATCATGTTTAGAATTGCGCATATACCTTACTGCTTAGTGATAGATTGTGATTGGACTAGTATCTTTAGGACACTGCACTATTATTGACGGCTCAGATTGCGAGAGCACTGATTTGATGCCACACACACCGTCAATAATTGCCATGTCATACACGACCATATTTTAGAAATGCTATTGTATGGTTAGGGACATTGTGACTTTGATACATATTTCTTATTGTTATACTTGGACATTGACATGCTAGTTCCTGTTTACCTATAGTATGTTGTATCAGTAGGGCTAGATACATATACACCTAGGGACATAGATGCAGGTATACATGCTTTTCATACTTCACCTATAGCTGATAGGTATATTACATCATCACATAGATACAGGTGTACTTGCATTCCATACTTTATTCATACCTGATAGGTATATCACATCAGTATACAGGTAGGTGTACTTGTATTTCATACTTATACCTGATAGGTATATCACATCATCATATAGGTAGATACCTATATTTCTGCTTTATGATTCATGTATTCATTTATATCTGGTGAATGCTATGCTATTCTTTTATACGCTTTCATTATAGTTCATATTGCGTATATTTATTCATGGATTATCGCATTGATATATGGATTTTTCATGATGTTTTCTGGATTTGGGAGCCGTGGTAGTTCACGAAATTATGCATACATGAAGACCCGGTTTCCTTGAGATGATATTATAGCATCCACCATGAGATTTATCGGTGCAGATATATATCCTATGCGAGGAGGCGTCGAGAGCCGCATGAGGATACATGGTGGGGCCCGGAGGTACTCCGAAGCAAGAATGTTGTCGGAGTGAGCCGATGTCGCATTGAGGCGATGAGGCCTAGGGGAGCCATACTTTCCGGTGACAGTACCAGAGACTCGGCGGATATCAGGGGGATACCGTTGGGAGTCATGTGCGTATCGATACGTCGAGAGGCGAGGGGCAGAGCGAGGCACTCGAGCTCTCGTGATAGCGTATGATACGTACATATCAGTTTTTCTGTGTCGATGCTTGACACATTGGGTTTTATGATATTTCTAAATACTCTTGTATATATAACAGGGGATTGAGCCGCTGTTATATATGCCTTTACACCAATATTAGTGGAATGGGACGCTAATATATGTGTATTGCCCTCATCATATTTATATATGTCATTATATTTAGGATGTTAGAACTGTGCTGGAGATTGACTTGAGACTCTTGAGATTTATTGGGATTGGATGATGATATCGTACACACTAGAGATGTAAGATCCACTTAGTGATGTACATATGATATATGTGAGATAGACTGATATTGTACAGACGAGATATGTGGGATCCACTAGCTGTTGTACATGAGATATAGGTGAGATATACCTGATATTGTACAGACGAGATATGTGGGATCCACTAGCTGTTGTACATGAGATATATGTGAGATATACCAGATATTGTACATACGAGAGATGTGAGATTCACTTGTGTTGTACATTTGATATATGGGAGATATACTGTTATTGTACATACTAGAGATGTGAGATCTACTTGACTTGTACATTCGACACTTATGTGAGATACATTTGATATTGTGTAGTTTGAGGAGATGTGACACTTAGGTGATATGAGAGCGGATTTGGTGACTGATTGAGGATTGGGATTTTGATTTGTCATTTCTGGATTATGATCCTACCACGATGTCAGGATGCCGTGGAATTGACATATTTCACTCCATACCTCATCTCGACATACTTGTGCACTGTTTCATGTATTAGGAGTACCTGTGAGAGTACCTTCATGAGAGTTGCACATTTACTTTCTCATATCCCCAGAGCATGATTATTGCATACTGTTGTCATATCATTATTGCAGGACATATTGGTGGTACTTGTGAGTGTACTTTCCATTATTTCGTACTCATGACATGTTATTATCTGAAAATGGACATATATTAGATTCATGCTGTACGTACATTCTTGCGATTACCTGCATATGTTATTTACTATTCACGAGTTGGCAACTCACCCCCGTTGTGCCACAGGTTTTGCTGGAGTTTCCCCAAAGTAGTCAAGGCAAGCTATTCAGCTTTTCAGCTACATCCTCATCTATCATCTTTTGGATTGCGGATACCACTTCGCCTGTTAGTGTGCAGTTTTGCCAGGTGGGTTTTGTGGTTATCTGAGAGTGTATTGTATATTCGTTGTATATTGTACTCTCCATCTATTACCAGTAAGTTGTGACTTAGAGACTTGGTGAGGACGATTTGTATATATTGTGGATTTGTGGATTTTATACAGTTTCCTTTCTTTTGTCTCTTATTTCTTCGCTACGGCGTCGTATATATGTTGTGGTGTTGTTTTCCGCCGTTGGGCGTGGATTTTGCTCCCGTTTGGGATGCTTTATATTATATTCATGTTGTACCCTTTTTAGGGGCTGGTTTTATAAAGGAGGTGCTGCCAAAATTTTACAAAAAATGTGGACTCTTTTAAAGAATTTGGGTTGTGATTTCAAATGTTTCCAAAACTTATTATTATCTTTTCCGTATTTTTATGGTTTAGATTTCTGGGTTTTGGCTTTCTTTTACTGCGTTACGTCTGGAGGCGTTGCGTAGTATTAGGGCCATCACGTACCTTTTTGGGTCGTGACATGAAGTGACTAACTAGCCGCGGAACCGCCGCACAAGCCATGCTTGTGCCGCGGTTACGCCGCGCTTTGGTAGAATCAGGCGCACGTGCTTCACAGTATTTCTTAAAATTCCCTGCTGAATTTTTTAGGTATTTTTAATATGGAAAAAATCACAGTTTTGAAAAATTTCCAGAAATTAGGGTATATCGGGTTTTCCGGGTTCGATCGGACTTTAAACTTCGCCTAGACTTCACCTAAAGCTCTAACCTGGCTTTGATACCACTGTGGGGTTGCTAGGCACACGCACAAGGGTCTACGAGGCATCAACCATGCCCGATTAAAATTTTAGCCGTGCCGAACAACCCGAATACGGATATTTAAACTAGGGTTTAGGAGAAAACGAACATGTTAAACGCTTTAACACTAAGTGAGAGGGATTACAACCTTTGTAGATCCGGTCCTTCACTTCTTAAGCTCCGTGTTGAGGTCCCTTCGCTGCGATCATCGTGTTCCCGACTCTCGAGAGGCTTCACGAAGAGAATGATGCAACCTTTGCTTCCGATCTTCGATACAAAGATGATCTACCTTGAAGTTTCGTTAACACAAGCTAACACTCATGAAATGATGTGAACACCCTCATCTAAATGGCAAGGATAGATGAGGATGATGAAGTATGATTTTTACTCTCATTTATAATCTTTTTCTCACTCACTTTCATCACAAAAGAAAGCTTTTTCATGAAGAAGCTCAAGCAAGAAGAAGAAGAATGAAGATGATCAATATGATAGAATTCCTTTTGTGATGAATAATGCAAAGGAGATAATGATCAATAATGCAACCATGGTTGACTAAACCTTTGTAGAGAATTAACCAAGGCTAGGGTTTGGGTTAGGTTAAGAATGAGTCACTTGAAAATATCTTTTACAAAACAAAACCAAAACCTTCTAGAATCATCTAGAAAGCTTAACCCTAATCCAAACCCTAATCATGTTTAAACTCCACTAAACATGTTGCATTAGTTATCATATCATGTTACAATATTATATATCACATATATATTATTTATTGTAACCAAATAAAATAATACATTTAACATATATCGCATATATATCAATGTATTACCCGAGTGAGAAAAAGAATCTTTTAGTGAGCTAATATTAGTTAATCTAATTTAATATATCATATATATTATTATACATTAAATTATCGAATGAACACTTGATCCGACAATCCGTCTATATCGCATATAACCGACTAATATTTATCCGTACCGATTCATCAAATCAACATTTGATCCGATGACCCGGCTGATATCAAATATCGCGAGAATGGAATACGGTATCTCATATCGTATTATCCTTGGTCCCGCACATATCACATATGTGCTCCTACTCCGTTTTGCCTGAGCCAAGAAACCTCTGTGTAGGACTCTAAAGAATCGTCAATACGCCGGCAGTAGGTGATGATCATATCAAACACCCACAAGCTGCAAGCGGTCTGCTAAACGTAACAGCCACCCAGGTATTGAGCGCTCAGAAGATCAACAAGCAATCCTGTACATTCTCCTGTGAATCCAAACAGTAACACTCCCGTACAGTCCGGTCTCGTCGTCTGATATGTCGCATATCTCGCCTAGGGGTGGTAAACGTCAGACCCCAGTAGCTCGATAAGTCGTGTCGATATGAGGTCTATAACAGTTCGAGAAACTACTGATAACACTTACCAGTAAATCTCAGCAACCCTGGCCAGGGATTTCCGGTTATAGCCAATCGAACACAGCACAACATCAACTCCCTATACCGGGAGAGACGAATCCCCTCTTATCGCTCATTGCCTCCATGTGATTCGGGACTCTACCCAAAAGCCATCTTTTTGCACGCCCTCTTGGACGTGGTATGATGGAAATCAAAGCACAGTGGGAATCACACAAGACTCTATGACGATCTCGGGTCAACAGATTACTCTGTACCAGTGTCACCGGAGAACTGTCATCTGACGTGAGGTATAATACCATCTGGGAGTTCTCGGCGAGTCCGTCCAGTGTACCCAGTCTCCACTTAGCACCCGTACACCATCCTTGATGTCAAAAACCGATGGATATAGGATTATCCATCGCCCATCATATGGGTCAAGATGCGTATACGCTAGTCTACTCTGGTGCATCGATGCCCTGTCTCGATACACCCTCGACTAGGAACAGTTATAGGATGTACTCGTCGACTACCGTGGCCCCACTAGTATGATCTCATCATAGTCCTAGTAGCCGAGTACATATCCTAAGGGCTTTATCAACATGTAACATAGAGACAATCAGAGTACATGTTAAGATAAAGTACAACCAGATAGCATACTATCATGTCGAGCAAGAAAGTCCTCCCTATATATGTCCTAGCATCCACTACAATATACATCGTATGTACAGTAATGGCCTCTAGGGCATACATATAACCAACACACCTGGGAACTGCTATCTGACAATAGGTATAATACCAACTAGCATGTTCCTGTTGGATATAGTGCCCTCAAAGTCAATTATTGGATCACAGGCACGTGATTGCAATGATTGAGGGAGGATCTATCCCGGTAGGACAGTCTTACTCGAGATGATAGTATGGTATCTGGTTTATCTTTATCATCGTGTACTGCTTTAGGTGGCCAGACAGGTCACTATTGCACGTTGATAGAGCCCCTAGGATTCTTGCTTGACTGCCAGCAGTATGAGGGCGATCATATACGTGGGAGCTGGTAGTCTATAAGCACATCCTTAAAAGGTCCCTAGTCGTGGGAGTTTCGAGATAGGGCATCGATATTCCAGAGTAGACTAGTGTATACAGTCGAGACCCCGACGAGGGGCGGTGGCCGGTCTCACAAGCCTCTGGTGTCAGTTGGTTTACCTAAGATGTATACAGGTGCTCATTGGGTTATGAGTACACCGGACAGGACTCGCCGGGAACATGCTAGTTGGTCTTATACCTGACGTCAGATGGCAGTTCCCCGGTGACATGTGTACAGGTTAGTTCATCGACCTGGGGATCGTCATTTGTCTCGTGTGAGTTCCCACTGTACTTTGATTACTACCCTACCACGCTCAAAGGAGACGTGCAAACAGGTTTTAGTTGGGTACAGTCCCGAGCCACATGGAGGCAGTGAGCGGATCTTCAGGGGTTCGTCTCTCGGGTTATTGGGGGTGAGGTCGCGCTGTGTCTAGGAGAGCCATTACACAAAGCCCTCGGCCGAGGCAGGAGATTTACTGGTAGGTATTCCAGTAGTATCTCAGGGTGTTCTGGGCTACACTCCGACACGACTTGTACCGCTTTTGGGGGTCTGACTTTTACCAACCCCCTAGGCCCGCCATGCGATGCTCATAGACGAACGGACCGGACTGTACGGATATTTTCACTGACAGGCTCAGTAGGGTGTCAAGATGAGTTCGCTCATCGACGTCCCTTTTTGTCAATAGCTGGTGGCCCGCTACGTATTGGCTTATACCTCTGACGTGCTAGTGGTTAAATCCACAACCAAGGTGTTGACGAGTCTTTAGAGTCCACCACACATTCAGTTACTCAAGCTTTCGGGCGAAACGCTGTAGAGGCCGTATGGAGATATGGCAGGGTTCGATCAGATACGTGTGGTATTGCACGGATCAGGATCGGACAGTTAGTACTAGAGGCCGTATGGAGATATGGCAAGGTTCGATCAGATACGTGCGGTATTGCACGGATCAGGATCGGACGGTTAGTACTAGAGGCCATATGGATATATGGCAGAGTTCGATCAGATACGTGCGGTATTGCACGGATCAGGATCGAACGGATATTACTAGCCGGCTTTGGTTTAAGCCGGATCCTAGTATAGTACAGTGTAGATTTTGTCTCATTACATTTGTATTTCGGTCGGAATACAAATGCGGGTGTGTATACACAGTATTGGGGTTTTCCTGTAATTTATTACGGGACCAGTTTTCTGGAGTTGCCAGTTTGATTTCCGTTTCGGCCATTTTCATTTGTATCTTTCAATGGCCGAAGATTGGTGGAGGGGGCTTATTTGCATTTGTGCAAATAGGCATTTTGGAAGGGGGTCTTTGCATATTATTGTATCATGATACTTGCACCATCATTGCTTGACTTTCTTTTGTCATCATGGTTTGACTTGTGGAGTTATGATGGGAGTTGATTAGGTTTTGGAGTGTTAGATTTGTTTTGTGATCATTCCTTCTCATGATCACTTCACACTCTCCCTTGTATGATTGATCCTCACCCCTTTTTGTTTTTCTCTCTTTCCCATCACCACAAGTGGCCGGCCACTATGAGGAGTGGGCTGTCCCAATTTGGTGTGGGGAAAAATACTCTCATTTGGCTTGCAAAAATGATATGGTTCATCTCCAAAAGCTCATATCCTTTTCACCTCCACCATATGGCAATTCCACAAACCCCAAAATGAGACACAAGTTCTACACACCATTCTACAGCAAATCTTGGGCACGTCGGCCCGCCAACTTCGTGCCCGAGTTGCCTCGGTATAGAGGCGGGAGCCCGTAAAAGAAGCAGGCGAAGTGGTGCCCTTCCGACGAGGAGGTGGAGACTGGAGATTCCGCAGGAGATCGGGACGACGACGAGAAGACCGGAGGACACGGATCACTCGGTATATCTCTCTTCCCCATCTTGTTGTTAGCTAGGACTAGTTAATGGTACGATCCGGGTTTTTGTGCGCGGTGGTGCCGGTTCAAGAAAATTTAAAGTTAACCATCGCTTCCGCATTTGGCCTCGGGATGGAGGCCGGGGCGCCGCCGTGCACTTACAGTGGTATCAGAGCCTCGCCATTAACATAGTCTAGCTTTGTGTAATGTGTTTTACACTTCCGATCGAATTAATGTTCCGAAAACCCAATAACACATGCATCAGTTTTCTGTTGATTTTTTTCTGGCTCGAAATTTTTTTCAGGTTGTTGAATAGTGATGTACTGGAAGTTCTAAGCATTCTGTAGAAATTCGATACAGTAACTCGACAATGGGAGCGCGGAACCGCGGCCAAACCCCCCTTGGGCCGCGGTTCCGCCGCCCATTGATGTCCTTGCCGTATCAAATTTCTGCAGTTGCTTTCTGGGTTGAAAATAGGGTTTTTGGAATATTAATTTTGGGCCCAGAATTTCTTGATGTGCTACAGTAGTACTTGGGGCCCACTTTTTAAGATTTGATCGATCGGATATTTTAAACACATTGGTTCATAGTATTTACATTATATCTGCGACCGTGAATGTCACTTGATCGATAAATCCAGTCTGACTGCTATAGCCCGGTTAGACGGATTTGCGAACGTGACTTTCACGTTGATGTTCTGTGTTATGCTGTGATGTTGCGGATTGGTCGTGGGGGATAGCCTGGATGCAATGCTAGTACATAGTTTGTTGTATTATGTACATTTGATATTGCGGGGCGAGCGTCCGACATGTGGACTGCCGTCACTGCCTGTTTGTATTATTATTTTGGGGCACGACCAGGTTGCGGTCGATGTACCCGTTGTATGTATATTTTACTTTCTGTACTAGGATTACCGCAAGGAAGGGTGCACGGATAGCCGGGTTCTAGAGGGCAACAAGCCCGCATCTCATGGCATTGAGATGGAGGGGGCTTCACTCTAGGATTGGCGGGCTATTCGCCGCACTCGTAGGGGGTACAGGTTGACCCAGGAGGGGTGCCCAAGTTACCGGATTCAGTGAAGTGCTGGGTGGTCCATTCACGTTGCTGAAGGGGGCCGTCTCGCTTCAGGTTTTGGCAGGTAACTTGCCGCGCCCGTAGGGGTCTAGGATTTCATTGCACAGGCTATCCACACGACCAGGGGAACGTTGGGTTTCAGTAGTGGCTCTGTGAAACCCGGGGATCCCAGATATCTGTATTGTTCTGTGATGCTGTACATTTCTGTGATGTTGCATTTTATCACGCCTTGAGCGAATATAATATATTGGTATATAAATTAGTAGATGTTGTATATGTTTTGCATCCGCGCTAGTCCAGTCCCCGCTCTGTCGTTAGTTAGCTAACCTAACGGGTAATGACGGGACCCAGTGGCGAATGCGGATGGCATATACGTACATCAGTATATTTTCGTTCTTTGTGGTGTGATCAATTGATGGGACTGCGTTGATTCGGATCAATGCAAGTTAAAAACAAACCTAATCTGATGTTGTTGGAACACTTTTTAAAAAGCTGTTATTGCAAGGACGTTCTCTTTTGTTTTGCATCGTGGTATTCAGTTGGAATATCCTGCGCCTCAGTCGACGAGGCAAGGGCCGAGATCCCTTCACCGGGAGTGACCCCTTGGACAGAAGTTTGCGTCTGGGCATTAACTTCACTATAGCCGATTATTTTTGCTTTGCATCGTGGTATTCAGTTTGAACATCCTGCACCTCATTCTACGGGGAAAGAGCCGAGATCCCTTCACCGGGAGTGACCTCTTTAGCAAAGATTTTCGTCACTATATTTTTAAAAGCTATCCGGTTCCTTCAACGATATCAAGTTCATTACGTTAAAGGTTTTCGCCAGAAACCATTCATAGCCCTCCGTCATTTCAGTTAAATATTCGGTAGTATTCAAGCTATGTATTTTGACCTCACGCCAAGGCATAGTGATTGGTAGCTGCCGGGTATTTATCTGTTGCATAGATAGATGCGTTGGTTTGGGACAGTCGTACTACTATTTTGGCCTACGTCAAGGGTATGTACGGGTGGGTTCAAATTAACCTGGATAATGATGGGCAGAACTTGACATGTGACTTATGATATTTTGACCTCACGCCAAGGTCATAAGAGCATGGGGCAGAAATCACATCGGGAGTTTCTAAAGAAACTGAAACTTGCCAGATATGCGCATACCTTATGGAGTGTGACACCGTGAGCGGATTCCGTCACGTTATCATGCGATGATAGTTGGGTCCCGATTCCTACTAATGAGTTGGTTTACTCCTCGGGTGATCCCGACTAATTCTTCTTTCAGGTTTGGAGGAGAATTTGACGGTACAGTGGGAGGTTTTCAGATTAGATAAATTGGTAACCATTCTGATTTAGGTTAGAGTGCACGCTGAGTGTTTCTTTTCTCTCTCTCTTTGGCAGCGACCATTGACCCGACCCTAAGACTATGACTCAGTGACCAAATTAACCGAACCTTCTTAAACACTGGCTTTTGGATTGTCAGAGTTGCAAACCTCATTGCCACTCCTACTTTTACCCTTTTCTCCAGGACACCCCGTATTTCTACGAACGTCCACTTCCATTGGACAAAACCATCGTATGGTTAGATACGAACTCGAAAGAATTTATTCGAGGATGGTTTCAGGTTCTGGAGAAAACGGATAGGACTATTCAGTTGTCTTTTCCTTTTACCTTCTCTCAGGTTGCGAGTGCTCCTTAGTTTAGGAGTAGTACACCTATTACGCAAATTGGATAGTCTTCTTCCAGACCATAGGCAGGTGCCGACCGGTAGGGAATGAAGAAAACCAATTAGCATAACGATGGTGTGCAGAAGGTATTAAGTTAAGACAAAGCAAAGGATTAGTAAGAGGGCAAAGTAAATTGCGACTGATATTCACGACCAAACCAAGTATTTATTCGCCAATCCTAAATCACCTTTGTATTTCTCCAGAACACTCCGTATCACTACGAAGATCCACAGTTTATTGGATACTCCATCGTATGGTTATATACGAACTCGAAAGGAACTTGTTCCAGTTCGGGGATGGATTCTGGTTCAGGAGAAATAGGAATAAGGTTTATTCGGTTGTCTTTTATCTTCACCTTATCTCGCATTGCGAGTGCTCCTACGATTAGGACAGTACACCCATTATGCTAATTGGATAGTCTTCTTCCAAACCATAGGCTGGTGCCGAACGGTAGGGAAGCAAGAAAACCATTTGGCCTAAAGGGGTGTGCAGAAGGTAATGACTAAAGACATAGAAAGAGATTTGGAAAGATGGCAAAGAATTACACGTTTACAGTTGTGAATCTGGAAGAGGCATTACTAGGAATACCAGGATACCCCATCGAAACATTCCAATGTTTCAGTTTCACTGTGTACTGTTAAAGGAAAACTGATTTCCCAGTTAGACACTTGCTCCAGGGTATGTATTTACCAGGTATGATTCTCACATCTGTATGGTTTTACAGATGATGAGTGGGAGTAAGTTTTTGGGAATTGGGTGATCATCCTCATTATATCGGGATTCGTTGTAATCGGTGATATTTGAGGAAGTCACCTGGGTAGTTTGCCGATCGGCAAATATTTGGTTTTGAATATCCACTGTTATGCACCAATTTCAAATTGATATATCTGTACGTCTATTTTCATTGAGTGAGATATACCTTTTTGAAATTATGTCCATGACATTTACCTATATCAGTGGATGGTTAGGTAAGGAGCATTAAACAGCGGTGTAATTCTTCATAACCAAAGGTACAGTTTTCAACCTACGACACACAGTGAATGAGTTATCAGACTCAAGGGACTTATACAGAGTATTGTATGTTGTCCAGGGTCCATCAGGACAGAGGGGTTGGTCCTCGTACTAGATTCGGTTTACTTATGACTTCTCTAGTTTTTAGACAGGTGTTTCGTGGAAACACAGGGTCTGAATTTTGAGAAGTTGTAGGTATTTGAATAAAGTAGAGAACCAGGTATCGCAAGTATCGGGATTCTTCAAAGTGATCGAAGATGTAGATACTTGTGTATGGTGTTCAGTTGATAGTAATGATTAAGAGAACTTGCTTCTCTTTCAGGTTACTCATAATTGGAAGCATTCCTAAGTTGAGTAATGCTGATCGGCCTCTTTCCATTTAGTTGACATGCACTGGAGACAGCTGCATGATTTGAATCTGGTTCAATTAAATCAGTGCCTCTGGTTCTATATTGGATATAGAATAGTTCATATCTTAACGATGTTAAGGTACGGGGAGTTGTCCGGCTTATGATTAAAACCAGACTCTGGATAACTCAAGGCACGTTTCTGTAATGGCTGTTTGTGGGTTGACCCAGGCTATGACGAGGGTTGACTTTCTACCATCTGGAAGATCAATAATGATATTGTTCTAGACTCGCCACAGTTTTAATAAAAATGGATTTTTTCAGAAAACACTAGTGGGAGTATGGTAGAACTGGAAGTGATTCCAGAACTGCAAACGATTACTGAAGATTTGATAAGGAACCTAAAGATTCAATCTGGATTGACATTCCATTGGCCACTCCGCAGATAAGGTGGGTAACCTCAGGCACCCGAGAGGTACCCCGGTAGCCTCAAGGACGGTGGCAGGGAGGTTCTTGTTTACCCACACTGGCCATTGTTGTTGTTCCAAGATACGAGACCCGGCAGGAAGATGAGTATAGCGTCGTTCTAAACTAGCTTTAGAAGTGTACGTGTATATGACTCTGCCAGAGGGTTGTCGTAGTCAGTGGGAGCAGCGGAAGCATTGGTGGACAGATGGCTTATGTCTATTTATAGACTAAAGCAGATATAGCGGAGATAGATCATCTATTTCTGATGTGACAGTCATAGATTTGACTTCATCAGAATAGGGGATGGATCTGTTGAGAAGGTAGTAGGGTGTGATGTCATGGTATTTGGATGACATACACAGAGCATGGTATTTGGATGACATACACAGAGTAGGAAAAGAAACTCCTATACTACGATCGGTTATACTTTGGTCGTCACACAGTAGTTTCTCCACATGGGACTTGGACATTATATCAGACATACTGGTTACTAGATCTATGGTTTTAGATCTAGATTTGGGTGGTTTCCCAATCTGGGTACTCAGACAACATTCTAAGAGTATTTAGAATGGACGACTCCTGGCACGGTAGTGTACCTGCAGGTAATGGAGTCACCCTCTCTAAAGGTGTCTTACAGACTAAAGAGGAGAGGGATGTGCATGATTGGCAGATCACTTGCTTAGGCAATTGAGTCAATCATGAGATGTCAAGTAGCACACCAGGTGTTGTTCTTGCACCAGATGCAATAAGTTGACATTGATCCAATCCTGAAGAAACAGTCGGAAGCAGTTTTAGAACATAAGTGGATGTTCTAGGGATATGATAACGACAGCCTCATTCGGGAGACAGTTATCATTCCAGGCTTCCAAGGTGACCTGGACGAAAAGGAGGTTGTCAGAGTTATAGTTTTCCTTCTGACGAGGGGCAGTATTTTGGACAGGTGGTCCAAGGCAATACTGAGGGAGGCATGGCGCAGGATACTGATTAAGTTCAGTTGACGATACAGTCTAAGAAGTTTGGATTTGGAGTTCATTTATGAGCTAGGTCCCATCAAACATCCAGATACATTCTAAGACAGGTATTGTTCATTTCGGGAGATGGCTTTCTCCGCGAACTTGAGATATAGAGAGACATAGAAAGAAACATCAAAGCGGATCCACTCACTGAGGCTATTCCTCGAACGCAATAGTTTCGCAAGCGAGCTTTGTGAGACTGACTAGTAGAGGAGTTGGGTGTTCGGTATCACACGGGCTGTGAGTATGCGACATCGCAATAATTAGCCTTGAGTGCAAGTGGGAGATTGTTGGAGATAGTGCCCTCAGAGTCAATTATTAGATCACAGGCACGTGATTGCAATGATTGAGGGAGGATCTATCCCGGTAGGACAGTCTTACTCGAGATGATAGTATGTTATCTGGTTTATCTTTATCATCGTGTACTGCTTTAGGTGACCCGACAGGTCACTATTGCAAATTGATAGAGCCCCAAGGATTCTAGCTTGACTGCCAGCAGTATGAGGGCGATCATATACGTGGGAGCTGGTAGTCTATAAGCACATCCTTAAAAGGTCCCTAGTTATGGGAGTTTCGAGACAGGGCATCGATACTCCAGAGTAGACTAGTGTATACAGTCGAGACCCCGACGAGGGGCGGTGGCCGGTCTCACAAGCCACTGGTGTCAGTTGGTTCACCTAAGATGTATACAGGTGCTCATTGGGTTATGAGTACACCGGACTGGACTCGCCGGGAACATGCTAGTTGGTCTTATACCTGACGTCAGATGGCAGTTCCCTGGTGACATGTGTATAGGTTAGTTCATCGACCTGGGGATTGTCATTTATCTTGTGTGAGTTCCCACTGTACTTTGATTACTACCCTACCACGCTCAAAGGAGACATGCAAACAGGTTTTAGTTGGGTACAGTCCCGAGCCACATGGAGGCAGTGAGCGGATCTTCAGGGGTTCGTCTCTCCCGGTATTGGGGGTGAGGTCGCACTGTGTCTAGGAGAGCCATTACATGAAGCCCTCGGCCGAGGCAGGAGATTTACTGGTAGGTATTCCAGTAGTATCTCATGGTGTTCTGGGCTACACTCCGACACGACTTGTACCGCTTTTGGGGGTCTGACTTTTACCAACCCCCTAGGCCCGCCATGCGATGCTCATAGACGAACGGACCGGACTGTACGGATATTGTCACTGACAGGCTCAGTAGGGTGTCAGGATGAGTTCGCTTACCGACGTCCCTTTTTGTCAATAGCTGGTGGCCCGCTACGTATTGGCTTATATCTCTGACGTGCTAGTGGTTAAATCCACAACCAAGGTATTGACGAGTCTTTAGAGTCCACCACACATTCAGTTACTCAAGCTTTCGGGCGAAACGCTGTAGAGGCCGTATGGAGATATGGCAGGGTTCGATCAGATACGTGCGGTATTGCACGGATCAGGATCGGACAGTTAGAACTAGAGGCCGTATGGAGATATGGCAGGGTTCGATCAGATACGTGCGGTATTGCACGGATCAGGATCGGACGGTTAGTACTAGAGGCCGTATGGATATATGGCAGAGTTCGATCAGATACGTGCGGTATTGCACGGATCAGGATCGAACGGATATTACTAGCCGGCTTTGGTTTAAGCCAGATCCTAGTATAGTACAGTGTAGATTTTGTCTCATTGCATTTGTATTTCGGTCGGAATACAAATGCGGGTGTGTATACACAGTATTGGGGTTTTCCTGTAATTTATTACGGGACCAGTTTTCTGGAGTTGCCAGTTTGATTAACGTTTCGGCCATTTTCATTTGTATCTTTCAATGGCCGAAGATTGGTGGAGGGGGGCTTATTTGCATTTGTGCAAATAGGCATTTTGGAAGGGGGTCTTTGCATATTATTGTATCATGATACTTGCACCATCATTGCTTGACTTTCTTTTGTCATCAGGGTTTGACTTGTGGAGTTATGATGGGAGTTGATTACGTTTTGGAGTGTTAGATTTGTTTTGTGATCATTCCTTCTCATGATCACTTCACACTCTCCCTTGTATGATTGATCCTCACCCCTTTTTGTTTTTCTCTCTCTCCCATCACCATAAGTGGCCGGCCACTATGAGGAGTGGGTTGTCCCAATTTGGTGTGGGGAAAAATACTCTCATTTGGCTTGCAAAAATGATATGGTTCATCTCTAAAAGCTCATATCCTTTTCACCTCCACCATATGGCAATTCCACAAACCCCAAAATGAGACACAAGTTCTACACACCATTCTACATCAAATCTTGGGCACGTCGGCTCGCCAACTTCATGCCCGAGTTGCCTCGGTATAGAGGCGGGAGCCCGTAAAAGAAGCAGGCGAAGTGGTGCCCTTCCGACGAGGAGGTGGAGACTGGAGATTCCGTAGGAGATCGGGACGACGACGAGAAGACCGGAGGACACGGATCGCTCGGTATATCTCTCTTCCCCATCTTGTTGTTAGCTAGGACTAGTTAATGGTACGATCCGGGTTTTTGTGCGCGGTGGTGCCGGTTCAAGAAAATTTAAAGTTAACCATCGCTTCCGCATTTGGCCTCGGGATGGAGGCCGTGGCGCCGCCGTGCACTTACAGTTCCCGGCGAGTCCGTCCGGTGTACTCATAACCCAATGAGCACCTGTATACATCTTAGGTGAACCAACTGACACCAATGGCTTGTGAGACCGGCTACCGCCCCTCGTCAGGGTCTCGATCCGTATACACTAGTGTACTTATGGAGTATCGATGCCCAGTCTCGAAACTCCCACGACTAGGGATACTTTAAGGATGTGCTTATAGAACACCCAACTCTCACGTATATGACAGCTATCATACTGCTGGTAGTCTCGAATACTCTCGTATTCTGTTTATGAGCGGTTAGGAATAGGAGAGTTGAAACCTGCGCACCGCACTCTCCAGATGGCCGATCGATCTATCATCCACCCTAGGGGTGAGCTAGAAGACGTGTTAATCAAATTCGAGGAATTTATATTCCCTGCGGACTTTATAGTTTTAGATACACAGCCTGTAGCAAATCCACGGAACTAAATCCCGATGATTCTTGGTCGCCCTTTTCTAGCAACTTTAAATGTTGTAATCAATTGTCATAACGATTCTATGAACCTATCCTTCGGTAAGATGACAATTGAGCTTAACATTTTCAAGATAGGAACTCAACCCTCTTAATCTTCTGCTCATCTAATTGATATATGTTCTATCAACGAGATAGCTTCCGACTGTTGCGATGTTGAGAAACTTTGCGATAATTATCTCGACGCCACTAGCGCGTCATTCTTTGATCCAGCAAATTATTATACTAGCGAGGACCCTTCTGTTGACAAATCCACCCCCGAGTTCAAATCCTTTGACTTGTAACATAAGTTAGCTGAGCTATCTGAGTCAATCTCTTACGCTAGCTATGAACCTCTTATGGAGTTCGAGTATCATTCCTTTACCCTACCTTCTATCGTCTCTCCTCCGACACCAAATCTCAAGCCACTACCTTCTCATCATAAATATGCATATTTAGGTGAGAATGAGTCTTTGCCCGTTATCATATCAGCTTCTCTAGCTTTAGAGCAAGAGAGAGCTCTTTTGTCGGTCTTGAGATCTAATCAGCAAGCTTTTGGTTGGACAATGGACATCAAAGGGATTAGTCCCTTGATTGTGGAACATCATATACATTTAATGGATGAAGTCAAACCAGCCCGAGACCTACAATGAAGGTAGATCCCCGTCTTGAAGGAGGCGGTAAAGAATGAAATCGACAAATGTTTGGATAATGGTATAATTTACCAAATATCTGATAGCCAATGGGTAAGTCCTATTTATGTAGTCCCTCTGGAATTACAGTTATAACTAATGAGGCTAATGAGCTGATTCAAACACGCACCCAAACTGGGTGGTGGGTATGTATTGTGTAGGGTTACTAGGCACACTAATAAGGCTCTACAAGGCATCGACCATGCCAAAATTAAATTTTTAGGTGCCGAAAAACCCTAAGCTAGATCGTATACTAGAGATTAGGCAAAGATAAAAGCAAGTAAACAACTTTACTCTAAAGGGATACGAAATACAACCTTTGTAGATCGATCCTCCACTTCTTTAGCTCCTTGATGAAGTCCCTTCGCTGCGATCATGGTTCTCCCGGACCCTTGCATGGCTTCACGAGGCGAAAGGTACGACCTTGCTTGAAGTCTCTGAGGCCAAAGATGATCTACGTCGAGGGAATTCCGACTCAAGCTTCTACTTCACTAACTTGAGAATTAGTGAAGCAAACACCCTATACTAAAGTGCTAATCTAGTAGAGGATGGAGAAATAGGAAGTGGGCTCTCTTTGGAATTTTATTTCTCACAATCTTTCTCACTTTTTTCAAAACCCTAGCAAGCTTTTTCTTTTGCTCAAGAACAAGATGAACAAAAGAAAATGAAGAGGATAATGATCAAGTGTGAAGGCTAACCATGGTGAGTGAGTATCATATACTAACCCTTGTAGAGACTTAACCCTAGGCTAATCTTTATGGTTGGGTTAAGAAATATCCATAGTAAAAACAAAACCAAGTTGAATTAGTCAATGCATCCACAAGCTTCCGCAAGCTTCATGCATTTTCTAATCCTCCACTTGATTTTGTAATTACTTTAGATATTAAAAACCCAAAATAAAAATTAGCTTAGTGTAAGTCTCATACACCCATGTATAGTGTATCATCAACCATGATACAAAAATACAACACATTTTCATATATATCATATATAGTAAAAATGTGTACATGTGAGAAAAAACCCTAAGTGAACATTTATTAGTAAATGTAAACTAGTATATCTAATATACAATTATACACTTAATTATTAAATCAACACTTGAGTTAATAATCCGGTCATATCTCATATAACCGACTAACATTCATCGTATCGACTTATCGAATCAACACTTGATTCGATAACCCGGTCATATCATATATAACCGACCGATACAAAAAGTCGCGAGAATAGAATACGGTATCACATACACGCATTATTCTCGGTCCCGCACATATCACATATGCGCTCTTATTTCGTTTTGCCTGAGCCAGTAAAACCTCTATGTAGGACTCTAAAGACTCGTCAATACGCCGGCAGTAGGGTTAAGATAAAGAGCAACCAGATAGCATACTATCATATCGAGCAACAAAGTCCTCTCTATATATGTTCAAGCATCCAATATAATATACATCATCTGTACAACAGTGGCCTCTAGGGCATACATACAATTAACATATTGATTATAGAAAACTCAATGCCGTGACGAGAAAAGATCATTTCCCTCTACCATTCATTGACCCGATGTTGGAATGTTTAGC
The DNA here is from genome assembly GCA_030015575.1 of Agapanthus africanus. Classification (NCBI taxonomy): domain Eukaryota; kingdom Viridiplantae; phylum Streptophyta; class Magnoliopsida; order Asparagales; family Amaryllidaceae; genus Agapanthus; species Agapanthus africanus. The sequence goes on along the minus strand of JASDDO010000016.1, from coordinate 37,188,694 downwards.
CAGGGATGAGTACTACTATTTTTTGGATGGATACTCAGGCTATAACTAGATTCCCATTGCCGAAAAGGATCAAGATAAGATAACTTTTACTTCTCCTTTCTGTACGTTTGCTTATAGACGCATGCCCTTTGGGTTATGCAATACTCCCGCTATATTTCAGCGGTGTATGATGGGGATATTCTCGGACATGGTCGAGAATTTTCTAGAGATATTTATGGACGATTTCTCCATATTTGTGTAGGATATGCATGCCCTAGAGGCCATTATTGTATATGTATACATTTGGATGCTTGGGCATATAGATATACATGGCAGTCTTGCTCGATATGATAGTATGCTATCTGGTTTGTCTTTATCTTAACATGTGTATGTTTTACTTGCTATTACATATCTTTTGTACATGTTGATAAAGCCCGTAGGATCATTGCTAGACTACCCGCGTTATGATGGCGATCATACTTGTGGGAGCTGGGTAGTCGGTACGCACATCCTTAAATGGTCCTTAGTCATGGGAGTATCGAGACTGGGCATCGATATTCCGGAGTAGACTAGTGTATACGTTTCTAGACCCCAATAAGGGGCGATGGTATGATCCCGCAACCATTGGTCTTTCGCACCTAAGATCGTATGCAGGTGCTCACTAGGGGTGAGTACACCGGATGGACTCGCCGAGAACTTACATACGGTACTATAACTATCGTCAGGTGGAAGTTCTCTAGTGACATGAGTACAGGTTAGTCTTTAGACCTGAGATCGACATTTGTCTCATGTGAGTTCAAATTATGCTTTGATCACTACCCTACCACGGCTCTACTGAGTTGTGCAAACAGGTTTTGGTTGGGTATAGTCCCGAGCCATATGGAGGCAGTGAGCGATTGTCGGGGATTCGTTTATCCCGGTATAGGGAGTCGATATCGCATTGTGTTCGATTAGTGAGGACCATAAGACCTTGGCCAAGGCTGTTGGGATTTACTGATAGGCTGATCAGTAGTTTTCCAGATTGGTCCTGAGCCACATCAGCACGAATTACCGGGTTATTAGGGTCTGACGTTTACCACCCCCAGACCCGGTATGCGATACTCTCAGACAAAGAGACTAGACTGTACGGAGATTGTCACAAATAGGCTTAGTAGGGATCAGGATGAGTTTGCTCGTCGGCCTTCCTTTTCGAAAGGTTCCCGGGTAGCCGTTACGTACAGCTAGTGCCGCTGACGTGCTTGTGGTTTTGGATTTATCCAGTAACTCACTGCCGGCGTACTGTCGAGTCTTTAGAGTCCCACACAGAGGGTTTCCCTGGTTCAGGAGAAATGATGTAGTAGCCATATTGGATACGTGCAGGGTTTCGATCGATTGGTGTACTTTATACCCGGACTTTCGATCGGAAAGCTAGTAATACTAGCCGGCTCGGTTTTGAGCCGTATTATTAAATCAGATATTGATTTGATAATTTACATATATGTATTTCGATATATGTATATTCTAGTATTATATTCTTCGTGTTATTCTATCTCTTTGGGCATTCGTGTTTTTATCCGAATGCAGATATATATATACAACAAACTGTATTCCGTATTTTATTGCATATTACCTTCTAGAAGGTGGACACCTCATCATAGACTTTTCCATTTATTGATAAATGGAAATGAGGTGGAAATTGGAGGAGAGGGATGAATGGTGAGAGCCATGACTTCAATAGTTGACAAATGAATTATTTATTCATTTGGATCAACTATTGAAGTATGGTTGCTAGTCTTTTATTGTGAAAATTCATACACAAAACCATTGTGTTGAATTTTCTCTTACATGCATGCTTCATTATTCTTGAGCTCCCATTTTTGCTTCACCCTCCTCCCTCCTCTTGAGTTTCCTCCAGCTTCATCATCTTCCTCTTCACTACCCTCTAATGAGTTGAGAAACAAGTGAAGAAGCAGGATAGAGATAGTAGAACACATAGATCTCTACACTACTGTAAGTCCATGTTACCCGTCCCGGTTCTTTCGGGGATGCGCAAACGGTAAAAACAATTTTTACGGTAAAGGTAACATGGACTAGAAATAGGATCTTTGCTAAACAAAAACCTAGCAAACTAACTAGAAGTTTAACTACTATGTTAGAGGGTTATACCTAGGTCTTGAACTCCTTCTCTTCTTGCTCCTTGGAGTGGTTGGATCGGCTCCACCTCATAGTCCTCTTGTTGTCGAAGAAGGATCCACCCGAAAACTTCTACCTTGAGCTCCTACCTCAACCGAGAGGAAACTAAAGTGCTTGGCTTGCTAGACCTTGTACTCTAAAGTGAGTAGAGAAGAGTTTTGAGGGTTTTATCTCAATGGCTCATGTTTCTCAACTCATGAGACATGAGAGCCTTGAGAGAGAGGAAGAGGGAGAGCTTGGATGAGAGAGAATGAGAATGATAGAATGAGCTTGACTTTTTACAACCATGCTCATAAAAGAGAAAATAATCATGATAATAATAATAATTAAGTATATGTGATGGTTCATATCAATGGCCATTATCATTTCATGCATTTAATGCATTTTGTAAAGAACAACAAGTAAACAAAAGTCATAGCCATGAAATGATGATGGTCAACAAGCCCAAAATAGTCAACCGGTCAACAAATTCAACAACCCTAATGAGAATCCTCTGCCTCTGCCTCTGCCTCAGTCAACTGTGCATACACACCCGCATTCGTGCTCCGAGGAACACGAATACAATGAGATAAAAACAATCCCAAAACATATACTAGGATCTTGCTTAAACTAAAGCCCGCTAGTAATAACTGCCCGGACACCAAACGTGCACAAGTGCGCGGATGCGAACGAACTCTACACAAAACCATGCGACCTCTCCTCTGTTTTGCCCAAAGGCGAATAGGCATTTTGGAAGGGGGTCAATGCATATTATTATATCATGATACTTGCACCATCATTGCTTGACTTTCTTTTGTCATCATGGTTTGACTTGTGGAGTTATGATGGGAGTTGATTAGGTTTTGGAGTGTTAGATTTGTTTTGTGATCATTCCTTCTCATGATCACTTCACACTCTCCCTTGTATGATTGATCCTCACCCCTTTTTGTTTTTCTCTCTCTCCCATCACCACAAGTGGCCGGCCACTATGAGGAGTGGGTTGTCCCAATTTGGTGTGGGGAAAAATACTCTCATTTGGCTTGCAAAAATGATATGGTTCATCTCCAAAAGCTCATATCCTTTTCACCTCCACCATATGGCAATTCCACAAACCCCAAAATGAGACACAAGTTCTACACACCATTCTACAGCAAATCTTGGGCACGTCGGCTCGCCAACTTCATGCCCGAGTTGCCTCGGTATAGAGGCGGGAGCCCATAAAAGAAGCAGGCGAAGTGGTGCCCTTCCGACGAGGAAGTGGAGACTGGAGATTCCGCAGGAGATCGGGACGACGACGAGAAGACCGGAGGACACGGATCGCTCGGTATATCTCTCTTCCCCATCTTGTTGTTAGCTAGGACTAGTTAATGGTATGATCCGGGTTTTTCTGCGCGGTGGTGCCGGTTCAAGAAAATTTAAAGTTAACCATCGCTTCCGCATTTGGCCTCGGGATGGAGGCCGTGGCGCCGCCGTGCACTTACAGTTCCCGGCGAGTCCGTCCGGTGTACTCATAACCCAATGAGCACCTGTATACATCTTAGGTGAACCAACTGACACCAATGGCTTGTGAGACCGGCTACCGCCCCTCGTCAGGGTTTCGATCCGTATACACTAGTGTACTTATGGAGTATCGATGCCCAGTCTCGAAACTCCCACGACTAGGGATACTTTAAGGATGTGCTTATAGAACACCCAACTCTCACGTATATGACAGCTATCATACTGCTGGTAGTCAAGCAAGAATCTTATGGGCTCTATCAACATGTAATAGTGATCTGTAATGTCACCTGAAGCATGTACACGATGATAAAGACAAACCAGATAGCATACTATCATCTCGAGTAAGACTGTCCTACTGGTATAGGTCCTCCCTCAATCATTGCAATCACGTGCCTGCGATCCAATAATTGACTTGAGGGCACTATAGCCAACAGTAAAAACATCAATCGCGCTCTACTCGATCTAAGTGCTAGAGTTAACTTGCTCCCGTATTCTGTTTATGAGCAGTTAGGAATAGGAGAGTTGAAACCTGCGCACTGCACTCTCCAGATGGCCGATCGATCTATCATCCACCCTAGGGGTGAGATAGAAGACGTGTGAATCAAATTCGAGGAATTTATATTCCCTGTGGACTTTATAGTTTTAGATACACAGCCTGTAGCAAATCCACGGAACTAAATCCCGATGATTCTTGGTCGCACTTTTCTAGCAACTTTAAATGTTGTAATCAATTGTCATAACAATTCTATGAACCTATCCTTCGGTAAGATGACAATTGAGCTTAACATTTTCAAGATAGGAACTCAACCCTCTTAATCTTCTGCTCATCTAATTGATATATGTTCTATCAACGAGATATCTTCCGACAGTTGCGATGTTGAGGAACTTTGCGATAATTATCTCGAGGCCACTAGCGCGTCATTCTTTGATCCAGCAAATTATTATACTAGCGAGGACCCTTCTGTTGACAAATCCACCCCCGAGTTCAAATCCTTTGACTTGTAACATAAGTTAGCTGAGTTATCTGAGTCAATCTCTTACGCTAGCTATGAACCTCTTATGGAGTTCGAGTATCATTCCTTTACCCTACCTTCTATCGTCTCTCCGCCGACACCAAATCTCAAGCCACTACCTTCTCATCATAAATATGCATATTTAGGTGAGAATGAGTCTTTGCCCGTTATCATATCAGCTTCTCTAGCTTTAGAGCAAGAGAGAGCTCTTTTGTCGGTCTTGAGATCTAATCAGCAAGCTTTTGGTTGGACAATGGACATCAAAGGGATTAGTCCCTTGATTGTGGAACATCATATACATTTAATGGATGAAGTCAAACCAGCCCGAGACCTACAAAGACGGTAGAACCCCGTCTTGAAGGAGGCGGTAAAGAATGAAATCGACAAATGTTTGGATAATGGTATAATTTACCCAATATCTGATAGCCAATGGGTAAGTCCTATTTATGTAGTCCCTAAAAAGTCTGGCATCACAGTTATAACTAATGAGGCTAATGAGCTGATTCAAACACGCACCCAAACTGGGTGGCGGGTATGTATTGTGTAGGGTTACTAGGCACACTAATAAGGCTCTACAAGGCATAGACCATGCCAAAATTAAATTTTTAGGTGCCGAACAACCCTAAGCTAGATCGTATACTAGAGATTAGGCAAAGATAAAAGCAAGTAAACAACTTTACTCTAAAGGGATACGAAATACAACCTTTGTAGATCGATCCTCCACTTCTTTAGCTCCTTGATGAAGTCCCTTCACTGCGATCGTGGTTCTCCCGGACCCTTGCATGGCTTCACGAGGCGAAAGGTACGACCTTGCTTGAAGTCTCCGAGGCCAAAGATGATCTACGTCGAGGGAATTCCGACTCAAGCTTCTACTTCACTAACTTGAGAATTAGAGAAGCAAACACCCTATACTAAACTGCTAATCTAGTAGAGGATGGAGAAATAGGAAGTGGGCTCTCTTTGGAATTTTATTTCTCACAATCTTTCTCACTTTTTTCAAAACCCTAGCAAGCTTTTTCTTTTGCTCAAGAAGAAGATGAACAAAAGAAAATGAAGAGGATAATGATCAAGTGTGAAGGCTAACCATGGTGAGTGAGTATCATATACTAACCCTTGTAGAGACTTAACCCTAGGCTAATCTTTATGGTTGGGTTAAGAAATATCCATAGTAAAAACAAAACCAAGTTGAATTAGTCAATGCATCCACAAGCTTCCACAAGCTTCATGCATTTTCTAATCCTCCACTTGATTTTGTAATTACTTTAGATATTAAAAACCCAAAATAAAAATTAGCATAGTGTAAGTCTCATACACCCATGTATAGTGTATCATCAACCATGATACAAAAATACAACACATTTTCATATATATCATATATAGTAAAAATGTGTACATGTGAGAAAAAACCCTAAGTGAACATTTATTAGTAAATGTAAACTAGTATATCTAATATACAATTATACACTTAATTATTAAATCAACACTTGACTTAATAATCCGGTCATATCTCATATAACCGACTAACATTCATCGTATCGACTTATCGAATCAACACTTGATTCGATAACCCGGTCATATCATATATAACCGACCGATACAAAAAGTCGCGAGAATAGAATACGGTATCACATACACGCATTATTCTCGGTCCCGCACATATCACATATGCGCTCCTATTTCGTTTTGCCTGAGCCAGTAAAACCTCTATGTAGGACTCTAAAGACTCGTCAATACGCCGGCAGTAGGGTTAAGATAAAGAGCAACCAGATAGCATACTATCATATCGAGCAAGAAAGTCCTCTCTATATATGTCCAAGCATCCAATATAATATACATCATCTGTACAACAGTGGCCTCTAGGGCATACATACAACTAACATATTGATTATAGAAAACTCAATGCCGTGACGAGAAAAGATCATTTCCCTCTACCATTCATTGACCCGATGTTGGAATGTTTAGCCAGGGATGAGTACTACTATTTTTTGGATGGATACTCAGGCTATAACTAGATTCCCATTGCCGAAAAGGATCAAGATAAGATAACTTTTACTTCTCCTTTCTGTACTTTTGCTTATAGACGCATGCCCTTTGGGTTATGCAATACTCCCGCTATATTTCAGCGGTGTATGATGGGGATATTCTCGGACATGGTCGAGAATTTTCTAGAGATATTTATGGACGATTTCTCCATATTTGTGTAGGATATGCATGCCCTAGAGGCCATTATTGTATATGTATACATTTGGATGCTTGGGCATATATATGTACATGACAGTCTTGCTCGATATGATAGTATGCTATCTGGTTTGTCTTTATCTTAACATGTGTATGTTTTACTTGCTATTACATATCTTTTGTATATGTTGATAAAGCCCGTAGGATCATTGCTAGACTACCCGCGTTATGATGGCGATCATACTTGTGGGAGCTGGGTAGTCGGTACGCACATCCTTAAATGGTCCCTAGTCATGGGAGTATCGAGACTGGGCATCGATATTCCGGAGTAGACTAGTGTATACGTTTCTAGACCCCAATAAGGGGCGATGGTATGATCCCGCAACCATTGGTCTTTCGCACCTAAGATCGTATAAAGGTGCTCACTAGGGGTGAGTACACCGGACGGACTCGCCGAGAACTTACATATGGTACTATAACTATCGTCAGGTGGAAGTTCTCTAGTGACATGAGTACAGGTTAGTCTTTAGACCTGAGATCGGCATTTGTCTCATGTGAGTTCACACTATGCTTTGATCACTACCCTACCACGGCTCTATTGAGTTGTGCAAACAGGTTTTGGTTGGGTATAGTCCCGAGCCATATGGAGGCAGTGAGCGATTGTCGGGGATTCATTTCTCCCGGTATAGGGAGTCGATATCACACTGTGTTCGATTAGTGAGGACCATAAGACCTTGGCCAAGGCTGTTGGGATTTACTGATATGCTGATCAGTAGTTTTCCAGATTGGTCCTGAGCCACATCAGCATGAATTACCGGGTTATTAGGGTCTGACGTTTACCACCCCCAGACCCGGTATGCGATACTCTCAGACAAAGAGACTAGACTGTACGGAGATTGTCACAGATAGGCTTAGTAGGGATCAGGTTGAGTTTGCTCGTCGGCCTTCCTTTTCGAAAGGTTCCCGGGTAGCCGTTACGTACAGCTAGTGCCGCTGACGTGCTTGTGGTTTTGGATTTATCCAGTAACTCACTACCGGCGTACTGTCGAGTCTTTAGAGTCCCACACAGAGGGTTTCCCTGGTTCAGGAGAAATGATGTAGTAGCCATATTGGATACGTGCAGGGTTTCGATCGATTGGTGTACTTTATACCCGGACTTTCGATCGGAAAGCTAGTGATACTAGCCGGCTCGGTTTTGAGCCGTATTATTAAATCAGATATTGATTTGATAATTTACATATATGTATTTCGATATATGTATATTCTAGTATTATATTCTTCGTGTTATTCTATCTCTTTGGGCATTCGTGTTTTTATCCGAATGCAGATATGTATATACAACAAACTGTATTCCGTATTTTATTGCATATTACCTTCTAGAAGGTGGACACCTCATCATAGACTTTTCCATTTATTGATAAATGGAAATATGGTGGAAATTGGAGGAGAGGGAGGAATGGTGAGAGCCATGACTTCAATAGTTGACAAATGAATTATTTATTCATTTGGATCAACTATTGAAGTATGGTTGCTAGTCTTTTATTGTGAAAATTCATACACAAAACCATTGTGTTGAATTTTCTCTTACATGCATGCTTCATTATTCTTGAGCTCCCATTTTTGCTTCACCCTCCTCCCTCCTCTTGAGTTTCCTCCAGCTTCATCATCTTCCTCTTCACTACCCTCTAATGAGTTGAGAAACAAGTGAAGAAGCAGGATAGAGATAGTAGAACACATAGATCTCTACACTACTGTAAGTCCATGTTACCCGTCCCGGTTCTTTCGGGGATGCGCAAACGGTAAAAAACAATTTTTACGGTAAAGGTAACATGGACTAGAAATAGGATCTTTGCTAAACAAAAACCTAGCAAACTAACTAGAAGTTTAACTACTATGTTAGAGGGTTATACCTAGGTCTTGAACTCCTTCTCTTCTTGCTCCTTAGAGTGGTTGGATCGGCTCCACCTCGTAGTCCTCTTGTTGTCGAAGAAGGATCCACCCGAAAGCTTCTACCTTGAGCTCCTACCTCAACCGAGAGGAAACTAAAGTGCTTGGCTTGCTAGACCTTGTACTCTAGAGTGAGTAGAGAAGAGTTTTGAGGGTTTTATCTCAATGGCTCATGTTTCTCAACTCATGTGACATGAGAGCCTTGAGAGAGAGGAAGAGGGAGAGCTTGGATGAGAGAGAATGAGAATGATAGAATGAGCTTGACTTTTTACAACCATGCTCACAAAAGAGAAAATAATCATGATAATAATAATAATTAAGTATTTGTGATGGTTCATATCAATGGCCATTATCATTTCATGCATTTAATGCATTTTGTAAAGAACAGCATGTAAACAAAAGTCATAGCCATGAAATGATGATGGTCAACAAGCCCAAAATAGTCAACCGGTCAACAAATTCAACAACCCTAATGAGAATCCTCTGCCTCTGCCTCAGTCAACTGTGCATACACACCCGCATTCGTGCTCCGAGGAACACGAATACAATGAGATAAAAACAATCCCAAAACATATACTAGGATCTGGCTTAAACTAAAGCCCGCTAGTAATAACTGCCCGGACACCAAACGTGCACAAGTGCGCGGATGCGAACGAACCCTGTCACAAAACCATGCGACCTCTACTCTTTTTTGCCCAAAGGCGAATAGCTCTCTGTGTGGGACTCTAAAGACTCGACACTACGCTGGCAGTGGGTTTAACCACAGGCCGCAAGCGGTACTAGCTGTACGTAACAGTCCCCAGGTAGACGCCGATAAGAAGACTGATGAGGTGAACCCATCCGAACTCCTTCTGAGCCTGAATGTGACAATCTCCGTACAGTCCGGTCTGTTCGTCTGAGAATATCGCATGACGGGCCTAGGGGGTGGTAAACGTCAGTCCCCTAATAGCGGTACAAGTCGTGTCGGAGTGTAGCCCAGAACACCCTGAGGCAACACTGGATAACCTACCAGTATATCTCGCTTGCCCTGGCCAGGGACGACTATGTGTAATGGCTCTCCTTGACACAGCGCGATATCAACACCCAATACCGGGAGAGACGAATCCTGTCTAACCGTCACTGCCTCCAAGTGCTTCGGGACTGCACCCAACTGCTACCTATTTGCACGACTCATTTGAGCCGTGGTAGGGTAGAAATCTAAGAACAATGGGAACACACTCGAGGAGAAGTGACAGTGTCAAGTCAGCGGAATAAGCTGTACTCATGTCACCTGGGAGCTGATAACTGACGATAGGTATAGTACCAACCAACAGTTCCCGACAAGTCCTGTCCAGTGTACTCGTAACCTAACGAGCACCCGCATACTATTTCAAGTACGTCGTACTGACGGCTGTCGGACAGACCGTCTCCCCTGCTGGGATGAGAAGTGCATACGCTAGTCTACTCCGGAGTATCGATGCCCCTTCTCGATAATCCTATGACTAGGGACCTGTATATGGATGTGCTTATAGATTACCCTGCCCCCACTAGTGTGACTGCCATCACAACGCTGGTAATCAAGCAAAGATCCTAAGGGCTCCACTAATGTGTATAGGCGATATGCTAAAAGAAACATATGCACACATTCAAGTAGAAACAAACCAAGTAGCATACTACCATTTAGAGAAAGGTTGTCTATACAACTGTGAATATCCTAAACTTCCATCAAGTAATATACAAACTAGTATGATACAGTAATGGCCTCTAGGGCATATACACTAACCACTACATCCTAGACAACTTGGATTAGCAACCCAAGTTCTCTAGTTACTCTTATTGACACCTAGTTAGGAGCTAGAGCCATGGATCACATCCCTCGGGTGGATCATCTACGACAAAGGAGGGTCGGGGAACAAGCTCGATACCCGAGGACCGATGGAGTCAGAATTAGAGATCAAAAAAGTTCAAGGTGGCCACTTGGAGCACATGACGAGGAAAGAAGACCGAAGGACTTGGGTCGTTTGGTGAGAATTCTTTCCATAGTAGATAGCACTCCTAGTTTGGCTAGATAGGTTTATGGAAAGATCCGGGTTTTATTGGGTTAACTTAGCGTCATTTTAAACTCGAAAGAAAATTTTTGTTCCACAAACCGCCTCGTTCGATAACTAGGGCGTTAAGGTAACCCAACAATTTGGGGACTCCTTTGAGGAATGCTTACGTCATCTTGACTCTGTTCTTACCCGCTGTAAGGATAAGAATTTAACTTTGAATTGTGAAAAATGTCATTTCATGGTTCAAGAAGGTATTGTCTTAGGGCATATCATTTCACGAAATGGCATTGAGGTAGACAAAACTAAAATAGATGTCATTTCCAACCTTTCTCTTCCCAAATACGTCAAAGATATACGATCCTTTCTTGGTCATGCCGAATTTTATAGACGATTTATTAAGGACTTTAGCAAAATTGCTAGACCCTTAACTCTTCTCTTGGCCAAGAATACAACATTTCACTTTGACTCGGATTGCGTGGCTGCTTTTGAATCACTTAAATGTTCCCTCACTATATCCCCCGTTCTGTCATCTCCAGACCGGAATCACCCTTTTGAGCTTATATATAATGCATCCGATTTTGCTATTGGTGCAGTGTTATGACAACACATTGATAAGATGCCACATGTAATTTACTATGAAAGTAGGACCTTGAACGATACCCAAATGAATTATACAACTATCGACAAAGAACTCTTGGCAGTTGTATTTGCATTAGAAAAATTCAGGCCCTACTTAATTGGCTCTCCAGTTGTAGTTTACACCGATCATTCCGCCCTAAGACATCTTATATCGAAGAAGGATGCTAAATCCAGGCTAATACGTTGGATCCTATTGTTATAAGAATTTGATCTTGTCATACGAGATAAGAGTGGATATGAAAACGTCGTAGCCGACCATCTTTCACGACTTTCTTCTTCACCAACGTTGACCTTGCCAATAAACGATTCCTTTCCAGACGAATAGATCTTAACCATATCCTGCGAACTTTGGTTCGCGAATATTGTGAATTATTTAGCAACGAGATTTCTACCCAGCGAATGGTCAAAACAAGACAATCACCGATTTCTATCCCAAGTAAAACACTTTTACTGGGATGAACCTTATTTATTTAAATATTGTCCCGATCAGATCATTTGCCGATGTGCCCTTAATAATGAGTTCAAGAGTGTATTGTCTTTCTGCCATGATCAAGTCTGTGGCGGCAATTTTGGTCCAAGGAAAACGGTGGAGAAAGTTTTGCAAAGTGGTTTTTATTGGCCAATGTTATTTAAAGATGAATATGATTATTGCAAAACCTGTTCACGGTATCAACACATTGGTCGGATTTCACGGAGAAATAAGATGCCACTCTAACTTATCTTAGTTGTGGAGATATTTGATGTTTAGGGAATTGATTTTATGGGCCTTTTTCCTAACTCTTTTGGGAATTTATATATTTTATTAGCGGTTGATTATGTCTCTAAATGGGTGGAAGAAATACCGTGATGTAATAATTACAACAAGGTTGTTGTTAATTTCCTTAAAGAAAATATCTTTTCTTGGTTCGGGCAGCCGCGCGTATCATTAGTGACAATGGGACATATTTCTGTAATCGGTCTTTCGAGACTTTAATTTGGAAATATTCAATCAACCACAAGCTTTCTACGCCCTATCATCCCCAAACGAGCGGGCAAGCTGAGATCTCCAATAGTCAGATCAAACAAATTTTAGAGAAAACAGTTTCTAAAAACCGTAAAGATTGGTCCACCAAATTGACGGATACTCTTTGGGCATTTCGTACCGCTTGTAAGACCGATCTTAGTATGTCTCCATACCGAATAGTGTTTGGGAAGGCTTGCCACCTTCCTGTCGAGATTGAACACAAAGAAATGTGGGTTATTAAAAAACTTAATTGTAATTTTGATCAAGCCAGTAGCTATCAGAAACTAAAAATAAATGGACTAAGCAAACTTCGCGATGAAGCTTACGATAATGCGGTTATAGTAAAGAACCGGACAAAGGTGTTCCATGACAAAAACCTTTTGAGAAAAACTTTCACACCGGGACAATAAGTCCTTCTTTACGATTCCTGTCTCCATCTTCATCAGGGTAAGCTACGATCTCGTTGGAAAAGACTTTTTGTGGTGCGCTATGTGTACCCGCATGGTGCAGTAGATATAGAAAATGTTAAAAATGATTTTATTTTTTAAAGTAAATGGGCATAGATTAAAACCATACTTTTCCGCTGACCAATCGGAGGAGCTCCTATTCCTACAGGAGCCACTTTATCACGATTAATTTTTCTCCGCCTCACTTTCATGTTTCGGTATCACTGTTTCATCTAAGAATGGATGTGTGTAAAAAAATATATAACTAAGTATCTACGCAAGCCAAAGAACAAGTATGAGGGTGGTTTTTCATTTAACTATCTTTTGTTCCTATTATTCTCCACCCAAGTCTACATGTTTATACGCCCGAAGAACAACATCAGTGAGGACACTGCTGCAAATAGGTTGGGGGGAGGTTTGTATTTACTAAAATATCATTTGGCACTAGGCACTATATATGAAAAATAAAAAATGAAATGAAAAAAATGAAATTATTTTTAAAATAAAAGTTAGAAATCATTTGATTGATCGTTTGAAGGTGTGTACATATTGTTAGTCTACGGTAGCGCCCCGGCCTTCTTTCCGAGGCCAAAATGCGGAATCAAAAACTTTTCTTTACCAAGAAACCGGTGCTTCCGCTGACTATAAACCCGGATCGGACCATTAATCTACTACTAGCTACAAGAGAAAGGGTAGAGAGGCTATATCGAGCGATCCATGTCCTTGGGTCTTCGGCCACCATCGCGATCTCCCCGCGGCATCATCGGTCTTGATCTCCTCGTCGGAAAGGGCACCACATCACCGAGTCTTTTTACGGGCTCCCACCTCTAGACCGAGGCAACTCGGACATGAAGTTAGCAAGCCGACATGTCTAAGATTGCTGTAGACTGAGTGTAGAACGGTTTGTCTCAAGGGGTTAATGAAGTTGCCACAATAGAGATGGAGGAATGAACTTTGGAGATGAGCTTTGAAGTGGAGCTATGGAATTTTGTTGCAAGAAAAATGAGACCAATCTCACACCAAATATTTTGGACAACCCCTTCTCATTGTGTGGCCGGCCATGATATGGAGGAGGGAAAAAGGTCAATGAAAAAGAAATCATCACAAAGAAAATGAGTCACCTCAATAATCATATCAATCCACTCACAAATCCCATCTCAAAAGCAAGTGATGATGAACCAAAAGAAGTCAAAGGATGGAAGAACCATCATGAACCCTCCACCACAAAAACACCCTCCATTTTGCTAATTTGCACATTTGCAAATAAGCCCCTCCATGGAAAATTCAGCCAAGGAAAGAAAGAAAGGAAAATGGCCAAAAAGGGAAAGCAAGCTGGCAACTTCAAAAAAGCGATCCTGTAATAAATTACAGGAAAACCCCGTGACTGTATATACATACCCGTATTTGTATTCCGACCGAATACAAATGCAATGAGACAAAATCTACACTATACAATACTAGGATCCGGGTTAAACCAAAGCCCGCTAGTATTATCCGTCCGAACCATAACACGTGCACAAGTACACACGTATGTTCGAACCCTGCCATAAACCTATATGGCCTCTACAGCGTTTCGCCCAAAACTTGAGAAACTGTCTGTGGGGGACTCTAAAGACTCGTCAATACTTTGGCTGTGGATTTAACCACCAGCACGTCAGAGGTATTAGCCATACGTAACGAGCTACCAGGTATTGACCAAAAGGGAGGTCGATGAGCGAACTCATCCTGACACCCTACTGAGCCTGTCAGTGACAATATCCGTACAGTCCGGTCCGTTCGTCTATGAGCATCGCATGGCGGGCCTAGGGGGTTGGTAAAAGTCAGACCCCCAAAAGCGGTACAAGTCGTGTCGGAGTGTAGCCCAGAACACCCTGAGATATTACTGGAATACCTACCAGTAAATCTCCTGCCTTGGCCAAAGACTTCGTGTAATGGCTCTCCTAAGCACAGCGCGACCTCACCCCCAATACCGGGAGAGACGAACCCCTGCAGATCCGCTCACTGCCTCCATGTGGCTCGGGACTGTACCCAACTAAAACCTGTTTGCACGACTCCTTTGAGCCATGGTAGGGTAGTAATCAAAATACAGTGGGAACTCACACGAGACAAATGACAATCTCAGGTCGATGAACTAACCTGTACATATGTCACCAGGGAACTGCTATCTGACGTCAGGTATAAAACCAAATAGCATGTTCCCGGCGAGTCCTGTCCGGTGTACTCATAACCCAATGAGCACCTGTATACATCTTAGGTGAACCAACTGACACCAGTGGCTTGTAAGACCGGCCACCGCCCCTCCTCGGGGTCTCGACTGTATACACTAGTCTACTCTGGAGTATCGATGCCCTGTCTCGAAAACTCCCACGACTAGGGACCTTTTAAGGATGCGCTTATAGACCCCAGCTCCCACGTATATCATCGCCATCATACTGCTGGCCGTCAAGCAAGAATCCTAAGGGCTCTATCAACGCGCAATAGTGACCTGTAAGGTCACCTAAAGCAGTACACGATGATAAAGATAAACCAGATAGCATATTATCATCTTGAGTAAGACTGTTCTATCGGCATAGGTCCTCCCTCAATCATTTCAATCACGTGCCTGTGATCTAATAATTGACTCTGAGGGCACTCTATCCAACACATATGCTGTAAATAACCGCAAACAAAATGGTGTCGCAAATAGCTAGCTGGATGAGAACGGGTCGTCCGCAGGGAAAAGTGAACTTCTTTTCTTGCCTTAGATGAGTTGATAAAAGAGAGGATGGTTTGTTGTCGTTTTATTTTAATATGGATATAAAATTTATAATAGAAAGGCCTGTAGAGTTCATATGACTTAGTAGTTAATGGATGAATGTTTAGAAAAGATTCTTTTTATCTCTTAATAGTTTAAAACTAGAGAGATAACGATGAATGTAGATTATAATTCTTGGAGGGAATTAGGGTTTCCTACTACTGACCCTTGTCCATCCATTGATATCTATTTATCTCAAGCCCTTAACAAAATAAGTGCTAACTAATCTCAAATCGTGGTCGTGACTATCATTAATTGGTAGCGCGCCCGATAAGATGGTTAACATTTATTTTGCTAAAATTTATAAACTTTAAAATGTCAAAAGAAGTTTAAAAGATATTTCATCCATTATTCTACCCTATCCTACAAACTCTAGCAAGCAAGAAATTACTCGCTCATGGTTAGTAGTGACTTAGAAGAAAAGTTGAAGATGAATGAAATCATAATTAAAGGTGCAGAAAATAATGTGTAAAATTAATGCGAAAAGTAATGCGTAAAGTAAATGCGGAAAAGTAAGTGCAAAAAAAATTAAAACAAAAACCACCTTTATTAATCAACTATTGCATTACAACTTTTCTCCTTAGAAAGTATATTACAAGAATCCTAGTTTCGCTCTAAATCTATCTTTTTATGGAGGTGGATGAATAGACAATGAGATGATTTTATATGATTATGTAATGTCTTGGATGCACAGCTCTCGGTCCTTTATATAGTCTCTGAAATCAGAAACCCTAGATGCCATATTGGAGAAAGTGAGATTACGATCATGCCCTCAAAATCTCAGATCCAACGGCCACTATCAGATCGCGGAACCGCCGTCCTTACCCCTTGTTGACCACGGTCCCGCTGCCAGTTGGTGGGATTGCATGTTGGGATTTTTTCTGGCTTTTTTTCTTGATATTTGGAGATTCTCGTGATATATAGATTCTGAAAATGTTGCTCTGAGTCTCTGCCGTTGCTAGATTTCTCGATTTGCTTCTAAAATTTGGCAGATTCGGTTTCGATATCCCAATTTGACTTGGATCTCTTACTTGGACTTCAGACCTTAGCTAATACCTACACAATATCTCAAATCAAAGTGTTAGTAGCATTTGGTATTTTTGAGATATTATTCCAACTATTTATAGAATACAATATTTTAAGAATATTGATTAGGAATATTTGATATGATATGCATATTTTAATTACTAATATTTCATTTAAATATTATATGCATATATTTTCCCTTATTATATTAATTATAAATGAAGAAACATGTGATAATAATATTTGTAAAAATAAACCAACATATGTTCTTTATTTACAATTAACATGTTTTAGCAGTTAATAATAGTAGGGGAAATGTTCATACAAATGTGCACTATTTTTGACTAATCAAATACCCCCAAACTTATCTTTGATCATCCCGAGCAAACTATTTATTAAAAAGAAAAAAAAACCTAGCACACATTCTCCGGCAACATGTAACACCCTAGTTCATTTATACCAATTCTAGTATTTCTTTATTTATGGTATTTTCTTGATTTATTTTGTTTTGGGTGCGAATAGTGTATTTGACATTTGTATTTGCATCCGATCCGACCCGCTTGCTTGAAACCTATCTTAATTCATGTTTATGATCTACCCTGACTTGTTAAGGTATGGTAGCCGTTTGTGTGTGCCAAAGGGAGATGTTCGTGAAGAGCTTGTGAGGGAGGCACACAGTTCATCTTACTCTGTACATCCAGGAGGTACAAAGATGTACCGTGATATTCGACAGCATTTCTGGTGGGAAGGCATGAAACGGGATATTGCTCGCTTCGTGGCTAAGTGCTTGGGATGTCAGCAAGTCAAGGCTGAACACCAAAGGGTTGCTGGTTTGTTGCAACCACTTCCGATTCCTCAGTGGAAGTGGGAACATATAACCATGGATTTCGTGACGGCTTTACCGCGGAGTCCAAAGGGCAACAATGCGGTATGGGTGACTGTCGATCGGTTGACCAAGGCGGCTCACTTTATACCTTTCCGGGTTGGTCAATCAACGGAGACCTTGGCAGAACGGTACATGCAGGAGATTGTAAGATTGCATGGCGTACCGGTGAGCATCGTGTCCGATCGGGACACTCGGTTCTTATCACACTTCTGGAGGAGCTTACAGGAAAGTTTGGGGACTCGATTGAAGTTTAGCACAGCTTATCATCCTCAAACTGATGGCCAGTCGGAGAGAACGATCCAAACTCTTGAAGACATGTTGAGAGCGTGCATGTTGGACTTCAAAGGTTCATGGGAGGATCATCTACACTTGGTGGAGTTTTCTTACAACAATAGTTTCCAAGAAACTATCCAGATGGCTCCGTTTGAAGCTTTGTATGGTCGTAAGTGCCGTTCACCCGTTTGTTAGGATGATGTTGGTGAAGAAGATTACTGGGACCAGATTTGGTGGTACAGACAGTTGAGAAGGTTAACACTATCAGAAAGCATATGAAGGCAGCTCAAGACAGACAGAAAAGTTGGGCTGACACGTCAAGAAGACCTCTAGAGTTCGCCGTGGGTGATTTGGTATTCTTGAAGATATCACCGACTAGAGGAGTGATTCGTTTTGGGAGTCGAGGGAAGCTTAGTCCCCGATTCGTTGGACCCTTCGAGATATTGGAGCGTGTTGGAGAGGTAGCGTACCGTTTGGCGTTATCGCAGTCCTTGGCAGGTGTGCACGATGTGTTTCATGTATTTCAACTACGAAGGTATGTTCGAGATGAAACACACGTCTTGGATCATTCGGAGTTAACTGTACGGGAAGACCTAACTTTTGAGGAGCGATCGGTTGAAATCATGGATCGAAGGGAAAAGGTTCTTAAGAACAAGGTTATCCCCCTTGTGCTAGTTTCTTGGGGTAATCGATCGCATGGAGAGTCCACGTGGGAGCGAGAAGACGAGATCCGACAGAAGTTTCCTCACCTTTTCCTGTAGTTTCCTATCTTGTATTCTTGGAATTTCGAGGACGAAATTCTTTTTGTAGTTGGGTATAATGTAACACCCGAGCCCAATACTACTATTTCGGTTACTGGTTGAGTGTTAGATATTGCTCATTTCATTTATCTTGCTTGTTTGGGTCTTACTGTAAAATTTTAACTGGCTAAGTCATTTCTGCAGATAACAAATTTTAACACCTAAAGAAAAATTAAAAATATCTATCTTGGCTTACTCGTCAACCCTTGCCGCGTGGTAGCGTCCGTGCGTCGAGTTCTCATCCCGTTCGGTGAAACGGGCGAGTTTGGACGGCTACGCGCGCGTGCAGGTGTCCGACTTGGGGGTATGCTTTTTAATCATAAAACATTTCATTTTAAAATTTGGAACCCGCTTAAAATTCTATTATTTGAATTTCGAATTTTTGGACCCAACCCGGGCACGATTTGGAAATGTTTCATTTAGCGCCAAAATCCCAAATTTATAGTATAATCTAAACCTTATAATATTTCATTATATATATATATATATATTCTGTTAACTTAAAACGTTCAAAATCTTTAAAATATTTCTTTAATTATAAATCTTTCCCAGGCTGGCCAATCACGAGGCTTTGTTTACCCGTGGGCCCCTCCTATCCCTCTCTCTCTCCATCTCTCACGTCTCTCTCTCTCTAATCTCTAACTCTCTCTCACTCTAGCTGTCTCCTTCTCTCTCTCTAATTTCTCTTTCTCTCTCTTTCTAACCCTCTCTCTCCCCTATATATATATATATATATACATTCCTCGTCTTCCTTATATTTTTTTTTTACGAGAACCCTTCACGAGAAAACCCTACGGCCTAACCCTAGCAACCGTGCCGCCGCCGCCGCAGCCCCAACGCCGGCGCTAGCACCGCCGGGATCCTTGCCTCCTCAACCTCGTCTCATCCTTCCTCCTCTCCCCACGTTCCCGTGCACCCTACGCCATAGCCGCGGCCACCTGCACCCATCCCTGCTCACCCGTCGCCGCCGCAACCTCGTCGCCGGCACCACCGTTACCCTCGCCTCCGCCTCCTCTTTCCAACCTCGACGTCCCTTCCTTCTCCCCGTGTGCTCGGCACCGCAACAGAGACCTCCGGCCAATCCCGTGCCTTCTCTGTTTGGCCGGAAACACCGTCGGCAACCCTCGTCGTCGTCACCTGCACCACCGCCGACCACCTCTTCTTCACCTGCGCACCAGACCCGACCAATTCCTCTCCCTCTCCACCTTCTTTCCTTCTCCAGTATCCGCAGCCCTAGCCTACCGCCTGCAGCATCCTCACCGGCGCCCCATCGCCGTCGACCCCATCGCTGTCGCAACCTCTGCAATCCCAGTAAGCCTTCCTTCATCTTCCTCCTTCCTTTTTCCCCTCTGGTTTATCCTTGACTGTACATAGAATTTCTGAACTTGTTGTCGCTGTTTTGCATCTCGCCGGAAACCGGCCGTACCAACGACTTGATCCGACGTTCCAGCGAAGTACCCTGATCCGCGTGGTACCATTGTTCGTTGTTTGGGTTCAATCCGTGAACCGTACGTCCGTCGCGTGTTTCCCCGCCGACGTTACGTCCGTTTTTCCCGGTTCGCGACCCGTCGAGGCAAGTATCACTTGCTACATGCTATACTATACAATTATATATGTTTTGACTCATTAAACCTACAAAACTTAACTCGGTATGGTTATTTCCTCATTGGGTTGCAATATGACATATATCATTTTACAGTTAACATGGAAATTACAATTTGCAACTATTAACCTACGAACCAAGTTTACCTGTTAATCACATTTTACCGTTAATAGATTATAGCACTTTCCTATGTAGTTCTATTACATTCGGATATTCAAAGACTTGATATAACGGTATTGCATCATCTTTTAAACCGTTGCACCGTTAAGGGTGCTCAAAACCTGTTACTACAATAAAACAGCTGCACTATATTAATGCACTATGGTGATTGAATGAACTGCTCATTGTTGTTTAATTTATTTCTTAGTTACTGCTGTTAATCCCCTGTTCGATTATATATCTGTTGTGAGCACACCCACGATATTGTTACATCTTGACTTGACTTGGTTACACATGATATATATTGATACACCTGACATGGTACCGTTTACTGTTGACTTGACCTGAGGTACCATGACCTGACCTGTTACCTGATCTCGTGCCTAATGCCAACAAACCCGACATGTAGTCCTCATGGACCATTCCTGTTGTCTATCCAGACGAAACCTGCTGTTACTTGATCCTGTGTTGGCATTAGTTCTTGATTA
Source organism: Agapanthus africanus (assembly GCA_030015575.1). NCBI lineage: Eukaryota > Viridiplantae > Streptophyta > Magnoliopsida > Asparagales > Amaryllidaceae > Agapanthus > Agapanthus africanus. Next base: position 37,167,779 of record JASDDO010000016.1, on the reverse strand, counting down.
CTGAATACCTGACCTGACACATATAACTTGGGGGTATGGGAAAATCAAAAGTGTAAACTAAAGTGTAACTTAAAAGGGTATTACTTGATCCGTGGTCCCGGGGGGTAACGGGACAGAGCCATTCGTGATTCTTACATTTTCCTGATCCGTGGTCCCGGGGGGCAACAGGACAGAACCACTATTGGTTCCCATATTCCTGATCCGTGGTCCCCGGGGGTAACGGGACATATCCTTTGAGTTACATGGAGGTTTACCCAATTTGATTTCAAAGACTTTAGAATAGAAAACCTGATAGAACAGTTTAGTTACCCACTGCACACTACCCTGCACTGCTTGTTTCATACTATCGCTTTATTCATGTTTATTTCTGCATTGCCTAATACACTGTTTAGATTATATTATTGGTTGACATGACGCGCCGACGTCTGGGTTTTGCATGGCCCAGATTCTTTACCATTGTCGCTGACCGAGCAGGAGTACTTCAGCCAGCAGGCTGATTTGTGAGTTCTGTAGTGGTTAGTTTTATTTTCCTGCATTCTTATTTCCAGATGTGAGCCCGCATTATGGGACATACTCTTCTGTTATTGTATTGGATCATTTGCTTCCGCACTTATTTATCATTGACTCTTGTTATTCTGGATTGTGGACATGTGTTAGATAGTTTTATCTTGTTCTTGATATCTCTACAGCCGTAATGTGACTGTGGATGGATACTTCCTACCCACAGGTAGCATGGTTGGCTATGTCACGTGCCCGATCTAGCGTACTCTGGGAAGCGGGGCGTGACATGGTTCTTTTGGTATCAGAGCCATAGGTTAGTTGGGTTGATTCTTTTGTAGTTGGGTATTGTGCCCAATACACGAATCAGAATACCCGTGTTTAGGAAACATGTCCTACAACCTTGACCGTTTTACCATTCTTGAATCACATTCTTCCTGATTATATCTTTTACGATGTGCAAACTTACTTTGCATATCAATTCGAAAACCGGATTCCTTGTTATCTCTAGGACTTAGGCGACTTGGGTGGAGTTAAGTAATTGTGTCTATGATACCGCGGCATAGTTACAATGCGGTACTCTATTTAAGTATCTTGGAGTTCTAGCCTTGATCTATATACTGAATTTATCATCATGCTAATGTTGGGTGTTTTTGATTTCAGGAAGATGGCAGATAAGAATTTCAAGACATATCAGAGGCGCGTGGACGAAGCCGCCATGTTGGGAGTAATACGAGGAATGCTGGAAAATAAGAAGAGGCATACTGAGCTGATCCAGCAGCAAGCAGATTCATTTCAGGAGGGTTTGCAGGCCATTCGGCAGTCTGTAAACAATGCTGGAGCTAAACCAGTTGACCGGGTAGGGACCGTGGCAGATTTCAGACGTTTGGGTCCGTCTACATTTACTGGTTTGGAGGAGCCGTTGCCAGCCGAGCAGTGGGCTAGTTGACACGGAGAATTTATTGATTGCGGCACAGATTCCAGATGACAAAAGAGTTGATGTGGTGCGCATTCAGCTAGTGGATTACGCCCGAGAGTGGTGGCTTGTGGAGGAGACCCGCTTGCCCAAACCGATCAAATGGGCGGATTTTTCTAAGAGTTTCCTGGAGAAGTTCTTCCCGCGAACTGCACGGGAGGAAATGGAAGAGAAGTTTATTGGGCTGAGGCAGAATGGAGCACCCGTGGATATGCATGCAGCGGAATGGACGAGACTCGGCAGATTCGCTGGACCTTTAGTTGCCAACGATGCAGACAGGGCACGGAGGTTCATACGCAGCTTGGATGTGGACATCCAGAGGCAGATTGTCTCCCTGGGTTTGACCACTTTCTCACAGGTTCTTACGGCAGCTCGGGAACAGCAGAGTTTATCTGGGATGAAAGGGAGCTTGCAGCAGACAGCAGATGCGGCAAGGAAGCCCGCATTTGTACCTAACAGAGCTCATGGTCGCAGAGGTATTCCAGTGGACCGTCGAGGTGTAGCACCCATGAAGAAGCCTGTGGTCGTTGATCGAAGAAAGAGCGTGATTTGTGACTACTGCCGTTTACCTGGGCACATGCAGAAGGATTGTCGAAGGAAGCTGGGACTTTGTTTGGTTTGTGGAGCGGCTGATCACGCAGTTGGTGCCTGTCCGTCGAAGCTTCGTACGAGGGATGATTTTCAGAAGCCTCCGCAGAAACCGTTCCAAGGGCAGAAACAGCTGACTCAAGGACCTAATCAGGCTCGAGCTTTTACCTTGACAGCTGAGGAAGCTAAGGCATCAGGAGAAGTGGTTTCAGGTATTCTACTCGTTCATGGTTTTCCCGCAGTGGCATTATTTGATTCTGTTGCATCCCATTGTTTTATGTCATCCAAGTTTATAACTACACACTCGATTGCCTGCACGACCCTGTCTAGTTTCTGGGACATACACACTGGGAATGGGAAAATTGTATCTAGTAGGGAGTGTAAAGACTGTACAGTTGTGGTGTGCGGACGGGAGCTTTTTGCAGAATTCTTGGTGATTGATACGGGCAGCTATGAGGTCGTCTTGGGAATGGATTTTCTTGGCACTTTCCACGCTCACATTGACTGTAGGGCAAGGAAGGTAATTTTCCAGATTCCCGGACATCCTGAGTTTACCTTCATTGGAGGAAGCAGTTCCGTCGGGCCAGTCGAGTTTAGGGCTAGGCCGACCAATGTTATTCTTGCAGCAATGGATGTGGACAGTAATGAAGAGCCGGCGGTTGTTCGCGATTTTATGGATGTGTTTGAAGATATATCGGGTTTACCGCCGAAGCGAGACGTGGAGTTCGCGATTGACCTTATTCCTGGTGCAGCGCCAGTATCTAAAGCGTATTATCCAATGGCACCAGTAGAGTTAGAAGAAGTCAAGAAACAAGTTGCTGAATTGCTTGAGAAGGGTTGGATTCGAAGCAGTAACTCGCCTTGGGGAGCTCCAGTCCTTCTAGTAAAGAAGAAGGATGGCACGAGAAGGATGTGCATCGACTATCGAGAATTAAACCGGGTGACTATCAAGAACAAGTACCCGATCCCTCGCATTGGAGAACTTTTTGAGCAGCTTAGTGGCGCGAGGGTATTCTCGAAACTGGATTTGCGATCCGGATATCATCAGGTCCGAGTGAAAGCAGAAGATATTGGCAAGACGGCGTTTCGAACTCGGTATGGACATTACGAGTATCTAGTGATGCCCTTCGGAGTAACGAATGCGCCGGCAATATTCATGGATTTGATGAACCGAATCTTTTCACCATTCTTGGATCAGTTTATTGTGGTATTCATTGACGATATTCTGGTTTACTCGAAGAGTTTTGAGGAGCATGCTGAGCATTTGAAGATCGCACTGCAGACATTGAGACAGGAGAAATTTTATGCGAAGATGAGTAAGTGCGAATTTTGGCTCGAAGAAGTGAAGTTTCTGGGGCATGTTGTGTCGGGCGATGGAATTGCCGTCGATCCCGAAATGATTGCAGCAGTTCGAGATTGGCCGATTCCAAAGAATGTAGCTGAGATAAGAAGTTTCCTTGGATTAGCCGGGTACTACAGGAGATTTGTGGAGAACTTCGCTCGTCTGGCAGAACCATTGACCAAGCTTACGCGCAAGGAGGTACCTTTTGTATGGACGGATAAGTGTGCGTTGGCTTTTGAAACGATAAAGCAGAAGTTGATAACCGCCCCTATCCTGACCGTACCAGACAATTCCGGAGGACTGGTGATTCATAGCGACGCATCTGGGAAAGGATTGGGATGTGTTTTGATGCAGCATGGGAAGGTCATAGCATACGCGTCAAGACAACTGAAGACCCATGAGAAGAATTACCCAACTCATGACTTGGAGCTTGCGGCTGTGATCTTCGCTTTGAAAATTTGGAGACACTACCTTTTGGTTGAGAGAGTCGAAGTTTTTACGGATCACAAGAGTTTGAAGTACTCAGAAGGAGTTGAACATGAGGCAGCGTAGATGGTTGGAGCTGATGGCCGATTACGACCTTGATCTTAAGTACCATCCGGGAAAAGTTAACGTCGTGCCGGATGCGCTTAGTCGGTTACCAGCAATTCAGGTGTTAACTACACAGAGGGAGATCATTGCAGATTTTCGAAGATTTGACTTGGAAGTTGTGCTACCACATTCTACGGGACAGTTGATGCATTTGCAAGTACAGTCGTCCTTGGTTGAGAAGATTAAAGCGGCACAATCGCAGGATCCTAGACTGAAGAAGTTTCGAGAGCTGGTTGAAGCCGGACTACGAACAGATTTACGGGTCCACGAAGATGGTTCGTTAAGTTATGGTAGCCGTTTGTGTGTGCCAAAGGGAGATGTTCGTGAAGAGCTTATGAGGGAGGCACACAGTTCAGCTTACTCTGTATATCCAGGAGGTACAAAGATGTACCGTGATATTCGACAGCATTTCTGGTGGGAAGGCATGAAACGGGAGATTGCTCGCTTCGTGGCTAAGTGCTTGGTATGTCAGCAAGTCAAGGCTGAACACCGAAGGGTTGCTGGTTTGTTGCAACCACTTCCGATTCCTCAGTGGAAGTGGGAACATATAACCATGGATTTCGTGACGGCTTTACCGTGGAGTCCAAAGGGCAACAATGCGGTATGGGTGATTGTCGATCGGTTGACCAAGGCAGCTCACTTTATACCTTTCCGGGTTGGTCAATCAACGGAGACCTTGGCAGAACAGTACATGCAGGAGATTGTAAGATTGCATGGCGTACCGGTGAGTATCGTGTCCGATCGGGACACTCGGTTCTTATCACACTTCTGGAGGAGCTTACAGGAAAGTTTGGGGACTCGATTGAAGTTTAGCACAACTTATCATCCTCAAACTGATGGCCAGTCGGAGAGAACGATCCAAACTCTTGAAGACATGTTGAGAGCGTGCATGTTGGACTTCAAGGGTTCATGGGAGGATCATCTATACTTGGTGGAGTTTTCTTACAACAATAGTTTCCAAGCAACTATCCAGATGGCTCCGTTTGAAGCTTTGTATGGTCGTAAGTGCCGTTCACCCGTTTGTTGGGATGATGTTGGTGAACGAAGATTACTGGGACCAGATTTGGTGGTACAGACAGTTGAGAAGGTTAACACTATCAGAAAGCATATGAAGGCAGCTCAAGACAGACAGAAAAGTTGGGCTGACACGTCAAGAAGACCTCTAGAGTTCGCCGTGGGTGATTTGGTATTCTTGAAGATATCACCGACTAGAGGAGTGAATCATTTTGGAAGTCGAGGGAAGCTTAGTCCCCGATTCGTTGGACCCTTCGAGATATTGGAGCGTGTTGGAGAGGTAGCGTACCGTTTGGCGTTACCGCAGTCCTTGGCAGGTGTGCACAATGTGTTTCATGTATTTCAACTACGAAGGTATGTTCGAGATGAAACACACGTCTTGGATCATTCGGAGTTAACTGTACGGGAAGACCTAACTTTTGAGGAGCGACCGGTTGAAATCATGGATCGAAGGGAAAAGGTTCTTAAGAACAAGGTTATCCCCCTTGTGCTAGTTTCTTGGGGTAATCGATCGCATGGAGAGTCCACGTGGGAGCGAGAAGACGAGATCCGACAGAAGTTTCCTCACCTTTTCCTGTAGTTTCCTATCTTGTTTTCTTGGAATTTCGAGGATGAAATTCTTTTTGTAGTTGGGTATAATGTAACACCCGAGCCCAATACTACTATTTCTGTTACTGGTTGAGTGTTAGATATTGCTCATTTCATTTATCTTGCTTGTTTGGGTCTTACTGTAAAATTTTAACTGGCTAAGTCATTTCTGCAGATAACAAATTTTAACACCTAAAGAAAAATTAAAAATATCTATCTTGGCCTACTCGTCACCCCTAGCCGCGTGGTAGTGTCCGTGCGTCGAGTTCTCATCCCGTTCGGTGAAACAGGCAAGTTTGGACGGCTACGCGCGCGTGCAGGTGTCCGACTTGGGGGTATGCTTTTTAATCATAAAACATTTCATTTTAAAATTTGGAACCCGCTTAAAATTCTATTATTTGAATTTCGAATTTTTGGACCCAACCCGGGGACGATTTGGAAATGTTTCATTTAGCGCCAAAATCCCAAATTTATAGTATAATCTAAACCTTATAATATTTCGTTATATATATATATATTCTGTTAACTTAAAACGTTCAAAATCTTTAAAATATTTCTTTAATTATAAATCTTTCCTTGGCTGGCCAATCACGAGGCTTTGTTTACCCGTGGGCCCCTCCTATCCCTCTCTCTCTCCATCTCTCACGTCTCTCTCTCTCTCTCTAGCTGTCTCCTTCTCTCTCTCTAGCTGTCTCCTTCTCTCTCTCTAATTTCTCTTTCTCTCTCTTTCTAACCCTCTCTCTCTCCCCTATATATATATATATATATATATATATACATTCCTCGTCTTCCTTATATTTTTTTTTACGAGAACCCTTCACGAGAAAACCCTACGGCCTAACCCTAGCCACTGTGCCGCCGCCGCCGCAGCCCCAACGCCGGCGCTAGCACCGCCGGGATCCTTGCCTCCTCAACCTTGTCTCATCCTTCCTCCTCTCCCCACGTTCCCGTGCACCCTACGCCATAGCCGCGGCCACCTGCACCCATCGCCGCCGCAACCTCGTCGCCGGCACCACCGTTACCCTCGCCTCCACCTCCTCTTTCCAATCTCGACGTCCCCTCCTTCTCCCCGTGTGCTCGGCACCGCAACAGAGACCTCCGGCCAACCCCGTACCTTCTCTGTTTGGCCGGAAACACCGTCGGCAACCCTCGTCGTCGTCACCTGCACCACCGCCGACCACCTCTTCTTCACCTGCGCACCAGACCCGACCAATTCCTCTCCCTCTCCACCTTCTTTCCTTCTCCAGTATCCGCAGCCCTAGCCTACCGCCTGCAGCATCCTCGCCGGCGCCCCATCGCCGTCGACCCCATCGCTGTCGCAACCTCTGCAATCCCAGTAAGCCTTCCTTCATCTTCCTCCTTCCTTTTTCCCCTCTGGTTTATCCTTGACTGTACATAGAATTTCTGAACTTGTTGTCGCTGTTTTGCATCTCGCCGGAAACCGGCCGTACCGACGACTTGATCCGACGTTCCAGCGAAGTACCCCGATCCGCGTGGTCCCATTGTTCGTTGTTTGGGTTCAATCCGTGAACCGTGCGTCCGTCGCGTGTTTCCCCGCTGACGTTACGTCCGTTTTTCCCGGTTCGCGACCCGTCGAGGCAAGTATCACTTGCTACATGGTATACTATACAATTATATATGTTTTGACTCATTAAACCTGCAAAAATTAACTCGGTATAGTTATTTCCTCATTGGGTTGCAATATGACATATATCATTTTACAGTTAACATGGAAATTACAATTTGCTACTATTAACCTACGAACCAAGTTTACCTGTTAATCACATTTTACCGTTAATAGATTATAGCACTTTCCTATATAGTTCTATTACATTCGGATATTCAAAGACTTGATATAACGGTATTGCATCATCCTTTAAACTGTTGCACCGTTAAGGGTGCTCAAAACCTGTTACTACAATAAAACAGCTGCACTATATTAATGCACTATGGTGATTGAATGAACTGCTCATTGTTGTTTAATTTATTGCTTATTTACTGCTGTTAATCCCCTGTTCGATTATATATCTGTTGTGAGCACACCCACGATATTGTTACATCTTGACTTGACTTGGTTACACATGATATATATTGATACACCTGACATGGTACCATTTACTGTTGACTTGACCTGAGGTACTATGACCTGACCTGTTACCTGATCTCGTGCCTAATGCCAACAAACCCGACATGTAGTCCTCATGGACCATTCCTGTTGTCTATCCAGACGAAACCTGCTGTTACTTGATCCTGTGTTGGCATTAGTTCTTGATTACTGAATACCTGACCTGACACATATAACTTGGGGGTATGGGGAAATCAAAAGTGTAAACTAAAGTGTAACTTAAAAGGGTATTACTTGATCCGTGGTCCCGGGGGGTAACGGGACAGAGCCATTCGTGACTCTTACATTTTCCTGATCCATGGTCCCGGGGGGCAACGGGACAGAACCACTATTGGTTCCCATATTCCTGATCCGTGGTCCCGGGGGGTAACGGGACATATCCTTTGAGTTACATGGAGGTTTACCCAATTTGATTTCAAAGACTTTAGAGTAGAAAACCTGATAGAACAGTTTAGTCACCCACTGCACACTACCCTGCACTGCTTGTTTCATACTATCGCTTTATTCATGTTTATTTCTGCATTGCCTATTACACTGTTTAGATTATATTATTGGTTGACATGACGCGCCGACGTCTGGGTTTTGCATGGCCCAGATTCTTTATCATTGTCGCTGACCGAGCAGGAGTACTTCAGCCAACAGGCTGATTTGTGAGTTCTGTAGTGGTTAGTTTTATTTTCCTACATTCTTATTTCCAGATGTGAGCCCGCATTATGGGACTTACTCTTCTGTTATTGTATTGGATCATTTGCTTCCGCACTTATTTATCATTGACTCTTGTTATTCTGGATTGTGGACATGTGTTAGATAGTTTCATCTTGTTCTTGATATCTCTACAGCCGTAATGTGACTGTGGATGGATACTTCCTACCCACAGATAGCAAGGTTGGCTATGTCACGTGCCCAATCTAGCGTACTCTGGGAAGCGGGGCGTGACAACACCCACAAAATCCCATAATAAAAGAAAGAAGATGAAAATTACATGTAACGATAAGAACATATGAAAGAAAAAAACTGAAAAGAAAAGTTTCAATCTACACTAGTTTTTTAGTTGTCACGAGCCCTATCTTAATAGTCATGAAAAGATATCAGAAATCACATCATCCCTCAATAAAACATCGTTTTTAGTCTTCTTCCCTATTTTTCTTCCAAACATCGATCATATACCCCTACGTATGTGTAAAAGACATCCCAACACTTAGAGAATTCAATTCAAGCTATCACACCCTTGTCTATCTTCCTTAGTACTTTTTAGTCGGTGAATGTTCTTAGATGGAATTTCTCACACATTCTTCATGCGATTGTTAATACTTCTTGAGTTACTAACCAACCGATTACCAAATGTACTCACGCATTAAGGCGTAATTAGTAATATCTTAGTCTTGCAACACATAAGGCTTAGCACTGAATCTCAAACCAGTTGGTCTAAAGCACTAGGTGATAAGGCACCCTCGCTATATTTGTTTTTATGATGCCTTAAGTAATTAAAAAGCCAGTGTTCATTTTTCTTCATTTATAATTTATGTGTCATTTATATTTTGTTGATTTATATTTTTTTCTGCATATTAAGGTTTTTAGACAAGAGCATTTTAAGGTATCCTCTGCTATCCCAAGTTTCAATATGTGTGAAAGCGCGTATAGTAGGGTATCAATGTTGAGATGTTTGGACTCAAGAATAAAGACTATTTTTCAGACTTACTTTTATCCACAGATTAGTGATTCCTTTCATATTACTAACCCTTGGGACAATAGCTCATGACTACCTATTACTTGCTTTGTTTGAAAACATCTAATTTTCTTGCTTTTCTTAAATCTCTTCGCCTCTTTCATATGTATTTTTCAGTTCTAACTTTTAAATTTTTTTATGCAATGCAGTATTTACATATGATGCATAGATATATACAAACAATCCATACAAACCATCACATTTTATTGATCATTCGAAGGTATGTATATATGTTGTAAATAACCGCAATCAAAACAGTGTCGCAAATAGCTAGCCGCGATGAGTACGGGTCATCCGCAGAGAAACATGAACTTCTTTCTTGCCTTAGACGAGTTGATAAAAGAAATGATGGTTTGTTGTCATTTTATTTTAAGACGAATATAAAATTTATAATAGAAAGGCTTGTAGGGTTCATAAGACTTAGTAGTTAATGGATGAATATTTAGAAAAGATTCTTTTTATCTCTTAATAGTTTACAACTAGAAAGATAGCGATGAATGTGGATTATGCTTTTTGGAGGGAATTAGGATTTCCCACTACTGATCCTTGTCCATACATTGATCTCTATTTATCTCAAGCCCTTACCAAAACAAGTGTTAACTGATATCAAATCGTGGTTGTGACTATCATTAATTGGTAGCGCAACCGATAAGAAGGTTAACATTTATTTTGTTAAAGTTTATAAACATTAAAATGTCAAAAGAAGTTTAAAAGATATTTCGTCAATTATTCTACCCTATCCTACAAACCTTAACGAGCAAGAAATTACTCGCTCATGGTTAGTAGTGATTTTGAAGAAAGGTTGAAGATGAATGAAATCATAATTAAAGGTGCAGAAATGTAATGCGTAAAACTAATGCGGAAAGATAATGCGTAAAATAAATGCGGAAAAGTAAGTGCAAAAAAATTAAAACAAAAACTACCTTTATTAATCAACTATTGCATTACAACTTTTCTTCTTAGAAAGTAGATTACAAGAACCCTAGTTTCGCTTTAGATCTCTCTCTTTATGAAGGTAGATGAATAGACAATGAGATGATTTTATGTGATCATATGATGTCTTGGATGCACAGCTCTCGATCCTTTATATAGTCTTTGAATCCAGAAACCCTAGATGCCATATTGGAGTAAGTGAGATTACGATCATGCCATCAAAATCCCAGATCCAACAGCCACCATCAGATCGCGGAACCATCGTCCTTACCCCTTGTTGACCACGGTTCCGCCGCCATTTGGTGGGATTGCGTGTTGGGATTTTTTCTGGCTTTTCTTCTTAATATTTGGAGATCCTCTTGATATATAGATTCTTAAAATGTTTCTCTGAGTCTCCGCCGTGGCTAGATTTCTCGATTTGCTTCTAAAATTTGGCAGATTCGGTTTCAATATCTTGATTTGACGTGAATCTCTTACTTGGACTTCAGACTTGAGCTAATACCTGCACAATATCTCAAATCAAAGTGTTAGTAGGATTTTGTATTTTTGAGATATTATTGCAAACATTTATATAATACAATATTTTAAGAATATTGATTATGAATATTTGATATGATATGCATATTTTAATTACTAATATTTCATTTAAATATTATATGCATATATTTTCCCTTATTATATTAATTATAAATGAAGAAACATATGATAATAAAATTTTTAAAAATAAACCCACATATGTTCTTTATTTATAATTAACACGTTTTAGAAGTTAATAATAGTAGGGAAAATGTTCATACAAATGTGCACTATTTTTGACTAATCAAATACCCCCAAACTTATCTTTGATAGTCCCGAAAAAACTATTTATTCAAAAGAAAAAAAACCTAGCACACTTTCTTAGGCAACACGATTGCACTTAGCTCGTGCAACAAGCCTTTTAAACCTTTAAGTGTATCTAATAGGAGGAGTGGTGTCTCTTGAGGGTTTTCAGCGGATTACACCCATAAATTCCCATAATAAAAGAAAGAAGATGAAAATTACATGTAAAGATAAGAACATATGAAAGAAAAAACTTGAAAAGAAAAGTTTCAAACGACACTAGTTTTTAGTTGTCACGAGCCTTATCTTAATAGTCATGAAAAGATATCAGAAATCACATCATCCCTCAATAAAACATCGTTTTTAGTCTTCCTCCCTACCTTTCTTCTAAACATCGATCATATACCCCTACGTATGTGTAAAAGACATCCCTACACTTAGACAATTCAATTCAAGCTATCATACCCTTATCTATCTTCCTTAGTACTTTTTAGTCGGTGAATGTTTTTAGATGGAATTGCTCACAAATTCTTCATGCGACCGTTAATACTTTTTGAGGCACTAACCAACTGATTACAAAATGTGTTCGCTCATTAAGGCGTAATTAGCAATATCCTAGTCTTCCAACATCTAAGACTTAGCAGTGAATCCCAAACCAGTTGGTCTAAGGCACTAGGTGATAAGGCACCCTCGCTATATTTTTTTATGGTGCCTTAACTAATTACAAAACCAATGTTCATTTTTCATCATTTATAATTTATGCGTCATTTATATTTTGTTGATTTATATTTTTTTCTTCATACTAAGGTTTTAGACAAGAGCATGCCAAGGTATCCTCTACTATCCCAAGTTTCAAGATGTGTGCAAGTGCGTATAGTAGGGTATCAATGTTCAGATGTTTGGACTCAAGAATAGAGACTATTTTTCAGACTTATTTCTATCCGCAGATTAGTGATTCCTTTCATATTACTAACCCTTATGACAACACCTCATGACTACCTATAACTAGCTTTGTTTGAAAACATCTAATTTTATTAAATATCTTCCCCTCTTTCATATGTATTTTTCACTTCTAACTTTTAAATTTTTTTTATGCAATGCAATATTTATATATGATGCATAGATATATACAAACCATCCATACAAACCATCACATTTGATTGATCGTTTGAAGGTGCGTATATATGCTGTAAATAACCACAATCAAAAAGGTGTCGTAAATAGCTAGCCACGATGAGTACGGGTCATCCGCAGAGAAACGTGAACTTCTTTCTTGCCTTAGACGAGTTGATAAAAGAGTGGATGGTTTCTTGTCCTTTTATTTTAAGAGGGATATAAAATTTATAATAAAAAGGCTTGTAGAGTTCATAGGACTTAGTAGTTAATGGATGAATGTTTAGAAAAGATTCTATTTATCTCTTAATAGTTTACAACTAGAGAGATAGCGATGAATGTAGATTAGGGTTTTTAGAGGGAATTAGGATTTCCCACTACTGAACCTTGTTCATCCATTGATCTATATTTATCTCAAGCTCTTACTAAAACAAGTGTTAACTGATATCAAATCGTGGTCGTGATTATCATTAATTGGTAGCGCGCCCGATAAGAAGATTAACATTTATTTTGTTAAAGTTTATAAACATTAAAATGTCAAAAGAAGTTTAAAAGATATTTCATCCATTATTCTACCCTATCCTACAAACCTTAGCGAGCAAGAATTTACTCGCTCATGGTTAGTAGTGATTTAGAAGAAAGGTTAAAGATGAATGAAACCATAATTAAAGGTACAAAAAAATAATGCGTAAAATTAATGCGGAAAAGTAAGTGCAAAAAGAATCAAAATAAAAACTACATTTATTAATCAACTATTGCATTACAACTTTTCTCCTTAGAAAGTAGATTACAAGAACCCTACTTTCGCTCTAGATCTCTCTCTTTATAGAGGTAGATGAATAGATAATGAGATGATTTTATGTGATTATGTGATGTCTTGGATGCACAGCCCTCGGTCCTTTATATAGTCTCTCAAACCAGAAACCCTATATGCCATATTGGAGCAAGTGAGATTACGATCATGCCCTCAAAATTCCATATCCAACGACCACCATCAGTCCGCGGAACCGCCGTCCTTACCCCTTGTTGACCACGGTTCCACTTCCAGTTGGTGGGATTGGGTGTTGGGATTTTTTCTGGCTTTTCTTCTTGATATTTGGAGATCCTCTTGATTTATAGATTCTGAAAATGTTTCTCTATGTCTCTGCCCTTGCTAGATTCCTCGATTTGCTTCTAAAATTTGGCAGATTCGGTTTCAATATCTCGATTTGACTTGGATCTCTTACTTGGACTTCAGACCTGAGCTAATACATGCACAATATCTCAAATCAAAGTGTTAGTAGCATTTGGTATTTTTGAGATATTATTCCAACCATTTATATAATACAATATTTTAAGAATATTGATTAGGAATATTTGATATGATATGTATATTTTAATTACTAATATTTCATTTAAATATTATATGCATATATTTTTCCTTATTATATTAATTATAAATGAAGAAACATATGATAATAATCTTTTTAAAAATAAACCCACACATGTTCTTTATTTACAATTAACACGTTTAGCAGTTAATAATAGTAGGGAAAATGTTCATACAAATGTGCACTATTTTTGACTAATCAAATACCTTCAAACTTATTTTTGATCGTCCCGACAAAACAATTTATTTAAAAGAAAAAGAAAAACCTAGCACACTTTCTTAGGCAACACGATTACACTTAGCTCATGCAACGAGCCTTTAAACCTCTAGGCGTCCCTAGTAGGAGGGTTTTCAGCGGATTAGATCCATAAAATTCCATAATAAAAGAAAGAAGATGAAAATTACATATAAAGATAAGAACATATGAAAGAAAAGACTTGAAAAGAAAAGTTTCAAAATACACTAGCTTTTTAGTTGTCATGAGCCCTATCTTAATAGTCATGAAAAGATATCAGAAATCACATTATCCCTCAATAAAATATCGTCTTTAGTCTTCCTTCCTATCTTTCTTCGAAACATCGATCATATACCCCTACGTGTGTGTAAAACACATCCATACACTTAAAGAATTTAATTCAAGCTATCATACCCTTGTCTATCTTTCTTAGTATTTTTTAGTCGGTGGATGTTTTTAGATGGAATCACACATTCTTCATGCGACCGTTAATACTTTTTGAGATACTAACCAACCGATTACCAAATGTGCTCACTCATTAAGGCGTAATTAACAATATCCTAATCTTGCAACACTTAAGGCTTAGTAGTGACTCCTAAACCAGTTGGTCTAAGGCACTATGTGATAAGGCACCCTTGCAATATTTTTTTATGCTGTCTTAAGTAATTACAAAACTAGTGTTCATTTTTCTTCATTTATAATTTATGTGTCATTTATATTTTGTTGATTTATATTTTTTTCTTCATACTAAGGTTTTTATACAAGAGCATGTCAAGGTATCCTCTACTATCCCAAGTTTCAAGATGTGTGCAAGTGCGTATTGTAGGGTATCAACGTTCAGAAGTTTGGACTCAAGAATAGAGACTATTTTTCAGACTTATTTCTATCTGCAGATTAGTGATTCCTTTCATCTTACTTACCCTTGGGATAGCAGCTCATGACTCGCTATTACTAGCTTTGTTTTGAAACATCTAATTTTCTTGCTTTTCTTAAATCTCTTCCCCTCTTTCATATGTATTTTTCACTTCTAACTTTTAAATTTTTTATGCAATGCAATATTTACATATGATGCATAGATATATACAAACCATCCCCCCAAACTTATTTGCAGCAGCGTCCTCACTGATGCTGCCTTGTAAGCTCAAAACTTGAAGACTAGGAGGAAAGTTCAATAAGATTGTAAAAAGAAGGGGTCAAGAGTGAATGACAGTAAAATCCTCCCCCAAACTTGTTCTTGGCTCATAATCGTGCATTAATTTCTATTCTTTCAAGAGCTAATTAAAATTATTTTTCTTTCCCCCAAACTTGAGTAAAACATTGTTTCCATTACTTAAGCATTAAAATTGAACATAAGAGGGGGGAGGGAGGAATAGTATCGGTCTACATAAAGGTTTACAAAGACCAAAATCCAACACCAACCATTCAAATATTTTATCAATATAACACCATGGTTAGTAGAAAATCATGTTACATATAGACGTGGAGAAGTGGGGAGAAGATAAGAGGTGTAATCGAACGGTTTTACGTCTCGGTTGATAGAGATGGAAAAGTGACGGTGAACGAAAACGAGAATTTGAAAGATAAGGAATGGATGGAAGATTCGCATTCTCGTACATGATTATAAGAACGGGTGACGGTTCAACTTCTTCCGGGGGAGGTTAATTCATCACAACATCCAAGTCTTTAAGGAACACGAGTTCTTTGGCAAAAATATCTTCGAAATTTTCATCGATGGTCCGAGTGATAATCTCATAGGAAAGAAAGGAATCGATATCTATGTTAGCAGATTCACTAGGACGGTTGAACGTTTCAATGTCAATCTGTTTCGCGTCAGAATTCAACACACTTGATTTGTCAGAAATTATGGAGGTAGGAGACTCGAAAAGCTCATCTACTTTATTCTCAAAAGAGTTTAAATCAAGTGGTTTTTCAAGTATCATAGAACTCGAAATATCGGAGTGTGATTCATCAAAACTTGGTGGAGTTGAAAGAAGATTAGAAGAACCAAACAAAGTGAGTGATGAAATGGGTAAACAAACTTAGGTGACCAGTATTGTTGAACCAGATATGGAAGAATAAGACTGACTATCGTTTTGCATATCGGATAGGTTGGTGGTAAGAATATGATCGTTTAAATGCACAGGAAGATGTTTACATTCAATAGAAGTGACATGATGGGTCAGAGAATCCAACTCATCTAACATAATGGGTTCATCTTTAAGGATATTCTCACCACCGCTCTCACTAACACATTCGGTCAAATCAAATGAACAGGTCTTTAAAAATTCATAAATTATACTATCGTCATTCAATATATCACTTGGTTCACTTGATGGAATTTGAAGGTTTGAAATGTCAAGTGCAGTCGAATAAGGATCGGTTTGATTTGGAATGGTGTAATGCTCTCTTTCACACTTACTATTAGAAAAGTTAAACATGTTATTCTCAGGCACCTCATCACTTAGATTATGAAGCGGTTGATCATTAAATACATCTGGTTAGGGTGCATGATAGAAGGTGTCGAGATCAAAAGATTTGGTTCTGGATTGACTTTGATGGATCTCTCGTTCTCTTTCACTACTCAATTCCAATTCTGCTTCAAGACTAGACATAGTTTGTGAAAAAGTTCCAATGAAGGATTCTCTTTGAACCATGGAACTTCCTAATTGATTTTCAGAAGCACTGTCTAGATAAGATAAAAAAGTTGAGTATGGTTGGAATGTGTTTAATTGTTGGCTACAGGCGAGTTCAATATTTTCCGTAATCGACATGCGTTTATGATTTGCCACATTAGCCTAAAGAGAGGTATCGACATGAGATTCTTTAAATTGTTGGCTACGGGAGAGTTCAATGTGTTCCGCAATCGACATGCGTTTATGATTTGCCATATTAGCCTGAAGAGAGGTATCAACATGAGAGCGTGTGAAAGTTTGCTACTGTTGATAAGAATTAGAAAGGTGTATCTTAGTTTCATAAACAATATTAGAATCAACATTGTGATATGAAGAATATTGAGATTGGTTGGTTAGTTGGCGACTGACAATTGCTATTTGTTCAACAATGGTCATGGGTGTAAAAGATGCCATATTCGCTTCAAAACGAGTATCAACATTTTCATATGGAAATGATGGTGATTGTTGTCCTAAAGGTTTAGGATTAGTGAAAGATATAAACTTTGGCTATGTGCTCTCGCAATATATTCAGCGATGGACATGCGTTTAAAAGTTCCCTTACTAGCCTTAAACGGATTACCAACATAAGAGGGTGTTGAATTCTGACGCGGTTGATAGGACCTTGAGTGAGATGTCCAACTGTTATTTTCCGCGCGCTCTATCCTATCCTTAAAAAAATGGTAGAGTCGGAATTTGTACCAAAGCAATTACGAAAATAAGAAATATCTGGTTCTGAATAGCAAAGCTCGGCAAGAGTTCGTCTGTTTGGCTTACCCATTATAAGAAAGTGAAAAAAGAGAGGGTGAAATG
The DNA here is from genome assembly GCA_030015575.1 of Agapanthus africanus. Classification (NCBI taxonomy): domain Eukaryota; kingdom Viridiplantae; phylum Streptophyta; class Magnoliopsida; order Asparagales; family Amaryllidaceae; genus Agapanthus; species Agapanthus africanus. Next base: position 37,150,380 of record JASDDO010000016.1, on the reverse strand, counting down.
GTAATAATTTAAGCTCTTTTTCCTTTTTTTTGTATTTTGGAAATTATTTTGCTTTAAAAGAGAGACTCGACAAACATGCACAACCAATACCAAGAACCGGGTCATCTATGTCAAATTACTAGACCACTCCTAGACTTCCAAAGGACAAGACATAGCTTCAATCTTCTACCACCTCCTTACCAATATTGCGGCCAGGTAAGTGCCAGGTAAGTAGGAGGTATCCGCTATACAAATCACCGAAATAGCGGGCCTAATTAAGTAACCACTTTCCTTAGTCACACTTGCTTTAAACACCATAAGAGAAATGCAGATAAGCAATAGATTACCCACGGCCTTCCTCTGTCATAATTGAGCACGACAGTCCTTAGGGGCTTAGTCTAGATATTTTTTTATTAATGTAGGGTTATGCAGATGCTCGTTTGTGATTTGTGAGGCCTAAGAAGGGTGATGAAATCCTCACCTAATCTGAATTTGGGTTTATTGCCCTTTAATGTCCGATTTAGATATGCAAAACAAATCAAAATCTAAAACACGCAAAAATATTTTTATCGGCGATATTTCCAAAGAATCCTGTAGGTAAAAATAATTTATTGGAGTTTTAAAGGAGAGAGAAAGGCAATAGGAGAATACCAGAGATGATTGGGGGCCAAATTCTTAAATAGGGCCGCGGTTCCGCTTCGCAATGCCCACTTTGGCCGCGGTTCCGCGGTCGTGTGGAAGGATCTTCAGCTAAAATTTCTTCAAAGTACCCCTATACTCCTCTGGTCCAAGTTGAAAGTCTTTGAATCTCTGAAGGTTCGCTCCAAATGCTCCAGATTTCCCGCAAAAATCGTACAAAAATCGTTAATAATACAAAATGCGGTTTTTGGTTCTCTTTTATTTTATGTTTCTGGTTTTTATAAGAAATCAATCTGAATAACAAGAAAAGTAATTACGACCGTTTTCCCGGCAACGACACCATTTGATTGATCGTTCGAAGGTGTGTATATATACTATAAATAACCGCAATCAAAATGGCGTCGCAAATATCTAGCCGTGATGAGTACGGGTCGTCCGCAGGGAAACACGAACTTCTTTTCTTGCCTTAGACGAGTTGATAAAAGAGAGGATGGTTTGTTATCGTTTTATTTTAAAACGAATATAAAATTTATAATAGGAAGACTTATAGGGTTCATAGGACTTAGTAGTTAATTGATTAATATTTAGAAAAGATTCTTTTTATCTCTTAATAGTTTAAAACTAGAGAGATAGCGATGAATGTGGATTAGAGTTCATGGAGGGAATTAGGGTTTCCCACTACTGACCCTTGTCCATCCATTGATCTCTATTTATCTCAAGACCTTAACAAAACAAGTGTTAACTGATCTCAATTCATGGTCGCGACTATCATTAATTGGTAGCGCGCCCGATAAGAAAGTCAACATTTATTTTGCTAAAGTTTATAAACATTAAAATGTCAAAAGAAGTTTAAAAGATATTTCATCCATTATTCTACCCTATCATACAAACCCTAGCAAGCATTACTCGCTCATGATTAGTAGTGATTTAGAAGAAAGGTTGAAGATGAATGAAACCATAATTAAAGGTGCAGAAAAGTAATGCGTAAAATTAATGCGTAAAGTAAATGCGGAAAAGTAAGTGCAAAAAGAATTAAAACAAAAACTACCTTTATTAATCAACTATTGCATTACAACTTTTCTCTTTAGAAAGTAGATTACAAGAACTCTAGTTTCACTCTAGATCTCTCTCTTTATGGAGGTAGATGAATAGACAATGAGATGATTTTATGTGATGTCTTGGATGCACAAAGCTTTCGGTCCTTTATATAGCCTCTGAAACCAGAAACCCTAGATTCCATATTGGAGCAAGTGAGATTACGACTATGCCCTCAAAATCCCAGATCCAACGGCCACCATCAGACCGCGGAACCGCCGCCCTTACCCCTTATTGACCGCGGTTCCACCGCCAGTTGGTGGGATAGGGTGTTGGGATTTTGTCTTGCTTTTCTTCTTGATATTTGGAGATCCTCTTGGTATATAGATTCTGAAAATGTTTCTCTGTGTCTTTGCTGTTTCTAGATTTCTCGATTTGCTTCTAAAATTTGGCAGATTTGGTTTCGATATCCCGATTTGACTTAGATCTTTTACTTGGACTTCAGACCTGAGCCAATACCTACACAATATCTCAAAGTATTACTAGCATTAGGTATTTTTGAGATATTATTCCAACCATTTATATGATACAATATTTTAAGAATATTGATTAGGAATATTTGATGTGATATGCATATTTTAATTACTAATATTTCATCTAAATATTATATGCATATATTTTCCCTTATTATATTAATTATTAATGAAGACACAGACGATAATAATCTTTTTACAAATAAACCCATATATATTCTTTATTTACAATTAACACATTTTAGTAGTTAATAATAGTAGGGAAAATGTTCATACAAATGTGCACTATTTTTGACTAACTAGCCATGCAAAACCCAGACGTCAGTGCGTCATAAATATCAAAAGAATAGTACTAACCAGAATAGGATGTTATGATTAAATATGAGTGTAAATAATAAACACAGGTATAAAACAGTGAGGTATAGGTGTGTGATGTGTATCCTAAAGTCTTTACTGAAAGTGTGTCTTAGCACCTCTACTTAGTTTCCACATGCATCAAGTATGCAATTTTAAAAAATCCAGAGGTCTAAGCTACACTAACCTAGAACCGAACTAGAGAATTAGGGTTTGTAAGCATGTAAACAAGTTTTACACTAAATGAATAGAGAATACAACCTTTGTAGACCGGTCCGTCACTTATAAAGCTCCAAGTAGTAGTCCCTTAGCTCCAAGTAGTGGTCCCTAGAACTCATCTTAGGCTCCACTTGGTGAAAGGAATGAGCTTGCTTCGTCGTCTTCGAGGCCGAAGCTGATCCACCTTGAAGTTTCTCTAACTGAAGCTACCTCTTCACTAATAAAGAATTAATGAAGCAAACAACCTAATCTTATGGGCTAGATGAGAGTACGTTGATAAAGTAGGAATTTTGCTCACTTTAGAAATATCTTTCTCTTTTCCCTTTTTCAACTCAAGAAAACCAAGAGAGGAAGAATATGAACTTGGGTGAAGAAATATCTCAAGTGTGATAATGAGAGAGTTAACCATGGTCTAAAGATAATAGTTGGGTTATAAAATATCTAGAGTAAAACAAAATCGGTCAGATGAGTCATAACTTATACATGCTTCCACAAGCATCTAAGCCATGCTCATTTCCACCTCATTTTAATTTTACTCTAAATAAATAATTACCTTAATTATCTTTAGCCTTGGTGTGAGTCTCATACACCCATGTCCAATATATCATCCACCATGACACAATATATAAATACATATATTAATATATATCACATATATATTAAATGTATTTCAAAGAGAAGAAAATCTTTATTGAGCACAATATTAGTTAATATATATTAATATATCAAATATATATATATATATATATATATCCAATTATTAAATCAACACTTGATTAAATAATACGGTCATATCATATATAACCGACTAATTTTACTTATATGCATATCACATTATCGAATCAACACTTGATTCAATAAACCGGTCATATCACATGTAACCGACAGCATTCAATACTATATCAAATCAACACTTGATTCAATAATCCGGTTATATCATATATAATCGGCCAATATCAAATATATATACATATAACATATCATTGAATCAACACTTGATTCAACAATCTGGTTATATCACATATAACCTAACCGATATCACATATTGCGAGACTAGAATACGGTATCACATACTCTTATTTAATCAAGCTCCCTCACATATCACCATATGTGCCCTACTTCGTTTCGCTTGAGCTAGGAAACCTCTGTGTGGGATTCTAAAGACTCGTCAATACGCCAGCAGTAGGGAATGATCACATCAGTCACCCACAAGCCGTCAGTGGTACTAGCTGGACGTAATGGCTACCCAGGTATTGAGCGAATAGAAGATCAACAAGTAAGCTTGTCCATACTTCCGCAAAGCCTATAAGCAACACTTACCTTACAGTCCGGTCTCTTCGTCTGATATGTCGCATATCATGTCTAGGGGTAGAATCGTCAGACCCCAGAAACTTGATAAGTGTGTGGCCTATAACTGTTCGAGAAACTACTGATAACACTTAGCGGTAAATCTCATCAGCTCTGGCAAGGGACTTGTTGTTATAGCTAATCGAGCATAGTGGAATATCAACTCCCTATACCAGGAGAGACGAAATCTCTCCTATCGCTCATTGCTTCCATGTGACTCGGGACTGTACCCAAAATCCACCTGTTTGCACGACTTCTTTGAGCCATGGTAGGGAGGAAATCAAAGCACAATGGGAAATACACAAGACTCTATGACGATCTCGGGTCTACAGACTAACCTGTATAAGTGTCACCGGAGAACTGCTATTTGACGATAGGTATAGTACCAACTAGGAGTTCTCGGCGGGTCCTGTTCGGTATACCCATTCTCTAATGAGCATCCGTGTACAATCTTTGATTTTAAATACCAATGGATGTGGGATCAACCATCGCCCCATACAGGGTCATGAAACGTACACACTAGTCTACTCTGGAATATCGATGCCCTGTCTCGATACTCCCTCGACTAGGAACTGTTAAAGGATGTGCTTGCGGACTACATAAGCCCCACTAGTATGATCTGCATCGTAGTCCTGGTAGTTAAGCTAACATCCTAAGGGCTTTATCAACATGTATCAGAGAGACAGTATAATAATACTAGTGTACATGTTAAGATAAAGAGCAACCAGATAGCATACCATCATGTCGAGCAAGAAAGTCCTCTCTATATATGTCCAAGTATCCACTATATCATACAATAATGGTCTCTAGGGCATATATATTCCTAACAATCTCCCACTTGCACTAAGGCTAGTTATTGTAGTATCTCATACCCAACATCCCAAAAAGTCTCTCAAATTGAGTATGTGGGAGGGCCTTCGTGAGTGGATCCGCTGTGTTATCCTTTATGTCAACTCTCCTGACCTCGATCTCCCGACGATCAACTATCTTCCGGATCAGGTGATACCGCCTAAGAATATGTCTGGAATGCTGATGGGATTAGGGTTCCTTGGCTAAATCCACAGCTCCATTGTTACCACAATACAAAGGTACTGGATGCTCAATGGATGAAACCACACAAAATTCAGCTATGAACTTCTTCATCCAGACAGCTTCTTTGGCAGCATCGTTGGTAGCGATGTATTTAGCCTCTATCATCGAGTCTATCATGGTATCTTGCTTGGAACTCTTCCAATATACCGCTCCTCCATTGAGGGTGAAGACAAAACCCGAGACCGACTTACTATCGTCCTTATCACTCTGGAAGCTCGAATCGGTAAAAGACTCTACTTGGAGTTCACCGTTACCATACACCAAGAACATTTCTTTAGTCCTTCTCAAGTACTTAAGAATGTTCTTCACAACTGTCCAGTGCTTCTCCACAGGATCTGATTGATACCTTCTTACCACACTAAGTGCGTAAGATACATCCGGTCCGGTGCATAATATCGCGTACATGATTGACCCAACTGCAGAAGTATAGGGTCCCCCTTGCTTGCAAGCCCTCTCCAAATCAATCTTGGGAGACAACTCTTTGGAGAGAGTGTCTTCTGAGCAAGTGGGTAAATTACCACGCTTAGCATCTTCCATACTAAACCTTTTTAGTATGGTTTCAATATACCTGGATTGGGACAATCCCAACATTCGCTTAGATCTATCTCTATAGATCTTAATCCCCAAGATGTAGGAGGCATCACCTAGATCTTTCATGGAGAACTTTTGTGATAAGAAGATCTTGACTAAGTGTAGCATAGGAACATCATTTCCTATCAAGAGTATATCATCCACGCACAATACGAGGAAGACAACCTTACTCTCTACAACCTTCTTGTATATACAAGGTTCATCTACGTTTTTGATGGAGTCAAACTCTTTGACTGCCACATCAAAACAGATGTTCCAGCTTCGCGATGCCTGCTTTAATCCGTAGATTGACTTAAGCAGCTTGCACACCTTTCTGCTGCTCCCACTATCTATGAAGCCCTCTGGCTGTGTCATGTACACGCTATCTTCTAAATCACCATTTAGAAGAGCGGTCTTGACGTCCATATACCAGATTTCATAGTCATGGTATGCAGTAATGGCAAGTAGGATCCTGATGGACTTAAGCATAGCTACTGGAGAAAAGGTTTCATCATAATCGACACCTGGTCGTTGACGAAAACCTTTTGCTACAAGTCTAGCTTTGAAGGACTCAGCCTTTCCATCTACACCATGTTTCTTCTTAAAGATCCACTTGCTCCTGATGGGTTTTCCTCCTTCAGGAGCAACTTCCAAAGTCCATACTTTGTTGGTGTACATGGATTCCATCCCAGATCGCATAGCATCCAGCCATTTCACAGAGTCTCCACTTGTGATGGCCTACTCGAAACTAGTTGGGTCATCATCTTCCATGATGCAATCCTCGCTCCCATCGTCTATGAGAAAACCGTAGTGTCTCTCAGGTGGATGTGGAACCTTACTATATCTGCAGAGCGGATGAGGTTCTTCGGGGACTATTGAATCCTCCGGTTTTACCAAATCATCAGTTATAGTTTGTGTAGCTAGAACTTCTTCCAGTTCTACCTCATTACCACTAATTTCTTTCACAAGAAATTCCTTTTCTTAAAAGATAGCATGTTGAGAAACAAACACCTTTTGTTCCTCAGTATGGTAGAAGATATATCCATATAAATCCTTTGGATATCTCATAAACTTGCACAAAACAGATCTTGCTTTGAGCTTGTCCGGATTTTGCCTTTTAAAAAAGGCCGGACAACCCCATATCTTAACTCGTTTAAGAGATGGTCTCTTTCTATTCCATATCTCATATGGAGTGGTGGGTACGGATTTGGTCGGAACCCTATTCAATAAGTATGCAGCTGTCTCAAGTGCATAGCCCCAAAAGGAAATAGGTAACTCAGCAACACTCATCATAGAGCGCACCATATCTAATAGGGTGTGATTCCTCCGCTCCGATACTCCATAGTGCTATGGTGTATACGGAGGAGTAAGCTGAGAGAGAATCCCATTCTCTTTTCAATAGTCTTGGAATTCCGCGCTCAAGTATTCTCCTCCTCGATCAGATCGAAGGACTTTAATAATTTTACCCGTTTGGTTCTCAACTTCATACTTATATTCCTTGAATTTCTCAAAAGCTTCAGATTTGTGTTATAAAAAGAACACATGTCCGAATCTTGAGAGATTATCGATGAATGTTATAGGGTTCCTAAGCACGAAAGCAAGGTTTCGGGTGGCATCATCCATACCAATTTAAAATTTTTCCATGCTAAAAGAACCTTGTCCTGGAATCTTTAACTAGAGAATCATACAAAAACATATTGTAAACAACTTTACATCTAAGTGAGTAGGGATTACAACCTTTATAGTCCGGTCCTTCACTTCTATAGCTCCTTGTAGTGGTCACTTCGCTGCGATCAATGAACTCCCGGACTCTTGAGAGGCTCCACAAGGTGAATGATGCATACTTGCTTGAAGTCTTCAAAGTTGAAGATGATCTACCTCGAGGAAACACAGACTCAAGCTATCACTTCACTAATATGGAATTAGTGAAGCTAACACCCTAAACTAAATGGCTAGTTTTGTATAGGATGATGAAGTAGGAATTTAGCTCTCTTTAGAATTTAATTTCTCACAATTTTTCTTCACTTCCTCAAACCAAATAGAGAGCTAGAGGGAGATGAATGAAGAAGAAGATGAATGAATAATGAGATGAGATTAGAAATGCAATCATGGATGAGTTTATGTCATGCACTAACCCATGTAGAGAATTGACCATGGCTAAGTGATAAGGGTTTGGTTAATAAATATTTTAGGTAAAACAAAATTGGTGGACTAAGTCAATAGTTCTACAAGCTTCATCCAAGCTCAACCATGACAAATATCCAAGAAATTTTGAATTACTTATATAAATAAAAACTAACAAATTATAAAAACCATGGTGTAAGTCTCATACACCCATGTTGCATGTATAACCTAGCATGTCATAATAATATATATCACATATATATTATTTATGTAACAAAAGAAAACAATACAATAAACATATATCACATATATGTTAAATGTATCAAAAGTGAGAAAAAGAAATACTTAAGTGAGCATATATTAGTTAATATAATTTAATATATCAAATATATAATTATACATTAAATTATTAAATCAACACTTGATTTAATAATCCGGCTATATCACATACAACCGACTAAAATGTAACAGTTTATCGAATCAACACTTGATCCGATAACTCGGCTATATTACATATAACCGACCGATACCACATATCGCGAGAATAGAATGCGGTATCACATACTCGCATTAATCTCGGTCCCCCACATACCACATATGTGCTCATACTTCGTTTCGCATGAACCAAGAAACCTATGTGTAGGATTCTAAACACTCGTCAATACACCGGAAGTAGGTGATGATCATATCAAACACCCAAAAGCCGCAAGCGGTCTGCTAAACGTAACGGCCACCCGGGTATTGAGCGATTAGAAGATCAACAAGCAAGCATGCTCATACTCCTGCGAATCCAATCAGTAACACTACCGTACAATCCGATCTCTTCGTCTGATATGTCGTATATTCAGTCTTGGGGTGGTAATCATCAGACCCCGATAATCGATAAGTTTGTAGGGTTCCGTAGCGCGGCAGCAAGGTTTCGGGAGGCATCGTCCATGCGAATTTCAAATTTTTTCCGTTCTAAAGAACCCTAACCCTAGAATCTTAACTAGAGATTTAGACGAATATAACATGAAAACAACTTTGCAAACAAGTGAATGAGGAATACAACCTTTGTAGATTGGTCCTTCACTTCTAAAGCTCCGTGTAGTAGTCCCTTCGTTTCAAGTAGTGAACACCCGAACTCCAGTAAGGGTTCACATGAAGAAATGAACAAGCTTGCTCGAAGTCTTCGAGGCCGAAGATGATCTACGTCGAGAAGACACAAGCTCATGCTACCTCTTCACTAATGGTAGATTAGTGAAGCAAACACCCTAAACTAAATGGCTAATATAGTAGAGGATGATGGAGTAGGAAATTGACTCACTTTAGATTTATTTTTCTCACAATATTTCTTCACCATTTCAAAAGCTAGTGAGGTTTTTCATGAGGAAGAAGAAGATGAAGATAAGATGAGAATGAAACTCATGAGGTGAGAATGGCAACCATGAGTGAGTTAGTGTCATACGCTAACCCATGTAGAGAATCAACCATTGGTTAACAATAATGGTTGGGTTAATAAATATCTTCGTGTAAAACAAAATGAGTAGACTTGGTCAATGGTTCCACAAGCTTCTACAAGCTTCAACTATGTGACTAATTACCATTAATTTTGATTTACTTTAAATAAACAAAACCCTCACATTATTATAAGCATGGTGTAAGTCTCATACACCCATGTCACATGTGGCATCAAGCATGACACAAAAGTTGTACATTAATATATATCACATATATACTAAGTGTACACTAGTGAGAAAAAAGAAATGTTTAGTGAGCAAATATTAGTTAATGTAAGTTAATATATCAAATATATAATTATACATTAGATTATCAAATCAACACTTGATTTAATAATCCGGTTATATCATATACAACCGACTAATATCAAATGTAACATCTTATCGAATCAACATTTGATCCGATAACCCGACTATATCTCATATAACCGATCGATATCACATATCGCAAGAATAGAATGCGGTATCACATACGCGCATTAATCTCGGTCCCGCACATATTACATATGTGCTCCTACTTCGTTTTGCATGAACCAAGAAGCTTCTGTGTAGGACTCTAAAGACTCGTCAATACGCCGGCAGTAGGTGATGATCATATCAAACACCCACAAGCCGCAAGCGGTCTGCTAAACGTAACGGCCACCCGGGTATTGAGCGATTAGAAGATCAACATGCAAGCCTGCTCATACTCCTGCGAATCCAATCAGTAACACTACCGTACAGTCCGGTCTCTTCGTCAGATATGTCGCATATCACAGCCTGGGGGTGGTATAACGTCATACCCCAATAGCCTGATAAGTCATGCCGATGCAAGGTCCATAATGGTTTGAGAAACTACTGATAACACTTACCAGTAGATCTCAGCAACATTGACCATGGATTTCCTGTTATGGCCAATCGAGCATAGCACAACATCAACCCCCAATACCGGGAGAGACGAATCCCCTCCTATCGCTCATTGCCTCCATGTGACTTGGGATTGTCCCCAAAAACCACCTTTTTGCACGATCTATTGACCGTGGTATGGTGGAAATCAAAGTACGGTGGGAATCACACAAGACTCTATGAAGATCTCGGGTCGACACACTAACCTGTACCAGTGTCACCAGAGAACTTCTATCTGACGATAGGTATAATACCATCTAGGAGTTCTCGGCGAGTCCGTTCAGTGTACCCAGTCTCTACTGAGCACCTGTATACCATCTTTGATTTCAAACACCAATGGATATGGGATCATCCATCGCCCATCATATGGGTCAAGATGCGTATACGCTAGTCTACTCTGGAATATCGATGCCCTGTCTCGATACACCCTCGACTAGGAACAATTATAGGGTGTACTTATGGACTACCTTTGGCCCCACTAGTATGATCTTCATCATAGTCCTGGTAGTCAAGTACGCATCCTAAGGGCTTTATCAACATGTGAGAATAAGACAACATCACTTATACAAGTCAATATGTTAAGACAAAGAGCAACCAGATAACATACTATCATGTCGAGCAAGAAAGTCCTCCCTATATATGTCCAAGCATCCATTATAATATATATCTCATGTACAATAATGACCTCTAGGGCATACATATAACTAACAATCTCCCACTTGCACTAAGGCTATCTGTTGTAGTATCCAATACCCAACAATATAGCTGTGGTTGTAGTATCCCATATTCTACCATCCCAAAATCTCTCAAATAGTATTTGGGGAAGCAGACCTTGGTGTGTGGATCCGCCGTGTTAACCTCAAAATCTACTCTCCTTACCTCGATCCGTTGGAGATCAACCATCTCCCTGATCAGGTGATACTTGCCTCAGAATATGTTTGGAACACTGATGGGACATGTGTTCCTAGGACAAAGCCAATACTCCATTGTTGTTACAATAACAGTTATTGGACACTCAATGGTAGGAACCTTGTTCATCTCATGAACAAGAAATGCCCAGACAGCCACTTTGGCAGCATCATTGGCAGCAATGTATTCAGCCTTTATCGTTTAGTATGCCACGGTATCTAGCTTGGAACTCTTCCAACATACCGTCCCTCCACTGAGGGTAAAGACAATGCCTATAACTGACTTTCAGTCGACCTTATCACTCTGGAAGCTTGAATTGGTAAAGGACATCCACTGGAGTTCACCGTTACCAAAACCCCAAGAACATATCCTTAGTGCTTCTCAAGCACTTAAGAATGTCCTATACAGCTGTCCAGTGATTCTCTCAAGATCCGATTGATTCCTGATCACTACACCTAGTGAGTTAGCTACATCTGTTCTGGTACATAACATCGCATACATGATAGAGCCTACTTCCGAAGCATAGGGTATCCCTTGCATGCGAACTCTCTCCAAATCAGCCTTGGAAGACATCCTTTTGGAGAGAGTGATTCCTGAGTAAGTGGGCGAACCACCATGCTTAGAATCTTCCATACTAAACCCCTTTAGTATGGTGTTAATGTACCTGGATTTGGGACACTCCCAACATCCACATAGATCTATCACCATAGATCATAATCCACAAGATGTAGTAGGTATCATCCAGATCTTCCATGGAGAATCCTCATGATAAGAGGAGCTTGACCGAGTGTAGCATAGGAAACCATTCCCTATCAAGAGTATGTCATCTACGTACAATACGTAGAGGACAACCTTACTCTCTACAACCTTCTTGTATATACAAGGTTCATCTACCTTTTTGATGAAATCAAACTCTTTGACTGCCACATCAAAATAGATGTTCCAACTCCACGATACGCGCATTGATCCTGATGGACTTAAGCTTAGCTTTGAAAGTCTCAACTTTTCCATCTATACCAAGAATCTTCTCAAGATCCATTTGCTCCCAATGGGTTTTACCCCTTCAGGTGCAACATGCAAAGTCATACTTTGTTGGTGTACATGGATTCCATCTTTGATCACATAGCATCCAGCCATTTCACAAAGTCTCCACTTGTGATGGCCTGCCTGAACCTAGTTGGGCCATCATCTACGATGATGCAATCCTCGCTCCCACTGTCACTGAGAAGACCGTAGTATCTCTCAAGTGGATGAGGAACCCTACCAGATTCGCGGAGAGGCTGAGGTTCGTTGGACATTGTTGAATTATTTGGTTTCACCAAATCATCAGCTATTATTTTGTCTAGCTGGAACTCCTTCCAGTTCTACCTCATGACCACTAATTTCTTCACAAGAAATTCCTTTTCTAAAAAAGGTGGCATGCTGAGAAACAAAACACTTTTTGCTCCTCAGTGTGGTAGAAGATATTCCCTCACAAATGTTTGGTATATCCTAACAAACTTATACAGAACTGACCTTACCTCGAGCTTGTCCGGATTTTGGTTTTCAACATAGGCCGGACAACCCATATCTTAACTTGTTTATGACATGGTCTCTTCTCATACCATATCTCATATGGAATGGTAGGCACTGATTTGGATGAAACCCTATTCAATAGGTATGCAACTTCTCAAGAGCATAACACCAAAAGGAAACATGCAACTCAGCAGTACTCATCATAGAGCGCACCATATCTCATAGGGTGCGATACCTCCGCCCCGATACACCGTTGTGCTGTGGTGTATACGAAGGAGTAAGCTTAGAGAGAATCCCATTCTCCTTTTAGAAACTCCAGGAACTCCATGCACAAGTATTCTCCTCCTCGATCACATCGAAGGACTTAATACTTCTACCCGTCTGGTTCTTAAATTCATCTTATATTCCTTGAATTTCTCAAAAGTTTCGGACTCGTGTTTCATCAGGAACACATGTCCGAATCTTGAAAGATCGTCGATGAATGCAATGAAGTATAAAGAACCAACCTTAGCATTTGTAGACATATGACCGTTTACATCATCATGTATCCGTCGCAAGAGTTCAGTAACTCTTTCTCTGTTTCGAGTAAACGGAGTATTGTTCATTTTACTTTTGAGACAAGACTGACAAGTATCATAAGATGAAAATTCGAACAGATTCTTACATTCATCTTTATGTAACTTAGCTGGTTGTGTCGCATAGATATGACCTAGTCTACAATACCACAAGAAGGATTCGTTCATTTCTGAACTACTCCTCTTGTGTGTGTTCTAGATACTTTGAACTGTGGTTTGATTTAGAATATATATGCCAATACATAACGTGCCTGATCCAATCAACTCTTGATTCAGGAAAATGTTCACAACAATATCCTCCAATAAAGAATTACATCCTTCTTTAACTTAATAAAGAAAATGATGTAATATTGTATTTCAGGTTCAGTATCTAATAACATTTGTTCAGAATCAATGTATTTACCATTTGGTAATACAAGGTGATATTTGACAACTGGCTTGGCTGCAACAATTGCACTATTCTCTAACACTTAGAGACACATCACCCTTTCTCAGTGCTCTACCTTTCTACAGCCCATGTAACAAATTACATATGTGGGATCCTTATCCGGTATCATATACCCAGGACATAGAGTATACTAAGAAACAGTTCTTGGTGATGAACACACCCGAAGAAGATGCATTAACATGCACTTTCTTCTATTGGATGGCATGGGAGTCCGGATATTCCCCTATTTCAAGCCCGGACTTATAATAATTATAGGTTGGAGCGGAACCACCAACGTTCCCCAGCTCAGTATAATAAGCAAGTTCGGTCAATGCATCCATATTATTATCTTGATTAAGGCGTGACATGGTCGCTACCAGGAGAGAGAGAAAGAGAGAACAAAACACTCTGCGTGCGCTCTTACAAGATCAGATTGGTTATTATTTTATCTAATCAGGATGGCTCCCACTGTTTTTATTAAATCTTCCTTCAAACCCTAAAAGGTAAGACTAGCCGGGATTAATTACACCCTACAAGTTCGCCAATCTTTCGGCCAGGCCAGTGTCGGTAGTTTGAGGGAGGTTCCCGGTGCTTTCGCACGGACCTAACTAAAATAAACCTCGTTTTTCCAGGGGCATAATCCCGTTAACACCTTTCTAGACACCTACTTGATCGGCTAATTGTAATGTGTAAAACTCTCCCAGGAGTAACTCTTACTCGTAGTGGGTATCGGGATCCAACTATCTCATAGAAGGTATGCAATCTCATTGCAAATTTCAACACTTGAAATTCCCGATAATCTTTTTCCCCAAACATCCTATGACCTTGACAGAAGTCAACAAACCATAGGCTGCTAGTCAAGTTCAACCCGCCATTTCATGATTGAATTAAACCTACCTGCACTACCCTTGACAGAGGTCAACAAGGTCGTATGACTACCCTAATCCAATCGCATCATATGCTTTGCAGATAAGCACTAATCAGCTACCGCACACTACGCCTTGACAGAGGTCAACAAACGTAGCACGAATACAAAATATCTCTTATCTGAAATAACGAAGGGCTACGACAGGTTTTTAAGAAAAAACCATTGCGTAATGAACTTGATATTGTTGTAGAATCGAGTGACTTTGAAAAGGAGTGTTTATGAGGCTTTTACTAGTTTCTCTAAAGAGGTAACTCCCGGTGAAGGGATCTCGGCTCTTTCCTCATAGAATGAGGTGCTGGATATTCTACAAGGAATACCTCTATGCAAAGTATGAACTAAAAAAGCAATCAAAAGACAACACCGAGTGCGTTGTAGTATCTGCCAGTTTTGCTAAAGAGGTCACTCCCGGTGAAGGGATCTCGGCTCTTTCCTTATCGAATAAGGTGCTGGATATTCTACAAGGAATACCGCAATGCAAAGCACGAACTAGAGCTACCAGTTTTTAAAACAAGATTCTGCAAGATCTTTAGGTTTCTTTTATTTCATTAATCTCATTAATGAAGTCCCGTCAAATTATGCTTCCTAAGCATCACAGATGAAACGAAAGCATCAATATTTATTATATATCATATATATAAAATATAAGCATTCGTCTCAACTTATCAAGTGATCACATCACAGAATATCAGTAGCAGAAGAACACATATGAAATATTGGATATACTAGGAATTCCGTATTTTAATTAAGCCAATAAAAAACGTGGATTCCACGGTCGCGATGAATAGCCAAACACACATCCTTAGACCCCTACGAGAGCGGCAAGCAACCCTACCAATTCTAGAGTTAGGAGACCCAGTCTCAACTCCTTGAGATGGTCTCCCACTAGACCCTAGAACCCGGTTACTTGTGCTCCCCGTCTTGGGTATATCCTAATGCGAAAAAGTAAATAATATACATCAATGGTGGCATCATTGTCAACCCGGAAGTGCCCCAATAAAAGAATATTACATAAAAGCTTTTACATGAATGAAAATAAAAAATTTCTCATTTCACATAAAAAAAACTCCTACTGAGTCTGACTGTGACAATCTCCATACAGTCCGGTCTGTTCGTCTGATACATCGCATGGCGGGCCTTAGGGGCGGTAAACGTCAGTCCCCCAATAGCGGTACAAGTCGTGTCGGAGTGAAGCCCAGAACACCCTGAGATAACACTGGAAACCTACCAGTATATCTCGCTTGCCCTGGCCAGGGACTACTCGTGTAATGGTTCTCCTAGACACAGCGCGATGTCAACCCCCAATACCGGGAGAGACGAATCCTGTCTAACCGTCACTGCCTCCAAGTGCTTCGGGACTGCACCCAAAAACTACCTGTTTGCACGACTCGTTTGAGCCATGGTAGGGTAGTAATCAAAGTACAGTGGGAACACACTCGAGGCGATGTGACAGTGTCAAGTCAGCGGACTAAGCTGTACTCATGTCACCTGGGAACTGATAACTGACGATAGGTATAGTACCAACCAACAGTTCCCGACGAGTCCTGTCCAGTGTACTCGTAACCCAACGAGCACCCGCATACTATCTCCAGTACGACGTACTGATGGCTGTAGGACAGACCATCTCCCATACTGGGATGAGAAGCGCATACGCTAGTCTACTCCGGAGTATCGATGCCCTGTCTCGATAGTCCTGCGACTAGGGACCTGCATAAGGATGTGCTTATAGATTACCCAGCCCCCACTAGTGTGACTGCCATCACAACGCTGGTAATCAAGCAAAGATCCTAAGGGCTCCACTAATGTGTATAGGTGATATACTAAAATAAACACATGTACACATTGAAGTAGAAACAAACCAAGTAGCATACTACTATATTGAGCAAGATTGTTTATACAAGGTGAATATCCCAAGCTTCCATTAAGTAATATACAAACCAGTATGATACAGTAATGGCCTCTAGGGCATATACACTAACAATCTCCCACTTTCACTAAGGCCATGTACTGGCGTATCGAAGACCTATCATCTCGATTAGCCGCTCGAACTGAGTCTGGGGTAAGGCCTTTGTGAGTGGATCAGCAGTGTTGTCTTCCGTAGAAACTCTCCGAACCTCGATCTCCTGGCGACCCACGATCTCCCTGATCAGGTGATACCGCCTTAAGATGTGTCTGGACTTCTGATGGGACGTTGGTTCCTTTGCTAAAGCTATAGCCCCGTTGTTGTCGCAATACAGAGGTATTGGATCAACAATGGACGGAACCACCTGAAGTTCAGTTAAGAACTTCCTTACCCATACAGCTTCTTTTGCGGCATCTGCAGCAACGATATATTCCGCTTCCATCGTCAAGTCAGCAACGGTTTCTTGTTTGGAACTCTTCCAACACACCGCCCCTCCATTGAGGATAAAGACATAACCCGACATGGACTTGGAATCATCCTTGTCACTCTGGAAGCTGGAGTCAGCAAAGGCCTCGATCTGGAGGTCTTTTCCGCCATACACCAAGAACATCTCCTTAGTCCTTCTCAGGTACTTGAGAATGTTCTTTACTGCTATCCAATGTTTCTCCCCAGGGTTTGACTGATACCCGCTTACCACACTCAGTGCATAAGCTACATCTGGTCTGGTACACAACATCGCATACATTATAGAGCCTACCGCATAAGCGTAGGGTATAATAGACATGTGATCCCTTTCCAAATCAGTCTTGGGAGACATCTCTTTGGAGAGGGTGATCCCGTGACAAGCCGGTAGATTACCGCGCTTGGAATCTTCCATACCGAATCTTTTCAGTATGGTGTCGATGTACCTGGATTGTGAGAGTCCCAGTATCCTCTTGGATCTGTCACGATAGATCCGGATCCCCAGAATGTATGAGGCATCACCCAGGTCTTTCATGGAGAACCTGTGTAACAAGAACCTCTTGACAGATTGTAGCATAGGAATGTCATTTCCTATTAAGAGAATGTCATCCACGTATAAAATGAGGAATACAACAGTTCTCGCTACAAATCTACTATAGATGCATGGCTCATCTGGATTTTTGATAAAGCCAAATTCCTTGACCGTCTCATCAAAACAGATGTTCCAACTCCGCGATGCCTGCTTTAGTCCATAGATGGACTTAAGCAACTTGCACACCTTTCCGCTGCTCCCACTCTGAATAAAACCCTCTGGCTGGTCCATATAAACACACTCCTCTAAATTTCCATTTAGAAAAGCGGTCTTTACGTCCATCTGCCAAATCTCATAATCGTGGAAGGCAGCAATGGCAAGAAGGATCCGAATGGATTTCAGCATAGCTACTGGAGAAAAGGTCTCGTCATAGTCCAAACCAGGTCTTTGACGAAAACCCTTTGCAACCAGTCTAGCTTTATAGGTCTCAACCTGTCCATCTACACCAATCTTCCTTTTGAAGATCCACTTGCATCCTACGGGTTTTACCCCATCTAGAGCAACGTCCAACGTCCATACTTTGTTGGTGTACATGGACTCCATTTCGGTCCGCATTGCATCCAGCCATTTTACCGAGTCAACGCTCTGAATGGCCTGCTGGAAGCTAGTCGGCTCATCATAATCTATGATGCAATCCTCTCTATCCCCGTCTATGAGAAAACCGTAGTATCTCTCGGGCGGATGAGACTGCCTACTACTCCTGCGGAGCGGCGTAGGAATGTCATTTTCTTTTGACCCCTCTGGTTCCACTAAGCTTTCAGTAATAGTCTGTGGTTCTGGAATTTCTTCCAGTTCTATTTCGCTCCCACTTGTTTCCTTTTCTAAGAACTGGTGTTCTAGAAAATGGGCATTACGAGAAACAATGATCTTTTGTTCCTCTGCGTAATAGAAGAGATATCCCTTGGAGTTCTTTGGATATCCCACAAACTTGCACTCTACTGAGCGTGCCTCGATCTTGTCTGCATGCTGCTTTTTGACAAAAGCTGGACTTCCCCATGTCTTAATGTGATTAAGATAGGGTCTCTTCCCACACCACATCTCATATGGTGTAGTAGGCACAGTCTTAGTTGGAACTCGGTTCAAAAGGTATGCAGCTGATTCTAGTGCATATCCCCAGAATGATCGCGGTAACTCAACGTTACTCATCATGGACCGTACCATATCCAATAGGGTTCGGTTCCGTCTCTCCGATACACCGTTATGTTGCGGAGTGTATGGAGGAGTAAGCTGAGAGAGAATTCCGTTCTCTTTTAAATAGTCCAGGAACTCGGCACTCAAGTATTCACCACCTCGATCCGATCTTAGAATCTTGATAGTTTTGCCGGTTTGTTTTTCTACTTCATTCTTATATTCCTGGAATTTTCCGAAGGCTTCGGACTTATGTTTCATTAAGAAGACATAACCGTACCTTGAAAAGTCATCCGTAAAAGTAATGAAGTAAGAATAACCGCTTCACGCATGTGTAGACATTGGACCGCACACGTCGCTGTGTACGAGTCCCAAGAGCTCGCTCGCTCTTACTCCGTGTCCAGTGAACGGAGTCTTTGTCATCTTTCCTTTGAGACAGGATTGACAAGTGGCATACGATTGATATTCAAACGGATTCAAATATCCTTCTGTATGTAACTTCGTCAACCTTCTTTCATTGATGTGACCCAGTCTACAATGCCATAAGAAAGTCTGATTTATTTCCGGAGACTTTCTTTTGTGTGTATTCTGGACATTGAAAATCTGTGGTTGGTTTAGTACGTATATACCATTGCTTAACGTACCTGACCCAATCAGAACTTGATTAAGGTGAATGTTTACAACATTACTTACAAACGCAAATTCAAAACCTTCTTTAGAAATCAAATATACAGAAATGATATTACAAGTTGCGTTGGGTACAAAAAAGAAATTACGTAAAACCAAAACATGTCCATCTGACATTCCCAGGTGATAGTCCCCCACGGCCTTAGCATCCATGCTTGCTCCGTTTGCAACTTTGAGGGTCATGTCACCTGCCTTCAAAACCCTACGGTTTCTCAACGCCTGCAAGGAATTACAGATATGAGATCCTGATCCGGTATCCAATACCCAGGAAGTAGAGTTTACTGATAGACAGTTTTCAATAACATACACACCTGAAGCTGAAGCCGCAACTTGCTTCAGTTCCTGTGTCCTGGCTTTCCAAGCCGTGCAATCTTTCTTCCAGTGACCACTCTTATGACAGAAAAAGCAATCTTCCTTATCCACAAGCATTCCCGCTACCTTTGTTGCTTTTGCTTTTCCCTTCGTATCCACTTTACTAACACCACCCCTTGGTTTGGCGGAGGCTTTCTTCTTCTTTCCCTTGGCTTTCTCCTTGGACCTAGAAGATGAAGATCCTCCTACAAACAAAGTGGATGTTTCCCTACCTTTCTGTAGGGTGCCCTCTGCACTCCTCAGCATGTTGAGGAGCTCTGAAAGTTCAACTTCTTTTTCTTGTAAGTTGAAGTTCAGGATAAAATGGGCGTAAGTGGAAGGAAGGGACTGGAGAATCAAGTCCGTATAGAGCTCGTTCTCTAACGTGGTCCCAAGTTCCGCGTGCTCCTCAATGAAGCCAATCATCTTAAGCACGTGTTCCGCTACCGATGATCCGATGGCCAACCTTGCCGAAAATAACTTCTTCGACACTTCGTATCTTGCGATACGAGATTGCTCTCCATACAGTTCTTCTGCGTGGAGAAATATGGATTCGAGGTCCATATTCTCGTGCCTCCTCTGATGTTCGTTGTCCATAGAGGCAAGCACGAGGCACTTGGCCTTCGCTCTATCGATCTCCCAAGTATTACGGATTTCCTTATCCGCGACGCTGGAGGTGGGACCTGGGACAGGGGGAGCTTTGGTGGTAAGGAGATGCCCCAACTTGTCATAAGTGATTGCCATTTTGACATTCCTGAGCCAATCTTTGTAGTTTGGCCCTGTCAGTATGTTTTTATATAGAAGTAACTTAAGTCTAGTTATGTCGATTGGTCGCTGCAATTAGGAGAGAGAGAAGAAACACTCAGCATGATGCTCTTGCAAGTTTAGAGTGGTTTTTAATTTGTCTAAACAGGATGGCTCCCACTGTCTCTCGAATTCCTCCTCAAACCAAAAAGGAAGAATTAGTCAGGATCAATCTCACCGTACAATTCTTGCTTAACCGTTCGGCCAGGCTGGTGTCGGTACTTCGAGGGAGGTTTTCCAACGCTTTCGCGAAGTTCCTTAATTTAAGAACCTCTTTTCCCTGGGGGCGTAGCCCCGCTAACACCTTTCTAGACACCTACTTGGTTTATAGCATTGATCGTTAAGTGAGAAATTTCCAGAGGAGTAGCATATACTCACAGTAGGATCGGGATCCAAATATCATCGCGTGACGAAACTGAAGGAATCCTACCAGAACCATCACACTCCAAATGGTATGCAACACTAGCAAGTTTCAGTTCTTTTGAAACTCCCGATGTGGATTTTTGCCCCATGCTCTTATGACCTTGAGTTTGGCCAAAATATCATAAGTTACATGTCAAGTTCTACCCGTCATTCTCCAGGTTAATTTGAGCCCATCCACACATACCCTTGACTTTGGCCAAAATGGTAGAACGACTGCCCCAAACCAACACATCTATCTATGCTGCACATGAATACCCAATAGCTACCAATCACTATGCCTTGACTTTGGCCAACATACATAGCTTGAATACTATTGACCATCCATGTGAAACGACGGAGGGCTACGAATGGTTTTGGCGAAACCGTGAACGTAGTAACTTGATATAATCGATGGAACGAGATAGCTTTTAAAAGGAGTGGCTCGAGCTCCGCATTTAAAAGTTGGTTTTGAAAAGAACCGAGTGGTTTTTCGAAAGTGTTCCAACGACTTTTACTTGGTTTATTTTCTAGCATTAGTTCTTTTAATGCGTGTTATTCTTGCATTAGTTCTTTTAATGCGTCCCATCATTTAATCCTACCATTGCAGAAAACAACCAAAACATGACGTACGCTTATGCCATTCGCATTGGCCACGGGGCCCCGTCATTACCCGTTAGGTTACTTAACTAACGAAAGAGCGGGGGCTAGGCTAGCGCGGCTGTAAAACATAAGCAACGCCTAAATAATATCATATATAGATATATTGCAATGATAGCCATTTCAGATCACAGATGAACACATTGGATATACTAGGAACCCGCAATTCGTCCGAGCCTGTAACGAAAAGCAGATTACACGGTCGCGGTGAATAGCCAATACCCCATCCAAGACCCCTACGGGTGCGGCAAACTACCCGCCAAGTACCCGAAGCGAAGCAACCTCCCTCAACTCCATGAGTAGGCCACTCGGCACTTCGGGATACCCGTTAGTTTGTGCACCCCCTCCATGGGTCTATCCTAGGAGCAAAAACATTAAAAAGAAATTATACAATGACGGCTACAACCCCGACCCGGTTGTGCGGCCATATAAATAATATTACATCAATTTACAAATTTACATGAATTGAAAGAAAAGAAAACTCCCATCTCACAACCCCCGGCTATTCACCCGCGACAATCCAATGAATTCATATACACAAACCAATAACATTACAGATCACAGATATGTATAACCCCCACTAATCGACATATAGCGATTAGCAGACGTTCAATACAAATATCACATCACAGATAAATACGCGTCAGCTTAAGTCATAAGAAACTCGATCAAAATACGGTTTTTAAAGCCCTAAAAACAAATTTTTCTTTCTGGAAAATCTGGGTTGAAAAAACATATACCAAAAATCACAAAATACCCCACTGAACATACTGCAATGAAGACGATCCACAGCCGAGTTAAATCGGCCGCGGAACCACAGCAATAGCAAGCTATTACCGCGTTTCCGCGGCGGTTTGATGGGTTCTCTGGACCGTTTTTCTACAGTAGACTATAAAAACCCTGAGTCGATTTTTGAAGCATGATTTATTACTTTTACAGCACTTTAAAAATCGACAGCAAGTTTGATATCGGGGTGTATTTCGCTACTTTTTCTCCGATCGAATTTCTAGTTACTATGCTAACATGTTAGGTAGTGTTTAACTAGGCTCTGATACCACTGTAAATCCATGCTACCTCTCCCGGTACTTTCGGGCATGCGGAATTTGATGAAAAACAATTTTCTAGAGGCGGTAACATAGACTCAAAACGGATCTTTGTTAAACTATCTACCTAACAACCTAACTAGGAGTTGTTAACTACTCGGTTAGGGGGTTATACCTTTCTTTCTTGAACTCCTTCGTCTTTGACTCTCGATGGTGTACGGATCGGCTTCACCCCGTCGTCTCCTTGCGCCGAAGATCGATCCACCCGAAAGCTTCTACCTTTGGCTTCTTCTTCGAGCTTTGAAGAAACCAGTTCACTCGGTTTGCTAAACCTTATGAACTAGAGTGAGTAAAGAAGAGTTTGTTGGGATTTTTCTCTATGGTTCTTGCTTCTCAACACATGAGACAAGTGAACCATAGACTATAGAGAGGAAGAGGATGAGAGCTCAAACACAAGAGAGAGAAAGGAAATGAGAGAATGAGCAAGACTTTTCTCTCTTGGCTCTCATAATCCAAAGCCATCATAACAAATCATAGCAATCAAGTATTATGTGATGGTTTAAGCTATAATAGCCATATCATTTCATGCACTCATTTTGCACAAGAGAAACAAGCAAGCAAAAGTCTTTGCCATGAAATGATAGCCATTGTCATGATGATGGTCAACTAGTCCAACCTAGTCAACCGGTCAACAAAGTCAACAAGTCAACCCCTCAACAACCATGTCACTATAATACTTAATTAATATTATTGTTAATCATATATCATATTCTCATTAGGGTTGAGCAAAAAGTCAATAGTCAACAGTCAACAACCCTAATGAGAATCCTCTGCCTCTGTCTCTCCGTCAACTGTGCATACATACCCGCATCCGCGTTCCGAGGAACACGAATACATACTAGAAAAAACCAATCCCAAAATGTACACTAGGATCTGGCTTAAACCAAAGCCCGCTAGTGTTAACTGTCCGGACACTGTACGTGCACAAGTGCACGGATGTGACCGAACCCTGCCGCAAAACCATGCGACCTGTCGCAAAACCATGCGACCTCTACTCTTTTGCCTAAAGTCGAATAGCTTTCTGTGTGGGACTCTAAAGACTCGACACTACGCTGGCAGTGGGTTTAACCACAGACCGCAAGCGGCACTAGCTGTGCGAAACGGTCCCCAGGTAGATGCCGACAAGAAGACTGACGAGGTGAAACCCATCTGAACTCCTACTGAGTCTGACTGTGACAATCTCCATACAGTCCGGTCTGTTCGTCTGATACATCGCATGGCGGGCCTAGGGGGCGGTAAACGTCAGTCCCCCAATAGCGGTACAAGTCGTGTCGGAGTGAAGCCCAGAACACCCTGAGATAACACTGGAAACCTACCAGTATATCTCGCTTGCCCTGGCCAGGGACTACTCGTTTAATGGCTCTCCTAGACACAGCGCGATGTCAACCCCCAATACCGGGAGAGACGAATCCTGTCTAACCGTCACTGCCTCCAAGTGCTTCGGGACTGCACCCAAAAACTACCTGTTTGCACGACTCCTTTGAGCCGTGGTAGGGTAGTAATCAAAGTACAGTGGGAACACACTCGAGGCGATGTGACAGTGTCAAGTCAGCGGACTAAGCTGTACTCATGTCATCTGGGAACTGATAACTGACGATAGGTATATAAACCAACCAACAGTTCCCGACGAGTCCTGTCCAGTGTACTCGTAACCCAACGAGCACCCGCATACTATCTCCAGTACGACGTACTGATGGCTGTAGGACAGACCATCTCCCACACTGGGATGAGAAGCGCATACGCTAGTCTACTCCGGAGTATCGATGCCCTGTCTCGATAGTCCTACGACTAGGGACCTGCATAAGGATGTGCTTATAGATTACCCAGCCCCCACTAGTGTGACTGCCATCACAACGCTGGTAATCAAGAAAAGATCCTAAGGGCTCCACTAATATGTATAGGTGATATACTAAAATAAACACATGTACACATTGAAGTAGAAACAAACCAAGTAGCATACTACTGTATTGAGCAAGACTGTTTATACAAGGTGAATATCCCAAGTTTCCATTAAGTAATATACAAACTAGTATGATACAGTAATCGCCTCTGGGGCATATACACTAACACAAGATGCGTATAAGCTAGTCTACTCTAGAATATCAAAGCCTTATCTAGATACACCCTCGACTAGGAACAATTATAGGGTGTACTTGTGGACTACCCTTGGCCCCACTAGTATGATCTCCATCATAGTCCTGGTAGTCAAGTACACATCCTAAGGGCTTTATCAACATGTGAGAGCAAGATAACATCATTTATACAAGTCAACATGTTAAGACAAAGAGCAACCAGATAGCATACTATCATGTCGAGCAAGAAAGTCCTTCCTATATATGTCTAAGCATCCATTATAATATACATCTCATGTACAATAATGGCCTCTACGGCATACATATAACTAACAAAGTCATGCCGATGTGAGGCTCATAACGGGTCGAGAAAATACTGATAACACTTACCAGTAGATCTCCATATTAGCCCTGGCCAGGGACTTCCTGTTATAGCCAATCGAGCACGGCGCAACACCAACCCCCAATACTAGGAGAGACGAAACCTCTCCTATCGCTCATCGCCTCCATGTGATTCGGGACTGTACCCAAAAGCCACCGTTTTGCACGTTCTCTTGAACGTGGTAAGGTGGAAATCAAAGCACAGTGGGAATCACACAAGACTCTATAACGATCTTAGGTCTGCAGACTAACCTGTACCAGTGTCACCAGAGAACTGCTATCTGACGATAGGTATAATACCAACTAGGAGTTCTCGGTAAGTCCGTTCAGTGTACCCAGTCTCCACTAAGCACCCGTATACCATCTTTGATGTCAAACACCAATGGATGTGGGATCATCCATCGCCCATCATATGGGTCAAGAAGCGTATACGCTAGTTTACTCTGGAATATCGATGCCCTGTCTCGATAAACTCTCGACTAGGAAAAATTAAAGGATGTACTTGTGGACTACCCTGGCCCCACTAGTATGATCTCCATCATAGTCCTAGTAGTCAAGTATACATCCTAAGGGCTTTATCAACATGTGAGAGCAAGACAATATCACAATACAAGTCTACATGTTAAGACAAAGAGCAACCAGATAGCATACTATCATGTCGAGCAAGAAAGTCCTCTCTATATATATCCAAGCATCCACTATAATATACATCATATGTATAATAATGGCCTCTAGGGCATATACATAACTAACAAATGTAATAAAGTACGAAGAACCATTCCTGGCATGTGTAGACATAGGACCGCATACATCACTATGTATCAGTCCCAAGAGTTCAGTAGATCTTTTTTCGTGTCCAGTAAACGGAGTTTTGGTCATCTTGCCTTTGAGACTTGACTGACAAGTTTCATAAGATATAAATTCGAACGGATTCAAATGTCCATCTTTATGCAACTTCGCTAGTCTTGTCGCATTGATATGACCAAGTCTACATTCTACAAGAAGGATTCGTTCATTTTTGAACTTTTCCTCTTGTGTTTGTTCTGTATATTTAGAACTGTAGTTTGATTTAGAACGTATATACCGTTATACAACGTACCAAACCCAATCAACACTTGATTTAAGAAAATGTTCATAACATCTTTCTCTAGTACAAAATTATATCCTTCTTTATTTAATAGAGAAATTGATACTATTGCACATTATTTTTGGTACGAAATAACAACCGTTCAGAATAAATGTATTACCATTTGGTAATACAAGGTGATATTCGCGAACTGCTTTGGTTGCAACTATTGCACCGTTCCCTACTCTGAGGGACATATCACCCTTTTCCAGTTCTCTACTTCTTTTTAACCCATCTAACAAATTACAAACGTGGGATCCTCATCTGGTATCCAATACCCTGGACGTAGAGCATACTGAGAAATAGTTCTTGGTAACGAACACACCCGAAGAAGATGCATCATCATGCTCTTTTTTCGTTCGGGTTGCGTGAGAATCCTGATATTCCCATATTCCTTGCTCAGAGTTATGACAATCATAAGATAGAGCGGAACCAACGTTCCCCAGCCTAGTATAATAAGCGGGTTCGGTCAATACATCTATATTATTATCTTGATTAAGGTATGTCATGGTGCTACCAAGAGAGAGAGAGAGAAGAAAAAACTTTAGCGTGCGCTCTTACAAGATTAGATTGGTTATTATCTTATCTAATCAGGATGGCTCCCACTGTTTTTAGCAAATCATCCTTGAAACCCTAAAAGGTAAGATTAGCCCGGATTTACACCCTACAAGTTCGCCAATCGGTCAGCCAGGAAGGTATTAGTACTCCGAGAGAGTTTCCCCATGCTTTCGCGTGGAACTAATTAAATAACCTCATTTCCGCAGGGGCATAACCCCGTTAACACCTTTCTTAGACACCTACTGGATTAGCTAATTATAAAGTGCAAAATTCTCCGAGGAGTAACTCTTATTCGCAGTGGGTATCGGGATCCAACTATCTCATAGAAAGTATGCAATCTCATTGCAAATTTCAACACTTGAAATTCCCAATATCTGTTTTTACCCCTAGAAACTTATGACCTTGGCTATGGTTAACAAATTACAAGTGCTAGACATGTTCATTCTATCATTTCGTGATTGAATTAAACCCACCAGTATGATCCTTGGCTATGGTCAACAAAGTCGTACGACTAGCCTAATACGATCACATCATTTGCAACAGATAAGTACTAATCAGCTACCGTACACTACGTCTTGACAAGGTCAACAAACGCAACACGAATACTAAATAACACTTATCTGAAATGACGAAGGGCTACGACTGGTTTTGAATAAAGCCTTTAACGTAATGAACTTGATATCGTTGTAGAATCCAGTGATTTGAAAAGGAGTGGTTTAAGCTCCGGTTTTAAAATCGAGTAGTTTTCAAAACAAACTGAATGGGTTGTAACATTTGCTAGTTTTGCTAAAGAAGTCACTCCCGGTGAAGGGATCTAGGCTATTTTCTCATCGAATGAGGTGCTAGATATTTGTAAAAGAATACCGCTATGCAAAACAAAAACTAGAGCTACCTTTTTGAAAAATTTGATTCCACAACATCTTTTAGGTTTCTTTCCTTTTCATTAACCTCATTAATGACATCCCATCATTTATGTTTCCTAAATATCACAGAAGAAACGAAAATAGAACGTACGCTTATGTCATCCGCATTCGCCATGGGGCCCCGTCATGCACGGTTAGGTTGCTTAACTAACAGCAGAGCGGGGGCTAGACTAGCGCGGGTTCAAAACATAAGCAGCGTTTATTATATATATATATATATATATATATATATAGTATTCGTCTCACACAGTTGTATGATCACATCACAGAACTCAAGCAGCAGAAACAAACATATGAAATATAGGATATAGTAGGAGGTCCCTATTTTAAATTAAGCCAGTAATGAAAAACACAGATTCCATGGTCGTGATGAATAACTAAACCCACATCTCCAGACCCCTACGAGAGCGGAAAGTGACCCTACCAATTCTAGAGTTAGGAGACCCGGTCTTGACTCCTACTGGATTCTAGAACCCGGTTACTTGTGCTCCCCGTCTTGGGTCTATCGTAATGCGGAAAAGTAAATAATATACATCAATGATGACATCATCCTCAATCAGGAAGTGTCCCAATAAAAGAATATTACATACAACTTTTACATGAATGAAAATAGAAAAACTCTCATCTCACGCAAAAACCCCCGGCTATTCAATCACAACGATCCAATATAACATATCACAGCAACACATAACATCACATGTTATCAACGTAAGTAAATATGCGTATGCCGAATGTCGTTGACGTATAGCAACGAGATCAGGGATACACCACATATTACACTTACGATCGCAGAAAAGAAATGAAAACTACAATAATCAGAATCCGCAACAAACCTTAGACATCATAAACCCGGAATATCTTATATCTCGGATTTCATGCCTAACACTATAAACCTTGCATTTAAGTCTTGAATTGAAAACACTTTTCAGTAACAAGTCGGGTAATTCAACAAGATTCCCAACAAGATGATCGAATGCTCATCGGGAACTTTAGTAGATTTCCGCACCCCCGATGCCGTCAACGAAGTGCACTTGGGCGGAACACTGCGGCCGCGAGCACCCGAGTGGATGCTTTTGGCTACGGTGTTCTCCTATAGTCACTTGGTCAGCGCAATGAAGCGTGACTATCTAGTAGTGTTTTCTAGCGAGTGTTCGCATACTATACACGATTGTTACGGAGTTTTGATCCGAATCGAAACACCGTGACAATCGACCAAAAGAGACTAAAACGCGAGATTTACAAACATCAAACTAGTTTTCACAAAACTAATTAATGTGGATTCCAAATTTTGTATCACATATCATAAATATCTAGATGATATTAAACATTTCGATCGATATATCAAACACCCACAAATCACTGAGATATGAACAACTTGAGTCTCATTAAAAACAGCCAGAAAGTGCCAAATATCAACATGGAGCAGCACAAGAAACACAAGTCCCTAACTCACCAAAAGTGCGGCGGAACCGCGGCTAAACCCTAGGTTAGGCCGCAGCTCCACGGCCATTTGGTCGAGTTGGGCCCTCGTATTTCTTGGGGCTCCATTATATACCCTGCATGAATTTCTGCATATTTTTAATCTCCAAAATTTTAACTTTTGAAAAATTGGAAAGAAACATCGAAAAATTCTGGTTTTGAAGTTCGATCGAACACTTTAACGTCGTTTAGACCAAACCTATTGCTCTAACCTGTCTCTGATACCATGAAAGTGTGTTTTATCACCTCTACTTTGTTTCCACATGCATCAAGTATGCAATTTAAAAAAAATCTAGAGGTCTAAGCTACACTAACCTAGAAACGAACTAGAGAATTAGGGTTTGTAGGCATGTAAACAAGTTTTACACTAAGTGAATAGACAATACAACCTTTGCAGACCGGTCCTTCACTTCTAAATCTCCAAGTAGTAGTCCCTTAGCTCCAAGTAGTGGTCTCTAAAACTCTTCTTATGCTCCACTTGGTGAAAAGAACGGGCTTACTTCGTCTTCTTCGAGGCCGAAGATGATCCACCTTGAAGTTTCTCTAACTTAAGCTACCTCTTCACTAATAAGGAATTAGTAAAGCAAACAATCTAATCTTATGGGCTAGATGAGAGTAGGGCGATGAAGTAGAAATTTTGCTCACTTTAGAAATCTCTTTCTCTTTTTCTTTTTTCAACTCAAGAAAACCAAGAGAGAAAGAAGATGAACTTGGGTGAAGAAATATCTTAAGTGTGATAATGAGAGAGTTAACCATAGGCTAAAAATAATGGCTAGGTTATAAAATATCTAGAGTAAAACAAAATTGGTGAGATGAGTCATGGCTTCTACTTGGTTTCACAAGTATCTAAGCCATGCTCATTTCCACCTCATTTTAATTTTACTCTAATTAAATAATTACCCTAATTTTCTTTTGCCTTGGTGTGAGTCTCATACACCCATGTCCAATGTATCATCCACCATGACACAATATATAAATACATATATTAATATATATCACATATATATTAAATGTATCTCAAAGAGAATAAAATCTTTAGTGAGAAAAATATTAGTTAATAATATATCAAATATATATATATATATATCAAATTATTAAATCAACACTTGATTCAATAATCCAGTCATATCATATATAACCGACTAATATCACTTATATGTATATCACATTATCGAATCAACACTTGATTCAATAACCCGGTCATATCACATATAACCGACAACATTCAAAATCAACACTTGATTCAATAATCTGGTCATATCATATATAACCGGCCAATATCAAATATATATACATATAAAATATCATTGAATCAACACTTGATTCAACAAACTAGTTATATCACATATAACCTAAACGATATCACATATCGCGAGATTAGAATACGGTATCACATACTCGTATTTAATCAATCTCCCGTACATATCACCATATGTGCCCTACTTCGTTTTGCTTGAGCTAGGAAACCTCTGTGTGGGACTTTAAAGACTCGTCAATATGCCAGCAGTAGGTAATGATTACATCAGTCACCCATAAGCCGTCAGTGGTACTAGCTGGACGTAACGACTACCTAGGTATTGAGCGAATAGAAGATCAACAATTAAGCGTGTCCAAACTCCCGCAAAGTCTACAAGAAACACTTACCGTACAGTCCGGTATCTTCGTCTGAAATGTCATATATCAAGTCTAGGGGTGGAATTGTCAGACCCTAGCAACTTGATAAGTCATGCCGATTTATGGCCTATAATCATTCGAGAATGTACTGATAACACTTACCAGTAAATCTCATCAGCCCTGGTCAGGGACTTGCTGTTATAACCAATCTAGCATATCGCAACATCAACTTCCTATACCGGGTGATACGAAACCCCTCCTATCACTCATTGCCTCCATGTGACTCGGGACTGTACCTAAAATCCAACTGTTTGCATGACTCCTTTGAGCCATGGTAGGGAGGAAATCAATGCACAGTAGGAACCACACAAGACTCTATAACGATCTCAGGTCTACAGCCTAACCTATACAAGCATCACCAGAGAACTGCTATCTTACGATAGGTATAGTACCAACTAGGAGTTCTCGGCGAGTCCTGTTCAGTGTACCCATTCTCTAATGAGCACCTGTGTACAATCTTTGATGTCAAACACCAATGGATGTGGGATGAACCACCGCCCCATACAGGGTCAAGAAACGTACACACTAGTCTACTCTGGAATATCGATGCCCTTTCTCGATACTGTCTCGACTAGGAACTGTTAAAGGATGTTCTTACGGATTACACAAGCCCCCCTAGTATGATCTGCATCATAGTCCTGGTAGTCAAGCTAACATCCTAAGGGCTTTATCAACATGTATTAGAGAAACAGTATAATAATACTAGTGTACATGTTAAGATAAAGAGCAACCATATAGCATACTATCATGTCGAGTAAGAAAGTCCTCTCTATATATGTCCAAGCATCCACTATGTCATATAATAATGGCCTCTAAGGCATACATATTCCTAACATATACTTCTAGGTTATCTATTCTACAAGTCTTTGAAATCAATTAATGGAATCGTCGATGTAACTCAATAGTATCCCTTGCGTGCCCGGGACCACGGTCAAGACCCTCATGGCTGAATCTGAGAAGTTCTGCTAAGCAGTAAAAACAGGGTATCATGTACAGACGAATGATATCACCATCATCATTCTGGGGCCCGAAGCCCGTATCGACTGATTAGTCTCTAGAAAGTATTGAACTGTTGAGTTACAAGTCGGGTTTCATTATTGATTTCCCCTTACCCTCAGGTTTTGTGTTCAAGTCTCGTATTGATGATATCAATATAATACCAACATAGGATCATGCTGGTACATGTCTTGTCTATCTAGACAACAAGTCACGTCCATCAGGAAAAAAAGTCAGGATTGTCGGCATTAGTAATAATCCAAGTAACTGGTCTGGTAAAGTGTCGCGAACATGTCAAGCAGTGTATAATAATAGGAAGAATACTAGGTAGAAAACAGTAACCAGTTATATAAATACTGTAGAAAAGACTAGTGCACATTTTCTATGTGGTAAGGTGTAACTAATCTATTCATATATTTATCTGTAATAATCATTTTACGTCTGCTACAAGGTATACGACAATCTAGATAAAGGATACTGAACTGAAATAAAATTATAACAATATTATAATGAACTAGCATGCAACTAGATAAAACCGTTATTGATATAAATACGGATTGATGCTGTAAAATTTTTAAATTATAAATAACTTTCTAACTATTAACATACGCATACTAATAAATAACTATAAACAATGGAATACGTAATGTAGCATATCGCAAGTTTAGAAACTTGCTTGATCGAAAACTCATGATGAAAATACGGATATCACACGATGAAACGATCAAGAAAACACTGCGCACAATGTACGATCGAACAAACCTCGGCCAGGAAAACACGATGATGAGTTCTGGGTTTGAGAATTGGTGACTGGAGATGGGGTCTACGTTGTGCTCGTCGGCGGTCACCAACTCCAGCGAAGTAAGAAAAGACAACAGAAGAAGGAAAAGAAAGAAGATGACAAAGAAGATGGGGATGTTAGGTTCTGGGGTTTTAACGTGGACGAGGAGGAAGAGGAGGTTGGTCGGCAACAAGATGATGGGGACCGAGGTCGGCAACGAGGTGTCGTGGGCGGTGAAGGGTTGGGCTATTGATCGGCGAAAAGATAAGAAGAAGCAGATGAGATGGTGGTGTGGGGTGCTCTGGTGATGATGAAGAGAAGGGGAAGTGACGAGGATCCTTGGTGGTGGTTGGGTTCGATCGACAACATTGGCAAGGGAGATAGAGGTGGGTTCTCGGGTGTGGTATCGGGATTGGTAAGGACTCAGGACTGGAGGAGGGAGGTGACGACGGTGGTGGTGATGAGGAGTAAAGGGAGAAAAGCTAGTGTCGGCGAGGAGGTAGGGACGACGATGAGGGGGTCTGCATAGGTTAAGGTTCGATGCGGCGAGGAAGAAGAGAACGAGAGGAGAGAGAGATGGAGACGGGGGGAGAGAGAGAGAGTTATAAATAATTATATATATATATATATATATATATAACAGTCAGAGTATATGTATAAGAATATTAAGTAATATATTATATATTTTTGTTGGATTTTACAGATAATACCAGATCACTCTAAATATTACCTGTATCTAGTTAAAAATATAGTTTTTAAATATAAAGAATATACGTAAGAATTTTAACCATAATGCAACAATCTATTATTAGATACATATACCCCCAATAAAATCTTAGTAAATATACGTAATGATTTGTAAGTATTTTGTTGTCTATATCATAGAATATGAACATGATATATAAGCGCACCAATCCGATATAGGGTGATTTGCCATGCAAGGTTAGGTAGCAAAAGATATTTTTATATACATAATTTGTCCTATAAGAAGATATGCAAGGATTTAAAAATATATGAAGTATATATAGTACTAGATTCATGTAGATACACCGTACTAGTAAATATTGGATACAACCTTGTATCATGTTGGGTTTTAATCATGCGGGTCGGGTCGGATAATGACCACCACTACTACTTGAATCATTCGCACCCCAATAGCAACAATAATAAAAGAATTTTACCGCAAGATTTAAAATACCAAATTATATTGTAAAAATGTACTAGGGTGTTATATTATACCCAACTACAAAAGAATTTCGTCCTCGAAATTCATGGAACAGGAAAAAGACAAGGAGATACGGATCTAAAAAAAGAGGTGTGGAAACTTCTGTCAAATCTCGTCTTCACGTTCCCAAGTAGATTCTCTATGCGAATGATTCCCCCACGAAACGAGTACTCGTGGGATTACTTTATTTTTTAGGGCATTTTCTCGTCGATCCACAATAGCCATTGGTCACTCTTCATATGTTAAATCTTCTCTTACTGTCAGTTCCGAGTGATCTAGGACGTGCGTTTCATCACGAACATACTTGCGGAGTTGAGATACATGAAACATGTCATGAACACCCATCTAGGATGGTGGTAAAGCCAATCAATAAGTTACCTCTCCAACACGCTGGATGATATCGAAAGGCCCCACGAATCGAGGACAAAGCTTGTCTTGACAACCAAATCCGATTACTCCTTTAGTCGGTGATATCTTCAAGAGCACAAGATCACCAACCGCGAACTCCAAAGGTCTTCTTCCAGTATCATCCTAACTTTTATTTCGATCCTGTGCCAACATCATATGATTTCTGATCACGTTAACTTTCTCCACCGTTTGCACAATAAGATCCGGTCCCAACAATCTTCTTTCTCTAACATTGTCCCAACAGACAGGCGAGCGACACTTACGACCATATAATTCTTCGAATGGAACATCTGGATAGTCGCCTGAAAACTGTTATTGTATTAAAACTCCACTAAGTGCAGATGATCTTCCCACGGACCCTTGAAGTCTAACATGGATGCTCTCAACATATCTTCAAGAGTTTGAATCGTTCTCCTAGACTGGCCGTCTGTCTGAGGGTGATGGGCCATGCAAAACATCAAGCGAGTTCCCAAACTTTCCTGTAAACTCCTCCAAAAGTGTGAAGAAATCGAGTATCACGATCAGAAACGATGCTCACGGGTACTCCATGCAATCTCATAATCTTCTACATGTACCGCTCTGCCAAAGCTTCCGTCGACTGACCAACTCGAAATGTTATGAAATGAGCTGTCTTGGTCAATCGATCGGCAATCATCCAAACTGTGTTATTTCCCTTTGGACTCTGTGGTAAAGCTGTCACGAAATCCATGGTTATATGTTCTCACTTCCATTGAGGAATTGAAAGTGGTTGCAACAAACCAGCTACCCTTTGATGTTCAGCCTTGACTTACTGATACACCAAGCACTTCGATACGTAGCGAGCAATCTCCCTTTTCATGCCTTCCCACAAGAAATGTTGTCATAGATCTCTATACATCTTTGTGCCTTCCAGATGTACTAAATACGCGGAACTATGAGCCTCCTTCATGACTTCTTTAGGAACATATAAACGACTTCCATATCGTAACGAACCATCTTCATGAATCAACAAATCTGTTCGAAGTCCCGCTTCTACTTGTTCTCGAAACTTTTGCAATCTTGGATCGTGCGACTGTGCTGCTTTGATGTTGTCGATCAAGGATGACTATACTTGCAACTATATCAACTGTCCCGAAGAATCTGGTAGTACGATCTCCAACTCGAACCTTTGATGATCAGCTATAATCTCCTTTTGTGCAGTCAACATTTGTATCGTTGGCAACCGATTTAAAGCATCCGGTACTACATTAATTTTCCTCGGATGGTATTTTTGATCAAAATCATAGTCAGCCATCAGCTCTAACCATCTATGATGCCTCATGTTGAGCTCTTTCTATGTGAACACATACTTTCGGCTCTTATGATCGATAATACTTCTACCCTTTCGCCCAATAAGTAGTGTCTCCAAATCTTCAGAGCAAAAATCACTGCTGATAGCTTCAAATCTTGAGTTAGGTAGTTCTTCTTATGAGTTTTCAATTGTCTCGACGCATATGATATGACTTCCCATGCTGCATTAGAAGACATCCCAAGCTTTTCCCAGACGCGTCGCTGTGAATAACTAGTCCTCCGGAACCATCTGGCACTGTCAGAATGAGAGCGGTGATCAATCTCTGCTTCAGCGCTTCAAAAACTGACGCACACTTCTCGGTCCATACGAACGATATCTTCTTTCGTATTAGCTTGGTCTATGGTTCTTCTATTCGGGCGAAGTTCTCCACAAACCTTCTATAGTATCCAGCAAGCCTAAGGAAACTTCTGATCTCCCCCACATTCTTTGGAATTGGCCAATCATGAATGGCTGTAATCTTTTCGGGGTCAACGACAATTCCATCTTAGGATACAACATGACCCAAGAACATCACTTCTTCGAACCAAAAACTCGCACTTGCTCATCATAGCATATAACTTTTCTTGTCTCAATGTTTGCAGTGCAACCCTCAAGTGTTTTTCATGCTCTTCTTTACTCATCAAATATACCAAAATATCATCAATGAACACCACTACGAACTGATCCAGGTATGGTGAAAAGATTCGGTTCACCAAGTCCATAAATATTGCCGGTGCGTTAATAACTCCAAATGGTATCACTAAGTACTCGTAATGCCCATATCGAGTTCGGAATGCCGTCTTGCAAATGTCTTCTGCTTTCACCCGAACTTATGATGCCCAGATCGCAAGTCTAACTTTGAGAATACCCTCGCACCAATGAGTTGATCGAATAATTCCCCGATGCGAGAGATTGGGTATTTATTCTTAATAGTCACCTGATTTAATTCTCGATAGTCGATGCACATCTTTCGTGTAACATCCTTCTTCTTGACTAGAAAAACTGGAGCTCCCCATGGTGAACCGCTACCGCGCATCCAACCCTTTTCTAGTAATTCGGTAACTTGTTTCTTTACCTCTTATAGTTCCATCGGTGCCATTGGATAATAAGCCTTTGAAATCGGCGCTACTCCAGGAATAAGGTTAATTGCGAATTCCATGTCTCGTATTGGTAGTAAACCCAATATGTCCTCGAACACATCCATAAAATCCCGAACAACTGCAGGTGTCACTTCCTTGTTTACTTCCATCGATGAAAGAACGACACTTGTTGGCCTAACCCTAAATTCGAATGGCCCGACAGATCAGCTTGTTAGTAGAATTACGAAACCGAAACAACTCCGAAACCTCGAAACCAAAACTCTAGTTTCTGTCGTCTACGGATGAACACTTGTTTGGTTTTTGGTTGGATAAAAACACTCGCACCATTTGCCTCATCCTTCCTCACTAGCCTTTCTTGAGCTTTTCCTCCTCCTTCTTGATCTTCCATCCTACCATCTCATGAGTTGAGAATTAAGGGTGGAAGAAAGATAGAAATACACTTAGAACAACTCACTACATCCCTAGACACTCTAGATGAGCAACCTAGAGTCCCTAGTTGCTCCACTAGATTTTTAGTGTGGAGCTAAAGCCATGAACCACATCTCTCGGGTAGATCATCTTCGACGGAGGAAGACCAGCGGTCATGCTCGATCAAGGAGACCTCAAGGAGCTAAGATAGAGGGTAGAAGACCGAAGGACATGGATCATTTGGTAAAACAACTCTATCACAGTATATAACATCTTTGTAGCTTGCTAGTTTCATATTTGGTTTCAATTTTAGGTAGTTGTTTTTAGCTCAAAGTTTTTTAAACTCCAAATTTTTTCATTTTGCAACGGCCGCGATCGACGGCCAGGGCGTTAGGAACCCTAACATGGTATAAGAGCCACCCAAACATTAGAAACAATTAGAAGATGATGCATTAGTTTCAAAACCGAAAAATTCCGATTTCAAAACCCACTATCTGTTCTGAAATTTTTTTGGTCTCTAATTTTTTTAAACAAGTGCAGAGATTTAGTCTAGACATGTATGCAATACACAATTAAAACGAGGCAATTCCCTTCTAGTTTGGCCGGCCAAAACCCCAAAATCCCCGATTTGGCCGGTTCACTATTCACTTCTGGGCCTCGTTTTCATCAGTGTCTTGGGTTTTGTAAATTGGTGTTTTTGGTCTTGTTTGATTTCCTCAGATTTCACATAGTGCTTTCTTTACTCTAGGGGTTACTTGGAAAGTTTCAAAACTTGAAATTTTGCATCTTTGATATCTGTGATGTGGTGTATGTGTTTTTCAAATGTCGTCTATTTACTATATGTCATTTAGACGGGGTTGCACATACTTGCTTATACTGCTGTGATGTTATCTGTGATGGTTTGTTCGGATTGTCGTGTGGGATAGCCTCTAGTGCAATGGTAGTTGTACAGTTTAGATTCATTTGTATATTCATTATTGCTGGGCGAGCGTCCACCTTGTAGATTGTCGTTTCCGCTAGTTTGTATATTCTTTTATTGGGGCACGACCGGGTTGAGGTCGATGTCACCGTTGGATATATGATTTACTTTTCTGTACTAGGATTATCCCGCGGTGGAGTGCTCGAATAGCCAGATTCTAGAGGGCAACGGGCCCATATCTCATGGCATTGAGACAGAGGGGGCCTCACTATAGAATTGGCGGGCTACTCGTCGCACTCGTAGGGGGTATAGGATGACCCACGGAGGGGTGCTCATGTTACCGGATTCCGTGAAGTGCTGGGTGGCCCATTCACTTTGTTGATTGGGGTTGCCCCATTTCTGGGATTGGCAGGTATTTTGCCGCACTCATAGGGGTCTTGGTTATACATTGCACAGGCTATCCACATGACCGGGGAACATCAGGTTTCATTTGAGGCTCAAATGAAACCCGGGGCTCCTTGATTATCCGTTATTCTATGTTACTTATCGCTTTTCTGTAATGTTGCTTATATCATGCCTAGGAAGAATGTTATATATATATATATATATACACACACACACACTAGTAGATGTTGTATATATATTGCACTCGCGCTAGTCCATCCCCCGCTCTGCCGTTTGCTAAGTAACCCAACGGTGCATGACAGGGTCCAGTGGCGAATGCGAATGGCATATACGTACATTGTATTTTCGTTCTTTTCTGGTGTGATAAAGATTAATTGATGGGACCACATTAATTTTAATTAATGCAAGGAAAATAAAACTAAAAGATGTTTTTGGAACAAATTTCGAAAAACAATAGTTGTATTCTTTTGCTTTGCATAGTGGTGTTCATTCAGGAACATCCAGCACCTCATTCTAGAGGCAAGAGCCTAGATCCCTTCACAGGGAGTGACCTCTTGAGCAAAAGTTTATGATACTGTCGATTACTCGGTTTTCTTCAAAACCATAAGTTTTCAAATGCGGAGCCTAAACCACTCTTTTTCAAAACTACCCGGTTCCTTCAACGATATCAAGTTTATTATGTTAAAGGGTTTTTCGCTAAAAACCCAGCTATAGCCCTCCGTCATTTACTATGAGTGGTACTCAGTATTCGTGCTGCGTTTATTGACCTTATCAAGGCGTAGTGTATGGCAGCTGAGTGGTGCTTGTTTGTAGCATAGGATGCGATTAAGTACGACAGTCACATAGCCTTGTTGACCTTGTCAAGGGCTTATGTAGGTGGGTCTAGGGTAATCAAGATAATGACGGGTTGAACTTGACTAGCGACTTATGATTTGTTGACTTTGTCAAGGTCTCAAGGTCATAGGTTGTTAGGGGCAGAAACCACATCGGGAGTTTCAAATATACAGGAAACATGTAGCGTTTCATACCTTCTGGAGTGTGGTGACTAGAGTGGATTCCATCTAGTTTATCATGCAATGATAGTTGGATTCCGATCACACTGATGAGTAGGATTACTCTTGGGAGATATTTTTCACATCACAATTAGCTGACCTATTAGGTGCTTAGAAAGGTGTTAACGGGGTTATGGCTCTGCGGAAATGAGGTTTATTTTAATTAGGTTCGTGCAAGAGCACGAGGAACCTCCCTCGGTGTACCAACACCGATCTGGCTGAATGGTTAGCGAACTTGTAAGGTGTTAATGATCCCAGCTAGTTTTTCTTATAAGGTTTGAAGGAGAATTCGAGGAAACAGTGGGAGCCATCCTGATTAGATAAAGTGATTAACCATTCTAATCTAGGTTAGAGTGCACGCTGAGTGTTTCTTTTCTCTCTCTCTTTGGCAGTGACCATGACCTGATCTTAAACTAAAACTCATAAACCAAGTTAACCGAACCTTCTTAAACACTTTGGCTTTTGGATTGTCCTGATTCACGATAAAGTCGCATATATCCCTCCCTCTCCAACTTTCCCTTTGCATTTCTCCAGAACACTCCGTATCGCTACGAAAATCCATATTTCTTAGGTATGCCATCGTATAGTTACATACGAACTCGAAGAAACTTGTTTCAGTTTGAGGATAGTTTTCGGTTCTGAAGAAATTGAATAGGATTATTTGGTTGTCTTTTCTCTTTACCTTCTCTCAGGTTGCGAGGGCTCCTGGTATTAGGAGAGTACACCTATTACGCTTATTGGATAGTCTTCTTCCAAACCATAGGCAGGTGCCGAAAGATAGGGAAAGAAGAAAACCAATTAGCTTAAGTATGGTGTACAGAAGGTAAGAAGTAAAGACATATAAAGGGATTATAGTGAGGGCAAAGGAAATTGTGACTACTATCATTCACGACGAAGCTTCATATATCCCTGCTACTTCTACTTCCTCTTTGCATTTCTCCAGAACACTCCGTATCACTATGAAGATCTATATTGCTTGGATATGCCATCGTATAGTTACATACGAACTCGAAGAAACTTGTTTCAGTTCGAGAATGGTTGCCGGTTGTGGAGAAATTTAATAAATTAATCAGTTGTCTTTTCTCTTTATCTTCTCTCAGGTTGTGAGGGCTCCTAGTATTAGGAGAGTATACTTATTACACTTATTAGATAGTTTTCTTCCAAACCTTAGGCATGTATCAAAAAGTAAAGAAGGAAGAAAACCAATTAGCCTAAGTATGGTGTACAGAAGGTAAGAAATAAAGACATGTAAAAGGATTGGAGTGAGGGCAAGGAAAAATTGCGACTGCTGTCATGAATCTGGATAGTGAAAGAGACATTATTAGGAATACCTGGCCACCCACACAAAACATTTTCATGTTTCAGTCTTACTGTGTGGTGTTAATTGAAAACTGCTTTCCCAATTAGATTTTGACTCCAGGGTATGTATTTACCAGACATTATTCTCACATCTGTATTGTATTACATATGCTAAGTGGGAGTAGAACATTAGGAATTGGGTGATTATATCCTCAATATCAGAATTCTTTGTAATTGATGATATTTGAGGAAATCGCCTGGGTTTTGCCTAACAGCAAGTATTTGGTTTTGAATATCTGTTGTTATATACCAATTTCAAACCGATATATCTATACGTTTATTTTATAAAGTGAGATATAACTTTTTAAAATTATGTTTATGACGTTTACCTATATCAGTTGATGGTTAGGTAAGGTGTATTCAACAACGGTGTAATTCTTCTAAACCATAACACAGTTTTCAACCTACGACGTATAAGGTTTGAGTTATTAAACTCAGTGGACATATTGTAGGGTTACTAGGCACACTCAAGAGGTTCCACAAGGCATCAACCATGCCAAAATTAAATTTTCCGGTGCCGAGAAACCCTAAACTAGATCGATTACTAGAGGTAAGACGAAAAAGAGAAGCAAGCAAACTACTTTGCTTAGAAGTGAATGGAAATACAACCATTGTAGATCCGGTCCTCCACTTCTTTAGCTCCGTGATGACGTCCCTTCGCTGCGATCACCGGGATCCCGGACTCTTGCGATGGTTTCGTCGGAGAAATGAGCGGGCTAGGTCGTTGACTTCGATGCCGAAGATGATCTACGTCGAGGCAACTCTAACTCAAGCTCCATCTTCACTTGGTCATGAAACTTGTGAAGATAACACACTATACTACATGGCAAGTGGTAGAGGATGAATAAATAGGAAGTGGGTTCACTTTGGATTTGGATTTCTCACTTAGATTCATCACTTGGAATTTACAAGAAAGCTTTCTTCTTTTCTTCATGAAGAAGAAGAAGAAGAAGAAAGAAAAAGAATAATGAAAATGATTAATAAATAATAGAAAATCAAGTGATGCTTATCATTTAGCAACCATAGGTGAGTGTAACTCATGTAGAGAATAAACTAAGGTTTAGTTAAGTGGTTAGGTTAAGCATAAAACAAAATGGTTGAAGCTTCATGAATCTTCAAGAATAAAACAAAGAAAGCCACCACCATCTTGTTTCTTGCCAAAATAAATAAATAAATAAATAATGCAAATGAAATCCCAACCATTAACTTAACATGGTGCATAGCATACACACACCCAAGTTTGCATGTATCATCAAACATGATACAATCAAGTGCACAAAAATATATCACATATACTACTTGTGCACATCAAGTGAGAAAATCAATCTTAAGTCAACAAATACTAGTTAATGTAAAGTAATATATCAAATATATAATTATACATTAAATCATTAAATCAACACTTGATTTAATGATCCGGTCATACTGCATATAACCGACTAATATCAATAGTAACAACTTATCGAATCAACACTTGATCCGATAACCCGGCTATATCGCATACAACCGATTAATGTCACAAATCGCGAGAATAGAATACAGTATCACATACTGGTATTATTCTCGGTCCCGTACATATCTCATATGCGCTCC
The DNA here is from genome assembly GCA_030015575.1 of Agapanthus africanus. NCBI lineage: Eukaryota > Viridiplantae > Streptophyta > Magnoliopsida > Asparagales > Amaryllidaceae > Agapanthus > Agapanthus africanus. The sequence goes on along the minus strand of JASDDO010000016.1, from coordinate 37,107,896 downwards.
TATTTCGTTTCGCTTGAGCCAGGAAACCCCTGTGTAGGACTCTAAAGACTCGTCAATACGCCGGCAGTAGGTGATGATCATATCAAACACCCATAAGTTGCAAGCGGTGTGCTAAACGTAACGGCCACCCGGGTATTGAGCGATCATAAGATCAACGAGCAAGCCCGCTCACACTCCTGTGAATCCAACCAGTAACACTACCGTACAGTCCGGTCTGTTCGTCTGATATGTCGCATATCTCGTCTAGGGGTGGTAAACGTCAGACCCCAATAACTCGATAAGTCGTGTCGATATGAGGCTCATAACGGGTCGAGAAACTACTGGTAACACTTACCAGTAAATCCCTAAAGCAGCCTTGGCCAAGGACTTCCTGTTATAGCCAATCGAGCACAGCGCAACATCAACTCCCTATACCGGGAGAGACGAAACCCCTCCTATCGCTCATTGCCTCCATGTGATTCGGGACTGTACCCAATAACCACCGTTTTGCACGCCCTCTTGGACGTGGTAAGGTGGAAAACAAAGCACAGTGGGAATAACACAAGACTCTATGACGATCTCGGGTCTACAGACTAACCTGCACCAGTGTCACCTGCCATCTAACGTAAGGTATAATACCAGCTGGGAGTTCTCGGCGAGTCCGTCCAGTGTACCCAGTCTCCACTGAGCACCCGTATATCATCTCTGATGTCAAACACCAATGGATATGGGATCATCCATCGCCCATCTGTATGGGTCGAGAAGGTATACGCTAGTCTACTCTGGTATATCGATGCCCCATCTCGATACACCCACGACTAGGGACTTTGAAGGATGTACTTATGGACTACCATGTCCCCACTAGTATGATCCGTATCATAGTCCAGGTAGTCAAGTACACATCCTCAGGGCTTTACCAACATGTAACAGAGAGACAATCAGTGTACACGTTAAAGTAAAGAGTAACCAGACAGCATACTATCATATCGAGCAAGAAAGTCATCCCTATATATGTCCAAGCATCCACTACAATATATATCCTATGTATAGTAATGGCCTCTAGGGCATACATATAACTAATAATCTCCCACTTTCACTAGGGCCATCTGATAGCAGTGGTTGTAGTATCTCATACTCAACCATCCCATAAAAGTCTCTCTCTGGGAAAAGGCCTTTGTGAGTGGATCCGCCGTGTTGTCCTCTAAGTCTGCTCTCCTAACCTCGATCCCCTGGAGATCAACCATCTCCATGATCAGGTGACACTGCCTTAGAATATGTCTGGATCACTGATGGGACGGGCGTTCCTTGGCCTAAGCCGCAACTCCATTGTCAGACAATGGGAGGAACGAAGTTCATCTCATGAACTTATATACACCTAGACTGCCTCTTTGGTAGCATCTTTGGTAACGATGTAGCCTTTATCGTCTAGTATGCCACGGTATCTAGCTTGGAACTCTTCCAACATAGTCCCTTTACTGAGGGTAAAGACAATGCCTGCGACTGACATTCAGTCATCCTTATCACCCTGGAACCTTTCCAGTGATTCTCCCCAGGATCAATTTATACCATCTCACTACAACTAGTGAGTATCCTAACATCCAATTAGATCTATCTCATAGATCCAAAACCCAGGATTTAGGAGGTATCACTTTGATCCTTTATGGAGAATCCTCGTGATAAGCGGAGATTGACCGGGCGTAGTATAGGAAACTTCTTCCCTATCATGAGTATGTCATCCACGTACTCTACGAGGATCACCACCATACTCCTTACTTCCTTTTTATATATACAAGGTTCATCTACCATTTTGATGAAGTCAAACTCTTTGACTACATCATCAAAGCAGATGTTCCAACTCCGCGATGCCTGCTTTATCACATAAAACATCTTGCACACGTTTCCGCTGCTCCCACTATCTACGAAGCCCTCTGACTGTGTACTTACAGACTCTCTCTTCTAAAACATCATTTAGAAAAGCAGTCATGACACCCAACCGCCAGATATCGTAGTCATGGTATGTAGCCGTGGCAAGTAGGATCTGGATGGACTTAAGCATAGGTACTTAGAAAAGGTTTTATCACAATCCATAGCCGGTCAATGATGTAAACCTTTAACAAGTCTAGCTTTGAAAGTCTCAACTTTTCCATGTACACCAAGTAATCTTCTCAAGATGTACTTGCTCCTGATGGGGATTTAACCCTTCAGATAAAGAAACCAAAGTCCATACTTTGTTGGTGTACATGGATTCCATCTCAGATCGCTAAGCATCCAGCCATTCTTACAGAGTCCCACTCCTGATGGCCAGCTCGAAACTAGTTAGGTCATCATCCCATGATGCAATCCTCGCTCCCACTGTCATAGAGAAACCGGAGTATCTCTCAGGTGGGTGAGGAGACCTACTAGATCGGCGGAGAGGCTGAGGTTCGTTGGTTGCTATTGAATCCTTTGGATCTACTAAATCATCAGCTGCAGTTTGTATAGCTAGAACCTTTCCAGTTCTACATAACTGACCTTGCCTCGAGCTTGTCCGGATTTTGCTTTTAGACATAGGCCGGACAACCCTAAATCTTAACAAACTTAAGATATGGACTCTTCCTTTTCCATATCACATATGAAGTGGTAGGCAACTGATTTGATTTGAACCCTATTCAATAGGTATGCAGTTTCTCAAGCGCATAACTCGCAAAAGGAAATAGGAAACTCAATAGTACTCATCATAGAGCACACCATATCACATAGGGTGCTATTGCTCCGCCCCGATACACCGACGTGATGTGGTGTATACGGAGGAGTAATGCTGAGAGAGAATCTCATTCTCTTTTAGAATAATCCAGGAATTTCGTGCCCAAGTATTCTTATCCTTGATCACATCAAAGGACAAAATACTTATACCCGTTTTGGTTCTCTACTTCTTACTTATATTCTGTGAATATCTCAAAAGGTTTGGACTTGTGTTTCAACAGGAACATATGTCTGAATCTAAAGAGATCATCAGAGAATGTAATGAAATACAAAGAACCGGTCTTGGCATGTGTAGACAGGGGACCTACATATATCAACATGTATCATCCCAAGAGTTTACTAACTCTTTCTCTGTTTCCAGTAAACAGAGCTATGGTCATCTTATCTCTGTGACATGACTGGCAAGTTTCACAAGATGTAAACTCAAACTAATTTAAATATGCATCTAAATGTAACTTCAGCCAGTCGGGTCGCATTGATATGACCTAGTCTACAACGCCTCAAGAAGGATTCCTTCATTTCTTAATTCTTCCTCTTATGTGTGTTATGTATACTAAGAACTGTAGTTTGATTTAGAATGTTAATGCTTTTAGATAACGTGCCTGAACCGATCAACTATTGATTTAGGAAATGTTCAAAACATTATCCAACAATACAAAATTATATTCTTCTTTATCTAAATAAAGAGACTGATATGATTTTGTATATCAGGTTCGGTATCTAACAACATTTGTTCAGAATCAATGTATTCTGGTAATACAGGGTGACTGTGACCAACAGACTTGGCCGCAACACTTGTACCGTTTTCTGTCTCATGAAACTTATCACCCGTTCTCAGTTCTTTACCTATCTGTAGCCCATGTAACAGATTACATATGCGGGATCTTGATCCGGTATCACATACTCAGGACGTAAAGGATACTGAGAAACAGTTATATATAACGAACACACCCAAAGATGATATATCAGTATGCACTTTCTTCGTTTGGGCGGCACGGGAATTCTTGTAATCCCCTAATTTCCTGCTCTGTCTTATAACAATTATAAGTTGGAGCGGGACCAGCGTTCCCCAGCTCAGTATAACAAGCGGGTTCGTTCAATATATCCGTTTTATTATCTTGATTAAGGCGTGACATGGTCGCTACCTGGAGAGAGAGAGAAGAAAACACTCTGCGTGTGCTCTTGCAAGATCAGATTGGTTATTATTTTATCTAATCATGATGGCTCCCACCGTTTTTATCAAATCTTCCTTCAAACCCTAAAAGGAAAGACTAGCCGGGATTAATTACACGCTACAAGTTCGCCAATCTTTCAGCCAGGCCAGTGTCGGTACTTTGAGGGAGGTTCCCCGTGCTTTCGAACGGACCTAATTAAAGTAAACCTCATTTTCCCAGAGGCGTAACCCCGTTGACACCTTTCTAGACACCTACTTGATCGACTAATTGTAATGTGTAAAACTCTCCCAGGAGTAACAATTACTCGCAGTGGGTATCGGGATCCAACTATCTCATAGAAGGTATGCAATCTCATTGCAAATTTCAACACTTGAAATTCCCGATAATTTTGCCCCTAACCTCCTATGACCTTAACAAAGGCCAACAAACCATAGGATGCTAGTCAAGTTCAACCCGTCATTTCCTGAATGAATTAAACCCACCCGCACGACCCTTGACAAAGGCCAACAAGGTCGCACGACTACCCTAACCCAATCTGCATCATATGAATAAGCAGATAAGCACCAGTCAGCTACCGCACACTACGCCTTGACAAAGGCCAACAAACGCAGCACGAATACTAACTACTACTTATCTGAAATGACGGAGGGCTACGACAGGTTTTTCTGAAAACCTATTGCGTAATGAACTTGATATCGTTGTAGAATCAAATGATTTTAAAATGGAGTGTTTTTTAGGCTTTTCTAGTTTTGCTAAAGGGGTCACTCCCGGTGAAGGGATCGTCGGCCCTTTCCTCATCGAATAAGGTGCAGGATATATCATATATATCGCTGTGCAAAGCAAAAACTATAGAAGCAATCAAAAGACAAACCGAGGGTTGTAGCATCTGCCAGTTATTGCTAAAGGGGTCACTCCCGGTGAAGGGATCTCGGCCCTTTCCTTATCGAATAAGGTGCAGGATGTTCTACAAGGAACACCGCGATGCAAAGCAAGAACTGTAGCTACCTGTTTTTCAAAATTCGATTCCACAACATCTTTTAAGTTTCTTTTCTTTCATTAATCATATTAATGAAGTCCCATCATTTAAATCACCTAAATATCACAGATAAATACGACGTACACTTATGCCATCCGCATTCGCCTCGATGTCTCCTCGTGCACCGTTAGGTTAGGTAACTAACGGCAGAGCGGGGCAGGGCTAGCGCGGGTGTAAAACATAAGTAACGTCTATATATACTATATACAGTATCTATCACAACATATCAAATGATCACATCATAGATATCGCAGCAGAAGAAACATATGAAATATTGGATATACTAGGACGTCCGTGTTTTCAATATGAGCCTGTTAAAACACGGATTCCACGGTCGCGATGAATAGCCAAACCCACACCCCTAGACCCCTACGAGAGCGGCAAGCAACCCTACCAATTCTAGAGTTAGGAGACCCGGACTCGACACCTCGAGTTGGTCTCCCACTGGACTCTAGAACCCGGTTAGTTGTGCTCTCCTCCTTGGGTCTATCCTAGTGCGGAAAAGTAAATAATATACAAATGGTGACATCAACCTCAACCCGGAAGTGCCCCAATAAAAGAATATTACATACAATAAATTTTACATGAATGAAAATAAATACTCTCATCTCACATAAAACCCCCGGCTATTCAAAACGCGACGATCCAATATAACATATCCAGCAACACATAACATCACATGTCATCAACGTAAGTAAATGTGCGCATCCCAATTGTCGTTGATATATTGCAACGAAACCGGCGATATCACATATTACACTTACGGTCACAGAAAAGAAAGTGTAAAACTACAACAGTTGGAATCCGCAACCCCTTTAGACAACGCATGCCCAACCAAATGAATTCCTTAGACATCGCATGCCTAACAATTATAAACCCCGCATTTTAGTCTCATTATCGAAAACTCTTTTCAATATCAAGTCGGGCAATTCAGCAAGATTCCCGCCATCCTTATCGAATGCTCGTCGCAAACTTTAGTAGACGGCTGCACCCCCGGTTGCTGTCGACGAAGTGCACCAAGGCGGAACACCGCTGCCGCGAGCACCCGAACGGATGCTTTCGGCGACGGGGTTCTCCTACAGTCACTTGGTCGGGGCTATGGGGCGTGGCTGTCTATTAAGTTTACCCGGCGAGTATCCGCATACGCAACGTGATTGCGACGGACTTTTGATCACATCAAAATTCCGTGGCAACCGATCAAGTGAGACTAAAGTGCTAGATTTATAACATTCATTCAGTTATCTCATAACTACTTGTGGATTCCAAATATTGTATCACATTCCAGATAAATAGACAATGTTAAACTTTCCGATCGAATAATCAAACACCCAAGTTTTCCCAAAAATCTCAACACATGAAATAATTTTAAAAACATCAACTTCATGCCACAGTACCAATAGTCCAGCCGTAGAAGGGTCAAGCCAACGCCTCACATGTGGCACGCCGTACTGCCCCAAACCCTAAGGTTCAAAGGGCAGTTCAAGACGGTCACATAATCGAGTTAAGGTTTGTTGTCTTCTAGAGGGTCCATCGCGTTACTTGCACTACTTAGAACATTCTTAAACTACGGAAAAATCCAACACTTGAAAATTTCCCGGCAGGGGAAAAATTGGGTATTTATATCCGGTCGAACTTTTTAACATATTCAAAAATTATCCGGAAAAACACATAGACGAAGTTAAATAAACCGATCGAATCATCGAATCCCCAAAACAACCCAGAAAATTCTACTGTTGAATATAAGTTAAAATTACCCAGAAAACACAGGAATTAATATAGGACATTACTGTGGAAAGCACGTGCCAAGAATCACCTTTATGGCCGTGGAACCGCCGCACATGCTAGGGTGGGGCCGCGGTTCCGCGGCGCTTTGGTTGACTTGGGATCACGTGCTTCACACTAACTCTTATAATACCCTGCAGTATTTTTTGGATATTTTTAATTTGGAAAAATCCACATTTTCAGAAAATGTACAGAGAAGGGTTTGAGTTAGGGTTTCGGGGTTAGATCGGATTTCTAACATCGTCTACATTTCACCTAAAGCTCTAGCTAGGCTCTGATACCATTGTAGGGTTACTAGGCACACTCAAGAGGTTCCACAAGGCATCAACCATGCCAAAATTAAATTTTCCGGTGCCGAGAAACCCTAAACTAGATCGATTACTAGAGGTAAGGCGAAAAAGAGAAGCAAGCAAACTACTTTGCTTAGAAGTGAATGGAAATACAACCTTTGTAGATCCGGTCCTCCACTTCTTTAGCTCCATTATGACGTCCCTTCGCTGCGATCACCGGGATCCCGGACTCTTGCGATGGTTTCGTCGGAGAAATGAGCGGGCTAGGTCGTTGACTTCGATGCCGAAGATGATCTACGTCGAGGCAACTCTAACTCAAGCTCCATCTTCACTTGGTCATGAAACTTATGAAGATAACATACTCTACTACATGGCAAGTGGTAGAGGATGAATAAATAGGAAGTGGGTTCACTTTGGATTTGGATTTCTCACTTAGATTCATCACTTGGAATTTACAAGAAAGCTTTATTCTTTTCTTCATGAAGAAGAAGAAGAAGAAAGAAAAAGAATAATGAAAATGATTAATAAATAATAGAAAATCAAGTGATCCTTATCATTTAGCAACCATGGTTGAGTGTAACTCATGTAGAGAATAAACTAAGGTTTAGTTAAGTGGTTAGGTTAAGCATAAAACAAAATAGTTGAAGCTTCGTGAATCTTCAAGAATAAAACAAAGAAAGCCACCACCATCTTGTTTCTTGCCAAAATAAATAAATAAATAAATAAGGCAAATGAAATCCCAACCATTAACTAAACATGGTGTATAGCATACACACACCCAAGTTTGCATGTATCATCAAACATGATACAATCAAGTGCACAAAAATATATCACATATACTACTTGTGCACATCAAGTGAGAAAATCAATCTTAAGTCAACAAATACTAGTTAATGTAAAGTAATATATCAAATATATAATTATACATTAAATCATTAAATCAACACTTGATTTAATGATCCGGTCATACTGCATATAACCGACTAATATCAATAGTAACAACTTATCGAATCAACACTTGATCCGATAACCCGGCTATATCGCATACAACCGATTAATGTCACAAATCGCGAGAATAGAATACAGTATCACATACTGTTATTATTCTCGGTCCCGCACATATCTCATATGCGCACCTATTTCGTTTCGCTTGAGCCAGGAAACCCCTGTGTAGGACTCTAAAGACTCATCGATACGCCGGCAGTAGGTGATGATCATATCAAACACCCATAAGCTACAAGCGGTGTGCTAAACGTAACGGCCACCCGGGTATTGAGCGATCAGAAGATCAACGAGCAAGCCCGCTCACACTCCTGTGAATCCAACCAGTAACACTACCGTACAGTCCGGTCTGTTCGTCTGATACGTCGCATATCTCGTCTAGGGGTGGTAAACGTCAGACCCCAATAACTCAATATGTCGTGTCGATATGAGGCTCATAACGGGTCGAGAAACTACTGGTAACACTTACCAGTAAATCCCTAAAGCAGCCTTGGCCAAGGACTTCCTGTTATAGCCAATCGAGCACAGCGCAACATCAACTCCCTATACCGGGAGAGACGAAACCCTTCCTATCGCTCATTGCCTCCATGTGATTCGGGACTGTACCCAAAAACCACCGTTTTGCACGCCCTCTTGGACGTGGTAAGGTGGAAATAAAAGCACAGTGGGTATCAAACAAGACTCTATGACGATCTCTGGTCTACAGACTAACCTGCACCAGTGTCACCAGAGAACCGCCATCTGACGTAAGGTATAATACCAGCTGGGAGTTCTCGGCGAGTCCGTCCAGTGTACCCAGTCTCCACTGAGCACCCGTATATCATCTCTGATGTCAAACACCAATGGATATGGGATCATCCATCGCCCATCTGTATGGGTCGAGAAGGTATACGCTAGTCTACTCTAGTATATCGATGCCCCGTCTCGATACACCCACGACTAGGGACTTTGAAGGATGTACTTATGGACTACCATGTCCCCACTAGTATGATCCGCATCATAGTCCAGGTAGTCAAGTACACATCCTAAGGGCTTTACCAACATGTAACAGAGAGACAATCAGTGTACACGTTAAAGTAAAGAGTAACCAGATAGCATACTATCATATCGAGCAAGAAAGTCATCCCTATATATGTCCAAGCATCCACTACAATATAAATCCTATGTATAGTAATGGCCTCTAGGGCATACATATAACTAACACTTATACAAAGTATTGTATGTTGTCCGATATCCATTAGGACAAAGGGGTTGGTACTCGTGCTATATTCTGTTTACTTATGACTTCTCTGGTTTTAGACACGCATGTCGTTGAGATACAAGGTCCAAATTTTGAGAAATTATAGGTATAAGAATAAAGTAGAGAACCATACATTGCAAGTATCAGGATTCTTCGGGGTGATCGAAGGTGTAGATACTTATGCTAGGTATTCCGTTGTAAATAATATATTTGAGAACTTGCTTCTTTCTCAGGTTACTCATCCGTGAGTACGCTTGTTGATGAGTAATGCTGCTTGGCCTTCTTCCATTTAGTCGATATGCACTGAAAATGTTTGCATGTATTTTGAATTTGGTTCGAATTAAATTAGTGCTTGTGTTTCTATATTTGATATAGAATGGATTCATATCTTAACGAAGTTAAGGTATATGGAGTAGTTCGGCTTATGCTTAAAACCACAATCTGGATAAACTCAAGGCATGTTTCAGTAATGGCAGTTTGTGGGTTATCCCGAGTTTTGACAAGGGTTAACATTCTACCATTTGGAGGATCAATAGTTATATTGTTCTTAACTCGCCACCTCTTTAGTAAAATGAATTCTTTTCAAAAAGCACAAGTGGGAGTATGGTAAAATTGGAAGTGATTCCAGAACCACAAATGATTACTAAAAATTTAGTAGAACCTAAATATTCAATTGGCTTCGATGATCCATTAGCCACTCCGCAGATATGGTAGGTAACCTCAGCCACCTGAGAGGTACTTCGGTCTTCTCAAAGACGGTGACAGAGTGGTTTTTGATGACCCAATCTTGCCATTACTGTTGTCCTAGACTATGAAATCCGGCAGGTGGATGACTATAACGTCGTTCTTTATTAGCTTTAGAAGTGCACGGGTATATGACTCTGCCAGAGGGTTGTTGTAGTCAGTGGGAGTAGCAGAAGCATGATGGGCCAGTAGCTTATGTCTATTTATTGACTAAAGCAAGTATAACGGAGATAGATCATCTATTTTTAATGTGACAGTCATAGAGATTGACTTCATCAGAATAATAGATGGACCTGGTAAGAAGATAGTAAGGAGTGATGTCCTGGTATTCGGATGACATACTCCTGATAGGATGTGATGTTCCTATATTACGATCGGTTATACAGTGGTTGTCACAAGGTGTTTCTCCACATAGGATCTGGATAAAATATCAAGAATTCTGGTCACTAGATCTATGGTTTTAGATCTAGATTTGGGAAGTGTCCCAATTCGGGTAATTGACACTATTCTAAAGTGTTTTAGAACGGACGATTCCTGGCATGGTGGTGTACCCTCAGGTGATGGAGTCGCCCTCTCTAAAGAGATGTCTTCTAGACTCAAAAGGAGAGGGATTTGCATAATTGATGTATCACTTGCTTAGGCAATTGAGTCAATCATGAAATGTCAAGTACCACACCAGATATTGCTTTTGCACTGGCTGCAATAAGTATATATGTTAATCCAATTCTGGAGAAACATTGGGAAGTAATTATGAACATAAGTGGTGTTCTTGGTATATGGTAACGACAGCTTCCTTCAAGAGGCGGTTATCATTTCTGGCTTCCAAGATGACCTAAATGACAGTGTGGCTGTCAGAGTTAATAGTTTTCCCTCTTTTGAGAGGCAATATGTTGTACAGGTGGTCCAAGCGGATACTGAGAAAGGTATGGCACAGGATACTGATTAAATTCAGTGGAAGATACGGTCTAAGAAGTTTGTTGGATTTAGAGTTCATTTGTAAACTTGGTCCCATCAGATATCCAGAAAAATTCCAAGACATGTATCACTCATTTCGGGAGATAGTCTTTCTCCGTGAAGTTGAGATATAGAGAGATAAAGATAGAAATATTGGAACTGATCCACTCACTAAGACTATTTCTCGAACGCAGTAGTTTCACAAACGTGTTTTGCGAGACTGATTAGTAGAGAAGTTGGATGCTCGGTATCACACGGGCTGTGAGTATGTGACACCGCAATAATTAGCCTTAAGTGCAAGTAGGAGATTGTTGGATATAGTACCCTCATGTCAATTATTGTAATCGCAGGCACACGATTATGATAATTGAGGGATGACCTATACGGATAGAACAATCTTACTCAAAATGATAGTATGTTGTCTGGTTTGTCTTTATCATTATATACATGCATTATGTGGTGTTACAGATCACTATTAGATGTTGATAGAGCCCATATGATTCTTGCTTGACTACCAGCGTTATGATGGCGATCATTCATGTGGCGGCTGGGTAGTCCATAAGCACAACCTTAAATGTCCCTAATCGTGGGAGTATCGAGATTGGGCATCGATATTCCGGAGTAGACTGGTGTATAAGTTTCTAGACCCCGACGAGGGGCGATGGTTGGTCCTACAGCCATTGGTCTTTCGCATCTAAGATCGTATATAGGTGCTTACTAGGGTGAGTACACTGGACGGACTCACCGGGAACATGCTAGATGATATTATATCTATTGTCAGATAGCAGTTTGATTGGTACGATGGATGTTGTGATCAAAATATTTTTACCGTGATCAAAATATTTTTACCTCAATCAAGAACGGCGTCTTGGTAGCTAGCCGGTGAGTACGGGTCGGTCCACAGGGATGTTGTGTATTTCCTAATTGTTCTAACGAGTTAATTCCAAATGGTGTTGGGATAATTATCTCTAAAAACTAAGTTGATTTAGATTAGGATTTAAAATCTTGCTAGGGTTAGGTTTAGGTTAAGTTTGGAAAATTAATATTTCCTACCGCTTTCAATGCCCTAATTTAGATCTCTTTAGGTGTTATGGTAATTATTAATAAAGGGGATTAGGACGATCGAGAAGAAACGATGTTTCTTCCTCTAGGTCCTTGTCCGTCCTTTCTTAATCCTTACCCTAACCTCCATGGAAAACATGCACAACCGGTCTTTTATACTACGGTATCACCGTTACCTCATGGATAAGGTGCCGTAGGGAGCGGTATGTGTATGTATGCACGGAGTCCTAATAATTTATATGTGATGGGCAAGAAAGGGGTAAAAGATTTGCATCTTTCAAACCTTGCCAATTCCCAACCCTAACAAGCGAGGAACTACTCGCTCATTAGGGGATCGATAAAAGACATGATTTTTATTTGAGTTTTCGATTTAAAAAGACTAACTATCTAAACTACGGCAGATTAATAAAAAGTTCTAATCTAATTTAAACTAGAGCAGAGAATAAATCTAAACTAGGGCAGATAATTAAAAATTATACTAAGGCAGAATGAAAATTAACTAGGGCAATGGAATAAAAAACCTTACTTTATTTGATGGCTCTCTCCAAATATTTACACCGAATTTAGAATTCTGAATAGATGAAATAAAAAGTGGCCTACCTCAGAAAGAGGTTTAGGGCTTCTATTTATAGATTCATAGAAACCCTAGGGTTACAATCGATTCACATCTGCATTTACAATTTTACCCTTAAAGAAGACTAGTCAATGCACCGCCACAGATTTTGCACACACACGGGTTCCTTATGGCCGCGGAACCGCGGCCAAGACCCATGTTTGGCCGCGGATCCGCGGCCAAAAAGGAAGCTTGTTGGCTGCACTTTCTAGGGATGATTCTGGTTGCATTTTTCTTCTCGTTTCTTCTCTTGGTTTCTCAGATTGTCTTCTAGATTTCATCCAGATTTCCACAGTGAATAATGTAGTGGACTTTACCGTTTGCTACGTGTCGAAGTCTTGAACCTTGCACTGCCTTTGTTCTTTGTGGAATTGTCCATTGATCTTCGTTTATTCTCCAAACTGTAGGCTTGATCAAGATTCTTCCATTTGTTGGTCGTAGTCTCACTTTTGTATCGTCTTTTCATCATTTCACTGTTTTTATTCCGAGAACCTGTAACATGCAACTATGTAGCAGACATGGATCAAAAGCACCCGTTTATTTGTAAAATGAATAAGAACGGGGAATAAAAGAATGCAAAATTATGGTATGAACAAATACCCCCAAACTTATCTTTTGCTCGTCCTCGAGCAAACCTAGTTTATTCTTGAAAAAGACCTAGCCTCACTTTCGCAGGGAAACACGATTGCACTGAGCTCGTGCAACAAGCCGTTAAACCTCTAGGTGTCCCTAGTAGGAGGAGTGTTGTCTCCTGAGGGTTTTCAGCGGATACTACCCTCAAAATCCTATCAATTCAACCTATTGACTTTTATTCTCCAATTAGGTTTTCTAACAAGAAACTCTATTATCTTCGACTTAGAAATTATCAACCCGTATTTTTCACGCCTCCTTATCATTTAACTTAAGATTATATATGTTCTGTAGACTTAGCTTTTAGCATCTTTTAAGTTTTCCTTCTAGGGTTCTATCTTAACTTAGGAATTTTTATCATCTCTATTAAAGATATAAGTCCTATTCTTCATTCCTATCTCTTATCTAAATCCCAATCACATACCCCTACGTGTGTGTATATATTACCCCTACACTTGGAAGTTCAAATCAAGCTATCATACTCTTGTCCGTCGTCCAAAGTTCTTCTTAATTGGTGAATTTTTAAATGAATTTTGCTCACACATCCTTCATGCGACCGTTAATACTTCTTGAGGTACCAACAACCGATTACAAAATTTGTTTGCACATTAAAGCGTAATTCCTAGTCATGTAACACCTAAGACTTTAGCAGTGGCTCCCAAACCAGCTGGTCTAAGACACTAGGTGATAAAGCACCCTCGCTAAATATTTTTTCTATTTATGCAGCCTTAAGTAATTACGAAAACCAGTGTTCATTTTTTTTAATATCTTTATTCACACTTGTATTTTTGTTTTATTTTCCTTCATACTTAGGACTTTTGACAAGAGCATTTCAAGGTCTCTTCTACTATTCCAAGTTTTATGGTTCGTGTTTGTGCAATTTGTAGGGTATGTATTTTCAGAATTTAGACTTAAGCTTAGGAATTATTTTTCAAACTTATACTTTAATAAAAATATCAATACTTTTCCCTTGTTTTAACTTAGCCTAAGAAGTCAACTCGAAATTTTCCTATTTCTAAATAAACAACAAAGTCATATACTTTCTACCGTTAAATTTTAAGAAAGGTTATTTTTTGGGTTTTTTAATTTACTAAGTTTAAGGTCTAGTTGTTCCTAGCTAGTTAACCTATTTGTCAAACTCAAGTCAATTAAGGCCAAAATTGAATTTTTCAATTTTTAAATTTTTTAAATTTTTCTGGGTTTTAAAATAAGTATGCAAATGCAAAAATATACATATGAATGCGAAGGAAGAAAGCTTACCGAGCACACCCCCAAACTTAAACTTGACAGTGTCCTCACTGTCATACCACACCAAGAGGGTTAAAATGGCCGGCACTCCCCTGTTTATTTTATTATTATTATTTTTTATTGTTAACTGAAAAAGAAAACAAAAATATATACAAAAAGGTCCCCCCCAAACTTAAGTGAAACAGTGTTTCTGTTGTTTAAACGTTGAAGTTTAGAGTTAGGGGGCGAAAAACACAGTATCAAGCTATACAAGGCCTTACACAGGCCAAAATTTAGCACCAACCATTCAAAAAATTTATCGTTATAATGGTATGGTTGGTGAATGAATGGTGTGTAGAGAAAAGAAATGAGAAGCACACGAGACCGTATGGGAAGAAAGGTGGAATATGGTATATTAGGAGAAGAATGGCGGAAGAGAGAAAGAAGTGTAGTACGAACTTGAGGGTGTAAATTTAGTGAATAAATTAGCACAAATTTTGATGACCGATGTGTTAAAAGCGATTGTGCCAATTTATCCACCCGTCGAGAAATGGGGTCAAATCCCTCAAGATTCGCAAGAAAACATGGATACATTGAACTTGGTAAACCATCCATTGAAAATGGAAGCGCGACGGATTCTTTCGCGGTCGAAATGATGGAAATAACGAAGGGGGTGATTTAGGGATAGTCTTATTCTCACCTAAGTAAACTGTCTCGAACTCAAAGGATTCCATCAATGGTTCGAAATCACTGTAAGCAACCGAGTCGGATGGTTCAACTAACTCATCCGAAAATTCAAAGGACTCAAACTCGGGCGGTGAGTTTTCAAAATTGTCCGAAAAAGTGAAACACTCATAATCGTTATCGGTTGTGAGAACTGTGTCAGATTCAAAGAGGAACGCACTAGTGGCATCGAAACTGTTTTGATCGAACATAAATTTTTCAAGCTCACAGTCCTCCTGCGTGATCTCCTGCGTGGTCGGAACCATTGGAAGGATGATGGGTGGGGGGTGATTTAGGAAGTACAACAGATATAGGTTCAGGAGGATGAATTGGAAAATCCGACACATCAAACAAAACTGGTTCATCCTCAATACTATCCTCAATACTCTCCTCAATTCTCTCCTCAATACTATCCTCATAATTCTCCTCAAAAGTTATCTCATCCATGCAATTATCATCAAAATCAAGACGCATATGAAGTTTGAGAGAAACATTTAATGACTCGGGATGATGAATTGGGGAGAAAAATTCAGTCAAATCTGCGGGTTCATCATCCAAATTATTCCCTGCGTCAATATCCTCAATCAAGTGAAAATCAATTTTTTCGGACACCTCATCAAAAACATGGATATTTATCAATTCAGGTTCTAGATTGGAGGTGTAGAGATTGAAAGGATTGGTGATGGTTTCACTCGAAAGGGACCCTTCACAATCTGGCAAATCAAGCACTACAAAGTCGCACAACTCATTAAACTTTTTATTTTCAACTAGTGAATCATTTGGGAAACTTGTTTGAAAACTGGAGTTGTGGGATTCAATTGGTGATGGGTAGGTTTGATTTGGAAGGGTGCACAGCTCACTCTCTCCACTCAAATTCTCAATCTGTCCAACCGCCTCATCATACATTGGAAGATTTGGAGCTAGTTGGAAACTAGCTCCCGGTTCACTAGGTTGTATAAGGGCGGCAATGGACGCATCCAAATTCCTCATCTGTTGGTTTGTCGCTACAATATAAGCTTCAAACGACTGTTCTAGACTAGACATGGGTTGTGAAGGGGTTTCAGAAAAACATTCAAAGTTGTTTGGATACGTGAAACTCCCAAATGGTTGTATAGAAGCAATGTTTAGTGAAGGTGCGAAAGTCGGGTAGGACTGGTAGGAATTGAATGGTTGGACAGGAGTAGGATCAACATTTGGATAAAAAGATGAATGGACTTGTTGATCCCAAGAACTAGAAGTGTTGAAAGGAGTGAAAGATCAGTTACAAGATTGTTCAATATGTTAAGCAATAAACATGGCTTTCGGAGTTACAACAGGACTCGAAAAAGTAGTATCAACGTAAGAAGGTGGTGAAGGTTGAAATGGTTGATACAAAATGGATTGCAGAGTCGAACTGTTTCTCCTAGACGTTTCTATTCGATCTTTCAAAGAAATTTTGGGCATGGAGGGGTCGTCCGTAATTCGACCAAAACAATTCGCGTAAGAAGCAAAGTTTGGTTGAGGGTACCAAAGTTCGGCAAGGGTTTTGGGAGGTGGGGTACCTATGATGTAAGAAGGAGAAGAAAAAGAATGTGGGTGTAAATGGGGTGCAATGGATTTCTTAGCGACAAGTGGCAAGTTTTTATAAGAATTTTTCTGTTTTGTGTTTTTTTTATAAGGAGCTTTTTGCAAAAAGATTTTCAATAAGAGGCTTAGACACACGTTCAAGCAATCACAAAATGCACAATCAAGCCTAGATCTAGGGTCACTTAGGTCAGCTAGATAGCTCTTAACTGTTCCAAAGGGCAAGATGTAAGGACCTCAAACCGCCTCTTCACCGCCAATTGTGGCCAGGTAAGCACAAGTAAAGAAAGGAAGGATCCGCTCACGAATCACCGTAAGACGGGCCTTTTAAAGTTACCTTTCCCTACCTGTCTAGCCTAGGCACCACAAAGTCAGGTTAGGATCAACGGTCGATGCCTACAACTAGTCCTTTGTCCTATTGAGCACGAAGTCCTTAGGGCTGAGTCTAATCTTTTTTAATTAACTTGATGGTCAATGCAATATGCTTTATGTGATTTTTGGGGTCCTGGGAAGGGTAATGAGATCCCCACCCAATCTGGATTGGTGTTCAAGCCCCTTAAAGTCAATTTAAAATATGCAATGCAAACAATTTTTTTTAGCGCGGCGCTAAGAATCCTGCACAAGATCAAGTTATTGGAGAAGGGAAGAAGTTTTTGCGCAAAGAATCCTGCAGGAAAATTTTTACAAAGGAAATAATGGGGTTACAGGGAAGAAGAGAAAACTTACAGTGATTTTTCCTCGTGCTCACAAGGTGCTTTCGGTCACAAGGCGCTTAATCCTTACCCTAACCTCTATGGAAAACATGCACAACCGGTCTTTTATACTACGGTATCACCGTTACTTCGTGGGTAGGGTGCCGTAGGGAGCGGTATGTGTATGTATGCATGGAGTCCTAATAATTAATATGTGATGGGCAAGAAAGGGGTGAGAGATTTGCATCTCTCAAACCTTCCCTATTCCTAACCCTAACAAGCGAGGAACTACTCGCTCATTAGGGGATCGATAAAAGACATGATTTTTATTTGAGTTTTCGATTTAAAAAGACTAACTATCTAAACTACGACAGATTAATAAAAAGTTCTAATCTAATTTAAACTAGGACAGAGAATAAATCTAAACTAGGGCAGATAATTAAAAATTATACTAAGGAAGAATGAAAATTAACTAGGGCAATGGAATAAAAAACCTTACTTTATTTGATGGCTCTCTCCAAACATTTACACCGAATTTAGAATTCTGAATAGATGAAATAAAAAGAGGCCTAACGCAAAAAGAGGTTTAGGGCTTCTATTTATAGATTCATAGAAACCTTAGGGTTACAATCGATTCACATCTGTATTTACAATTTTACCCCTAAAGAAGACTAGTCAACGCAATGCCACGCCGCCACAGATTTTGCACCGACACGGGTTCCTTATGGCCGCGGAACCGCGGCCAAGACCCATGTTTGGCCGCGGATCCGCGGCCATAAAGGGAGCTTGTTGGCTGCACTTTCTAGGGATGAATCTGGTTCCATTTTTCTTCTCGTTTCTTCTCTTAGTTTCTCAGATTGTCTTCTAGATTTCATCCAGTTTTCCACAGTGAATAATGTCGTGGACTTTACCATTTGCTACGTGTTGAAGTCTTGAACCTTGCACTGCCTTTGTTCTTTGTGGAATTGTCCATTGATCTTCGTTTATTCTCCAAACTATAGGCTTGATCATGATTCTTCCATTTGTTGGTCGTAGTCTCACTTTTGTATCGTCTTTTCATCATTTCACTATTTTTATTCCGAGAACCCGTAACCTGCAACTATGTAGCAGACATGGATCAAAAGCACCTGTTTATTTGTAAAATGAATAAGAATGGGGAATATAAGAATGCAAAATTATGGTATGAACACAGTTCTCAGTTGACATGAGTACAGGTTAGTCTTTCGACTTGAGATCATCATTTGTCTCGTGTGAGTTCCTACTGTGCTTTTATTACTATCCTACCACGGCTCAAAGGAGTCGTGCAAATAGGTTTTAGTTGGGTACAGTCCCGAGCCATATGGAGGCAGTGAGCGGATCGTCGGGGATTCGTCTATCCAGGTTTTAGGAGTTGATGTCGTGCTCTGCACTGATGGCCATCACCAGAAATCCTTGACCAAGGTCGATGAGAATTACTGATTTGGATCAGTAATTTCTCAGTGGGTGATGTGCTTCACACCGACACGAAATATCGCGTTATTTGGGGTCTAACTTTATCCACCCCCTTAGACACGATATGCGATACTCTTAGACGAACAGACCAGATTGTAAGGAGATTGTCATAGATAGGCTCAGCAGGGATCCGGATGAGTTTGCTCGTCGGCCTTCCTTTTCGACAGGTATCTAGGTAGCCATTACGTATAGCTAGTGCCTCTGACATTCTTGTGGTTATGCATTTATCCAGTAACTCACTGGCTGCATACTGTCGAGTCTTTAGAGTCCTACACAGATGGTTTCCCTGGTTCAGGCAAAATGATGTAGTAGCCGTATTTTGATACATGCAGGGTTCCGATCGAATGATTGTACTAGTTACGCGGACTTTCAATCGAACGGTTGATAATACTAGCATGCTTAGAATTGAGACAGATTATTAAATCAGGTATTGATTTAATAATTTACGTATATATATTTCGATATGTATATTCTAGTATTATATTTTTTTGTGTTATTCTATCTCTTTGGGTATTCGTATTTTGATACGGATACGGGTATGTATATACAGTTAAGTGTATTCCGTATTTATACAGAAAACATTCTAGAAGGTGGACACCTTATTTTGGTTTATCTATTTGTTAATTTAAATGGAAAATGAGGTGTAAAGGTAGTGAAGAGAGAATGGTGAAAATCATGCTTGAATAGTGTTGACAAATGAATTGAAAATTCATTTGTGCAAACTATTCAAGTATGGTTGTTTTATTTTATTTGGAAAATGGTTTTTACAAAACCTTACTTCATATCATACTCTCATTTTTGGAGGTAGGATGAACACTTGGTTGGTTTTTGGTTGGATAAAAACACTCTCACCATTTGCCTCATCTTCCTCACTTTCTTTTCTTGAGCTTCTCCTCCTTCTTGATCTTCCACCCTGCCATCTCATGAGTTGAGAATCAAGGGTGGAAGAGAGATATAAATACACTTAGAACAACTCACTACATCCCTACACACTTTAGATTAAGAACCTAGAGTCCCTAGTTGCTTCACTAGATTTTTAGTGTGGAGCTAAAGCCATGAACCACATCCCTCGGGTGGATTATTTTTGACGGAGGAAGACCGGCGGTCAAGTTCAATCAAAGAGACCTCAAGGAGCTAAGGAAGAGGGTAGAAGACCGAAGGACACGGATCTTTTGGTAAAACAACTCTATCAGAGTAGATAACATCTTTGTAGCTTGCTAGTTTCATGTTTGGTTTCGATTTTAGGTAGTTGTTTTTAGCGCCAAGTTTTTTAAATTCAAAAATTTTTCGTTCCGCAACGGCCACGGTCGATGGCTAGGGCACTAGGAACCCCAACAGATATATCGTACTAGCAAATATTGGATACAACTTTACATCATGTCGGGTTTTAATCATGCGGGTCAAGTCGGATAATGACCACCACCACCACTTGAATCATCCGCAACCCAATAGAAACAATAATAAATGAATTTTACCGCAAGATTTAAAATACCAAATTATACAGTAAAAATTTACTAGATTGTTACATTATTCCTTCTGAATCTGTGAGTTATAGACAAGAATTATCGGTGACCCATAAATGATTCTTTCCCGCTAAACTTCAAACGTACGTTGCTCGTATGAATATGACAACCAGGGCAAGCATGCTTACTTTGAGTTGTCCATACCGACAATATTCCATAGACAGGAAAATCATTAATCGTCCACAATAAAGAAGCACACATCTGAAAAAATTGTTTACCATCTGCGTCATAGATTCGCACACTGGGTTCCCACAGCAACTTTAACTCATCGATCAAGGGTTGAAGGTACACGTCGATGTTTTTTCCAGGAGATGAGTGACCGTCGATTAAAAGCGCTAACGTAAAATAAGTCTGCGTCATAGCCCTCCATGGCGGCAGGTTGTAAATAGTTACCATAACGGGCCAAGTACTATGAGTACGCCCGCTGTGAACCATCCCAAATGGATTGAAACCGTCACTCGCAATCCCCAGCCTCACGTTATGAGAGTCTGCGCTGAACGAAAAATATTTTTCATCTAAAACTTTCAACGATATCGAATTTCTAGGATGACTCATTTTTCCCTCTTCACGAGGCGCTTTCTGGTGCCACTGCATTTCGGACCCCATCTCCTCACACATAAAATAACTGTTGCAGGCTTGATATTAACGGAAAATGAAGAAGAATTTTCATGGGCACATCACTCGAATGAAAGTCTTTCTTAGGCTTGAATTGGCTTTTCCCGCATACTGGGCAGATTTTAAGTGTGACATGTTCTTTCTGGAACAAAACACACTCATTCTCGCATGCATATATCTTATCACACTTTAGGCCGATATTTGTTATTATCTTTTGCGCCTCGTACCATCTTGGTGGCACTTCATTTCCGTCGGGAAAAATTTCCTTCAGCAATACTAGGAGATTGGTGAAAGACTGATCACTCCATCTGTTCTTGCACTTGATCTGGAAGAGACGTACGAAAAAGAATAGTATCGAAAACCCTTTGCAAATTGTATATAGAGGGATTCTCGAGGAAGCCTTATACTTCTTCAAAAATGCGGGTTTAATGCTTTCCATATCATAAGAAAGACCAGTGGAATTTATAAGCCCATCCATGTCATCGACCGGCGCGAACACAGCATCATCGTCTTCGACGGCTTCGTCTTCTTTAAACTGCCATTCCTCCTCTTCTTCTACCATCCCTTACCTCTCTTCAGTTTCCGCTTCAATGAATTCGTTTTCCATCTCTTGCATTGGCCCTTCATTGTCCTTTTCTCCGTGAATATCCCACTTAGTGTAATCTCTAACGAAACCGTTTTTCATGATGTGTAACTCAACATCCAACTTCTTCTGCAATCGTGTGTTCATACACTTATAGTAAGGACGATGTATTTCGTGCTCTTTCTGTATCCTAAGACGTGCGTAGGCAAAATCGGTGAAAAGGTAAACATTGTTAAGGAAAAACTCAGCGGCTCTCAAGAAAATGTCGACGTACATCCAACTCTTGTCGTAGAGGTACGGGAATGCCATATTAGAAGAAAATGGAACGTAGCAAAGTTTCTATAGATAAAATTTATGGAATTAAGATTTCATGACAAATATGAGATAGACGTATAATAAGACTTCGTTAATTTTGGTTTCAATTGTTATTGGATTGAGCTCTCCTCAAACTACTATTGAGAACTTTCTCCTTCTAATATCAAAGCTCGAGATATGGATTCTTCTTTCAAGAAAATTAATGATAATATTAAATGTTCTTTATTGGATGTCCAGGGTAATGGCTATAGGGGTAAGGCACCTGCCCCATTAAGAATGTATAAAGTATACACCCATTCACTTGTACTTTCATCCGTTTCAAGAAAATTCGGCAGCATCTCCCCGCTGTTCTCCGAGTACATTTTAATAGAACAGATAATCGTTTCAATGCGGTGAAACACCATTGAATCAAACATTCATAGAATTGAAATGAACATCTATATATCGTTGTGCACGGAGAACCATCGGAAAGGTACTGACGAAAAATCCCGAAACAAATGAAAAACAAAAGTGAATGTAGGTGTCTGTTTTATACATTCCTAACTTGTTCAGACGAGACAAATTTATCTGTTATTATACGATCAAATATTAATTTTCGTCACATATAATACGCGACAATTATTAGAAACCGAACGATAACGTCCGGTATTTAACAACCTTCGTGAAGTTTTTTGTCACGATGAACACCGAACATATGTTAACCAATAGACGGGAACCAAGTCACATTTTCATTTTCACATATGATTAATTATCGACGAGAATATGAAAATTTCATATTATCATCAAAAATCATATACTTAGTTTAGGATTTGATTTCAATTAGCTTTACGTTTACGTTTCAAATATAAGGTTTTGAAGTTCTAAGTTTAGGGTAAGTTCTTTTAAAGATGAGGGTTTTCTTAATCGAATTAAGATTTTGGATTTAGGTTTGGTGGGATTTGAAAAGAGTTCAACGTAGAGAAGGATGATGATGAATCAATCTTTATGTATGTTTGTATATGTGTGTGTGTCTGTGTGTGCATGTATACTTGTGTGCGTGCGCGCTATTCTTGATTTTTCACTAAATTGCTTTAAATTAATTAAATCACTAAGAATTTTACTAAAATACCCTTAAATATTGTTGTTTTTCACTAAACTACCTTAAAAATTTAACTATCCCTAACCCTAACCCTATCCCTATCCCTATCCCTCACCCAAACCCTCACCCTAATTCGTCTTCTTATATTATCTAAATTACTTTAAATTTCATTAAAATATCCTTAAGTATTATTGTTTTTCACTAAATTATCATTTAATTTTTAGTTAAATATCCACCTAAATTTTACTTTTTTACACTAAAATATCCTTAATTTATTGTTGCATTTCACTAAACTACCTACCCCTAACCATAAAACTAATCCTAACCTTGACCCATGAACCCTAACTAACCATAACCCTAACCTCTATCCCTAACCCTAACCTAAACCCTAGCTAACCTGCCCCCAACCCAAACCTTAACCCATATGATCCTACCCTTACAACAACAACAACTCCAAAATTTAATTTTTGGTAACAACAACGACAACATGAAGCATCGACAAAAGTATAAACATTAGCAGCAACAACAAGATCGACACAAACAAAATTTAAGTTTTAGGAGCAAATTAAAATTTTGAAATTATATCCAAAATTTTAAAATTAAACTACTTTTATACTTACCTGTAGACGATCACGGACAAGAGATAGCTCGAGAGGCGGCGGCGAGCTTCGACGAGCTCAATTTGGGGCTAGGGCGAGACGGCAACGGCGTCGATCATGGAGCCGAGCGAGACGTCGAGGGCTTCGATAGGACAGGGCTCAACAATAGAGGGATTCGAGCGGGCCGGCCTCGACAACGGAGGCTTTGACGGCGGCTACGGCGAGGAGGCAGGAGAAATTCGGGAAGAGGGAAAATTTTGAAGGCACAGGGAAATTTTTGGGGAACGAATGGGATTTGGGAAAGGATTGGGTTTTATCGAGCCAGGGTTGTGTGGCCCACCATAATTTTGGTTTCGTCACTGTCTTAACCGTGACTATATCTATGGAAACCACGACTTTAAATTGGTCACGGTTGTAACCGTGACCAATTCCCCGTTACTTTTGGCCATATTTGTAGTAGTGTTTTGGTGCCAAGGCTTTCTCAATTTCTTATTTATCGATTTAATCTAAAGAGAGGAAAATTACAATCCTTACGACAAGCTGTGTTATATTTTTAACCTTTCATCTTGGCTAGCTAGCCGTTTTATCCGAGGAGTACTAATACATCCTTAACTTGAGATACATGGTATAATTACAAATATTCAGGATGAAACATGTTAGGGTATGTAGGATTAATAGTGCCACGTTAGAAAAACTATGAGAGGCATATGGTATGAAAAATAAACGAGCCACTCACCAATAATGCTTAAGTCTATTTGGATGGACCCCATTTATGTTGAAAGCTCACGTATACTCCTATAAATAAAAATAATTGATACCTCTCCTATATTGAAAACAAAAAATTTAATAAAAGGGAAGTAATGTTCTAATATTTACCCGGCCATGTACCATATAATCATCAAAAAATATCTTGTATAGTTATGGGAAGCCTACCAAGTTGAGCATAACGTGAGGTCCTACTTTGGGATTTAACTGTGTGAGTATTGCTCCCCTGTTCATTGTTAGTTAGTTACTGATGGAGCTCCTTTTCAGGCCTCCGTCAGATGTTGTCTTCCGTTGATCTCGCAGTGAACTTAGCTGATTATCCTTCGTTGCGTGTGGGTCTCAATGGGTTTCTGGAGGAAGAAGTGAGGTGAGGAAGTTGTTGCCGAATACCTGCAAAGAAGTCCCTGGGTGGTTTGGTACCACCGAGGACCCTCCGACGCTCAAGTTAGTGATCAGATCCGAGCAGAGTAACGGCTTAAAAGTGTAAAAAGTGGCTTACTTGACCCCTCTTAGATGGGGGATTATATAGTGGTGGAGCACGCAGCAGCGGGCGCGAGAATCTCCCCGGCAGTTATGCTCCCGGCGTCACACCCGCGTAGAGAGAGGATCGCCTACTAGTGGGGATCGTGATGGCGTGGAACATGGGACGTTGCTGGAGCAAAATCCGCGCATAGCGAGATTCGCGGATCGGCGGTTACGCTTGGGAGTAGGTCGGAGGGCCGAGGAAGACGTCCTCGGCGGGAGCTCAGGGACGAGCAAGGAGGCCGAGGAGTCTTGGTCTTGTGGTAGCTCGGGGGCGAGCTGAGAGGCCGAGGAGGCCAATTTGCAGGGGCCCCGAGGGGGGCCAGCTTGTGCTTGCAGGACGGGCACGGGGTGGCCTGGTCGGCTCTTGCGGGCCCTTTCTTCTGAGTTCTGGGACACGTCATCTGCCACGTGTCATGATCTTAGGGACCGCCAATATCGAGCACTATCATTAGCCCCCCACTCTTGTCCCGACCAGCTGGCGGGTCGGGTCAGGAGTGGACTGCCGGGCCTCCCGAGGCGGGATCCCTTCTAGGGCTTCGTAGGGACGAGTCCCCGGGCCGTCGTTGCCTTTTCCGCCAGCGAATCATGGCGAGGTCTTTGCATCTGGAGAGGGTGCGCCGCTTCGTGTGCCTTGTAACTGAAGCGGTGGTCCACGCGTCAGGCATCGATTGGCCGACGTGACATATGCAGGCCTGCGGCGTCGGATGGGATGCGGTCCAATGTAAGGTCGACACGTAGAGCGTTCAGGACAGCCGGTCTGGAGGGTGCTTAGGCGGGAGATGACGGTCGCCGTTGGATGAGGCCATACGCAGCAATAAACAGGGATGGGGCCCGCCTCAGGGCCCCCAGCCTTCCAATTTCCCCCCTTCCTCGAGGCGTCGTTGCTCGGCGTTCTTCTTTCTATCGAATACATGGTTCGCTCTCACTTTTCGGGTTGGTCGCGCCAGAAGGAGGCTGGTGGCGTGGCCGAGCCCCTGGGAGGGTCGTCCTCTTCGTCGACGGCATCCAGGGGTTTCTCCGGCGGCGGCCAGGGGCGTTCGCAGTTACCCGAGCTCCCGATGGGGGACAGAGGGAAGGGCGAGGGCAAGCCCCCTCTCAAGAGGAAGAGGACGTTCTCTCGCGTGTGGTCGTCGAGGGCACCTGAGGGAATTCCTGTGCAGGAGGGGGGCGCCGTCTTCACGGTTCCGTCTGGGCTCTCCGTCGCCGCTGGCCTGCTCGCCGGGATGGAGGAGACGGCTGGGGGGAAGCTCCCGCCCGGCTCCCTAAGGGATCGACTGGAGGCTATGGCCCAGGGGGCGGTCCAGGTATAGACCTCTTTGTGTGTATTTCTCTTGGTATACCTTACGCTGGCTCGGGGGCCTCCTAGTTTCTCAACGGCTTTCTGTCAGGTCCTCCAACATTGTGCCCTCGCCACTCGTATAGAGGCTGAAGGGGCGTTCCATGCGCCGAGGCCAGTGGAAGCGTTCCCTTCAGAGGTCGAGGTTTTGCGACGTGACCTGCGCTCGGAGAGGGCCAGGGCCGACGTCTCGGAAGGCCGGGCGGAAGCTGCGGAACTTGCCAATTCGGCGAATCGGGGTGTCCTTCGCCGCCTGAACGCGTCCCTCATGATCACCGATAGGAAGATGGTAGATTTGGCCGGACGCTTCGCGGTCCTGGAAAAAGAGATGGACGCCAGCAGGGGGGATGCCGAGGTGGCGCTGCTGAAGGCCCAAGTTGCCGAGGCTCGGGCTAAGAAAGTTGTGGCCGAGTATAAGGCATCAGAGCAGTTCTATGCCGAGCTCGGGGAGTATTATGCCGTCGCGTGGAACAAGGCTCTGGACGCCGTGAAGAACAGCTCCCTGAGTTTGACGATGGTGAACTCCGTGCTCGGGTTCCGCTTTCGGCGGCGAGGCCTCCGGTGAGAGATGGCAAGGGAAGTAGGGCGCGCCCCTGGTGGCAAAGTCTCCGGTGGTAGATCCTTGGGCCGTGACGCTAGCGATGAAGTGGCCGAAGTAAGCCTCCGGGCAGTTTGTAGGGCTGGGGGCCCCAGAATACCCTTTGTAATGACCTTGATTTTGGCAATAAAAGAAAATCCTTGATTCGTCGGTTTGCATTTTATCTTTTGTGTGCACAGGACGTTCGCAGTATATCCTCGCTTGTATTGTCGTGTTTTCGTGTCAGGTTGGCCATTTTTTTGGCGATCTCCTGTCGAGTTCACTTCATTCATTAGCCGACGAGTTTGTCAAGCGCTGCCGCGGAGGTAGCCTCATGTATGGCCCCAGAGGTCGATGGGAGATCGTTCAGACTTGGATGAACCTGACGTCCTTCCCGGTGTCTTGGTTCCCCATGTATGGACACATGGAACCTTTGAGCATCGATTCCCAGATGTGGGGGTTTGGGCAGGGCAGTTTTGCTGGGTTTTTTTTGCACGGTTTTGCCGATCGCCGGCGTTGGGGTAGGGAGCTACCTGCCGGGCTTGACCGAGCAGTGTGGATGTTTGGTTGCCCCTTGCGAGGGCTTTGATCCTTGTCGGTTGTGGTAGGAAGCTACCAGCCGGGGATAGCCGAGCAAGGGCTCGACCGCCTCTGGGAGGACTTTGGGCCTTAGCGCGGGAAGGGATGCGGAAGGCCATTAAGACTGACCGGGCAGTGAGGCTGTGCGGTTGCCTCTTGGTGAGGGCTTTGTCCTCTGGCGTCATGGGTAGGCAACTACCAGCCTGGGATGAATGAGCGGGGTAGCCGCTCTGGTGCCTCTTGTGAGGGCCTTTAATCCCTGGCGTCGAGGGTAGGGAGCTACCAGCTGGAGTAGGCCGAGCAGGATAGCTGCTCGGTTGCCTCTTGCGAGGGCTTTGATCCTTCAGGACGGGGACCGAGCAGGGTTACTGCCCAGTGCCTCTTGGAGAGGACTTTGATCCCTGTCGGTTATGGTAGGAAGCTACCGACCGGTGATAGCTAAGTAAGGACCCGACTGCCTCTGGGAGGACTTTGGTCCGTGGCGCTGGTAGAGCTATAAGGCTGTAAGAAGCCTACCAAGGACCCTTGGCCGGGTAGGGTTACTACCCGGTGCCTCTTGGCGAGGTCTTTTGTCCTGAAAAGATAGCCGAGCGAGGGAACCTCGGGATCGACTGCCTCTGGTAGGGCTTCTTGATCCCCGGCGTTGTGGCAAGGAAGCTGCCTGCAGGGGATAGCCGAGAGAGTGAGCCTTGGGCTCGGCTGCCTCTGGGAGGGCTTCTTGATCCCCGGCGTTGCGGCAGGGAAGCTGCCCATAGGGGATAGCCGAGCGAGGGAACCTCGGGCTCGACCGCTTCTGGGAGGGATTTTTCGTTGTACATGGGGAACTCTACCGGGGAAAAAGATTCGAAGTTTCTTTATTCGTATGGGTAGGAATTTCAGACAACGCTTTACACCATCTTGTTAAAGGGAATTCTCGAGAGGTGGTTGAGGGGCGACACTTCGCTAGCTTTGACCTCATTGGTATAACTTGAGCTTTTCGACGTTGTAAGGCCGAGGGAGCCACCGTCCGTCCGCGTCCTATAGGCGGTAGGCTCCGCCGGGGAGCGCTTCAGCGACGATGAATGGACCTTCCCACTTTGGGGAGAACTTATGAAGCCTGCTTGGTCGATGAATTCATTCCGCCGCAGGACTAGGTCCCCGGTCTTGAAGGAGCGGTGCTTTACCCGGGCGTTGTAGTATCGGGCCGCCTGCTGTTGATAGGCGGCGGCTCTGATCTGGGCCCGATCCCTTTTCTCCAACAGTATGTCGAGGTTGGTTCGTAGTGCCATGGTGTTTGCGTCATCGTCGAAGTGCTCGACCCGGTGACTGGGTAGCCCAATCTCTGCTGGGACCATCACTTCGGTCCCGTAGCAGAGGCTGAAAGGGGTCTCCCCGGTGGGAGTCTTCTTTGACGTGCACAGGGCCCATAAGACCCGGGGTAGCTCTTCGACCCAACTGCCTTGTCTCCCGTCCAGGCAGGTTAGGAGACCCCAGAGGACGTCCCGGTTAGCGACCTCGGCCTTCCCGTTACATTGGGGATGTGCGACCGCGGCAAACTTCATGAGGATGTGGTATTCTTTGCAGAAGTCCCTTACTTTCTCGTTCTCGAAGTTCGTCCCGTGGTCGGTGATGATGCACCTCGGGATTCCGAACCGGTGTATCAGGTTGTTTTGGAGGAACTTGATGGTTGTGGCGGCGTCCAGTTTCCTGATGGGAACGGCCTCGATCCACTTGGTGAAGTAGTCCACCGTGACGAGGACGTATTTATGCCCTCCAGTTCCGGTGGGGAACTGGCCGATCATATCCAATCCCCACTGGGCGAATGGCCACGGGGATGTCAGGGCAGTTAGCTCGGTAGCCGGGAGGCGGGGAATACTGCCGTGGAGTTGGCATCTCTTGCACCTCCTGACCAGCTTCAGGGCGTCCTCATGCATGGTAGGCCAGTAGTACCCTTGGAGTAGTGCCTTTTGGATGAGGGTTCGAGCCCCGTGGTGTGCGCTGCCCACCCCTTCATGGATTTCCCGCATGACATAGTCGGCTTTGTGGGGGTCAACACACCGGATCAGGGGCTGGGTGAAAGCCTTCTTGTAGAGGTTCCCGTTGCTCCAGACGAAGTGGGTGACTTTGGCCCGGAAGCGGCGGGCGGCCGCTCTGTCCTCCGGGAGCACGTCGTCCTTCAGGAATTCCACGAGGGGCTTCCTGCAATCCTGGTCGTTCTCCTGCGCCGTGTACACGTGGAGTGTCGCCGTCTCGTCTCCCACGCTGGGTCGGGTCAAGGTCTCAAAGAGTATTGACCGCCTATTGTTGTCCGAGTACGATGAAGCCAACTTGCTCAGGGCATCTACTTGAGCATTCATTTGCCTGGGTATTTGTTCCACCTGGACTTCGTCGAAGTTTATTCGGAGTTTCCTCACCTCGTCTAGGTACTTCATCATTAGAGGCTCCCGAGCTTCGAAGCGGCCATTCAGTTGGCCGACAACTAGGGCCGAGTCGCTGCGGATTCAGATAATCTTCAGCCCCAGCCCGACGGCCATGCGTAGTCCGGCCAGGAGGGCTTCGTACTTTGCCGCGTTGTTCGACGCTTTGAAACCGAGTCTCAAGGAATACTCCATCTCAGCTTCTTTTGGGCCCCGGATGATGAGGCCGGCACCGCAGCCTTCCTCGGTAGAAGACCCATCGACGTAGATGATCCACTCCGGAGCTGAGCTAGGGCCTTCCAGGACGGGATGCCGGGCTGTAAGGGGCGGCACGGAATCCGGCTTCCCGTTGGGGATGGTGCATTCAACGATGAAATCGGCCAGGGCCTGTGCCTTGATGGCTTGCCTCGAGAGATACCTTATGTTGAATTGAGATAGCTCCCATCTCCATTTCTCTAGACAACCTGAGGATTCCGGTGATGCCAGGATAGCCCCCAACGGGCGCTCAGTGAGGATGATGATGGTGTGTTCTTGGAAGTAGTTCCGCGGTTTCCGTGAGGTTACCACGAGGGCCAGGACAATTTTCTCTATGGAGGGGTACCTCTTCTCCGCGTCCTTGAACACATGGCTCACATAGTACACCGGCTTCTGTGCCCCCTCGGCCTCTCGGACGAGCACCGAGCTTGCTGCTTGGTCGGATACTGCCAAGTACAGCGACAACTCGTCCCCTTCCACGGGCCGGGTGAGCAGGGCGGTGTTGCAAGGTGCTTCTTCAGTTGGTCGAAGGCGGCTTGGCAATCCTCCGACCACTCGAACCTCGGAATTTTCCTCAGCGCTTTGAAGAATGGGAGGCACTTCTCCCCCGACCTGGACATGAAACGGCTCAGAGTGGCGACCCGCTCTGTGAGCCGCATGATCTCGACGTTGGTCTTGGGTGCGGTCATGCTTAGGATGGCGTCAATCTTCTCTGGGTTAGCTTCGATTCCGCCGTGAGTGACCATGAACCTGAGGAATTTTCCTCCGGTGATTCCGAATGCACACTTGGCGGGGTTCAGCTTCATGCTGAATTTGCGGAGCACCCCAAACGCCTCGCCCAGGTCCTTGACATGGTCGGCCGACGAGACGGACTTGATGAGCATGTCGTCAACGTAGACTTCCATGTTCCTGCCGATTTGTGGCTTGAATATGCGATTGACCAGCCTCTGGTATGTAGCCCCGGCATTCTTGAGGCCGAAGGGCATCACCCTATAGCAGTACACCCCCCGGTCCATTGTGAATGCGGTCATATCTTCGTCGTCAGGATTCATGCGGATTTGGTTATAGCTGGAGAAAGCGTCCATGAAGTTCAGAAGCTCGTGCCCGGCCGAGCTGTCGACGAGCTGGTGTATGCGGGGGAGTGGGAAGTTTTTCTTGGGGCAGGCCTTGTTGAGGTCGGTGAAGTCGACGCACATACGCCACTTCCCACTTGACTTCTTGACCAGAACCACGTTTGCCAGCCACTCCGAGTAGGGCACATTCCTGATGAAGTTGGCGGCGAAGAGCCGGTCAACTTCCTCTTCGATAGCCTTCTGTTTGATAGGGGCGAAGCTTCTTTTCTTCTGCCTGATGGGTCGGGCCGTAGGATCAACTCCGAGCTTGTGGGAGATGATTTTAGGGTCGATCCCCGGCATGTCTGCCGGTGCCCATGTGAAGACGTCGGAGTTGCTTCCGAGGAACTCGATCAGGTCATCCCGCTGAATTCCCGTCAGGAGTGACCCGACCTGGACGGTCTTTCCTGGATCTCTTTCCGCTAAGGGCACCTCGGTCAGAGGCTTGACCGGTGCTCCACGGACCTCCTTCCGCTCGTCCCGGGTGTTCAGGGACCCTTTAATGTCGCCGCATGCATCGGCGCTATCAGCGTGCTGCTCGGGGGAAGATGCCTCTGTCAGGCCTACCTCCGTGACCCGATGGCTCCCGTATACCCGGCCTACCCCACCCTGATCGAGGGGGAATTTTATCGCCAGGTGGTATGTCGAGATCTGGGCCTGGAGGGAGTTCAGCGTCGGCCGGCCGAGGAGGACGTTGTAGGCCGATGGGACCTTCGCCACGATGAAGTCTACAGGAAGAGTGCGCGTGCGGCCGGGCTCCCCGATCGTGAACAGCAGGGTGACCACCCCTTGCGCCGGGATGGAGTGGTTGGTGAACCCTGAGAGGGCGTGGGGGGTCGGTCTCAAGTCTGCTGGGGCAAGCCCCATATGCAAAAAGCAGTCGTGGAAGAGGATGTCCGCCGAGCTGCCCGAATCGATGAGTATTCGATGGACCTCGTATCGGTGAATTTATGCTACGATCACCAGTGGGTCGCTATGGGGCACAGATATGCCGTGGAGATCCTCGTCGCCAAAGGTGATGGGCTCTCGGCTCCTAGCCCTTTTGCTTGGTCGGTCGCCGGAGCCCGTGAGACGGTAGCCAGCCGGGAGACCGACGACCTTAGGCAAGGGTTCGCCCGCGTCCCCGTTGCGAGGGTGGCGACAGCGGGCATTTGGATCTTTAGGGGAATCGGTTGTCATGTGAGCAGAGATCGGAAGGCCAACTTTTGTTTTTGTGGTGTTGCGATTCCCACAGACGGCACCAACTGATGGAGAACTTTTCAGGCCTCCGTCAGATGTTGTCTTCCGTTGATCTCGCAGTGAACTTAGATGATTATCCTTCGTTGCGAGTGGGTCTCAATGGGTTTCTGGAGGAAGAAGTGAGGTGAGGAAGTTGTTGCCGAATACCTGCAAAGAAGTCCCTAGGTGGTTTGGTACCACCGAGGACCCTCCGACGCTCAAGTTAGTTATCAGATCCGAGCAGACTAACGGCTTAAAAGTGTAAAAGGTGGCTTACTTGACCCCTCTGTGATGGGGGTTTATATAGTGGTGGAGCACGCAGCAGCGGGCGCGAGAATCTCGCCGGAAGTTATGCTCCCGACGTCACGCCCGCGTAGAGAGCGGATCGCCCACTAATGGAGATCGTAATGGCGTGGAACGTGGGACGTTGTTGGCGCAAAATCCGCGCATGGCGAGATTCGCGGAGCGGCGGTTATGCATGGGAGGCGGGAGCTTAGGGACAAGCAAGGAGGCCGAGAAGTCTTGGTCCTGTGGTAGCTAGGGGGCGAGCTGAGAGGCCGAGGAGGCCAATTTGCAGGGGCCCGAAGGAGGGCCAGCTTGTGCTTGCAGGTCGGGCACGGGGTGGCCTGGTCGGCTCCTGCGGGCCCTTTCTTCTGAGTTCTGGGGTACGTCATCTGCCACGTGTCATGATCTTGGGGACCGCCAATATCGAGCACTATCAGTTACAGACCGATCGTAGCTACATTAAATTCTAAAAATATTATGATTCATAAAAAGTACCAGAGAAGTGACCCTAACTGCTTAAATTCAAATTTTCATGGACTTCATTTTCAAATAACAATAGTAATCATCATCAAAATCTTTTCCTATCAACACAAGGTCTATCATAAATCAAACCTTTTCTATACATAATTTGATAAAATTTAACTATTGTTTATATATCGGATTTCAACTCTTTTTATTGCTATCAACACAAGGTCTATCATAAATCAAACCTCTATACAGAATTTGGTAAAATTTATCTGTTGTTTACATATCAGATTTCAAGTCTTATAATGGCTGACAAATTTATTTTACCGGGAAAGATATAACGATTAGCGAGCTTTAAGACATAATTCAAATGACTAAGGAACATCCTCCAAATTCTTCTGTATCATTGAAAAAAATTATTTTCAACTTTACTAAAAGTAACAAATATTCCATCACATTCTAAATATTCCCACTACTACTGATATATCTAATATTAACGGGAAAGTGTGATATATTTTGCGTCATGATTTCAAAAGATATGTTCACGGTTATATCCGTGACTAAACTAAAAATAAAGCGAGTCCTACAACCCTGAAGCCATAAAACCCCCTAACCCCGCCCCCCAAAAAAAATCCCCCTCGATAATTTATTTTCCCTCTCCTAAAATTATTTTCCTCCAATTCTTCCGCCCTCGACTCTCCTCGCTTCCTCCGCCGCCGGCGCCGCCGCGTCTCCATAGTCGAGGCTCAGCCCCTTAAAAGACGAAGCCTCCCTGGTCGAGCTCGTTGTCAAAGCTCATCATCGCCGTCGTCGAAGCTCGCCGCCGTCGTCTAGAGGTAAATAAAATTGATTAGGATTAGGATAATTTTGAATTGTTTTGGTTTAATTTTAATTTTAATTTTTATCCTAGGTCGTCGTCGTACCTGATCGAAGTCCTAAGTCGTCGCCATCGCCGTCGAAGCTTGTCGTCATTGTCGTCAAGAGGTATATTTTAGATGTTTTTTTGGTTTAATTTTTATTTTTTCCAGCTTACCCAATTTTTTGTTTCACTGTTGTTGCTGCTGCTGCTGATGTTGCTGCTGCTGTTATTGATGATGATGTTGTTGTAGTTGCTCCTGCTCTTACTGTTGTTGATGATGACGTTATTGTAGTTGCTCCTCCTGCTGCTGCTTATGTTATTGTTGATGTTGGTGGTGGTGGTGGTGGTGTTGGGGGAGAGTTAGGGTTTGGGCTGGGTTAGAGATTAGGGAAAGGGATAAGGTTAAGGATTAGGGATAGGATTGGGTTAGGGATAGGTTAAAGTTAGTGTTAGGGTAATTTAACAAAATTTCAACAATTGTTAAGGGTATTTTAGTGAAAAGCAACAATTGTTAAGGGTATTTTAGTGTAAATAAGTAACGTTGATCAAATTGGAGGTTTTTTATTAAAAAATTTAGTAATAGTTTAATGAAAACAAGAAAATTTAAGGATATTTTATTGAAATCTATAGTAATTTAGTTAATTTACTAAAATTAATCGTTTAGTTAAATTTTTAAGATAGTTTAGTGAAAAACAATAATAGTTAAGGGCATTTTAGTGGAATTCATAGTAATTTGTTTAATTTAAGGTAGTTAATGAAAACACAAGAATAGTTAAGAGTATTTTAGTATAATTTAGTAAAATGGAAGAAATATGTTGCTTAAGGGGGGTGCACACGCTTGTGTGTGTATGAACACACACGCACGCACGCACGCACGCACAAACAATGCCGAACCTTAATTCATCATTGTTCTCCTCTACATTAAACTCTTGTCAATTCCCACCTTCTAACCAACCTAAATCTAAAATCTTAAACTCGATTAAGAAAACCCTCACCTTTTAAAATAATTACCCTAAAGTTAGAACTTCAAAACCTTATATTTGAAATGTAAACGCAAAACTAATTAAAATCAAATCCAAAACTAAGTGTATGATTTTCGATGATAATATGAAATTTTCTTGTTCTCATCGATAATTAATCATACGTGAAAATGAAAACGTGACGTAGTTCCTGTTTATCGGTTAACATACGTTAAGTGGTCGTTGTGACATAAAACTACACGAAAGTTATTAAACACTGGACGTTATCGTTCAATTTCTAACAATTGTCGCGTAGTCTATGTGACGAGAATTCATATTCGATCGTATAATAACCGATAGATTTATCCCGTGTGGACAAGTTAGGAATGTATAAACCAGACACCTGCATTCATTTGTGTTTTTCATTCGTTTCGGCATATTTTGTCGGTACCTTTCCGTTGGTTCTCTGTGTACAACGATATATTAGATGTTCGTTTCAATGGTGTTTTACAACATTGAAACGATTATCTATTCAGTGTACTCAGAGAACAGCGGGGTGGTGCTGCCGAAATTTTCTCGAAACGGATGAAAGCACAAGTTAATGGGTGCATACTTTATAAATTCATAATGGGATAGGTGCCTTACCCCTACAGCCGTTACTCTCGATATCCAATAAAGAACATTTAATATTATCATCATCTTTCTTGGAAGAAAAATCCAATTCTCGAGCTTTGAGATTAGAATGAGAAAATTCTCAATAGGAGTTTGAGGAGAGCCCAATAATAATTGAAACCAAACTTAACGAAGTCGTCAATTAAAGATAACACTAATGCTTCTTATTATCCGTCTATATCGTATTTGTTATGAAATCTTAATTCTACGACTCTTATCTATAGGAATCTTGTTACGTTCCATTTTCTTCCAATATGTCATTTCCATACCTCCACGACAAGAGTTGGATGTACATTGACGTTTCCTCGAGTGCCACTGATTTTTTCCTTAACGATGTTTACCTTTTCACCGATTTCGCCTACGCACGTCTTGAGATACCGAAAAAGCACGAAATTTATTGTCCTTGCTATAAGTGTATGAACATGCAATTGTAGAAGACGTTGGATGTTGAGTTACACATCATGAAAAACGGTTTCGTTAGAGATTACACTAAGTGGGATATTCACGGAGAAAAGGACGATAGAGGGCCAGTGCAAGAGACGGAAAACAAATTCATTGAAGCGAAAACTGATGAGTGGTATGGGATAGTAGAAGAAGAGGAGGAATAGGAGTTTGAAGAAGATGAAGCCGTCGAAGATGATGATGTTGTGTTCGCGACATTCGATGATATGGATGGGCTTATAAATGCCGCTGGACTTCCTTATGATACGGAAAGCACTGGACCCGCATTAATTGAGAAGTACATGGCTTCCTCGAGAATGCCTCTATATCCAAATTGCAAAGGGTTTTTGATACTATCTTTTTTCGTACGTCTCTTACAGATTAAGTGTAAGAATAGTTGGAGTGACCATTCTTTCACCGATCACCTATCCCTAACAGCGCTCCCCCTATTATTGTCATATTACCCATATGGCCCCCGTACTCACACCGCATCACTCCTGACTGTCCTCCTATCCTTACTAGCGCTCCTTCTATTACAGCCACATCATCCCCTATGCCCCCCTACTCACATCGCATAATCCCTGACTGCCCCTTATGTATACTCTAGAGTCCTGTATTGTATAGGTTGCAAGGGATATATATGTACATGACAATCTTTCTCAGTTGTATAGTACTATTTGAGTTGTCTTTATCTGAACATGTTTATTTATCTCTTTTGTTGCTTTATATTTCTTATACATGTTGATAAAGACTCGTTACAATAGTATACTATTTTGGTTTGTCTTTATCTTAACATTTGCATATGTTATACTAGATATCACATATGACAAATATATGTTGATAAAGTCCGTAGGATTTTGCTTGACTACCAGCGTTATGATGGAGATCATACTTGTGGGAGCTGGGTAGTCCATAAGCACATCCTTAAAAGTCCCAAGTCACAAGAGTATCGAGACTGGGCATCGATATTCCAGAGTAGACTTGTGTATACGTTTCTAAACCCGACGATGGGCGGTGCTCGGTCCCACAACCATTGGTATGATCACCTAAGATTGTATACAGGTGCTCACTGGGGGTGAGTACATTGGACGGAATCGCCGAGAACCTCTAGATGGTATTATACCTATCGTCAGATAGCGGTTCTCAAGTGACATGAGTACAGGTTAGTCTTTAGACCTGAGATCATCATTCGTCTCGTATGAGTTCTCACTGTGCTATAATCATTACCCTACCATGGCTCTACTGAGTCATGCAAAAAGGTTTTGGTTGGGTACAGTCCCAAGCCACATTGTGGCAGTGAGTGATTGTCGGGGATTCGTCTCTCTCGGTATTGGGAGTCGATATCGCATTGTGTCCGATTGGCCAGAACTATAAGACCTTGGCCAAGGCAGTTGAGATATACGGATGGT
Organism: Agapanthus africanus; assembly: GCA_030015575.1. Lineage (NCBI taxonomy): Eukaryota > Viridiplantae > Streptophyta > Magnoliopsida > Asparagales > Amaryllidaceae > Agapanthus > Agapanthus africanus. Next base: position 37,070,385 of record JASDDO010000016.1, on the reverse strand, counting down.
TAGATCAGTAGTTTCTCGGATTGGTTCTGAGCCATATCGACACGACTTATCAGGTCAGTAGGGGTCAGTAGGGATTCTGACATTTACCACCCTCTAGACCCGGTATGCGATACCCTTAAACGAAGAGACCGGACTGTACGAAGATTATCACGGATAGGTTTAGTAGGGGTTCGGATAAGCATTCTCGTCGGCCTTATTTTCGACAGGTACCTGGGTAGCCGTTACGTACAGCTAGTGCCGCTGACGTGCTTGTGGTTAAACCCACTGCCAGCGTACTGTCAAGTCTTTAGAGTCCCACACAAAGGGTTTCTCTGGTTTAGGCGAAACGATGTGGTGGCGGTATGTTTATACGTGCTGGGTTCTGATCGAATGATAATACTAGCCAGCTTAGAATTAAGACGGATTATTAAATCAATTGTTGATTTAATAATTTACATATCAATATTTTGATATGTATATTCTAATGTTGTCCGGGCTTTCGATCGGACGGTTGATAATACTAGCCGGTTCAGGATTAAGCTGGATTATTAAATCAGGTGTTGATTTAATATTTACATATACATATTTCGATATGCATATTCTAGTATTATATTCTTTGTGTTATTCTATCTCTTTCGATATTCGTATTTTGATACGAATACGGGTATATATATACAGTTGAGTGTATTCCGTATTTATACGGAAAAAATTCTAGAAAGTTTACATCTCATTTTTGATTTATCCATTTATTCTATTAAATGGAAATGAGGTGTAAAGGTAGTAAGAAGAGAATGGTTAGAATAGTCTTGAGAAATGAATTTATAATTCATTTGTGCAAGCTATTCAAGTATGATTCCTAGATTTTTAATGCAAAAAATGAGATATACAAAAGCTTACTTCATTATTTTTCAACACAAGTGTTATCTCATTCTTACCATGAGCTTCTCTCTCCTCTCTAGCCTTTCTTGAGTTCCCCCTCCTTCTTCTTCATCTTTCTCCCTACCATCTCATGAGTTGAGAATCAAGGGTGGAAGAGAGATAGAAATATACTAGAAAACTCACTACATCTTTTTAGTAACCTAGATTAGCAAACTAGATTACTAAGTTGCTTCATTAGTGAAGCTTAGCTTGGATCACAAACTCTCGGGTGGATCATCTAGGATCAAGAAGGCAATTTAGCAAGGTTAATCAAGGATCCCGAAAAGCTTTAGAAGAGGAGTGAAGACCCGAAGGACACAGATATTCTGGTATAACCATCTTATCACAGTAGCTAGATCTCTTTAGCTTGCTAGTTTTAATGTTTGGTTATATTCTAGGGTGTGGTTTCTAGTGCCAGTTTTTTCAAAAGTTAATGTTTTTTGTTCCGTAAGGCTGCGGTAGGTGGCCACGGCGCTAGGAATCCCAACATAGTATCAGAGCCATCCAAACATCAGAAACTAGTAGTAGGCGATGCTTTAGTTTCAAAATCAAAAAAATTCCGAGTTTCAAAACCTACTCACTGTCCAAGAAATTTTTTGGTCTCTGAAATTTTTCTAAACAAGTGGAGAAGCTTACAATTGATATGTATATGACACACGATGAAAATGAGGCAAAACGGCCTAACAAAAACAGCCCATTTTCACTAAATCCCCGCCCTCAGCGGTTTTGTTGTCTCCATTGGTCCTCGTTTTCATGCCGTGTCTTGGGTTTTGAGAATTAGGATTTTTGGTCTTGTTTGATTTGTCCCAGATTTTACCTAGTGTTATCTTTGCTTTAGGGCAACTTGAAAGTTTAGAACTTGAAATTTTTTGCATCGTTGATCTCTGTGATGTGGTGTATGTGTTTTTAAACGTCATCTATCTGCTATATGTCATTTAGATGGGGTTGCACATACTTGTTTATGCTGTTGTGATGTTTACATCTGTGATGGTTTATTCAGATTGTCGTGATGGATATCCTATAGTGAAATGGTAGTTGTACAATTTAGATTTATTTGTATATTCATTATTGCGCGGCGAGCGTCCGACATGTGGACTGTCATCTCTGCTAGTTTGTATATTCTTTTATTAGGGCATGGCCGGGTTGAGGTCGATATCACCATTTGTAAATATACTTTTTTTCTTTTCTGTACTAGGATTATCCCACGGAGGAGTGCTCGAATAGACGGGTTCTAGAGGGCAACGGGCCTGCATCTCATGGCGTTGAGACCGAGGAGGCCTTACTCTAGAATTGGCGGGCTATTTGCCGCACTCGTAGGGGGTATAGGATAACCCTCAGAGAGGTGCTCAAATTACCGGATTCCGTAAAGTGCTGGATGGCCCATTCAGTTTGTTGATTGGGGTTGCCTCACTTCCGGGATTGGCAGGTAACTTGTCGCACTCGTAAGGGTTTAGGTTCTTTATTGCACAGGCTATCCACACGACCGGGGAACGTTGAGTTTCATTTGCGGCTCAAATGAAATCTGCGGCTCCTAAATTATTCGTTATTCCATGTTGCTTATTGCTGTTCTGTGATGTTACTTATATATCATTCCTGGGACGAAAGGTTATATATATATATTTATTTATTTATATACTAGTAGATGTTGTATATGTTTTGCATCCGTGCTAGTTCTGCCCCCGCTCTGCTGTTAGTTAAGTAACCTAACGGTGCATGATGGAGCCCCGTGACGAATGCAAATGGCATATACGTACATTTTATTTTCGTTCTTTTCTGGTGTGAATGGATTTAATTGATAGGACCGTGTTAATTTTAATTAATGGAAGGAAAAAAAACCAAATAAGATGTTGTTGGAACAAATTTCGAAAAACTATAGTCATACTCTTTCGCTTTGCATAGTGGTATTCGGTTAGGAATATCCAGCGCCTCATTCCAGATGGCAAGAGCCTAGATCTTTTCACCGGGAGTGACCTCTTGAGCGAAAATTTACGTTACTATAGATTACTCGGTTTTCTTCAAAACCACTAGTTTTCAAAAGCGGAGCCTAAACCACTCCTTTTCAAAGATACTGGTTCTTTCAACGATATCAAGTTCATTACGTTAAAGGGTTTTCGCCAAAAGCCCAGCCGTAGCCCTTCGTCATTTTTTACAAGTATTACTTAGTATTCGTGCTGCGTATGTTGATTGTGTCAAGGCGTAGTGTACGATAGCTAAGTAGTGCTTGTTTGTAGCATATGATGTGATTAGTTAGGATAGTCCTATAACCATTTTGACTGTGTCAAGGGTCATGCTGGTGGGTCTAATGCAATCAGGACAATGACGGGTTGAACTTGACTAGCGACTTATGACATGTTGACTGTGTCAAGGTCTTGAGCTGTTAGGGGCAAAAACCATATCGGGAGTTTCAAATATACATGAAACTTTCTAGTGTTACATACCTTATGGAGTGTGGTAACCGGAGTGGTTTCCATCAAGGTTATCACGCGATGATAGTTGGATCCTGATCCCATTGATGAGTAGGATTACTCCTGGGAGATATTTTTCACTTCATAATTAGCTAACCTATTAGGTGTCTAGAAAAGTGTTAACAGGGCTACGCCTCTGCGGAAACCAGGTATATTTTAATTAGGTCCGTGTGAGAGCACGGAGAATCTCTCTAGGAGTACCAACATCCACCTGGCTGAACGGTTAGCAAACTTGTGAGGTGCTAATGATCCCGACTAGTTTTTCTTTTAAGGTTTGAAGGAAAATTCAAGGAAACAGTGCGATCCACTAATTAGATAAACTAATAATCAATCTAAATCTTGCTAGAGTGCATGCTAAGTGTTTCTTTTCTCTCTCTCCAGATAGCAACCATGTCACACCCTAATCAAGATAATAAAGTGTTAGACTTGGCCGAACCAGCTTGTTACACAGGGCTGGGGAACGTCGGTTCGGCTCTAACTTGTGACAACTGTCACGAGTATGGGTAAGGGAAAGAGGACTGTAAGGAATTCCAGATAACCATATTGAAAGAGAAGCATTCTAATGCATCTTTTTCAGGTGTATTTGTTATTGAAAACTGTTTTTCTTTCAAGCCTACCTCCTGGGTACTAGATACCGGATCAGGATCTCATATCTGTAATTTATTACAAGAACTGAGAAAAAGTAGAATGGTTGGACTGGGTGATATGTCCCTCAGAATAGGGAATGGAGCACAAGTTGACGCTGCTGCCGTCGGTGAATATCACTTAGTATTGCCAAACGACAATACTATGATTTTGAACAATTGTTACTATATACCTTCCATGCTTTGCAACATCATATCAGTCACTTTACTTAATAAAGATGGATATAACTTTGTTCTAAATAGAAATATCATGGACATTTATCTTAATTAGGTATTGGTTGCAGAAGCTACACTTTGTAATGGTATCTATATTCTAAATCAAAACGCAGTTTTCAATGTACAAAACACATGCAAGAGGAAGAGTTCAGATATGAACGAAGCCTACTTATGGCATTACAGACTTGGTTATATCAATGAGAAAAGACTAAGTAAGTTGCATAAGGATAGATATCTGAATCCGTTTGAGTTTCCATCCTATGAAACCTATCAGTCTTGTCTCAAAGGAAAGATGATCAAATATCCGTTCACCGGACATGGAGAAAGAGCTACAGAGCTCTTGGGACTCAAACACAGTGATGTATGCAGTCCGACGTCTGTACATGCGAGGGGCGGGTTCTCATACTTCATTAAATTCACTGATGATCTCTTTAGGTTCGGATATGCATTTCTCATGAAACACAAATCTGCAACTTTTGAGAAGTTCAATGAATATAAAAGCGAAGTAGAGAGCCAAACAGGAAAAAGTATTAAGATCCTTCGATATGATCGAGGAGGGGAGTACTTGAGTACGGAATTCCTTGACTACTTAAAAGAGAATGGAATTCTCTCTCAGCTTACTCATCTGTATACACAACAGCATAATGGTGTATCAGAGTGGAGGAATCGTACCCTACTGGATATGGTTCACTCTATGATGAGTAATGCCGAGTTATCTCTTTCATTCTGGGGATATGCGCTAGAGACAGCAGCATATTTGTTGAATCAAGTTCCATCAAAATCCGTGCCTAAAACTCCATATGAAATATAGAGTGGTAAGAGTTTGTATCTTAAACATGTTAAGATATGGGGTTGTCCTACTTATATTAAGAAGCAGAACCCAGATAAACTCGAGGCACGATCAGTTTTGTGTAAGTTTGTGGAATATTCAAAACATTCAAATCGATATCTATTCTACCACGCAGAGGAACTGAGGATTATTGTTTCTCGGAACACCAAATTTTTAGAATGACGGTTTCTTGCAAAAGAAACCAGTGGGAGCGCGGTAGAACTGGATGAAGTTCCAGAAGCACAATCTATAACTGAAGATTTGGTAGAACCAGAGAATTCAATAGAACCCGACGAACTTCAGCCACTCCGCAGATCTAGTAGTTTTTTTCATCCGCTCGAGAGATACTACGGTTTTATCATAGATGGGGATCGAGAGGATTGCATCTTGGAAGAAGATGATCCTACTAGTTTCAAGCAGGCCATTACCAGTAGGGACTCTGATAAATGGCTGGATGCTATGCAATCCGAAAAGGAGTCCTTGTACATCAACAAAGTTTGGACTTTGGATGTTTCTCCTCGTAGGGTAAAACCGGTTGGATGCAAGTGGATCTTCAAAAAAAATATCGGTGCAGTTGGACAGGTGGAAACCTATAAGGCTAGAATTGTTGCAAAAGGTTTTGGTCAAAGATCATGAGTGGACTATGACGAAAGTTTTTCTCCAGTGGCTATACTGAAATCTATTCGGATCTTACTTGTCATTGCTGCTTACCATGACTATGATATCTGGCAGATGGACATTAAAACGGATTTTCTAAATAGAAGTTTAGAGGAGTGTGTTTATATGGATCAGCCGGAGGGATTCGTAGATAGTGGGAGCAGCTGGAAGGTGTGCAAGTTGCTTAAATCCATTTATGGATTAATGCAGGCATCGTGGAGCTGGAACATCTTTTTTGATGAAACGGTCAAGGAATTTGACTTCATCAAAAATGAAGATGAGCCATGTATGTACAAGAAAATTGTAGGGAGAATTGTTGTATTCCTTGTCTTGTACGTGGATGATATTCTCTTGAGAGGAAATGACATTCCTATACTACAGTCGGTCAAGCTGTTCTTGTCGCAAAATTTCTCCATGAAGGACCTGGGTGATGTCTCCTACATTTTGGGGATTAAGATTTACAAAGATAGATCTAAGGGATTATTGGGAATTTCTCAGTCCAGGTACATAGAGACCATACTAAAGAAATTTATTATGGAAGATTCCAGGTGCGGTAATATACCCGCCTTGCACGGAATCACCCTCTCCAAGGAGATGTCTCCGAAAACTGATGAGGAGAGGGTTCGCATGAGCACTATACCCTACGCTTCGGCGATACGATCTATAATGTATATGATGCTATGTACCAGACCATATGTAGCTTACACGCTTAGTATGGTGAGCCGGTATCAGTCGAACCCAGGTGAGAATCATTAGACAGCTTTGAAGAACATTCTCAAGTACATGAGAAGGACTAAGGAGATGTTCTTGGTTTACGGTAATGGAAATCTTCAGGTCGAGTCCTTTACCGACTCAAGCTTCCAGAGTGACAAGAATGACATCAAGTGTGTCTCGGGTTTTATATTTAGCCTCAGCGGAGGGGCGGTCTGTTGGATGAGCTCTAAATAGGACACCATCGCAGACTCGACGATGGAGGCTGAATACATTGCTACGAACGATACCGTAAAAGAAGCGGTCTGGTTGAAGAAGTTCATTACTGAACTTGAGACGGTTCCGTCCATTGTTAATCCAATACCTTTGTATTGCGATTACAATGGGGCTATAGATTTAGCGAATAACCACGGCCACATCAGAAGTCCAGACACATCTTAAGTCGGTATCACCTGATCAGGAAGATCGTAGATCAACGGGAGATCGAGATCCAGAGAGTAGATATGAAAGACAACACGGCAGATCCATTTACCAAGGCCCTCCCTCAAGTGCAATTCGGGCGTCTTTTTGAGATGTTGGTATGCGATACGCCTACAACTAGCCCTAGAGAAGACATTAGATATTCGGTACGTCAATTACAAGCCTTAATTCAAGTGGAAGATTGTTGGATATGTATGCCCTAGAGGCCTGTATTGTATAGGATGCTAGGGATATCTATGTACAGGACAATCTTTCTCAGTTGTATAGTATACTATTTGAGTTGTCTTTATCTAAACATGTTTATTTGTTTCTTTTGTTGTTTTATATTGCTTATACATGTTGGTAAAGACTCGTTACAGTAGTATACTATTTTGGTTTGTATTTATCTTAACATGTGCATATATTATACTCGATATCATATATGACGGATACATGTTGATAAAGCCCGTAGGATTTTGCTTGACTACCGGCGTTATGATGGCGATCATACTTGTGGGAGCTGGGTAGTCCATAAGCACATCCTTAAAGGTCCCAAGTCGTAGGAGCATCGAGACTAGGCATCGATATTCCAGAGTAGACTTGTGTATACGTTTCTAGACCCAGACGAGAGGCGGTGGTTGGTCCCACAGCCATTGGTGTGATCACCTAAGATTGTATACAGGTGCTTGTTTACCGCCGAAGACAGAGACGAACCGGGATAGATCGTCTTGCCTGAATCTGGGGGCAGATGCTATTTGGATTTATCCGTCCACATCTCCGAAGATACCAAGTTGATTTATGGCACCATATATTGGAGGTTTGGACAGACGCGACCGTTATAGAAGACTTTATCAGATTTCCCCTCATTTTATGAGGGGTTTTTGGATTGTGGGGATGCTCTTCCCTGCAGGCGCACGCCCCTGCAGTTAATTACGTTACCGCATTGCGATAACCACTTTCTCCTTCTCCAGCAGTTCACTTCGTGTCGTGTGTGTTTTTGTTTGTTTTGGTTGCCTGTGGATTGTATACTGAGACTAGTTTATGTCGTCGTCCGTAGGGCCCGGATTAGTCCAAATCCGTATATTTTAGGTTTGGGCTTGGGTTTATTTAAGGACCGTTAATCTAGTTTGAGATTAAGATCGACTTAAAATATATGAGAATTTAGGCCCAATTATTTTAGTTTAAGGACATCATGGTCCATTATTGCTATGTTTGAAGCGAACATTAGTTTAGGGACATTTCGGTCCAACAATCCCATTTTGGGGACGAATATTAGTTTAAGGACATTTCGTTCCAACATTCATCTTGCGCGCACATGTATTGTTATGCGGCGGAGTGGACGATGGTGACATAGAATGCACCCAATTTGGGACGCGATCAGATTTGAGGTATGCAAGTCAATTTAGAAGTGCATCAATGTATGACGAAAGAAGTTGTTGGTTGTCGGGACCCGCCACCTCTCTGAAAACATTGAGGAATTACAACAGCGTATATCAAAAGTGTGGAAAGGTATACCCTTGAACAAAATCCCGTATTTGAGGGAAAAAGGGGTTGTGGTGGTCCTAAGAATCATTACTTATATTTGAGACTAAGATTACTTTAGGAGATATGGGATAAATACCGTTTTGGATGTCATCAATGAGAGATCATTAGTCATGTTTGAGACTAAGATCAGTTTGGGAAATCATGAGCAATATGGGCTCGGTTGATTAAAATCAAAGAGGTTCAACTTTAGGAAATTTAGCCTATTTGGGCTGAGATTGGGTTTCTATACTACCCAGTAGTGTTAAACACTAATATATGTAGCGCTCATGTGTGAAACATGTGAGGCGCTCAAATATGGGTGCTGCCCAATCAGTGCTAAGCATTTTAGTCATTTTGACTGAGTATAGAGTGCTAAGCACTTTGTATGGCACTCATGTGGGAAGCACGTGAGTGCTGAGCATTGATTTCAGGTTTTATTTGCTCACCCCCTTTTTCTTTGTATAAAAGTGCTAAGCACTTGGTTATAACTTTGGTGCTCACGTGTGAAGCACGTGAGGCATTCAACCTCTATATTTTTTTTTTCATGTGTATTTCACGTGATTGCTTTATTTTTGGGGTCTTGGGTTGCTTTATTTGGTGGCTGCCCAATCTACATAAATGAGTTTTCTTTGTTTTTGGACGCTCACGTGGGAAACACGTGAGGCGTTTTAGCTCTTCTTTTGTTTGTTTTAGGCACTCACATGGGAAACACATGAGGCACTATAATAGTGCTAAGCACTAAGTTTACTCATGTGTGTTTCATGTGAGACGCCAAGTTCTTCTTGTTTTTTAGAGATATTAATCTCTGTTAATGACATTTTAGTAATTGATCATCATCAAGATTTCTGTTTTGAAGATCTTGAATCATCATCATTTTTTTTATTAGAGAACTATGTTTTTTTTATTTTTATGAGAACTAAGTTCTTTATGTAGGGTTAAACCCTAATTTCGGGGGAATTAAATTCCCTGAACTTATGTTCTTTTTCTTTTTAACCTAGTTCTTTTCCTTAAGTTTTGAGTCTGAAGAACAGAATCTCCCCGATGAAAATTAAATTCTCAACTTGTGGGAAGATTTACTTTTGCAAATCTCAAACTAGAGGAAGAACTAAGTTCTTATATAAAGGGTTAAATCCTTATATCCATTATACTAGGCAAGAGAGATACTTTTAATCTCTCCTTTTTTTTTACCTAGAGTGTTTTAAAGGAGGAAGGTCTTCTTTCTTTGAATTAAATTCTCTGTTCTCTTAAGAGCTCACTGTATTTTGGCAGGAGCTTATAGGTTTTTTTTTATACGAGACTTGAAGTCTCGGATCCTTTATATAACGAAGGCAAGTTTGTTAATTAATTTTGAGAAAATCTCTCATTGAGAGATTCCAATTGATTTAATTGGACTCAAAATTGATTTGGGGAAATTTTACCCACCGTTGGATCTTTGATCCAAGTGTTTCTATTTTACATAATATGTTTTCTTGTTTTTAACAAGATTGAGGGAATATTCTCCCGTATATAGAATAAAATTCTATTGAACAGTGATATTTTTATCACCATTGGATTTTTAATCCAAGGATTCTCAGTTTAACAGAGCATAATCTTTCTTTGTTTAGAAAGATATGGAAATATTTTCCATCTCATTGGATATCTGATCCACCAACTTTCCGTTTAACAAAAAATATCCTTCCCAATAGAATTTAATTCTATGCTTAATCACCATTGGATCTTTGATCCAATGGTTCCTTGTTTAACAGAGAGGATCTTTCTTGAGTAGAATTTAATTCTATATAAAGAGGTGCCCTCACGTGTTTAACACGTGAGGCTTATTTTGCTTTTCTGATTTGGTGCCCATATGCCTTGCATATGGGCGCTCACGTGTTTAACACGTGAGGCTTATTTGGCCCCTAGTTGTTTGACTGCAGCGCCTATATGCTTTTCATATAGGCGCTCACGTGTTTAACACGTGAGGCTTATTTAGCCTATTAGTTGTTTGATTGCAGCGTATATAGGCACTCACGTGTTTAACACGTAAGGTTTATTTAGCCTATTAGTTGTTTGATTGCAGCGCCTATATGCTCTGCATATAAGCGCTCACGTGTTTAACACGTGAGGTTTGAGTTACGGGGAATGTTCTCCCCTTTTTCTTTTTTTATGAGGGAACAAATGCCCCCAAGCGTTGTTCTCACATGGCTTACATGTGAGTGTAATGCTATCCATTTTTATCACCATTTGATTGCCTACTGGAATGGGAAACTGAACCGCTTCCCATCACGTCTTATAAATGGGGCCTTTGGCCCTTGAGATGACCATTGTTTTTTCATCTTCTTCTTTAAATCTTTTCTTGAGAATTTAATTCTCTTTTCAGAGCTTAGCTCTCTGCCCATAGAACTTCAGAGTTAAACTCTGCAAAAACTCTTCTTGGTAAGGATTATAAACGGAATTCATTTCTTAGAGAACCTTTTTTGTTCTTGTCTTGGATTTTAAATCCATCAACAGAGCTTTGCTCTTTTCTTGAACTGATCACTTAGAGATCTAAAAAAACTCTTTTTTAAAGTTGACTCTGGGGTCTTGAATCAATGAGGATTGTTAGTTCTCCTCTTAAGGTTTTACCCTATTACTGATCTTTGAGGATCCTTGGAATTTAATTCCATTTTCTTTGTTTCCCCACCATGGGAGTTTCTGGGATTTAATCCCACTATTGAAGGAATTTAATTACATTTTTCTTACAGATCTTAGCTCTGAGAGATCTAGGACATTTTGGGAATTTTATTCCCCTTCTGTTCTTGAGCATTTTCCTTTTTAGGGTTTTAATACCCTTTTCACAGATTTGAATCTGTTGTCTATTCTTAACAGAACTCACTTTTCGAGGACGTTAAGAGTTTTTTTATACCCCATTGTTTATTTAATGAGAATCCTTTTGTATTCTCACAATGATTATCTTGCCTCATCATTGGTGAGCCGCCATTTTGATTTCGTGGGGCCTACTGGCTTTGTAATTAGTAGTCCCATGAAACAAACTCACACTTTTTATTAATAGGTTTTTTGTCCCTTCCTTTAGGTACAATGGTCTCACTTCCCTACTTCTCTTACACATGCTCGGAGGTCGCTTTCCCATAGTCGCCAACAGACGAGAAAGTTATGGCAATGATTAGGAAACATGATAAGGACAATAAGAGCCTTCTCCTATGGTGAGTTTGGTACAGTCACATTATCAGGGGCCGCTGTAGTTTTACATGTGAAGTACCAACAGAACCCATCTGTTCAATGTCATTTACAGAGCGTCCGCGTACTGCTTATGCAGTGGAGGCGGCTAATTGGACCCCCGAGGGCCGGCTTGAGCCATCAACGACAAGGATACCCAATCAACCCATGATGGCTATCGATATTTTAGGATGCCGAATATGTTAGGGTGTAGCTCGACCGTGGGGGCAGGTCTATAAGATAGGTGTTACCCCACGCCATTTAGTGGGCTATCTTCCCTGGGCTTGGTACATTCTCTCCTCCCAACGCTCACGATTGTAGAAAGTTGGGCTGTATCAAGCGGTGTGCGCGTCGCTGTTCTACTACTATGCTCCATACGTCTGGTGGGTCAAGGATTTTTTGAACCAGTGGAATCTTCCAACGAATACGTTTCTGCTAGGGTACCGCGAAATCTCTATTTCACTGCAGGAGTTCCGTGAAATCTTAGGGCTGCCAATTAGGGGAGAGCACTACGAAGAATTATTACCCCCTGACGAGTATATATTTGCTACAGTGCCAGCTATGCTTGAAGGCTTGACGATCGAAAATGCTGTTCGAGACAAGCACCCGAGTCTAATCAAGGCCTTGGGCATTTTTGAGAGACTGTTCATGGCATCGGAAGGGAAAGGTGTCACTTTTGACACTTTCATTGCTTGCTTTCTCCATAAAGATGCTCTATCCAAGAAATCTCCGAAATTCACGAAGGTTTAGGATCCCTTCGGATTCTTCTTGGAGAAATTGCCGGCCAAAGAAGAAGACCTGCCGCAGTTTTACATTCCAAATTCATAAGCCATGATCTTTGACGCAATCGCTGCTCCAAGAATAGACGAAGAAACATTCTTTGTAGGTTTCATCTGTCTCTAGCTTGCTGGTTCGCCATGCCGACACACCGCCAATTTATTAGAGCCTCTGTCTTTTATCCTGCCTATCGCATAGCCGAAGGAGCGCGATTGGCCATTGGCGTTGGAAGGTTATCACATCTATACCATGGTTTAAATACTGCTGCCAACACTTCAAACACAAGTACAGACACCGTGAATTTCTCGCTCCACTACTTCACGTCGTGGATCGAGATGCATGTGTTAGGCGCATTTGTTGTGCACCGGCGGCATGATTTCTATGAGTTACAGACTTTCCCGTGAGTCATGAGGTTGGTTGATGCCTCCGCTCCTAATCCGACTCAGTTAGTGTGTCACGACCCGAAATGGCATGTGACTGGCACTTGAATCATATGAAGTCTATATGACCCCATCTAATTCAAGTAAGCCAAAATCCTAGAAATCTAAACCATTTTAAAGAAGAAGTGAAGAAAACTTGTTTTAAAGCAAGTGGTTTTAATAATTAAGTGGCATTAAACAATTAAAAGCAACGTCATATTTTCCCGAAAATTTCGGCAGAGTCTCCTTTGTAAATACTGGCCCCAAACTGGTACAAACATACATAATATACATAATGAATAAAGGTATCCCCAAGTGGGAGCTAGCTCTTCGCCAATTGGCGGACACAACCACGCAAGCAATATAATATACAACGCCGAAAGGCGAGGATCAAAACTCATCAAGAAAAGCAATATCCTCAAGAAAACCAGAGAAAAACCATAATAATACAGGCACGCGACTCTAAAGTCGAAAGAATAAACACTGGTCTTCTAAGTCTATCAAATATACAAGTCTATTTGATGGAGTTACTAGATACAACTGAAATAAATAAAGTACAATGGTGGTCACGATGTAAGTGAACCCACCTACCAAAGCAATCACCTGGAAGGAAATCAGTGTGCTAGCAAAGCCGCCAAGGATCCTGTACGGCAAAACCTGCAAGAAACTGTGGTACAACGGGGGTGAGTTGCCAACTCGTGAGTAGAAAATATCACCGAGCAGAAATCCCATGTATGACTCCATCCTAGGTCATATGATAATATCCTCAATATAAAATATAAACCTGAAATATCTACACATAAGTGTAATATCAAGTGCTCGTGTCAGTGCCTCCGGTAGCAACATATCACATATATCAAGAATGAATGCAATAAGAATAAAAACAGAATACATCTTGAATAAGGAAACTGTTTTCTTGTCTCAGTGAGATTTCAGTATAAAATCCGATGTATCATCAATGAAAGCACATAGAATCCGTGTCAAGCATCGACACAAAACATATATTCCAATATCTCGGGCTCCGGCAATCCGGACAGGCCCATATCATCAAATCTCACTATCTCGAGCTCCGTGTTCATACCAGAATATTACATTTTATACCGCTCATTCTTACGCTCGTGTGTTTATAGGTAGGTGCTTTTGATCCGTGTTTGTTACATGTTTACAGAATACAGGTTTCCAGTACAAATATTGCAAATCAGGATAAAATCTCGACAGTTACGCCAAAAGCAGAACATCTGTCGACAGCAGATAAAAGCCGGGTTCCGGTCATCCATATCCGTCCAGTGCCGAGTACCGGTTCCCGATACAAGACATGTGACAGTAGTCATTCGTGTCTGGGACAAGCACAGAGCACGGGGGGGCTGCACAAGAATCAATGGGTGCGCGGAGCTCGAGGGAGAGATAAAGTCAAAGGTGAAGAAAAGAATGCAATCTTGGACTTAGAATTCTGAAAATATTCTGGAAATATTATAAGAAAATATATGTACCAAACAGCTGAAAACACCAAACCAGGAATGTGCCCAAAACCCGAGGACCCAACTCCCCAACATTGCCGCGTTTCCGCGGCCAATAGGGGGTATTGGCCGCGGAAACGCGGCCGTACGGTGGCCTCTCTGCGCAATCTTTTGGGGTTATTTTTGGTATTTCCCATGTGGTCTGGTGGTTGCCCTAGAACTCCATTCTCCTGCCTATAAATACAGCAGATCTGAGCCCAACCTTGGTGTTCATTCTTGTAGCCTCTTTTGTAGTTTTTTGTATAGTTATTCTTCTTCTTCTTCATTCTTTTTCCATGAAATTGTAGTGAGAGCTTTTGAGTGGGAGATTAATGAAGAAGAGGGTTTTGTATCATTCTCTTGTGTTTCTTCTTCCCCTTGAGATTTTTGCTTTCTCTTGCTCATTCAACCTCTTCATTGAGCTTGAATGGTTAAGGGTTAGTTATTGATCTCAAGGGTCGTATTTTCTCACGGGACTAGCACTTCATTTCACATGCGTTCTCTACCCTTCCCTTGATCTTGCAACCTCTTCATTGAGCTTGCAAGTTTAAGGGTTGGCTATTGATCACATGCTTGTCTTGAGTCCTAGTTTCGTATTCTTTTTATCGCTTTTTATTATTCGCAATTTATTACCTTGTCTTTTATTACTTGCAATTTACTTACTTGCAATTTTATTCCTTGTACTTTAATTACTTGTATCTTTTCTTTTCTTTGTTCTTTTCTTTTTGTCCTCTCTTTTTGGTTCTCTTTTGTGAATGTATGTAATTATTGTTGTTAAGATAAAATACGGTATTATAAGTTAACATTTCTTTGCCAATTCCTTTTCCCGTTATTTTCCATTTGAACTTCGCCCAAACTATACGCAAGCGCTCCGTTAGGCACCCTACCCTGACAAGGTAACGGTGATTCCTAACCGCGACCGGTTGCGTTCGGTTTGGCCGGAGGCGAAAGCAAGAGACAAGAACGGAAGGACAACGGTAAATAAGCCGGATTCCACGAATACCGCGCTTAAATCCCCTAATCCACGTTGTTGCCAATTGCTTAGCTTCAATTGGTCAAGACTCGGCTCAAAGGTTCTGAGTACGGATTTCTTTAGCTTATAATCTCGTATCTTTTCTTAACAACTTTATACTTGCAGATAAACACATAGGTTAGAACAAACTCATACAGATTCTTTATTGACTCGTCTAAGACAAGAAGGTAAGATAACACCATCTCCCTGTGGACCGACCCGTGCTCAACCGGCTAGCTGCAAAGCGACACCGTCTTGATCGCAGTTATACTTTAATTCTTTGAACATCCGACACGCCAAAAGCGTGCGATCAAATGGCGCCGTTGCCGGGGAGACGGTAGCGTATTTTCTTTCTTGTTATTCGGGTTAATATTCTTTTTGTATATAAAAAAAAAATCTTTTTGTTTTTTTTTGATAATTCTTGTGGGCAAGTGTGCAAATTTTTGCGTATTTGCAAACTGCGATTGTGGGGAGAAAAGTGTGCATTCAAGGCAAAGGTGATTACGAAGTACAGTGCCAAAGATCCGGGTAGTTTGACCCGCGCAAACGAACCTTTCAAGCTTACCGGATTTGATTCAACGGGGGTTTCCTAACCCAAAACTTAAACGGTACGTTCTTTACTAACACCTTCTTCTCAAATCCGACGCATCCAATATACTATTCTTTGCAGGATTCTTTGCAAGTTCGCTAGCAAACGCTAAAAATTGACTAACCCGTATTTGTTGCAGCGCCGCGCTTAAACTAAAAAACGATTGTTTGATTCTTTATAGAATTTTTTTTGAATTGCGCATTGCATACATTAATACGGACTTAAGGGAAAGCGAACCCCACAATATACGGTAAAGGATTTCATCACCTTTTCCGTGGCCCACAAATCACGAACTTGAGCATAACGATTACCCGCACAAATTTTAAAAGAAACTAAACTTTAAGCCTTAAGGACTTCGCGCTCACTAGGAGAAGTTAACTGTGTTTAGAACCTTGCTTAATGGTATATTGTTTACGGGGTGTCTAGGAAAGTGTTAACGGCGAAACCGCCAAAAGAGAAAGGGTTATTTAATTAAGGAACTTCGCGAAAGCGTTGGAAAACCTCCCCTTATCTCTGCACTTACCTGGCCCCGTGATCAGTGTATCTTGAGCCTGTTTCTCGACACAGTTTTACTTCGACAATCAAGTTCTGGAGCAGGTCTAGTTGACCTAGGTTAACCCTAGAACGATTAGGTGTGTGGTATTTTTGTGTCGTGATTGTTTTTTTTGTCCATATTCTTTTTTGTGTATACTTCATTCTTTTGTTAATATAAAAAAAAATTTAAAAAAAAATAAAAATATCACATTCTTTTTCCCTCCTTTTCTCTACCTTTTTCTCTCTCTCTTCATATCATGGGTACTCCACCTCGCAAAACTCTTGCCGAACTTTGGTACCCACAACCAGACATTACTTCATACGGTTCTTGCTTTGGCCGAACATCGAACGACCCATCCATGCCCAAAATTTCGTTGAGAGATCGGATAGACGCGTCTAGGACGAACAACTGGACCCCGCAATCCACTTTGTATCAACCGTTTCAAACATTCACCCCTTCTTGTGTTGATACCCCTTTTGAAAATCCAGTTGTAACCCCGAGACCAATGTCCATTGCTGAACATATTGCGCAATCTCGTAGCCGATCTTTCACTTCTTTCACCACTACAAATTCTTGGGACCAACAAATCCATTCACCTTCTTATCCCAATGTTGATCCCACTCCTGTCCAGCCATTCAATTCCTACCAACCCTACCCTATTTTTGCACCTTCCCTAGACATTGCTTCTACACCGCCTTTTGGGAGTTTTCAGTATCCAAACAACTTTGAATCTTTTACTGAAACCCCTTCACAACCTATGTCTAGTCTTGAGCGAACTTTGGAAGACTTTAAGGTAGCGTCAGGCCAACAGATGATGGATTTGAATGCGTCCATGGCCGCTCTCATACAACCTACTGACCCGATAGCTAGTTTCCAACTAGCTCCTAATTTTTCAATGTATGATGAGGCGGCAGGACAGGCTGTGAATTTGAGTGGAGAGAGTGAGCTGTACCCCCTTCCAAATCAAACCTACCCGTCCCAAATTGAATCCCACAACTCCTGTTTTGAAAGTCTATCGAGTATCCCACATGATTTATCAATTGAAGATAGAATGATAAATGAGTTGTGCGACTTCGTAGTGTTTGATTTTCCCGATTGTGAAGGGTCCCTTCCAAGTGAAACCATACCTAATCCTTTTGACCTCTACACCTATATCTTAGAACCAGAATCGATTAATATCCATGCTTTTGATGAGGTGTCAGAGAATTTTGATTTTCACTTGATTGAGGATATTGACGCAGGGAACATTTTGGATGATGAACCCGTAGATTTCGCTGAGTTTTTCTCTTCAACTCATCATCTCGAGTCATTAACTGTTTTTCCCGAACCCCATATGCGTCTTGATTTTGATGAAAATTGCATGGATAAGCTGAATTTTGAGGAGAATATTGAGGATAGCACTGAGGATGAAACAGTTTTAATTGATGAGTCGGATTATCCAATTCATCCTAATCCTTCCACTGACTGTGTGCACCCTCCCGAAACCTTAACCGATACCCTTCCTCAACCACTTCCCTCCATCCTTTCCATCGTTCCGACCTTGCAAGAACCCGTATCACTTACATTTCGTATGTCTGGTTTACCAGGTTCGGCGTACCCATGGTTTCTCACGAACCTTGAGGGATTTGACCCCATTTCTCGACGGGTAAATATTTTAGCACAATCGCTTTTCACACATCGGTCATCACAAATTGTGCTAATCTATTTACTCCATTTGCACCCTCAAGTCGTATTCCACTTCTTTTTCCCTTCCGCCATTCTTCTTCCTCTCATATACCGAGACCGTATCCCGCTTCTCTTCGCATACGGTCTCGCGTATTGTCCTTCTCTTTTCTCTACGCCTTCTTCCACCAACCTGTACATTATAGCGATAAAATCTTTGAATGGTTGGTGCTCACTTTTGGCCTGTGTAAGGCCTTGTATAGCTTCATACTGTTCTTTCCCCCCCTAAATCCTGAATTTCAACGCTTAACAGTGGAAACACTGTTTTACTTAAGTTTGGGGGGGACACCTTTTTTGTATATATTTTTTGTTTTCTTTATTGTATATAATTTGTTTTTAGGGAGCGCCGGCAATTTTGACCCTCTTGGTATAGCCTGACAGTGAGGGCACTGTCAAGTTTAAGTTTGGGGGTGTGCTCGGTAAGCTTTCTTCCTTCGCATTCATTTGTATATTTTGCATCTGCATATTAAATCCATAAAATCCATAAAAATCTGAAAATTTTCTAAAAACATAAAAACTTTTCTGTCAAGTTAGCTAGTGGGAGGACTCTGATTCAACATTTCGACGGTTTTGTTTGATAAAATAAGAATAACTAAATCTTATGTTTAGACTTTGAAAACCTGAAAAATAACTCTCCTTTGAAGTTAACTATAGCTGATATACGTCTTTACATCACACTACACGTGTTGTGAGTCTTGGAAATTAGATGACAAGTCTTTTATGTTAAAAACTTTTAAATAAGATAAATGATTTTCTGAGGATCAAATAGGTTTGTTCTGAAATAAGTAATATATCAAGAATAGTTTATGAAGTGAGTGAATATGAAGGAATGTTATTGATGCCTTAATTGGAACTAAGTCTGAAAAATAACCCATCTGAAACTTGATTGGAATGATTACACACCAAACCCACTAAACACGTCTTTTATCCAAAAAAAATTGAACTGCCGACTATATCTCCGTTCGTATTAAATCATCTGATTTTCACGCCAAACTGTCTTTTGTTTTTGGACCTGGGTAACTTGAGTAATTAAGTCCGCCGGGGTGTTTCTACACCTAATGCCCTAAAACCAACTGGGTTGGGTGCATTGGCCCAAAGCTCGCTAAGAAGCCTAGAAAGTCCAGATAAAAACAAGGTCAAGCAAGTGTTCTCTCCGAGTTAAAATTCCTAACGGTTCTTTGTGTGAGAATAATCTTGATAAAAGACAGGCTTTTATAAAAAAATTTAACGGAGATATGAAGGTTTTATTCTATGATAAAGACTATTGCACGTTCACAGAGGTGTGTATGAAATGAAAACAAGAAAACGGTGGAGTGAAGAATAAGTCCTAGTTTCCTGTTAGGGAAGATAGAAATTCTGAAGTTGAAACTTTACTGGAAAACGAAACTTGAAAATTGCCTAACTCTTTATAAAACTTATGTGATCCTTTTAAAATTGTTATCTGGGCTTTATTGTGTGACATAATGACTTTATTCGACCTTTCGGGAACTTAACGATACTATTTGCACTGCACGTAAAGACATATAAAATCTGTAGTTAAATAAGAAGCGAGGTGTGAAAAATAAAGGTTCGATAGTCTAGACTTAGGATAATAGAATTTTTATTTTCTGAAACAAACTTTAGGGGTTTGAATCTTTGTTATTTTACAAAACTAGCTTGACTGGATTTTGTGGGTAGTATCCGCTGAAAAACCCTCAGGAGACAACACTCCTCCTACTAGGGACACCTAGAGGTTTAACGGCTTGTTGCACACGCTCAGTGCAATCGCGTTCCCTGCGAAAGTGCGGTTATCATTTTATTTTTGTGAATAATTGGTTTTGCTCGGGACGAGCAAAGGTTAAGTTTGGGGGTATTTGTTCATACCAGAATATTACATTTTATACCGCCCATTCTTACGCTCGTGTGTTTATAGGTAGGTGCTTTTGATCCGTGTTTGTTACATGTTTACAGAATACAGGTTTCCAGTACAAATATTGCAAATCAGGATAAAATCTCCACAGTTACGCCAAAAGCAGAACATCTGTCGACAGCAGATAAAAGCCGGGTTCCGGTCATCCATATCCGTCCAGTGCCGAGTACCGGTTCCCGATACAAGACATGTGACAGTAGTCATTTGTGTCTGGGACAAGCACAGAGCACGAGGGGGCTGCACAAGAATCAATGGGTGCGCGGAGCTCGAGGGAGAGATAAAGTCAAAAGTGAAGAAAAGAATGCAATCTTGGACTTAGAATTCTGAAAATATTCTGGAAATATTATAAGAAAATATATGTACCAAACAGCTGAAAACACCAAACCAGGAATGTGCCCAAAACCCGAGGACCCAACTCCCCAACATTGCCGCGTTTCCGCGGCCAATAGGGGGTATTGGCCGCGGAAACGCGGCCGTACGGTGGCCTCTCTGCGCAATCTTTTGGGGTTATTTTTGGTATTTCCCATGTGGTCTGGTGGTTGCCCTAGAACTCCATTCTCCTGCCTATAAATACAGCAGATCTGAGCCCAACCTTGGTGTTCATTCTTGTAGCCTCTTTTGTAGTTTTTTTGTATAGTTCTTCTTCTTCTTCTTCATTCTTTTTCCATGAAATTGTAGTGAGAGCTTTTGAGTGGGAGATTAATGAAGATGAGGGTTTTGTATTATTCTCTTGTGTTTCTTCTTCCCCTTGAGATTTTTGCTTTCTCTTGCTCATTCAACCTCTTCATTGAGCTTGAATGGTTAAGGGTTAGTTATTGATCTCAAGGGTCGTATTTTCTCACGGGACTAGCACTTCATTTCACATGTGTTCTCTACCCTTCCCTTGATCTTGCAACCTCTTCATTGAGCTTGCAAGTTTAAGGGTTGGCTATTGATCACATGCTTGTCTTGAGTCCTAGTTTCGTATTCTTTTTATCGCTTTTTATTATTCGCAATTTATTACCTTGTCTTTTATTACTTGCAATTTACTTACTTGCAATTTTATTCCTTGTACTTTAATTACTTGTATCTTTTCTTTTCTTTGTTCTTTTCTTTTTGTCCTCTCTTTTTGGTTCTCTTTTGTGAATGTATGTAATTATTGTTGTTAAGATAAAATACGGTATTATAAGTTAACATTTCTTTGCCAATTCCTTTTCCCGTTATTTTCCATTTGAACTTCGCCCAAACCATACGCAAGCGCTCCGTTAGGCACCATACCCTGACAAGGTAACGGTGATTCCTAACCGCGACCGGTTGCGTTCGGTTTGGCCGGAGGCGAAAGCAAGAGACAAGAACGGAAGGACAACGGTAAATAAGCCGGATTCCACGAATACCGCGCTTAAATCCCCTAATCCACGTTGTTGCCAATTGCTTAGCTTCAATTGGTCAAGACTCGGCTCAAAGGTTCTGAGTACGGATTTCTTTAGCTTATAATCTCGTATCTTTTCTTAACAACTTTATACTTGCAGATAAACACATAGGTTAGAACAAACTCATACAGATTCTTTATTGACTCGTCTAAGACAAGAAGGTAAGATAACACCATCTCCCTGTGGACCGACCCGTGCTCAATCGGCTAGCTGCAAAGCGACACCGTCTTGATCGCGGTTATACTTTAATTCTTTGAACATCCGACACGCCAAAAGCGTGCGATCACTCCGCATGATCAGGATCGGCCCAAATCCATCTCTCTCATTACTCCGAACGGTATCCTCCGGATATCTGTCGAGTTACCACACAATCACTTGTCACGACCCGAAAGTACGGAACACGACTGGTACTTAGATTACAAGAAGTCTCAAGGCGTAACGTAACCTAAGTCAGCCAAATCCCAGAAAATCTAAACCTTAAACAATAAGAGTGAAGGAAAACCTTTTATGAAAACGATTTTAAACTAATTAAGTTATATTAATCCCTTTTTAAAACATCAAAAATTTTCGAAAATTTCGGCAGAGTCTCCTTTGTAAATACTAGCTCCTAAAATGGGTACAACAAGATATATAAACCTGTAATGCTAAAATGGCATCCCCAAGCGGGAGCTAGCTCTTCGCCCAAGGCGGATCACAACCACACGCAATATATATGTAAGATCAAGCAAATAAGCATAAAGAAGCAAAAAAATAAGAAAAACACAATGTCGGCTCAAGTGAGCTCGACCCCAGAGAAACCACATATACACAAATCTCTCAGTCTCATCACTAGGTCGCATATACAAATAAGAAGTGGTAGATAGAGAATACTAGATACAATGATAGTACAAAAAGATAAAAGTGTCCTCGCAACCCACCTACGAGCAATGTCGCGAGTTTGAGCAAAGAAGCTAATGAAAAGATACGCCCGCCGCTACGAGGCTGAAGGGTCCGACCTGCAAGACACCGTGGCACAACGGGGGTGAGTTGCCAGCTCATGAATAGCAAGTAACATCAAATAAGGCTATCATAAGAATGCACGCAATGCGCCACATCCTGCATATCTAAGTATGATGTAATGCTACTAATATGTATGCACATGGATGCAAAATCAATACGAAATCTTTAAGTGTTTAAATACAATTATCTCTGCATTCTTAACTTAGAAAAATATCGGTACAATAGCCAAGATACGATCAATGAAATCATCTGAAAAACCGTGTCAAGCCTCGACACCAAATATGGAAGTATATCCGTCTCAATGTCTCACTATGTCAATATCTCAATACATCGGGCTTAGTCAGTCCGGATCGGTCCATATCATCAAATCTCATGACAACGGTCGGTATCCTCCGGATATCCACCGCGCCAGACATCACCGGTAGGTAGTCTTCTCCTGCCAGGCTCATCGTCTACAATTCGAGCTTCTTGCCCCGGGGTACCATACCGGGCCCACCATGTACCCGAGACGGTTCATCCACTCCTCGAATCGGGTCTCGAAATCCAACAGAAAACATGAAAACTCATGGTGGATGACACATACATCACGAGAAAACCGCAACTTTATATTACAAATGATAATAATAAGATTTTGTTAAATTCTTGCGGTTTTCCCCAAAATCCAGAAATCTCATCAATACTGAAATTCTCAAGAAAACCATAATACTCAACATGTTGTATATGATAAATACTTATGATGTCAAAGGTATACAATGTGATTTATGACTAGGAATCTATATAAGCATGATGATGAAGTGAGGTATATACATGCTATGCAATTCAATGTATCATGTATGATGCAAGTGTTGATACTGAACTAAGTATGTTCTACGGTGTTCGTGTCATGGCAATTACCAAAGGCGTGTGTATTCACATGAATAGTGCGCGTGCAGCATAAGCCAATGGTAATGGTGTAAGTGTCCTAAGAGGTGATATCATACATAGGTATATAAATAACCATGTGATGCCAGCAGATGAATAACTAGAAATATATGCATATGAATGAGATGGTTAACTAACTAACTATGCATATAGTTTGCAAGTAATAAAGTGATCCTAACTATGGGGCGCCTCACGCTATCCAGACGATTTCCCCATAGATGTATACATCTACTCACCCGGACGCCTCGCTAATCTGATCCAACCACAGCCTTTCCTTTGCGCGCCGCGTCCAATATTTCCGCAACCGTCCTAAAATTGCATAACACACAACATAAGATTACACCTCATGAAACGACGCAAGTCATAATATGAAAAGATCGACACTCACAAGTTAGTCACAACGTGCACTAGGTGTGCGGAACACACACGAAAATCATTAAACCTTAACTAGAATCGTCGTTTCGGAGCAGCCGTCAAAACTAAAACCCGATTAAACCAAACTACGCATTCGCACACCCTAAAATTCGTAGGAGATGCTATTAATACCGTCAAGATATCGCAATTAAATCACCTCCTAATTTTATGAAAAACCTAGTAAGCATTAACATTGAAAATTTTGTGCAAACATAGTGGATTTGCGATAAAGTGATCACAACATCGCACAATCAACCAACCACACAACTAGCTAGACACTACACAAATTTTAACCCATTTACAACGCTTCAAACCCTAAATTAAATCAAACCCTTTTCTAGAATTTCCTAAACAAGAAATTATAACCAAATTTCACTCTTTAAAATTCTATTTTAGCATATTCAAACTATAAATTAAACATTAGATTAGAATTATACCTCTCAAGTTGAACCCTGGCTTGCACTTGACCTCTAAAGATGCCTCCTTTCTCCTTGTCTTAAACTAATTTGGGTTTGGGAAGAGGTAGAATAGGGATTTGTTTTGAATTTTGTGAAGAATTTGTGGATTTTTGAATGAATTTTGAACCAAAAAAATGATGGGGAAAATGGGGAGCTGCTGGTGCTGATCTCGGCCAGAGGTAGAGAGGGGGGAGTTGTGAGAGAAGTGTGTGGAATTTTCCATGAAAAGTATCTCTCAAGGTCAATTAATGCCTTTCACATCATTCTTTACAAAACCCCCCATTTTAGTTCATTTTTAAACCATGAAACAACTAATCTTGGAAAGTCTTGATAAATTTTTTGTTAGTACTATATTTTAGTTTATAATGGTTTCTAAGTATGTAATTTACCCATTTAAATTTGTATTTATCACTAATTTAATGTATATTTAAAAGCTTAAAATAATATTAAAAATAATTAATTAAGGAAATTTTTTTAAAAGACTATAAATTTTTAAGTAACAATTAATTAACCAATTCCTAGCAATTTCTTATCTAAATTTTGTATAATTAGGCCTATATTGAAAAATAATTATTTTGATATTTTACGGAAAATACTGTTTATTTTACCGATTATCGAAAAACTACCGAAACGATTTTCGAAGCGTTACAATCTTCCCCACTTAAAGAAATTCGGTCCCCGAATTTAAAATTTAACTACGCGTACCTTCAAAAAGATGGGGATATTTCTCCCTCATCTCGTCCTCGGTCTCTCAGGTGACCTCCTCGCTGTTCGGGCCACGCCAAAGAACCTTGACGGACGGTATAACCTTCGACCTCAATTTCTTCACCTGCCGATCCAAAATGACCACCGGCTGCTCGGTGAATGAAAGATCGCGCTCCAGCTGGATCGTCTGGTGCTGAATCGCATGGGAAGGATCATGAAGGTACTAGCGGAGCATCGAAATATGGAACACGGGGTGAACATCTGGGAAGCTGGGTGGAAGAGCCAACCGATAAGCCACCGAACCAACACGCTCTAGGATCTCGAAGGGACCAACATATCTAGGACTAAGCTTTCCTTTCCGTCCAAATCTCACCACGCCCTTCATCGGAAAGAACCTCAGGAAAACATGATCCCCAACAACGAACTCGAGTCGGTGACGGCGCCTGTCAGCATATGATTTCTGCCTACTCTGTGCTGCCCTCATCCTATCTCGAATTAGCTGGATCTTTTCGGCCGTCTCATGTACGATCCGCAGCCCTAAAATACTGCTCTCCCTGAGCTCTGTCCAACATACAAGCGATTGGCATCTCCTCCCATATAAATCCTCGAAAGGTGCCATCTGAATCGTCTCCTGGAAGCTATTATTGTAGGAGAACTCGATCAAGGGAAAATGACGATCCCAGCTACCACCGAAATCTAAAACACAAGCTCTGAGCATATCCTCAAGAGTATGAATAGTACGCTCTGATTGACCGTCAGTCTGCGGATGAAAAGCTGTGCTAAAACTCAATCGGGTTCCCAAAGCCTCCTGAAGTTTCTTCCATAATCGGCTGGTAAACTGGGTGCCCCGGTCGGACACGATGAAAGTCGGGACGCCATGCAGTCGCACGATCTCATCAACATAAACCTGGGCGTACTGAGAAAATCCAAAAGTGGTCTTCACTGGCAGAAAGTGAACCACTTTCGTCAGTCGATCTACAATCACCCAAATAGAGTCATACCCTCGACTGGTCCTGGGTTGACCCACAATGAAGTCCATGGAGACCTGTTCCCACTTCCACTCAGGAATGGGCAAAGGCTGTAACTCGCCGGCTGGCCTCTAGTGCTCCGCCTTGACTTGCTGACAAGTCAGGCATCTCGATACGAAGTCCGTAACATCCTTCTTCATCCCGTCCCACCAGTAAACATCTCTAAAATCACGGTACATCTTGGTGGAACCTGGATGAACACTGTATTCTGTCCTATGTGCCTCATCAAGAATATCACGCCTCAGTCCCTCAGAATCTAGTATGCACAGTCGAGTCCCAAATCGAAGTATCCCCTGATCATCAATCACGAACTCGGAAACTCTGCCCTGCCGAATCTGCTCGATAATCTCTAAAATAAGGGCATCACCGGACTGTGCCTCGCGGATACGGTCAAGTAACTGTGGGCGTGCTCTAAAATGGGCCAGCTGTCCCCCTGTAGGAGTAAGCTCGAACTGCACTCTGCTGTCACATAAAACCTGCCAATTTGCCGTCGACTGCATCTGTACTGCGCTCAAACAAGATAAGCTTCCTCAGGGCCTCCTACTCAAAGCATCTGCCACCACATTCTCCTTTCCCGGATGGTATAGAATCTCGCAGTCATAATCTTTCACTAACTCCATCCAACGGCGTTGTCTCAAATTTAGATCCCGCTGCTTAAAGATATACTTCAAGCTCTTGTGGTCAGTGAATATCTGGCACGACTCACCGTATAGATAATGTCTCCAGATCTTTAGTGCAAACACCACTGCAGCCATCTCTAAATCATGAGTGGGGTAGTTCTGTTCGTGCTTCCTCAGCTGCTGAGAAGCATACGCGATAACTCTATCGTGCTGCATGAATACAAAGCTCAGCCCCACTCGAGAAGCATCACAATATACCACAAAACCGCCTGATCTAGAAGGCAATGATAATATCGGTGCAGTAGTCAGACGGGTCTTCAATTGCTGGAAGCTATACTCACATGCCTCGGTCCAATCAAAAGGAACCCCCTTCCGAGTCAACCCGGTCAATGGTGTAGCAATACGGGAGAAATCCTGGAAAAAACATCGATAATAGCCGGCCAGACCTAGAAAGCTGCGAACCTCTGTAATTGATACCGGTCTAGGCCAACACTGAACTGCCTCGATCTTCTTCGGGTCCACACAAATACCATCTCTCGTCACCACATGATCCAAGAAGTTGACACTGTCTAGCCAGAATGCGCACTTGGAAAATTTGGCGAACAACTGATGCTCCCTCAAAGTCTGCAAAGTGATACGCAAGTGCTGCTTATGCTCCTCCCGGCCCCGAGAATATACCAAGATGTCGTCAATGAACACAATGATGAACTGATCAAGATACGGCCTGAATACACGGTTCATCAAGTCCATAAATGCTGCCGGGGCATTGGTGAGCCCGAACGACATCACCAAGAACTCATGTGACCATATCGTGTACGGAAAGTGGTCTTCGGAATATCCTCCTTCCGAACCCGCAACTGGTGATAACCTGACCGTAAATCAACCTTCGAGAAATACCCGGCACCCTGAATCTGATCAAATAAGTTGTCAATGCGGGGTAGGGGATATCTGTTCCGCACAGTAACCCGGTTCAGCTGACGATAATCAATGCATAAGCGCATACTGCCATCCTTCTTCTTAACAAACAGGACGGGAGCACCCCAAGGTGACACACTCGGTCGGATAAGCCCCTTATCCAGCAAGTCCTGCAACTGATCCTTCAGCTCCCTAAGCTCCGTCGGGGCCATCCGATAAGGCGGTATAGAAATAGGCCCCGTACCGAGGATCAAGTCAATGCAAAACTCAATCTCGCGCTCTGGCGTAGACCAGGCAGCTCGTCAGGGAATACATCAGGAAACTCTCTCACAATAGGGACCGGGTCCAACGGAACCTCTGTGGCGTTAGTATCATAAACATAGGCTAAGAATCTCTGACACCCTTTCCGCAAGAGCTGACCAGCGCGAAGAGAAGAAATCAAGTTGGGAAGGGTAGCGCTACGATCTCCCTGAATAACAAGAACCGGCTCACCAGGAAAACTGAATCTGACTTCCTTCTCACGGATGTCCACAGATGCATAACAGGTGGCTAGCCAGTCCATACCAAGAAGAACATCGAAGTCAAGCATATCGAGGAGGATCAAATCAACTGAAGAATCTTTCTCCCCGATACGAACGGGACACGATCGATACACAAAACGAGAAACAAACGACTCGCCTACCGAAGTAATCACCACAAGCAGCTGATCCAACAAAGAAGACTCTCGGCCCAACCTCGGTGCAAAGTATGTGGATACATAAGAATGTGTGGACCCTGGATCAAATAATACCCGTGCATCAAAAGAACATACTGGCAGAGTACCTGTCACTACGGCATTGGATGCCTGCGCATCCTAAGGAGTCAAAGCGAACACTCGGGCATGTCCACCACTAATAGCTGGTTGTCCTCTGCCTCTGCCTCTGGCTCTGCCTTTGTCGCCTCGTCCTCTCTGAACAGGACCGCCACGCCCACAACCTCTAGGAGTATCTGCCTGGTGTGGAGCATCATCAGGGGTAGGAAGTAGAGCTCTCTGAGGAGGTGGTGAAGGTGGTAAGGTCACATGTGAACACTGTCGCCGTGCCCTGGCGCCCCATGGTACAGTCTCTGACACGATGGTACTGACTCCCGCACCGAAAACATCCTGGCGATGACTGCTGGGTCTACGGATATGAACAAAATAACTGACCCCGTCTCAATCCTCTGCCGCCGCCATCTCCCGAAAAGAATCTATTACGGTGTCTACCCATCTGCCGCTGAGCTGGCGTATCAGTACGAATCCGCTTCGGCCCAGAAACGACCAGAGTCTCAGGAATGCGCTCCCCTAGAAGTTAGGCTGCATCCATCGCGGCTGCGCATGAGTCAAAGTGCTGGGTGCCTATGGAAAGGAATACTGTGTGTCGAGTCCTCGCACAAACCTCTTTATCCTCTTCTCTTCAGTGTCTACTAGGTACGGAGCATATCGAGACAACTGAGTAAACTGTATATCATACTCGGACACTGCCATCTCAGGAGTCTTGCGCAAAGACTCAAAACTACGGGCTCGAGCATCTCGGGCACTCTCCGGAAGAAAACGGGCAAGAAATGCAGCGGTGAACTCGTCCCAAGTCATATGAGGTAGACCTGGAGCTCGGCCTCTCTCTAATGAATCGTATCACGTCTGAGAAAGGCCCTCCAGACGAAAATTCGTAAACTCCACCCTCCTATCATCAGAACACCTCAACGAACGGCAAATCTTAGTCATCCTATCGAGAAATGCCTGCGGGTCCTCTGTCGCATCCGTGCCGGTAAAAGCTGGAGGTCTCAGCCTCATAAACTCTTATAGTGAAATGGGGATAGTCGCAGTAGTAGTAGGAGCAACCGTCTGGGAAGCAGGTACAATCGTGGTCTGTGCGGTGGAAGAAACGTCCTCGGATCTCTGTGCCCGACTGGACTCAACTAAAGATCCCATCATCTGTCGCAAATCCTGCATACCGGCCTCTAACCTGGCAATACGGTCTAGAGAGGGCGGATCAATCTGACCCTGAGGGGTAGGCGTATCATCCCGCTCGATCCTCGCCTCAGATGAGCCCACTCGAAGCTCATCCCTAGCGGCAGCCCGCTGAGCTCTCGTAGTCTTTGGCGGTATCGAAGCTGGAATAAGAAACAGGAGCGATAAGAACATTGCAATTGAATCAAACAGTGCATGGAATCAAGAGGGGAAATACAAGCAATTATGTCCTGAGGTCACTTAGGCGGAGTACCGTATCATAAGTATGCCGCGGAACATACCCACGCTACGCCACTCTGCTTAAGTCACCTACTCCATCTACCAAGGGTCGTCCTACATTCAGAAAGGTAAAACCTACGCTCTGATACCAACTTTGTTACGACCCGAAAGTACGGAACGTGACTGGTACTTAGATTACGAGACGTCTCAAGGCGTAACGTAACCTAAGTCAGCCAAGGCCCAGAAAATCTAAACCATAAACAATAAGAGTGAAGGAAAACCTTTTATGAAAACGATTTTAAACCAATTAAGTTATATTAATCCCTTTTTAAAACATCAAAATTTTCCAAAAATTTCGGCAGAGTCTCCTTTGTAAATACTAGCCCCCAAAATGGGTACAATAAGATATATAAACCTGTAATGATAAAATGACATCCCCAAGCGGGAGCTAGCTCTTCGCCCAAGGAGTATCACAACCACACGCAATATATCTGTAATATCAAGCAAATAAGCATAAAAAAGCACAAAAATAAGAAAAACACAACGTCGACTCAAGTGAGCTCGACCCCAGAGAAACCACATATACACAAATCTCTCAGTCTCATCACTAGGTCGCATATACAAATAAGAAGTGGTAGATGGAGAATACTAGATACAATGATAGTACAAAAAGACAAAAATGTCCTCGCAACCCACCTACGAGCAATGTCGCGAGTCTGAGCAAAGAAGCCAATGAAAAGATACGCCCGCCGCTACGAGGCTGACGGGTTTGACCTGCAAGACACTGTGGCACAACGGGGGTGAGTTGCCAGCTCGTGAGTAGCAAGAAACATCTAATAAGGTTATCGTAAGAATGCACGCAATGCATCACATCCGGCATATCTAAGTATGATGCAATGCTACTAATATGTATGCACATGGATGCAAAATCCATACGAAATCTTTAAGTGTTTAAATACGATTATCTCTGCATTCTTAACTTAGAAAAATATCGGTACAATAGCCAAGATACCATCAATGATATCATCTAAAAAACCATGTCAAGCCTCGACACCAAATATGGAAGTATATCTGTCTCAATGTCTCACTATGTCAATATCTCAATACATCGGGCTCCGTCAGTCTGGATCGGCCCATATCATCAAATCTCACGACAACGGTCGGTATCCTCGGGATATCCGTCGCGCCAGACATCACCGGTAGGTAGTCTTCCCCTGCCAGGCTCATCGCCTACAACTCGATCTTCTTGCCCCGGGGTACCATACCGGGCCCACCATGTACCCGAGACGGTTCATCCACTACTCGTATCGGGTCTCAAAATCCAACAGAAAATATGAAAACTCATGGTGGAAGACACATACATCACGAGAAAACCACAACTTTATATAAAAAATGATAATAATAAGATTTTGTTAAATTCTTGCAGTTTTCCCCAAAATCCAGAAATCTCATCAATACTGAAATCCTCAAGAAAATAATAATACCCAACATATTGTATATGATAAATACTTATGATGTCAAAGGTATGCAATGTGATTTATAACTAGGAATCTATATAAGTATGATGATGAAGTGAGGTATATACATGCTATGCAATTCAATGTATCATGTATGATGCAAGTGTTAGATACTGAACTAAGCAGGTTCTACGGTGTTCGTGTCATGGCAATTACCAAAGGCGTGTGTATTCACATGAAAAGTGCGTGTGCAGCATAAGCCAATGGTAATTGTTCCCCTCCGAACGGCGGCCGACGACGCGAGGACGTCCTGCCTGAGATTCGGGGCAGATGCTATTTGGTTTTATCCGTCCACCTCTCCGAAGATGCCAAGTTGATTTATGGCACCGTGTATCGGAGGTTTAGACGGATGCGGCCGATATAGCAGACTTCGTCAGATTCCCCCTCGCTTGAGGGGTTTTTGATTGTGGGGACGCTCTTCCCTGCAGGCGCAAGACCCTGCAGTTAATTACGCTACAGCATCGCAGTAACAACTTTCTCCTTCTCCAGAATTTCACTTCATGTCGTGGGTGTTTGTTTTTTTTTTTGGTTGCCCGTGGATTGTATACGGAGACTATTTATTTCGTCGCCCGTAGGATGTGGATTAGTCCAAATCCGTACTTTCTTAGATTTGGGTTTTGGGTTTTGGTTTAAGGATACGTTAGCCATATTTGAGGCTAAGATCAACTTAAACGTTTGTTAAGGATACGTTAGTCTAATTTTCAGACTAAGATCTACTTAACGGGATCGTCTAGATCCATTTCCAGTTTAGGGACATGGTGGTCAATTTAATATATGGCCGTCGGGACCCGTCACCTCTCTGACGACGTTGAAGGATTACAACGACATGTGTCAGAGGAGTTCGGAGATGTACCCTTGAACCAAAGTTGATTGGGGGTCTTGTAGTCCAATTTGGGACTAAAGTCTGTTTGAATGTTTAAGGATACGTTAGCCATATTTGAGGCTAAGATCAACTTAAACGGGATCGTTTAGATCAAACAAAAGAGCGTTTGGGGGCTCTATTGTTCCAGTTTAGGGACGTAGTGGTCTATAGGTAGTTTAGGGACATTGCGGTCCATTGGTAGTTTAAGGACATTGCGGTCCATATTCCAGTTTAAGGACATGGTGGTCCATATTCCAGTTTAGGGACGTGGTGGTCCATCGGTAGTTTAAGGACAATGTGGTCCATAGGTAGTTTAAGGACATTGCGGTCCTTGGATATATGGCCGTCGGGACCCGTCACCTCTCTGACGACGTTGAAGGATTACAACGACATGTGTCAGAGGGGTTCAGAGATGTACCCTTGGACCAAGTGTAAATTGATTAAAAAGAGCAATTGTGCTCAGTCAATTTAATTTGAGGACTTACGGCCACGATTGGGATAAGTCCAGTTGAAAAAGTTCAACGTTTTATTTGCATTTAGCTTGTTAAGCCTTTACTGGGGCTCTGCCCCTGTTTAATAATGCATAGCATTTTCTCTGGCCTTTTAGGCCCAGAGCATTTTATTTTGGTCTGATAGACTTTTATTTGGGCTTTATCCCTTTTAATAGTGCATAGCACTTTGTTTGGTTTGACAGGCCTTTCTTTATTGGGCTCTGCCCTTGATGATGCATTGCATTAATTAGTCTGACAGAGTGCCACATGGCTTGTCAGGCGCTTTGCGCTGATTGAGGAGAACAAAGCGCAAGTCCATGGGGAGGTGACACGTGTCACACTCAGGAGAGCGCAAGCGCAGTGCGCTGCGCCAGTGCGCTGCGCTGTTGTGCTGCTGACACGTGGCGCGCTCTGGTGGGTTGCGCCAATTCATGAAAGCAAGGCTCTATTTCAAAGCGCCCAGCGCAAATGGGACACGTGGCGCTCTCTGGTGGCTTGCGCCAACCCAAGAGCGCAACAGTGCAGTTTACAAGTGCAAAGCACTATTAATTTGAGAATCTTTTAGATTCCAGAACCAATGGTTCATAACAGAAGTGCAAAGCACTATTCGTTTCCTTGATCTGATTTAGATCAAAGAAAAACAAGTTTTTTTCTTTTTATTTCAGGAACCAAAGGTTCATAAAAAAGTGCAAAGCAATATTCTTTATTTTGTTTTTCTTGTTTTAAAGAACCAGTGGTTCATAAGAAGTGCAAAGCACTGTTTATTATGTGAAGATCATTGATCTTGATTTTAGATCAATGATCTATTAGAAGAAATTTCTTCTATTTTGTGAAGGTTTTTACCTTTTTCTTGAAAACTTTTTCAGAGTTATCTTTGTTTGAAGCTCTTGATTTTTTCAAGAATGTTCATGCCTTTGAATTGAGGTCTGGGGTCCTTTTTATAGTGCCCATAAATTAGTTAGAGAGATCTTTCTTTGAGTGATTTGGGGAATTTTTTTCACCGTTGGATCTTTGATCCAAAGGCTTCTGTTTTACAGAAGAAAATCTTCTTGTTTTGACAAGAACAGAAAGATTTATTTGAAATCTTAATTCTGTTTGGCGCAAACGCCTCAGCGCGTGATACATGTCGCACAGCGCACAGCGCAGCGCAACTGCGCTAGCGCATCTGTGCTGACACGTGTCGCGCAGCACAAAGTGCAGCGCATCTGCGCTGATACGCGTCGTGCAGCGCAAAGCGTAGCGCAACTGCGCTAGTGCATCTGCGCTGACACGTGTCGTGCAACGCAGCGCTTGCGCAACCGAAGCGTTGCTTCCTTTAATTTTTCTTTAAATAGAGCTTTGCTCTGATTGGGTGCGCTGTTTTGGGCGCTGCGCTGATGTGTCTGCGCCTGACACGTGGCGTGTTGCGCGCAGCGCAAAGAATCTGAAGCGTTGCTTCATTTATTAAAGTTTAAATTTTCAAAGTAGAGCTTTGCTCTGATTGGGGAAAGATGAAGCGTTGCTTCATCTTCCGCCTTGGAATTTGAACAGAGCTTTGCTCTGATTGGGGTAAACAAATGCCCCCACCGTTGCGCTTACGTGGCCCCCAAACGTGAGCGCAGCGGTGGCAGAATTTCAACCGTCGCGGCAACTCTTGGAAGTTGAAAGGGCATTCGATGCTTATAAATAGAACCTTTGGTCCTCAACAGATGATCATCATCTTTTAAGAATTTTACTTTCAGAACTCAGAGCCTTGCTCTTTATTTTCAAGAACTTCAAGAGTTAAACTCTTAAAACTTTTAGGTGAAAATTTTAATTTGAATTAAATTAAGTTAAATTAATTTTCATTGACAGAGCCTTGCTCTCAATAGATCCCTGATCTAAAGGAAACCCACTTAGGGTTTCACTTAGCAGAGCTTTGCTCTATAGGTCTAAAGGGATTGAAAGAGAACTAAAGGGGACCCTATTAGGGTTTCATTAGTAGAGCTCTGCTCTCTGAAATATTTTCCTTGGATTTTCTTAATTCATTAATGGAGCTTTGCTCCTTCCAAATCATACAACAGAACTTTTAGGAGTTTTTCATTGATCTTGGAGTTTAAAGATGGCATTTTATTCCTCAGTGCTTTATATCGTTTTGTTTAATTAGTCTTTCTGATAATTTTGTTGATTTTCTTTCACAGAACAATGGACGCCCACATGTACAGTCTTGACGAGATCATCTCTTATGGGGACATCCGCCGACTTGGCCGCTCTCAAAATCGAGAGTTCACAAACGCGGAGTATGCTGAAATCATGAACCGCTTCGACGCATACAACGGTCCACTGCTTCCCCGACGTTCCTCCCTCCTTAAGCTTATCGTGGGAGCCATCTGGGAGGCGCTTCCCCTATTCTGTTCCGGTGTGCCGCTTAGGGCGTTGGATGCCGCCGAGGATAAGGTGCACTCGGTGTACCTGATGAACTTTATCTCGAAGAGACGGCGAGACAGTCTTATCGATCTCTTGCATGAGGTCTTTCAACAGTCTGCCATACTTGCTGCTTATCGGAGGGCGGAAGACATCAGGGGGGACCCTGACGCTTGTGCTCGCGAAAGAACGCATACTAGGATGGTCCGCGAGGCTTGGAAAGTCATAGATAGGGTTGCTTTCGAGTTCCTCAATCCATGTCCTGGGTTCGATGTTATACCTTTGTAATAATATTTCTCATTTATTGCTTTATGATTGTAAGAATTTTTTTGGCAATATTAATGGAAAAGTTTTATCCCAGCTTGTCTTATCCCTTGTTCTGAATTCTTTGCACATGCATGAATGAGTGTGTCTCGAACGCTTGATCAAATGTAAATCGGATGTTCTTCCAGTCACTTCCTTCTTTCTCTTATTGTGCGTATGTTGTCTGAATAAACAGGGTTGATAGATAATAGAGCAAGCATCTAGATTTCTCCAAGAGATAGCAATGGCTTAGGCCGCAGGTTCAGATCTGCCGCCCAAGACTTTTCAACTCTATGAGCCGTGAGGGTTTCATAGAGACTTTTCTCCCTACGGATCGAGAGGATCTCGTAGGTGGATTTTCTTCTTAGGAATCGTGAGGATTCCTAAGTGTGTTTTCTTTTATAGGTCGTAAGGATCCTATAAGAGAATTTTTCCCTCTTACGAGTCGAGAGGACCCGTAAGCGGTTGCTTCCCTCCTTGTCGAGTTTCGAGTTTGGAGAGTGAGACCCGTGGATAGTGTGCGAGAGACCGTTTTGGGCCAACTTGCAGGTCCCAGTGCTTAGGAAACAGGCTCCTTTTATGTCTATTGCCTAAGGCTTTATCTTACAAGTCGAGCCGCATCGAGAATTTCTCGCAAAGACATCAATTTCTTCACAAGTCGAGACGAATCGAGCATTTCTCGCAAGAATATCCTAACGTCACAGTTAACCTCTGCTCTTTTCGACAGAAGTCCGTTAGGGTCTGTGGTACTTAGGGTTTTGGCCGTCGTACCGTCGCATAAGCTGATATGTTCCTCGATAGGCAATCGTGCCGTTCGAGTAGCCCTGCGACTGCCGTGTCTCTGATCCCTTCGGGGGCTGGACAAGACGTCTTCAAGCAATCTTCCTAGGCAGTTTGACCGTCGGAAGAGCAAGCGTTAGGAATTTGCCATGCCGCTTTTTACTTGAGGTTAGGCTAATTTTGGCGAGCCCCGATGAGTCATAACCACTCCGCGCTGGTGTGGGATGATCTCCGATAGTCTTTCAGATTTTATGTGAGTTGCCGTCAAGACCCTGAAGCTAGGAATTTGGCCTTTGCTTCGTTTGCTGGCATCGCGTCTGCTGTATCGAGACGAATGTCGCGGTGGGAACTAAGGATTTTGCCGTGGCTCCATTTGTTTGATTGTCGTGTCTGAACCCTGCTGGAGGAAGAACGCTGGAGTGACATCTCGTCTGCTGTATCGAGACGAACGTCGTAGTGGTCTATAGGTTGTTGGTGAACCGTCGAGGTTTGGAACTAGGGATTTTGCCGTGGCTCCATTTGCTTGGTGATGTTGCGTCTGCTGTGTCGAGACGAACGTTGGGGTGACATCTCGTCTGCTGTATCGAGACGAACGTCGCGGTGGGGATGGGATTTTGCCGTTACTCCATTTGTTTGATGATGTTGCGTCTGCTGTGTCGAGACGAACATCGTAGTTGTCTCTAGGTTGCTGGTGAACCGTCAAGGTTTGGAACTAGGGATTTTGCCGTGGCTCCATTTGCTTGATGATGTTGCGTCTGCTGTGTCGAGACGAACGTTGGGGTGACATCTTGTCTACTGTATCGAGACGAACGTCGTGGTGCAGCTGGGATTTTGCCGTTACTCCATTTGTTTGATGATGTTGCATCTGCTGTGTCGAGACGAACATCGTAGTTATCTCTAGGTTGCTGGTGAACCGTCGAGGTTTGGAACTAGGGATTTTGCCGTGGCTCCATTTGTTTGATGATGTTGCGTCTGCTGTGTCGAGACGAACGTTGGGGTGACATCTCGTCTGCTGTATCGAGTCGAACGTCGCGGTGGAGCTGGGATTTTGTCGTTACTCTATTTGTTTGATGATGTTGCGTCTGCTGTGTCGAGACGAACACCGTAGTTGTCTCTAGGTTGCAGGTGAACCGTCGAGGTTTAAAAATAGGGATTTTGCCGTGGCTCCATTTGTTTGATGATGTTGCGTCCGCCGTGTCGAGACGAACATTGTAGTGACATCTCGTATGCTGTATCGAGACGGACATCGAGGTTTTCTTTAGGTTGCTGGTGAACCGTCGAGGTTTGGAACTAGGGATTTTGCCGTGGCTCCATTCGTTTGATAATGTTGCGTTTGCTATGTCGAGACGAACGTTGGGGTGACATCTCGTCTGCTGTATCGAGACGGACGTCGAGGTTGTCTCTAGGTTGCTGTTGAACCGTCGAGGTTTGGAACTAGCGATTTTGCCGTGGCTCCATTTACTTGATGATGTTGCGTCTGCTGTGTCGAGACGAACTTTGGGGTGACATCTCGTCTGCTGTATCGAGATGAACGTCGCGGTGGAGCTGGGATTTTGCTGTTACTCCATTTGTTTGATGATGTTGCATCTGCTGTGTCGAGACGA
This sequence comes from Agapanthus africanus, assembly GCA_030015575.1. NCBI lineage: Eukaryota > Viridiplantae > Streptophyta > Magnoliopsida > Asparagales > Amaryllidaceae > Agapanthus > Agapanthus africanus. Next base: position 37,032,718 of record JASDDO010000016.1, on the reverse strand, counting down.
ACATCGTAGTTGTCTCTAGGTTGCTGACGAACCGTCGAGGTTTGGAACTAGGGATTTTGCCGTGCCTCCATTCGTTTGATGACGTTGCGTCTGCTGTGTCGAGACGAACGTTGGGGTGACATCTCGTCTGCTGTATCGAGACGGACATCGAGGTGAAGCTGGGATTTTGCCGTCGCTTCGCTTTGTTTCGACCGCAGGGTCTTTTTGTTGGCGTTGTATCTGCATCTTGATGGACTACGAAGGAACGCCTTTATTGACACCTCATCTGCTGTAACGAGACGAATGCTCAGATGGTCTCTAGGTTGTCTGTGAACCGTCGAGATTTGGCTTTGCTTTTTTATGGAGCCTGTTGGGAAGGTATGGTTCCCTTTTTGTTTGCGCCCCTGGATTGTATACAGGAATCGATGTGATCTAACCTGTAGGGCAGAAGTTTCATTCATTTTTTTATTATTATTATTTTATTTCCGCGATGCTCTATCATTTCAGCTTTTATATCGCGAAGGTCGCGATTGCCCAATAATTTTGGCTATTTTTCGCGGTGCCCAATCATTTCGGCTATTTATTTTATTTTCACTCGCTTCTTTTTATTGCGAGTTGCCCAATCATTTCGGCTATTTTGTATCCCTACGTTTTTACTTGCTGCTTTTTTATTGCAAGTTGCCTTATCATTTCGGCTACTTCATATGCATGTGCGGCCTAGCGGCTTTTCACCGTAAACCTGAAATTAGACACCGATTTCGGCATCAGCACCGCTATGTAAGTCCACGTTGCCCACCCCGGTGCTTGCGGGGAGGCGGAAAACGGAATAAAAATCGGATTTTTATGAGCTTAGGCAACATGGACTAGACTTTGAAGGATCTTTGCTAAACAAAAACTTGCTAAAGCTAACTAGAAACTAGCTAAGTGCTAGAAAGGTTATACCTTGGGCTTTATGTCCTTCTATCCTTGCTCCTTGGAGTAGTGGAAGGAGGTCACCTTGTCGTCTTCTCCCGTCAAAGAAAGATCCACCCGAAAGCCTCAACCTTTGGCTTCAACTCCAAGCTAGAAGTAACTAGGGTTCAAGAAGTGCTAGTCTTTCAACCCTAGATGAGAGTAGAGATGATCAAGAGAGAGTTTTTCTCAAGCTCAAGTATTTCTCAACACATGAGAGGGGAGAGCTTGAGGGAGAGGAAGAACAAGAGAGAGAAATGAAATGATAGAATGAGAATAGAATAAACCATTCTCATAAATATATGTGTATTATTTTAATTAGATAATTAGTAAGATAATTGTCATGGTTAATCATGACATGACCATTATCATTTCAATTTGCAAGGATCAAAAAGCATCTACCAAAAGATATGATGATGGTCAAAGTGTCAACCTAGGTCAACAAGTCAAGGAGGTCAAATGGTCAACAACCATAACCATGCACAATTATTAAACTAATTATCAATTAACTATAATACACACATAAGCATTAGGGTTAATAAAATGACAATAGCCATTAACCCTAATCAAGGTCCTCTCCCTCTGTCTCAAACAACTGTGCATACGCACCCGCATTCGTGATCCGAGGAGCACGAATACAATGAGAAAAACCAATCCAAAATCATATACTAGGATCCGGCTTAAACCAAAGCCCGCTAGTATAAACTGTCCAGACAGCAAACGTGCACAAGTGCGCGGATGTGAACGAACCCTGTCGCAAAACCATGCGACCTCTACTCATTTTGCCTAAAGGCGAATAACTCTCTGTGTGGGACTCTAAAGACTCGACACTACGCTGGCAGTGGGTTTAACCACAGACCGCAAGCGGCACTAGCTGTACGTAACGGTCCCCAGGTAGATGTCGATAAGAAGACTGACGAGGTGAACCCCATCTGAACTCCTACTGAGCCTGTATGTGACAATCTCCGTACAGTCCGGTCTGTTCGTCTGATACATCGCATGGCGGGCCTAGGAGGGCGGTGAACGTCAGTCCCCTAATAGCGGTACAAGTCGTGTCGGAGTGTAGCCCAGAACACCCTGAGATAACACTGGAAACCTACCAGTATATCTCGCTTGCCCTGGCCAGGGACTACTCGTGTAATGGCTCTCCTGGACACAACGCGATGTCAACCCCCAATACCGGGAGAGACGAATCCTGTCTAACCGTCACTGCTTCCAAGTGCTTCGGGACTGCACCCAAAAACTACTTGTTTGCACGACTCCTTTGTGCCGTGGTAGGGTAGTAATCAAAGTGCAGTGGGAACACACTCGAGGCGAAGTGACAGTGTCAAGTCAGCGGACTAAGCTGTACTCATGTCACCTGGGAACTGATAACTGACGATAGGTATAATACCAACCAACAGTCCTCGACAAGTCCTGTCCAGTGTACTCGTAACCTAACGAGCACCCGTATACTATCTCAAGTACGACGTACTGACGGCTGTGGGACAGACCGTCTCCCACACTGTGATGAGAAGCGCATACGCTAGTCTACTCCGGAGTATCGATGCCCTGTTTCGATAGTCCAACGACTAGGGACCTGTATAAGGATGTGCTTATGGATCACCCAGCTCCCACGAGTGTGAGCGCCATCACAACGCTGGTAATCAAGCAAAGATCCTATGGGCTCTACTAATATGTATATCAGCTATATGCTAAAAGAAACACATGCACATATTAAAGAAGAGACAAACCAAGTAGCATACTACCATTTCGAGCAAGATTGTATATACAACTGTGAATATCCCAAGCTTCCATTAAGTAATATACAAACTAGTATGATACAGTAATGGCCTCTAGGGCATGTACACTAACACGCTACAACTGGGATATTGCCAGGAGCGAATCATCATTTTCCTCCATCGATGTTGAACAAAGGTGGCTTAGCGAATAGGGTTAAGGTCCTTTCGACTAAGACTTTTAACTTCATGAGCCGTAAGGGTCTCACAAAGGTATTTCTCCCTACAAGTCGTGAGGATCTTGCAGGTGTATTTTCTCCTTAGGAATCGTGAGGATTACTAAGTGTATGTTCCTCCGTAAGTCGTAAGGATCCTACAAGAGGGTTTTCTCCTTATAAGTCGAGAGGACTTATAAGGGTTGTTCATCATGCGCACATATCCCCAATCACAGATGGGATTTGGTCAGGGAAAGTTTTATTCGCGCCCGTGGATTGTATACAAGGGCCACTATTGAGCCACTTGTAGGGCAATATCGAAAGTTGTGGGGTTTGCTTAAGCACAGGTTTAGGTCTCTGTAACTTAAGACTTTCAAATCTTATGAGCCGTGAGGGTCCCATAAGAGAGTTCTTCTTACGAGTCGTGAGGATCTCGCAAGTGTATTTTCTCCTTAGGAATCGTGGGGATCCCTAAGTGTGTTGCTCCCTTGTGAGTCGTAAGGATCTCACGCGGGTGGTTTCTCCTCACAAGGTCGAGAGGACCCTGTAAGTGTCTTTTAACGAGGTTGCGCTTTTTCGGGTTTTCACAAACACTCGCCGACAGTCCTGCTGTTTTTGCTCACGGAGCCCTTTCGGGTTTTCATCCGTGCCATTTTTGCTTATGAACATACCATTTTTTTATCTTTTATTTTTATTTTTTATTTACCTTTTTTTTAAACGAGGTCGCGCCCTTTCGGGTTTTCACGAACACTCGCCGGTAGCCCTGCTGTTTTTACTCACGGAGCCCTTTCGGATTTTCATCCATGCCCTTTTGCTTATGGACATACCGTTTTTATTTATGATATTTTTCTTCTTCTTTTTTTTTATCTCGTCAGCCTACGGATGCTGCGGTATTAGTTTAAAGACGTTTTGGTCGTTTGCAAGTTTAGGACATTGTGGTCCGTCATTAGTTTAAGGACGTTTCGGTCCGTCATTGCCGTATTTGAGGCGAAGCTCTAGTTTACTGACTTTTCGGTCCCTGGGGCCTTCCCTATTAATGAGCATGATGCCCCCGGCGTCTCCGTTTTTCCCGATGCGTGCGGTTGTGGCGGGCTTACCTTCCAGTTTTCGGAGACGACGAACTTGCCTTGTTGGTATTGATCTTCAACCCAGTTTTTGAAGACGTAGCAATTCTCGATCAGGTGACCCAGTACTCGGTGATAGGGACAGTAGTTGGGCTCATTGACGTCATTTGGTTGCGACGGACGTTTTCGCTCCGGCAGATTTATGAGTCGGTTGCGCAACGCCAACTCGAACAGTCCCCTTGTTTTATCTTGCGGAAACGAGTAAGGACGTTTCAACTTTTCTTGGAGGGGTTGCTGCTTGTTGTTTCGGTAAACAACCGGTCTAGGGCCACTCGATTGCTGTTGAGCATGGGCTACGAGGGCTGTTTTTCCCTTCCCTTTATCCTTTTTGTTCGATCCCTTATTTGCGGGGCCGAGATTTTTTTCGAGCACCGTGCGATTACACGGCTGAACGTTATCGCAACTTCTCAATTCTTTCATCTTTGAAATGGATTCCTTGAGGAGAGGGTTGAGGGCAGCTTCCTCGTCAGAGTCGCTTCCAAAGGTGATAATTTGCGATCCCTTGGAGTCGGCTATATGACAATCGTCGGCGGCTCTTTTGCGCTCATCTATCACATTTTTCTGATGTCTACGAGCTTCACATTTTGTCTTGTCGAAGTGTTGCATTTTAGCGACATACCCTTGCCACCAACAGTTAAAGGATTCGCAGTCTTCGGTAGGATGAATAATCTTCTGATGATATAAGCAGAAGTTAGGGTGCATCTCTACTTCAGCGAGAGTATTATTTTCAAAGGGCGGTAGCTTCATTCCTACTGATAGAGCTTTGGCGAACCTTTTCCTCGTCTTGAATTTATTTTTATCCGTAGTGGATGGCTTTTGATTTGACGGGAATGCCTTGGCTCTTTCCAGTATGGCCATCTCACGCTCTTGATCGGCTTTAACTTTCAAACGAATCTCATTCAGGAAGGCATCGATCAAATCGTCTGACGGCCGCGGAATTTCTGGTTTAGGGTCCGCCCTCGGTTTCTCGGCGCAAGGAGCCTCTTTATTATCTGCCAATGAGTGCAAGATCACATGACATGTTGCCCCCGACGCGTCCGTCTTCTTTGGAGTATGCGGCTGTGGTGGGTTTACCTTCCACTTTTCAGACAGCGCAAACTTGCCTTGTAGGTACTGATCCTCGATCCATCCCTTAAAGACGAAACAATCCTCGATCGGGTGACTTACTGTTTGGTGGTAAGGGCAGTAATCGGGATTATTGAGATCGCCTGAGTGTAACGGACGTTTTGGATTCGGCAGATTGATGAGTCTGTTGCGTACTGCCAGTTCCAACAGTCTACTCGTTTTATTCTGAAGAAACGAGTAAGGACGTCTTAGTCTCTCCTCAAGGGACGAGCGTGGATGCGCGTTACTTTGGCGAACGACCGGCTTTGAGTTGCTCGGCTGTTGTTGGGCATTGGCAACGACAGTCGCTTTCCCTTTTCCTCTCTCATTTCGAGAGTCTGGTTTTGGAGGAGACGGTCCGTAGCCCATCTGGTCCATTTGGGCTAATTTGTCAATCAAGGCCTAGAAGGTGGTCGGCCTGAAGAACATCATGAATTGCGAGATGGTCGCTTGTGGATCGAGAGTGCCCACGAACATGCCTACCGCAGGTGCCTCTTCTATGCGTTGTTCGCATTTCGACCATAGGTTCCGCCATCGTGTTGCGTATTGGATCCACTTTTCGCCTGGCCTTATCCTGGAATTTATCAGTGCTGTTATCGGGGTGCGTTCACTAGCACTTGCGAATCTTTGTGTAAACAGCAACTCTATCTCCGCAAATGTTTTGACAGAGTCGTTAGGTAGCTCCGAATACCATTCAAAGGCTGTTTCTGCTAAGCTGCCGACGAATTGGCAAAGCAACAGTTTTTCATCGCCTCCAGTGTTGCCGCATAAGGCCCTGAATTGAGCGACATGTTGATGCGGATTCCCTGTCCCTTTATATACGTGGAACTTAGGGATCGTATATCCCGGCGGGTAACTGATTTGGTCATACCAGCCAGCATATGGTCGTCCAGTTCTAACAGTTTGCCCAGCCGCTTCACTCGCCCGATGAGCTCGTATTTTCCGAGCTATATAGTCATCTAGTGCGGCATTGGAAATGGCTTCTTCCTTGGCTGCTGAAAGAGCCGGAGGAGGATCAGATGTTTCCCCTCCGTCATTTCCGACAATGACTGGAGGGTCTTCAGCTGGAGGGTCCGGCTGTAACATCATCCCTACCATGTCTTGGAAGAGGAGTGCCATTTGTTTTATGTTAGCCGCTTGTTCTGCGGCTTCTGTGTCCTTCTTTTTGAGGATTCTACGTAAGAAGTCAGCATCAGTCTCTTGTTCGTGACGCTGCTCTGGTGATACTTCCGAACTTTCTTTTGGTTCGGTAAGTGCAGCCATCACAGTCATCATTTCCTGAGGCTTCTGTTGCTGCTCCTGGGCTTTCGTCACAGATCGGGTGAGCGGTCGGTGACCCGTCGAAGCACGGCTTTCCTCCTTTCCGGAAGCCATATAAACGGTGTGCACCACCATGCCCCCAGACTTGGGGCGTTTGTGTTCGGTGTCTTTGCGATTTGCCAAAGTTACAGGGGCTTTTTGCGGCCTCCTTTTTTGAGTGATTGGAGTTAAGGGAACCGTTGTAATGGGCACCCAAGTAGCTTTTGTTTTTTGTGGCTTGACGGAGTAATCCTTCTCCTGCCGCACCTTCATTGTTTTCCTTCGGCGGAGATAGTTTTCATCAATCACCGACTCTTGGACCTGTCGCCAGACTTTGTAAATTTTAGAGGACAACCGTTGAGGAGGTTGTCCTAGCTTCTTCTCTGGAGCATTCTCCACAGGTGAAGGAGTTCTCCTCAGCACCGCAGTAGGAGAGTTTCTGCGCACCGCATTTAGCAATTCAAAGCTATTCCCGGTTGGAACAGCAACATCGATCTCCACCATCGGAGCTGGTGGCGTAAATCCAGAGGGGGAGTTGCCCCCAGCCTTTCTTACTCGACGCCAGTGGCGACGTCGGGCGTGTCTTGCGGATGGAGTCACCTCCGTTGTTGGATAAGCTTCTTCATACCCCCTACCCTGGGTAGGGGAAGCAACTTTGAGGACCTCGCCTGGAGCAGCAACCGGAATAGCCAGCCATATAAAAACTGACTTCTCGGAAGGAGAAACCCTTCCAATGATTTCGTCCGCTTGAGCCAGGATAGCTATCCGCTTTGGGATGGAAGCTTCGGGTATCGCAGGTTTGCAGACGTTCTGGCCCAGTCCGTTGAAAACTGAGGTATTGAAACTGGGAGACCCGTTGAGAGGGGTCGCGGTAGTGGTAAGACGATTAAAGACCAACTTCTCTGGGGTTTCTTGCAACGTCATTGTGGCATTGAAGCTCAACGGTGGGAGCATGGTCCCGAAGAATAATCCAGTGGTGGCCTGAGTTATCTGATCCATTGGCATCTTGAAAAGCGAGGCTGCTTGGGGCCCATAAGTCACTCCTCCAGCGCGGACGGAGTGAGAGTTACAGTTGCAGGCAGTGAAGTTTGAAGCCATCGATCTTTAGTTCTCTGCACGGAGCAAGACACCAAATCTTAGTACCTCGAATCCACAGGCAACCACAACAAACCGCGATTTGTTCGCGAACATGACACACAAAGTGTGCGTTGGAGATAGTGACCTCAGAGTCAATTATTGGATCACAGGCACGTGATTGCAATGATTGAGGGAGGACCTATCCCGGTAGGACAGTCTTACTCAAGATGATAGTATGCTATCTGGTTTATCTTTATCATCGTGTACTGCTTTAGGTGACCTTACGAGTCGCTATTACATGTTGATAGAGCCCCTAGGATTCTTGCTTGACTACCAGCAGTATGAGGGCGATCATATACGTGGGAGCCGGAGTCTATAAGCATATCCTTAAAAGGTCCCTAGTCGTAGGAGTTTCGAGACAGGGCATCGATACTCCAGAATAGACTAGTGTATACAGTCGAGACCCCGACGAGGGGCGGTGGCCGGTCTCACAAGCCACTGGTGTCAGTTGGTTCACCTAAGATGTATACAGGTGCTCATTGTTTTATGAGTACACCGGACAGGACTCGCCGGGAACCTGCTAGTTGGTATTATACCTGACGTCAGATAGCAGTTCCCTGGTAACATGTGTACAGTTTAGTTCATCGACCTGAGATCGTCATTTGTCTCGTGTGAGTTCCCACTGTGCTTTGATTACTATCCTACCACGGCTCAAAAGAGTCGTGCAAACAGGTTTTAGTTGGGTACAGTCCCGAGCCACATGGAGGCAGTGAGCGGATCTGCAGGGGTTCGTCTCTCCCGGTATTGGGGGTGAGGTCGCGCTGTGTCTAGGAGAGCCAGTACATGAAAAGTCCTTGGCCAAGGCAGGAGATTTGCTGGTTGGTATTCCAGTAGTATCTCAGGGTGTTCTGGGCTACACTCCGACACGACTTGTACCGTTTTGGGGGGTCTCACTTTTACCACCCCCATAGGCCCGCCATGCGATGCACATAGATGAACGAACCGGACAGTACGGATATTGTCGCTGACAGGCTCAGTAGGGTGTCAGGATGAGTTCTCTCATCGACGTCCCTTTTGGTCAATAGCTGGTGGCCCATCACGTATGGCTAATACCTCTGACGTGCTAGTGGTTAAATCCACAGCCATAGTATTGACGAGTCTTTAGAGTCCACCACACACAGTTACTCAGGTTTCGGGCGAAATGCTGTAGAGGCCGTATGGAGATATGGCAGGGTTCGATCAGATACGTGCGGTATTGCACGGATCGTGATCGGACGGATTTTACAACCCGGCTTTGGCTTAAGCCGGATCCTAGTATTAGACAGTGTAGTTTTGTCTCTTTGCATTTGTGTTCAGTGGGAGTACAAATGCGGGCATGTATTTGCGGTAGCGGGGTTTTCCTGTAATTTATTACGGGATCAGTTTTCTGAACTTGCCAGTTTGCATTCCGTTCCGGCCGGTTTTCCTTTGTTCCTTCACGGCCGGACTTTTCGATGGAGGGGGTAATTTGCAATTGTGCAAATTACTTTTTGTGGAGGGGTTTTATTGCATTATGTGGCTTCCTCATCATGAGATTCCTTTTGAATCAATCCTAGCATTTATGAGATTAGAAATGGAAAAGATGAGGAGTTGATTTGGATTAGAAATGTGTGACCATTTTCATTTTGATTAATATACCTTTTCTTCTCTTGTATGATATTATTCCATGGATTCATTTTTCTCCACCATGCTCATTATGGGGCCGGCCACATCCTAAGAGAGAGAGAGAAGTTCATTTTTGTTCTGTGGCATATTTCTCCATCTCATTTTTCTTGATAGGAAAAATGAAAGCACCATTTTTCTTATCTTGATTCCTCCACATACCATGGAAACTACACTAAACCCCAAGAGACAATAGATACTACACTACATCTACAGCAAATCTTAGACGCGTCGGCTAGCCAACTTCGCGCCCGAGTTGCCTCGGTCCAGAGGTGGGAGCCCATAAAAGAATCCGGCTACGTGGTGCCCTTTCCGACGAAGAGGTGACGGGCGGAGATTCTGCGGGAGATCGGAGTGGAGACGAAGACCGAAGGACACGGATCGCTTGGTATACTTCTCTACCCATCTTGTAGTTTGCTAGGAGCTAGGTTAATGGCCCGATCCGGGTTAAAAGTGCGCGGTGGTGCCGGTTTGCTGGTTTGCAAAGTTTTTCGTTTCCGCGTTTCCGGCGTCGGATCGACGGCCGGGGCGCCGCTGTGCACTTACATTGGTATCAGAGCCACGCCGTTAACCTAGCCTAGCTTGCTCTAGTATGTTTAAAGACTCGATCGAACAAAATCCCAAAAACCGTATTTTCAATGGCACATGTTTCTGTCGAATTATTTTTGTCTCGAAAATTTTTTCAGGTCATTGCAGAAACATGTGCAGAGATATCTAAGCATTCTGCAAAAATTTGGTAATGTGAAGCTTTAGTACGGCCGCGGAAATGCGGCCAAACCTATGGTTTGGCCTCGGTTCCGCGGTTGAAGAAAGTCAACGCGACACCATGTTTTTCCAGTGGGCTTTTGAATAAGAAATAGGGGTTTTGGGATATTATGTTTGGGCCCAGATTTTCTGTAAGTGCTACAGTACTGCTTGGGGCCCACTTCGGTAAATTTGATTGATCGAGTATTTTAAACATGTTAGTTCACAGTATTTACATTATATCTGCGACCGTGATTGTCATTCAATCGGTAAATCCAGTCTATCTGCTAGAGCCCTTTTAGACGGATTTCCGAACGTGACATTCACGTTGATGTTCTCTGTTTTGCTATGATGTTGCGGATTGGTCGTGGGGGATAGCTTGGGTGCAATGGTAGTACAGTTTTGTTTTATATGTACATTTGATATTGCGGGGCGAGCGTCCGACATGTGGACTGCCGTCACTGCCTGTTTGTATTATTCTTTTAGGGCACGACCGGGTCGAGGTCGATGTACCCGTTGTATGTATATTTTACTTTCTGTACTAGGATTTCCCCAAGGTGGGGTGCACGGATAGCCGGGTTCTAGAGGGAAACGAGCCCGCATCTCATGGCCTTGAGACGGAGGGGGATTTACTCTAGAATTGGCGGGTTATTCGCCGCACTCGTAGGGGGTACAGGTTGACCCAGGAGGGGTGCCCAAGTTACCGGATTCCGTGAAGTGCTGGGTGGTCTATTCACGTTGCTGAAGGGGGCTGCCTCGCTTTAGGTTTTAGTGGGTAACTTGCCGCACCCGTAGGGGTCTAGGATTTCATTGCACAGGCTATCCACACGACCAGGGGAACGTCGGGTTTCAGTAGCGGCTTTATGAAACCCGGGGATCCCAGATATCTGTATTGTTCTGTGATACTGTACATTTCTGTGATGTTGCATTTTATCACGCCTTGAACGAAAATTATATATTATATATATACTAGTAGATGTTGTATATGTTTTGCATCCGCGCTAGTCCAGTCCCCGCTCTGTCGTTAGTTAAGTAACCTAACGGGTGATGACGGGACCCAGTGGCGAATGCGGATGGCATATACGTACATCATTATTTTCGTTCTTTTTGGTGTGATCAATTGATGGGACTGCGTTGATTCGGATCAATGCAAGATAAACAAACCTTTTCTGATGTTGTTGGAACACTTTTCAAAAAGCTGTTATTGCAAGGACGTTCTCTTTTGTTTTGCATAGTGGTATTCAGTTGGAATATCCTGCTCCTGAGTCGACGAGGCAAGGGCCGAGATCCCTTCACCGGGAGTGACCCCTTGGACAAAAGTTTGCGTCAGGGCAATAACTTCACTATAGCCGATTACTTTTTCTTTGCATCGTGGTATTCAGTTGGAATATCCTGCACCTCATTCTACGGGGAAAGAGCCGAGATCCCTTCACCGGGAGTGACCTCTTTAGCAAAGGTTTTCGTCACTATATTTTTAAAAGCTATCCGGTTCCTTCAACGATATCAAGTTCATTACGTTAAAGGTTTCGCCAGAAACCATTCGTAGCCCTCCGTCGTTTCAGACGGGTAGCACGTAGTATTCATGTTATGTTTGTTGGCCTTCGTCAAGGCATAGTGTATGGTAGCTTCTTGTTACCTTTCTGCTGCATAGATAGATGCGTTGGTTTGGGACAGTCGTATAGCCTTGTTGGCCTTCGTCAAGGGCTTGTACGGGTTCAAATTAACCTGGACAATGACGGGTAGAACTTGACATGTGACTTATGATTTGTTGGCCTTCGTCAAGGTCATAAGAGCATGGGGCAAAAATCCACATCGGGAGTTTCAAAAGAAACTGAAACTTGCCAGATATGCGCATACCTTCTGGAGTGTGATAGCGTGAGCGGATTCCGTCACGTTATCATGCGATGATAGTTGGATCCCGATTCCTACTGATGAGTTGGTTTACTCCTCGGGTGATCCCGGCTAATTCTTCTTTCAGGTTTGGGGAAGAATTTGACGTTACAGTGGGAGGTTTCCAGATTAGATAAAGTGATAACCATTCTGATCTAGGTTAGAGTGCACGCTGAGTGTTTCTTTTCTCTCTCTCTTTGGCAGCGACCATTGACCCGACCCTAGACTATGACTCAATGACCAAGTTGACCGAACCTTCTTAACACTGGTTTTTGGATTGTCAGAGTTGCAAACCTCATTGACACTCCTACTTTTACCCTTTTTCTCCGGGACACCCCGTATTACTACGAACGTCCACTTCCATTGGACAAAACCATCGTATGGTTATATACGAACTCGAAGGAATTCGAGGATGGTTTCTGGTTCTGGAGAAAATGAATACGACTATTCAGTTGTCCTTTCCTTTTACCTTCTCTCAGGTTGCGAGTACTCCTTGGTTTAGGAGATAGTACACCTATTACGCAAATTGGATAGTCTTCTTCCAAACCTTAGGCTGGTGCCGAACGGTGGGGAATGAAGAAAACCAATTAGCCTAAACGGTGTATAGAAGGCATTAAGTAAAGACAAAGAAAGGGATTAGTAAGAGGGCAAAGTAAATTGCGACTGCTATTCACGACCAAACCAAGTATTTCTTCGCCAATCCTAAATCACCTTTGTATTTCTCCAGGACACTCCGTATCACTACGAAGATCCATAGATTATTGGATACTCCATCGTATGGTTATATACAAACTCGAATGGAACTTGTTCCAGTTCGGGGATGGATTCTGGTTCAGGAGAAATAGGAATAAGGTTTATTCAGTTGTCTTTTATCTTCACCTTCTCTCGCATTGCGAGTGCTCCTAGGATTAGGACAGTACACCCATTATGCTTATTGGATAGTCTTCTTCCAAACCATAGGCTGGTGTCGAAAGGTAGGGAAGGAAGAAAACCATTTGGCCTAAAGGGGTGTGCAGAAGGTAATGACTAAAGACATATAAAGCGATTTGGAGAGATGGCAAAGAATTATACGGTTACAGTTGTGAATCTGGATAATGGAAGAGGCATTACTAGGAATACCAGGATACCCCAACGAAACATTTCAATATTTCAGTTTCACCTTATGCTGTTAAAAGAAAACTGATTTCCCAATTAGACACTTACTCCAGGGTATGTATTTACCAGGTTTGATTCTTGCATCTGTATGGTTTTACAGATGATGAGTGGGAGTAAGTTATTGGTAATTAGGTGATCATCCTCATTATATCGAGATTCGTTGTAATTGGTGATATTTGAGGAAGTCACCTGAGTTGTTTGCCGGACGACAAATATTTGGTTTTGAATATCCGTTGTTATGCACCAATTTCAAATTGATATATCTGTACGTCTATTTTTATAGAGTGAGATATAACTTTCTGAAATTATGTCTATGACATTTACCTATACTAGTGGATGGTTAGGTAAGTAGTATTGAACAGCGGTGTAATTCTTCTTAACCATAAGTACAGTTTTCAACCTACGACGCACAGTGAATGAGTCATTTGACTCAAGGGACTTATACAGAGTATTGTATGTTGTCCAGTGTCCATTAGGACAGAGGGGTAGGTACTCGTACTATATTCTGTTTACTTGTGACTTCTCTAGTTCTTAGACAGGTGTTTCATAGAAACGCAGGGTCCAAGTTTTGAGAAGTTATAAGTATAAGATTAAAGTAGAGAACCAGGTATTGCAAATATCGGGATTCTTCAAGGTGATCGAAGATGTAGATACTTGTGTATGGTATTCAGTTGATAGTAATGATTAAGAGAACTTGATTCTCTTTCAGGTTACTCATAATTGGAAGTACTCCTATGTTGAGTAACGCTGATCGGACTCCTTCCATTTAGTGGACATGCACTGGAGACAGCTGCATGATTTGAATCTGGTTCAATTAAATTAGTGCCTCTGTTTCTATATTTGATATAGAACAGTTCATATCTTGACATTGTTAAGATACGGGGAGTTGTCCGGCTTATGCTTAAAACCAGACTCCGGATAACTCAAGGCACGTTTCTGTAATGGATGTTTGTGGGTTGACCCGGGCTATGACGAGGGTTGATTTTATACCATCTGGAAGATCAATAGTGATATTGTTCTTAACTCGCCACAGTTTTAACAAAAATGGATTTTTTCAGAAATCAGTAGTGGGAGTATGGTAGAACTGGAAGTGATTCCAGAACCGCAAATGATTACTGAAGATTTGATAAGAACCTAAAGATTCAATCTAGTTTGACATTCCATTGGCAACTCCGCAGATATGGTGGGTAACCTCAGGCACTCGAGAGGTACTTCGGTATGCTCAAGGACGGTGGCAGGGAGGTTCTTGTTTACCCAGACTTTCCATTGCTGTTGTTCCAGACTGTGAGACCCTGCAGGAGGATGAGTATAGCGTCGTTCTAAACTGGCTTTAGAAGTTTACGTCTATATGACTCTGCCAGAGGGTTGTCGTGGTCAGTGGGAGCAGCGGAAACATGGTGGACAAGTGGCTTATGTCTATTTATAGACTAAAGCAGACATAGCGGAGATAGATCATCTATTTCTGATGTGACAGTCATAGGTTTGACTTCATCAGAATAGGGGATGGATCTGTTAAGAATGTAGTAGGGTGTGATGTCCTGGAATTTGGATGATATACACAGAGTAGGAAGTAATATTCCTATAATACGATCGGTTATACTTTGGTCGTCACACAGTGGTTTCTCCACACAGGACTTGGATAATATATCAGACATTCTGGTCACTAGATCTATGGTTTTAGATCAGATTTGGGTGGTTTCCCAATCTGGGTACTTAGACAGCATTCTATGAGTATTTAGAATGGACGACTCCTGGCATGGTAGTATACCTGCAGATGATGGAGTCACCCTCTCTAAAGGTGTCTTACAGACTAAAGGGGAGAGGGATGTGCATGATTGGCAGATCACTTGCTTATGCAATTGAGTCAATCATGAGATGTCAAGTACCACACCAGATGTTGTTTTTGCAGTAGATGCAATAAATTGATATTGATCCAATTCTGGAGAAACAGTCGGAAGCAGTTTTAGAACATAAGTTGATGTTCTAGGGATATGATAACAGCATTCTCCTTCGGGAGACAGTTATCATTCCAGGCTTCCAAGGTGACCTGGATGGCAGAGTGGCTGTCAGAGTTATAGTTTTCCCTCTGATGAGGGGCAGTATTTTGGACAGGTGGTCCAGGTGGATACTGAGGGAAGGCATGGCGCAGGATACTGATTAAGTTCAGTTGACGATACATTCTAAGAAGTTTGGATTTGGAGTTCATTTATGAGCTAGGTCCCATCAGATATCCATACACATTCTAAGACAGGTATTGCTCATTTCGGGAGATGGCTTTCTCCGCGAACTTGAGATACAGAGAGACATAGAAAGAAACATAAGAGCGGATCCACTCACTGAGGCTATTCCTCGAATGCAATAGTTTCGCAAACGAGCTTTGTGAGACTAACTAGTAGAGGAGTTGGGTGTTCGGTATCACACGGGCTGTGAGTATGCGACATCGCGATAATTAGCCTTGAGTGCATGTGGGAGATTGTTGGAGATAGTGCCCTCAGAGTCAATTATTGGATCACAGGCACGTGGTTGCAATGATTGAGGGAGGACCTATCTCGGTAGGACAGTCTTACTCAAGATGATAGTATGCTATCTGGTTTATCTTTATCATCGTGTACTGCTTTAGGTGACCTTACGAGTCGCTATTACATGTTGATAGAGCCCCTAGGATTCTTGCTTGACTACCAGCAGTATGAGGGCGATCATATACGTCGGAGCTGGAGTCTATAAGCAAATCCTTAAAAGGTCCCTAGTCGTAGGAGTTTCGAGACAGGGCATCGATACTCCAGAGTAGACTAGTGTATACAATCGAGACCCCGACGAGGGGCGGTGGCCGGTCTCACAAGCCACTGGTGTCAGTTGGTTCACCTAAGATGTATACAGGTGCTCATTGGGTTTTGAGTACACCGGACAGGACTCGCCGGGAACCTGCTAGTTGGTATTATACCTGACGTCAGATAGCAGTTCCCTGGTGACATGTGTACAGGTTAGTTCATCGACCAGAGATCATCATTTGTCTCGTGTGAGTTCCCACTGTGATTTGATTACTACCCTACAACGGCTTAAAGGAGTCGTGCAAACAAGTTTTAGTTGGGTACAGTCCCGAGCCACATGGAGGCAGTGAGCGGATCTGCAGGGGTTCGTCTCTCCCGGTATTGGGGATGAGGTCGCGCTGTGTCTAGGAGAGCCAGCACATGAAAAGTCCTTGGCCAAGGCAGGAGATTTGCTGGTAGGTATTCCAGTAGTATCTCAGGGTGTTCTGGGCTACACTATGACACGACTTGTACCGCTTTTGGGGGTCTGACTTTTACCAACCCCCTAGGCCCGCCATGCGATGCTCATAGACGAACGGACCAGACTGTACGGATATTGTCACTGACAGGCTCAGTAGGGTGTCAGGATGAGTTCGCTCATCGACGTCCCTTTTGGTCAATAGCTGGTGGCCCGTCACGTATGGCTAATACCTCTGACGTGCTAGTGGTTAAATCCACAGCCATAGTATTGACGAGTCTTTAGAGTCCACCACACACAGTTACTCAGGTTTCCGGCGAAACGCTGTAGAGGCCGTATGGAGATATGGCAGGGTTCGATCAGATACGTGCGGTATTGCACAGATCGTGATCGGACGGATTTTACTAGCCGGCTTTGGTTTAAGCCGGATCCTAGTATTAGACAGTGTAGTTTTGTCTCTTTGCATTTGTGTTCAGTGGGAGTACAAATGCAGGCTTGTATTTCGGTAGCGGGGTTTTCCTGTAATTTATTACGGGATCAGTTTTCTGAAGTTGCCAGTTTGCATTCCGTTCCGGCCGGTTTTCCTTTGTTCCTTTACGGCCGGACTTTTCGATGGAGGGGGTAATTTGCAATTGTGCAAATTACTTTTTGTGGAGGGGTTTTATTGCATTATGTGGCTTCCTCATCATGAGATTCCTTTTGAATCAATCCTAGCATTTATGAGATTAGAAATGGAAAAGATGAGGAGTTGATTTGGATTAGAAATGTGTGACCATTTTCATTTTGATTAATATACCTTTTCTTCTCTTGTATGATATTATTCCATGGATTCATTTTTCTCCTCCATGCTCATTATGGGGCCGGCCACATCCTAAGAGAGAGAGAGAGAGAAGTTCATTTGTGTGGTGTGGCATATTTCTCCATCTCATTTTTCTTGCTAGGAAAAATGAAAGCACCATTTTTCTTATCTTGATTCCTCCACATACCATGGCAACTACACTAAACCCTAAGAAACAATAGATACTACACTATATCTACAGCAAATCTTGGACGCGTCGGCTAGCCAACTTCGCGCCCGAGTTGCCTCGGTCCAGAGGTGGGAGCCCGTAAAAGAATCCGGCTACGTGGTGCCCTTTCCGACGAGGAGGTGACGGACGGAGATTCCGCGGGAGATCGGAGTGGAGACGAAGACCGAAGGACACATATCGCTTGGTATACTTCTCTACCCATCTTGTAGTTTGCTAGGAGCTAGGTTAACGGCCCGATCCGTGTTAAAAGTGCGCGGTGTTGCCAGTTTACTGGTTTGCAAAGTTTTTTCGTTTCAGCGTCGGATCGACGGCCGGAGCGCCGCCGTGCACTTACAGTGTGGAGTGGAAAGAGGAAAAGGTCCCACCGGGCGTGCCAGAATCTGTTCCCCTCCGAACGGCGGCCGACGACACGAGGACGTCCTGCCTGAGATTCGGGGCAGATGCTATTTGGTTTTATCCGTCCACTTCTCCGAAGATGCCAAGTTGATTTATGGCACCGTGTATCGGAGGTTTGGACGGATGCGGCCGATGTAGCAGACTTCGTCAGATTCCCCCTCGCTTGAGGGGTTTTTGATTGTGGGGACGCTCTTCCCTGCAGGCGCAAGACCCTGCAGTTAATTACGCTACAGCATCGCGGTAACAACTTTCTCCTTCTTCAGAATTTCACTTCATGTCGTGGGTGTTTGTTTTTTTTGTGGTTGCCCGCGGATTGTATACGGAGACTATTTATTTCGTCGCCCGTAGGATGTGGATTAGTCCAAATCCGTACTTTCTTAGATTTGGGTTTTGGGTTTTGGTTTAAGGATACGTTAGCCATATTTGAGGCTAAGATCAACTTAAACGTTTGTTAAGGATACGTTAGTCTAATTTTCAGACTAAGATCTACTTAACGGGATCGTCTAGATCCATTTCCAGTTTAGGGACATGGTGGTCAATTTAATATATGGCCGTCGGGACCCGTCACCTCTCTGACGACGTTGAAGGATTACAACGACATGTGTCAGAGGAGTTCGGAGATGTACCCTTGAACCAAAGTTGATTGGGGGTCTTGTAGTCCAATTTGGGACTAAAGTCTGTTTGAATGTTTAAGGATACGTTAGCCATATTTGAGGCTAAGATCAACTTAAACGGGATCGTTTAGATCAAACAAAAGAGCGTTTGGGGGCTCTATTGTTCCAGTTTAGGGACGTAGTGGTCTATAGGTAGTTTAGGGACATTGCGGTCCATTGGTAGTTTAAGGACATTGCGGTCCATATTCCAGTTTAAGGACATGGTGGTCCATATTCCAGTTTAGGGACGTGGTGGTCCATCGGTAGTTTAAGGACAATGTGGTCCATAGGTAGTTTAAGGACATTGCGGTCCTTGGATATATGGCCGTCGGGACCCGTCACCTCTCTGACGATGTTGAAGGATTACAACGACATGTGTCAGAGGGGTTCAGAGATGTACCCTTGGACCAAGTGTAAATTGATTTAAAATAGAAACTGTGCTCAGTCAATATAATTTGAGGACTTACGGCCACGATTGGGCTAAGTCCAGTTCAAAAAGTTCAACGTTTTATTTGCATTTGGCTTGTTAAGCCTTTACTAGGGCTCTGCCCCTGTTTAATAATGCATAGCATTTTCTCTGGCCTTTTAGGCCCAGAGCATTTTATTTTGGTCTCATAGACTTTTATTTTGGCTTTATCCCTTTTAATAGTGCATAGCACTTTTTTTGGTTTGACAGGCCTTTCTTTATTGGGCTCTGCCCTTGATGATGCATTGCATTAATTAGTCTGACAGAGTGCCACATGGCTTGTCAGGCGCTTTGCGCTGATTGAGGAGCGCAAGGCGCAAGTCCATGGGGAGGTGACACGTGTCACACTCAGGAGAGCGCAAGCGCAGTGCGCTGCGCTGTTGTGCTGCTGACACGTGGCGCACTCTGGTGGGTTGTGCCAATTCATGAGAGCAAGGCTCTATTTCAAAGCGCACAGCGCAAATGGGACACGTGGCGCTCTCTGGTGGCTTGCGCCAACGCAAGAGCGCAACAGTGCAGTTTACAAGTGCAAAGCACTATTAATTTGAGAATCTTTTAGATTCCAGAACCAATGGTTCATAACAGAAGTGCAAAGCACTATTCGTTTCCTTGATCTGATTTAGATCAAAGAAAAACAAGTTTTTTTCTTTTTATTTCAGGAACCAAAGGTTCACAAAAAAGTGCAAAGCACTATTCTTTATTTTGTTTTTCTTGTTTTAAAGAACCAGTAGTTCATAATAAGTGCAAAGCACTGTTTATTATGTGAAGATCATTGATCTTGTTTTTAGATCAATGATCTATTAGAAGAAATTTCATCTATTTTGTGAAGGTTTTTACCTTTTTCTTGAAAACTTTTTCAGAGTTCTCTCTGTTTGAAGCTCTTGATTTTTTCAAGAATGTTTATGCCTTTGAATTGAGGTCTGGGGTCCTTTTTATAGTGCCCATAAATTAATTAGAGAGATCTTTCTTTGAGTGATTTGGGGAATTTTTTTCACCGTTGGATCTTTGATTCAAAGGCTTCTGTTTTACAGAAGAAAATCTTCTTGTTTTGACAAGAACAGAAAGATTTTTTTGAAATCTTAATTCTGTTTGGCGCAAACGCCTCAGCGCCTGACACGTGTCGCGCAGCGCACAGCGCTGCGCAACTGCGCTAGCGCATCTGTGCTGACACGTGTCGCGCAGCGCAAAGCGCAGCGTAACTGTGCTATCGCATCTGTGCTGACACGAGTCGTGCAGCGCAACTACGCTAGTGTATCTGCGCTGACACGTGTCGCGCAGCGCAGCGCTTGCGAACTGAAGCGTTGCTTCCTTTAATTTTTCTTTAAATAGAGCTTTGCTCTGATTGGGTGCGCTGTTTTGGGCGCTGCGCTGATGTGTCTGTGCCTGACACGTGGCGCGTTGCGTGCAGCGCAAAGAATCTGAAGCGTTGCTTCATTTATTAAATTTTAAATTTTCAAAGTAGAGCTTTGCTCTGATTGGGGGAAGGTTGCTTCATCTTCCGCCTTGGAATTTGAACAGAGCTTTGCTCTGATTGGGGCAAACAGTAATGGTGTAAGTGTCCTAAGAGATTATATCTGTAGGGTTGCTAGGCACGCATACAAGGGTCTACGAGGCATCTACCATGCCCGATATAAAATTTAGCCGTGTCGAACAACCCAAAGCCGGATCTTTAAACTAGAGTTTAGGCGAAAACAAGCATGTTAAACACTTTAACACTAAGTGAGAGGGATTACAACCTTTGTAGATCCGGTCCTTCACTTCTTAAGCTCCGTGTTGAGGTCCCTTCGCTGCGATCATCATGTTCCGGACTCTCGAGAGGCTCCACGAAGAGAAAGATGCAGTCTTGCTTCCGATCTTCGATAACATAGATGATCTACCTTGAAGTTTCATTAACACAAGCTAACACTCACTAAATGAAGTGAACACTCTCATCTAAAGGGCAAGGGTAGATGAGGATGATGAAGTATGATTTTTGCTCTCTTTTATTTTCATTTACTCACTCATTTTTCATCACCTTGAAAAAGCTAGAAAGATTTTTCTATGGAAGAAAGAAGGAAGAAGATGAACAATCAACATCAAACCTTTTGTGATGAATAACGAAAGGATAAATATGATGATTAATGCAACCATGGTTGACTAAACCTTTGTAGAGAATTAACCAAGGCTAGGGTTTGGGTTAGGTTAAGAATGAGTCACTTGAAAATATCTTTGCAAAAACAAAAACAAAACCTTCTAGAAACTTCTAGAAAGCTTTAACCCAAAACAAACCCTAATCTTGTTTAATCTCTTCAAAACATGTTGCATTAGTTATCATATCATGTTACAATATTATATATCACATATATAATATTTATCGTAACAATATAAAATAATACAATTAACATATATCGCATATATATCAATGTATTACCCGAGTTAGAAAAAGAATCTTTTAGTGAGCTAATATTAGTTAATGTAATTTAATATATCATATATATTATTATACATTAAATTATCGAATCAACACTTGATTCGACAATCCGGCTATATCGCATATAACCGACTAATACTATGACCCGGTTATATCACATATACCCGGCCGATATCTCATATCGCGAGAATCCAATACGGTATCACATACCGTATTATCCTCGGTCCCGCACATATCACATATGTGCTCCAACTCCGTTTTGCCTGAGCCAAGAAACTTCTGTGTAGGACTCTAAAGAATCGTCAATACACCGGAAGTAGGTGATGATCATATCAAACACCCATAAGCTGCAAGCGGTCAGCTAAACGTAACAGCTACCCAGGTATTGAGCGCTCAGAAGATCAACAAGCAAGCCTGTACATTCACCTGTGAATCCAATCAGTAACACTCCCATATAGTCTGGTCTCGTCGTCTCATATGTCGCATATCTCGCCTAGGGGTGGTATACGTCAGACCCCAGTAGCTTGATAAGTCGTGTCGATATGAGATCTATAACAGTTCGAGAAACTACTGATAACACTTACCAGTAAATCCCAGCAACCCTGGCCAGGGATTTCCGGTTATAGCCAATCGAACACAGCACAACATCAACTCCCTATACCGGGAGAGACGAATCCCCTCCTATCGCTCATTGCCCCCATGTGATGTCGGGACTGTACCCAAAAGCCACCTTTTTGCATGCCCTCTTGGACGTGGTATGATGGAAATCAAAGCACAGTGGGAATCATACACGACTCTTTGACGATCTCGGGTCAACAGACTACTCTGTACCAGTGTCACCGGAGAACTGCCATCTGACGTGAGGTATAATACCATCTGGGAGTTCTCGGCGAGTCCGTCCAGTGTACCCAGTCTCTACTGAGCACCCGTACACCATCCTTGATGTCAAACACCGATGGATATGGGATCATCCATCGCCCATCATATGGGTCAAGATGCGTATACGCTAGTCTACTCTGGTGTATCGATGCCCTGTCTCGATACACCCTCGACTAGGAACTGTTATAGGATGTACTCGTCGACAACCGTGGCCCCACTAGTATGATCTCATCATAGTCCCAGTAGTCGAGTACATATCCTAAGGGCTTTATCAACATGTAACATAGAGACAATCATAACACATGTTAAGGTAAAGTACAACCAGATAGCATACTATCATGTCGAGCAAGAAAGTCCTCCCTATAAATGTCCAAGCATCCATTATAATATAAATCATATGTACAATAATGGCCTTTAGGGCATACATATAACTAACAGTCTCTCACTTGCACTAGGGCCATCTGTTGTGGTATCACATACCCAACAATTAGCTGTGGTTGAAGTATCACATACTCAACCATCCCATAAAAAGTCTCTACTGGGAAAAAGGCCTTTGTGAGTGGATCCGCGCTGTTGTCCTCTGTGTCTACTCTCCTAACCTCGATCTCCCTGGAGATCATCATCTCCATGATCAGGTGATACTGTCTAAGAATTATATCTGGATTTCTGATGGGACGGGGGTTCCTTGGCATAAGCCACAACTCCATTGTCACACAATTGTAGGAACGAAGTTCATCTCATGAACTTATATATCCAGACTGCCTCTTTGGTAGCATCCTTGGTAACGATGTATCTTGCCTTTAATCGTCTAGTAAGTCACGGTATCTAGCTTGGAACTCTTCCAACATACCATCCCTCCACTGAGGGTAAAGACAATTCTTGCGACTGACATTCAGTCGTCCTTATCACCCTGGAACCCTTCCAGTGATTCTCCCCAGGATCGATTGATACCATCTCACTACAACTAGTGAGTATCCTAACATCCAATTAGATCTATCTCATAGATCCAAAACCCAGGATTTAGGAGGTATCATTTTGATCCTATATGGAGAATCCTTGTGATAAGCGGAGATTGACCGAGCGTAGCATAGGAAACTCCTTCCCTATCAAGAGTATGTCATCCACGTACTCTACGAGGATCACCACCATACTCTCTACTACCTTTTTGTATATACAAGGTTCATCTACCATTTTGATGAAGTCAAACTCTTTGACTACCACATCAAAACAGACGTTCCAACTCCACGATGCCTGCTTTATCACATAAAATATCTTGCACACGTTTCCGCTGCTCCCACTGTCTACGAAGCCCTCTGGCTGTGTACTTATAGACGCTCTCTTCCAAATCAACATTTAGAAAAGCAGTCATAACACCCAACCGCCAGATATCGTAGTCATGGTATGTAGCCGTGGTAAGTAGGATCTGGATGGACTTAAGCATAGCTTTGAAAGTCTCAAATTTTCCATGTACACCAAGTAATCTTCTCAAGATATACTTGCTCCTGATGGGGATTTAACCCTTCAGATAAAGCAACCAAAGTCCATACTTTGTTGGTGTATAAGGATTCCATCTCAGATCGATAAGTATCCAGCCATTCTTATAGAGTCCCACTCCTAATGGCCTGCTCGAAACTTAGTTGGGTCATCATTTCATGATGCAATCCTCGCTCCCATTATCATAGAGAAACCGAAGTATCTCTCAGGTGGGTGAGGAACCCTACTAGATCGACGGAGAGGCTGAGGTTCGTTGGAAACTATTGAATCCTTTTGGTTCTACCAAATCATCTGCTGTAGTTTGTATAGCTGGAACTCCTTTCAGTTCTACCTCATGACCACTAATTTCTTCACAAGAAATTCCCTTTCACAAAGGTGGCATGCTGAGAAACAAAACATCTTTTGTTCCTCGGTTAGGTAGAAGATATTCCCTTGTGTATGCTTGGGATATCCAACAAACTTCCACAGATCTGACTTTGCCTCGAATTTGTCCGGATTTGCTTTCTAGACATAGGCCGGACAACCCCAAATCTTAACAAAATTAAGATATAGGCTCTTCCCTTTCTATATCACATATGAAGTGGTAGGCAACTGATTTGATTTGAACCCTATTCAATAGGTATGCAGCTTCTCAAGTGCATAACTCCCAAAAGGAAATAGGAAAATCGGTAGTAATCATCATAGAGCACACCATATCACATAGGGTGCTATTGCTCCACCCCGATATACCATCGTGCTATGGTGTATACGGAGGAGTAATGCTGAGAGAGAATCTCATTCTCCTTTAGAATAGTCCAGGAATTCCGTGCTCAAGTATTCTCCTCCTTGATCTCATCAAAGGACATAATACTTATACCCGTTTTTTTGGTTCTCTACTTCTTACTTATATTCTGTGAATATCTCAAAAGGTTCAGACTTGTGTTTCAACAGGAACATATGTCCGAATCTTGAGAGATCATCAGAGAATGTAATGAAGTACAAAGAACTAGTCTTGGCATGTGTAGACAGGGGACCATCATACATCATCATGTATCAATTCCAAAAGTTTACTAACTCTTTCTCTGTTTCCAATAAACAGAACTATGGTCATCTTATCTTTGTGACATGACTAGCAAGTTTTACAAGATGTAAATTCAAACTAATTTAAATATGCATCTAAATGTAACTTAGCTAGTCGGGTCGCATTGATATGACCAAGTCTACAATACCTCAAGAAGGATTCGTTCATTTCTGAACTCTTCCTCTTGTGTGTGTTCTGTATACTAAGAACTGTAGTTTGATTTAGAACGTCAATGCTTTTAGATAACGTACCTGAACTGATCAACTCTTGATATAGGAAATGTTCAAAACATTATCCAACAATACAAAATTATATCCTTTCTTTACTAATAAAGAGACTGATATGATGTTGTACATCAGGTTCGGTATCTAATAACATTCGTTCAGAATCAATGTATTCTTGTAATACAGGGTGATAGTGACCAACAGACTTGGCTGCAACACTTGCACCGTTTTCTATCTCATGAAACTTATCACCCATTCTCAGTTCTCTACCTATCTGTAGCCCATGTAACAGATTACATATGCGGGATCCTGATCCAGTATCTCATACCCAGGACGTAAAGGATACTGAGAAACAGTTCTCTGTAATGAACACACCCGAAGATGATGCATCAACATGCACTTTCTTCGTTTGGGCGGCACGCGAAATCTGGTATTCCCCAATTTCCTGCTCTGTCTTATAACAATTATAAGTTGGAGCGGGACCAACGTTCCCCAGCTCAGTATAACAAGCGGGTTCGGTCAAATACATCCGTATTATTATCTTGATTTAGGCATGATATGGTCGCTACCTGGAGAGAGAGAGAAGAAAACACTCAGCGTATGCTCTTGCAAGATTAGATTGGTTATCTAATATATCTAATCAGGATGTCTCCCACTGTTTTAGTCAAATCTTCCTTCAAACCCTAAAAGGAAAGACTAGCCGGGATTAATTACACGCTACAAGTTCGCCAATTATTCAGCCAGGCCAGTGCCGGTACTTTGAGGGAGGTTCCCCGTGCTTTCGCACGGACCTAATTAAAGTAAACCTCGTTTTTCCAGGGGCGTAACCCCGTTGACACCTTTCTAGACACCTACTTGATCGGCTAATTGTAATGTGTAAAACTCTCCCAGGAGTAACTCTTACTCCCAGCGGGTATCGGGATCCAACTATCTCATAGAAGGTATGCAATCTCATTGCAAATTTCAACACTTGAAATTCCCAATAATATTTTGCCCCAAGTGATCTATGACCTTGACTGGGTCAACAAACCATAGACCGCAAGTAAAGTTCAACCCGTCATTTCCCGATTGAATTAAACCCACCCGTACGACCCTTGACTGAGTCAACAAGGCCGCACGACTACCCTAATCCAATCGCATCATATGCTTTGCAGATAAGCACTAATCAGCTACTGCACACTACGCCTTGACTGAGTCAACAAACGCAGCACGAATACTAACTATTACTTATCTGAAATGACAGAGGGCTACGACAGGTTTTTAAGAAAACCTTTTGCGTAATGAACTTTATATCGTTGTAGAATCGAGTGATTTTAAATGGAGTGTTTTTGAGGCTTTTCTAGTTTTGCTAAAGGGGTCACTCCCGGTGAAGGGATCGTCGGCCCTTTCCTCATCGAATAAGATGCAGGATATTTCACAAATATCGTTGTGCAAAGAAAGAACTATAGAAGCAATCAAAAGATAAACCGAGTTTGTAGCATCTTCTAGTTTCACTAAAGAGGTCACTCCCCGTGAAGGGATCTCGGCTCTTTCCTTATCGAATAAGGTGCTGGATGTTCTACAAGAAACACCGCTATGCAAAGCAAGAACTAGAGCTACCAGTTTTTAAACAAGTTTCTACAACATCTTAGGTTTCTTTTAGTTTCATTAATCTCATTAATGAAGTCCCATTTTATTATGCTTCACAAGCATCTCTTTTGAAACGAAATCTGCAATATAACATATATCTCATATATATAATATAAACATTCGTCTCAGGCAGTAATATGATCTCATCACAGAACATTGCAGCAGAAGAACATATATGAAATATTGGATATACTAGGACGTCCGTGTTTTCAATACGAGCCTGTACAAAACACGGATTCCACGGTCGTGATGAATAGCCAAACCTACATCCCCAGACCCCTACGAGAGCGGCAAGCAACTCTGCCAATTCTAGGGTTAGGAGACCCGGTCTCGACTCCTCGAGATGGTCTCCCACTGGACCCCAGAACCCGGTTACTTGTGCTCCCCGCCTTGGGTCTACCTAATGCGGAAAAGTAAATAATATACAATGGTGACATCATCCTCAGCCCGGAAGTGCTCCAATAAAAGAATATTACATACAAATGAATTTTACATGAATGAAAAAGAAAAAAACTCTCATCTCACATAAAACTCCCGGCTATTCAAAACGCGACGATCCAATATAACATATCACAGCAACACATAATATCTCATATCATCAACGTACGCAAGTATGCGTATCCTGATTGTCGTTGATGTATAGCAACGAAGCCGGCGATACCCCACATACTACGCTTACGGTCACAGAAAAGAAAGTGTAAAACTACAACAGTTGGAATCCGCAACCTCCTTAGACATCGCATGCCTAACCAAATGAATTCCTTAGACATCGCATGCCTAACAATTATAAGCCCCGCATTTTAGTCTCATTATCGAAAACACTTTTCAATATCTAGTCGGGCAATTCAACAAGATTCCCGACATCCTGATCGAATGCTCGTCACAAACTTTAGTAGGCGGCCACACCCCCAGATGCCGTCGACGAAGTGCACTAAGGCGGAACACCGCTGCCGCGAGCACCTGAACGGATGCTTTTGGTGACGGGGTTCTCCTACAGTCACTTGGTCGGGGCTACGGGGCGTGGCTATCTGTTAAGTTTACCCGGCGAGTATCCGCGTACGCTACGTGATTGCAACGGATTTTTGATCACATCAAAATTGTGTGGCAACCGATCATCTGAGACTGAACTGCTAGATTTATAACATTCAAATTAGTTATCTCATAACTTGATGTGGATTCCAAATATTTTATCACATTCCAGATAAATAGACAATGTTAAACTTTCCGATCGAATAATCAAAAACCCAAGATTTCCCAAATAGCTCAACACTTGAGCGGAGTTCAAAAAAATATCCATCACATGCCACAGTACCGATGGTCCAGCAGTAGAAGGGTCAAGCCAACGCCTCACATGTGGCACGCCGTACTGCCCCAAACCCTAAGGTTCAGAGGCAGTTCAAGACAGTCACATAATCGAGTTAAGATTTGTTGTCTTCTAGAGGGTCCACCGCGTTACTTGCATGACTTAGAACGTTCTTAAACTCGAGAAAAAATCTAACTTTTGAAAAAATTTCCGACAGGGGAAAAAGTGAGTTATTGATATCCGTTCGAAGTTTTTAACAGTTTCTAAAATTATCCGGACAAACTAAACGAAGTTATATTATCCGATCGAATCAACGAGTCCCCAATACAACCCTAGAAAACTCAACACTTGAGTGGAATTAAAAAATTCCCAGAAAAAAATAACAAGAAAGGACCTAAGAATAAATATATGAAATACGAGGGACCAAATCATAATTTTGGCCGCGGAACCGCCGCCAAACCCTTAGTTTGGCCGAGGTTCCGCGGTCATTTGAGCGCATTTATGGTCCGTACTTCACAGTAATTCTTAGTTTTTCCTGATTAATTTTCTGAGTTTTTTTAATCAATAAAAAATCACATTTTTGAAAAATATCCAGAGAAAGGTTTATATCGGGGTTTCCGGGTTCGATCGGACTTTAAACATCGCCTAGACATCGCCTAAAACTCTAGCTTGGCTCTGATACCACTGTAGGGTTGCTAGGCACGCATACAAGGGTCTACGAGGCATCTACCATGCTCGATTTAAAATTTAGCCGTGCCGAACAACCCAAAGCCGGATCTTTAAACTAGAGTTTAGGCGAAAACAAGCATGTTAAACACTTTAACACTAAGTGAGAGTGATTACAACCTTTGTAGATCCGGTCCTTCACTTCTTAAGCTCCGTGTTGAGGTCCCTTCGCTGCGATCATAATGTTCCGGACTCTCGAGAGGCTCCACGAAAAGAAAGATGCAGTCTTGCTTCCGATCTTCGATAACATAGATGATCTACCTTGAAGTTTCATTAACACAAGCTAACACTCACTAAATGAAGTGAACACTCTCATCTAAAAGGCAAGGATAGATGAGGATGATGAAGTAGGATTTTTGCTCTCTTTTATTTTCCTTTACTCGCTCATTTTTCATCACCTTGAAAAAGCTAGAAAGCTTTTTCTATGAAAGAAAGAAGGAAGAAGATGAACAATCAACATCAAACCTTTTGTGATGAATAATGAAAGGATAAATATGATGATTAATGCAACCATGGTTGACTAAACCTTTGTAGAGAATTAACCAAGGCTGGGGTTTGGGTTAGGTTAAGAATGAGTCACTTGAAAATATCTTTGCAAAAACAAAAACAAAACCTTCTAGAAACTTCTAGAAAGATTTAACCTAAAACAAACCCTAATCTTGTTTAATCTCTACAAAACATGTTGCATTAGTTATCATGTCATGTTACAATATTATATATCACATATATAATATTTATCGTAACAAAATAAAATAATACAATTAACATATATCGCATATATATCAATGTATTACCCGAGTGAGAAAAAGAATCTTTTAGTGAGCTAATATTAGTTAATGTAATTTAATATATCATATATATTATTATACATTAAATTATCGAATTAACACATGATCCGACAATCCGGCTATATTGCATATAACCGACTAATACTATGACCCGGCAATATCACATATACCCGGCCGATATCTCATATCGCGAGAATCCAATACGGTATCACATACCGCATTATCCTCGGTCCCGCACATATCACATATGTGCTCCTACTCCGTTTTGCCTGAGCCAAGAAACCTCTGTGTAGGACTCTAAAGAATCGTCAATACGCCGGCAGTAGGTGATGATCATATCAAACACCCACAAGCTGCAAGCGGTCAGCTAAACGTAACAGCTACCCAGGTATTAAGCGCTCAGAAGATCAACAAGCAAGCCTGTACATTCACCTGTGAATCCAATAAGTAACACTCCCGTACAGTCCGGTCTCGTTTTCTGAATATGTCGCATATCTCGCCTAGGGGTGGTATACCTCAGACCCTAGTAGCTTGATAAGTTATGTCGATATGAGGTCTATAACAGTTCGAGAAACTACTGATAACACTTACCAGTAAATCTCAGCAACCCTGGCCAGGGATTTCCGGTTATAGCCAATCGAACACAGCACAACATCAACTCCCTATACCGGGAGAGACGAATCCCCTCCTATCGCTCATTGCCTCCATGTGATTCGGGACTGTACCCAAAAGCCACCTTTTTGCACGCCCACTTGGACGTGGTATGATGGAAATCAAAGCACAGTGGGAATCATATAAGACTCTATGACGATCTCGGGTCAACAGACTACTCTGTACCAGTATCACCGGAGAACTGCCATCTGACGTGAGGTATAATACCATCTGGGAGTTCTCGGCGAGTCCGTCTAGTGTACCCAGTCTCTACTGAGCACCCGTACACCATCCTTGATGTCAAACACCGATGGATATGGGATCATCCATCGCCCATCATATGGGTCAAGATGCGTATACGCTAGTCTACTCGTGTGTATCGATGCCCTGTCTCGATACACCCTCGACTAGGAACTGTTATAGGATGTACTCGTCGACTACCGTGGCCCCACTAGTATGATCTCATCATAGTCCCAGTAGTCGAGTATATATCCTAAGGGCTTTATCAACATGTAACATAGAGACAATGAGAGTATATGTTAAGATAAAGTTCAACTAGATAGCATACTATCATGTCGAGCAGGAAAGTCCTCCCTATATATATCCAAGCATCCATTACAATATAAATCATATGTACAGTAATGGCCTCTAGGGCATACATATAACTAACAATATCACACATAGGTATATAAATAACCATGCGATGCCAGCAGATGAATAACTAGAAAGATATGCATATGAATGAGATGGTTAACTGCCTAACTATGCATATAGTTTGCAAGTAATAAAGTGATCCTAACTATGGGACGCCTCGCGCCATCCAGACGATTTCTCCATAGATGTATACATTTACTCACCCGGACGCCCCGCTAATCTGATCCAACCACAACCTTTCCTTTGCGCGCCGCGTCCGATGTTTCCGCAACCGATACAAAAATTGTATAACACAAAACATAAGATTACACCTCATGAAACGACGCAAGTCACAATATGAAAAGATCGACGCTCAAAAGTTATGCACAACGTGCCCTAGGTGCGCGGAACACACACGTAAATCACTAAACCTTAACTAGAATCTTCGTTTCGGAGTAACCGTCAAAATTAAAACCCGATTAAACCAAACTCCGCATTCGCACACCCTAAAAGTCATAGGAGATGCTATTAATACCGTCAAGATATCGCAATTAAATCACGTTCTAATTTTATTAAAAACCTAGTAAGCATTAACATTGAAAATTTTGTGCAAATATCGCGGATTTGCGATAATGTGATCACAACATCGCACAATCAACCAACCACACAACTAGCTAGACACTACACAAATTTTAACCCATTTACAATGCTTCAAACCCTAATTTAAATCAAACCCTTTTCAAGAATTTCCTAAACAAGAAATTATAATCAAATTTCACACTTTAAAATTCTATTTTAGCATATTCAAACTACAAATTAAACATTAGATTAGAATTATATCTCTCATGTTGAACCCTAGCTTGCACTTGACCTCTAAAGATGCCTCCTTTCTCCTTGTCTTAAACTAATTTGGGTTTGGGAAGAGGTATTTGTTTTGAATTTTGTGAAGAATTTGTGGATTTTTGTGGATTTTTGAATTAATTTTGAACCAAAAAAATGATGGGGAAAATGGGGAGCTGCTGGTGCTGATCTCGGCCAGAGGTAGAGAGGGGGGAGATGTGAGAGAAGTGTGTGGAATTTTCCATGAAAAGTATCTCTCAAGGTCAATTAATGCCTTTAACATCATTCTTTACAAAAAAACCCATTTTTATTCATTTTTAAACCATGAAACAACTAATCTTGGAAAGTCTTGATAAATTTTTTTTTCCCTACTATATTTTAGTTTATAATGGTTCTTAAGTATGTAATTTACCCATTTAAATTTGTATTTATCACTATTTTAATGTATATTTAAAAGCTTAAAATAATATTAAAAATAATTAATTAAGGAAATTTTTTTAAAAGACTAGAAATTTTTAAGTGACAATTAATTAACCAATTCCTAGCAATTTCTTATCTAAATTTTGTATAATTAGGACTATATTGAAAAATAATTATTTTGACCTTTTACGGAAAATACTATTTATTTTACGGATTATCGAAAAACTACCTAAACGATTTTCGAAACGTTACATCACCGGTCGGTAGTCCTCCTCTACTGGGCTCAATGCCTTTCTATACAATCTACTTATCCCGGGGTACCGCACCGGGTCCACTATGCACCTGCAGACGGTCTCTCCCCCTATCTCGAATCGGGTGTATGATACCACTTGAAAACCGAGAAAACACATGGTGGACATCTCAAATATCATATCACGAGAAAACCACAATTTTCTATTTTTAAAATGATAATAATTTTATAAAATCCTTGCGATTTCTCCAAATCCAGAAATCTCATGGAAATCCGAAATCCCAATCTCAAGAGTAAATAACAGTGCATTACCGGCTTAAAGCCCCATAATATTACATAACAAATGAATTTACACATGCATGAAATATCACCGTAAATAAATGCAATGTCTAAACTAGCATATAAAAGCAAGCACACTAGCACTATGTCGAAACTATCAGCTAGCAATTTATAACAATGAAGTAGTATTTTAAAATGTGTACGTGACATGAAAATTACCGATGATGATGTGTGTGAGCCGTCGAGCAGGTGTACATGGAGCATACGCATCATCGGTAATGGTGCTGGTGTCCTAACAGCATGGGTTCATAGTAACTAAAGAAAACACATTTATAAGCATGTGATGCGATGAGAATATGAATATAACGGAAAATGAATAGTAAACGTAACATTGGAGAATATACATTTCTAAGTACGAGTTATACAATTTTGGCATTTGAAATAGCAAGAATCGTGGTTTTTAGAAAATATGGCCTGTCTTTTAAATACCCACGATTCGTCAGTTTTGAAAATAAGTATGACTCGAGCCCAGTCTAATATCTACCTGATAAACTACAGAACTAAGCTAAGAGACTAATCAAAGGGTAAGGAAATCCACCTAAGTCTGAGTCAATATATACATATCTAGCAGTCGGTGATCCCGCCTCAATAGCGTCATGTACGATACAAAATATAATACGACATCCTCGAATCTTGAGTGCGGATCTATCATAATTTTTATATCTCGTATGGTAAATCCCACGTACGGCATCCCAAAATCGGGGTACGGGTCGAATATCACATATAACACATTATTCATATGGTATCATCATCATAATATAATGAACTAGGGTACTGATCTAAGTCTTGTACATACCGATACCATCAACATATATCCGCGCGTGTATGAAAACACATCGCCCAACAATCCGCTAATATAATATGACGTATCTCACAACACGACCCAAATCATGTCACTGATCTCACGGTATCATGCCTAATCACATCAACTCATCTCCAAGTATCATATACTATCCTCATCACCCGTGTTTACGTACATATATATATATATATATATATATATATTAACACATCCACACACACACACACATATATACATATAACCATATACACCAAAAACATATCACGTGTGTGCATGTGTGTGCGTATACCTTTACACTAGGGTTTCGCAACTAAAGAATTAAACTAAAAATACTAACTTCTAATTACGCTAAAACTAGCTCATGAACTCCTAAAGCCCTTTCTTGCTAATCAATCACGTCTCGCAATATATATATATATATATATATATATATAACACTTTTACAAGCTATACTACGAAATTGCAAGGGTGCTATACGCCATCCACCTGACTTCCCCTGTAGATATATATCTACTCACCTTGACCCTTGCTTCCCGAAGTCGATGTTGCCATCCTCTTCTTCATCATCCGAAGTCCACGTAAAGGTACCTACATATCACATATATCGTTTCGCATCAAAACGTCCAATTCAAAACCAAAACGACACACGAAACACACTTAGGTTAGAACATATGGTCTACGCATGCAAGAATAATCAAACAACCCTCGAGATTGGCGTGTAAACGTCACACCACCGAGTCAAAACCCATACACAAAAACTCAAGCTAAAACACAGTCGCAAAACGAAGCAGTAATTCAAGAAAACACCTCCAGATTTTAGCATAGGTTGAATTAGCTAATTTTGCATATATGGTAAGTCTAATTTACTGAAAATGGAGCTATGGACCAAGTACGAACCTATTCTGAAGTACCCAGGCCGCAAATTGCGGCCAGAAAGAGATAATTTTCGGCCACAGTAAGGATTTGGGGCCTCGGGTCTTAGGGATAGCTTCTAGGATGTCTGCACATCTCTCAGTATTCGCTAAATATTTTTCAGGTACTCCGGATTATAGAAGATCTCCAATAACACCTCACAATTACCGCAACTTCCGATATCGGCCAAGTTCAAGTTCACAACTTGGGGTTGTGTGGCCTCTACTAATCTCAATTTACACTTCACAACTCATAAAATCCCCTAATCTCTTCTTGGAATTTTCAAACCTCACTAAACCTTGCGTAATCACGTCTAAACTAGAATAGATGCTAAAGCAAATGAATTACTATACTAAGGGTGAAGGAAATACCTTATTTGGCAACTCAAGAATTTTCTTGAGTTGCCCCAAGTGCTCAAAATCCAATTTTTCTTGATCTCCCATGCTTGTAGTGACCTTGTGTATGTTTTTTCGTGAAGGGGATGAATGGTTTTAATGTAGCTTTGATGGTGTTGTGAGGGCGTTGAGGTGGTGTAGGGAAGAGGGCTGCCATGGAGGAAAGAGATGAAAGATAATGATGAAGGAGAGAATGAATGAACAAGGAGGCATGGTCAATTGGCCCCTCACCCCCCCTCTCTCTCTTGCCCATACCTTATTCTTTATTCATTTCCTTTTCTTTATCTTTTCTTTTCTTTATCTATTAAAGAAAAACAAAACCCCAAATATATAAAAGGAAAACAAGATGCCATGCACACTTAAGGGTTTAAGTCAAGTTTTCAAAATGTAACAAGTGTTAGCAATATGACATGGCGCATGTTACATGCACAAAACAAAATCAATGCATAATTAAGTGCCAATCGAGTTTAGTAATACTAACTTATATACAAATCATTGTATACTACATTGCAAAATTCCCAATTTTCATAAATTCTTTTAAAATCAGTAATTGATATAAATTTCCAAACATTTCCCAATTTATCGGTATTTAATTATACCATAATCTTTAAACCAATATCCACACATTAAAATATTCATAATATTTATTATTTAATTATCTAAATTACCAAAAATAATATTTTATTTTTCTGAAATGTTACAATCTTCCCCCCTTAAATAAATTCGGTCCCCGAATTTAAATTTAAACCACTCAAATACTAAAACATTTCAGTAAAATGATCAAGTCGTCAGGGCTCCGAAATCATACATACATAAAACATATCGTAGCGCAATACATGCGCATGAAAAATGAGTATATAACTCAAATCAAAACTCCATCAAGCATCCCGCAATCATCGAAGTTATGGTGAAGACACCAATGTCAAAGTCCAATATGAAAACCAACATGATATATATCAAAACTATAACATGTACATAGTACGTATCGTTATAAACTCGTCAAAACATCTGAAAGAAATGCATGCCAAACATTTTTCAGTCGCTGTGCGATGCGCGTATCACGACACCGTAGCGGACGTTTATTATAAGAACATAACTATATATATATATATATATATATATCCTTTGTTTAACATACACGTCCTGCCGTTTTGAAATAATTTAGAAGGGTTTCCTTTGTAAAATGTTTCGTGTCATCTCAGACACATAGGAAGAATATCGAGACTGTAGCTCCTTTTTGGAAATCCCTTCGATAACTATCGATACATCCAAAAACATATTCAGGTACCATCCTCTGACTAGTCCTGCTCAGTTACTATACCAAATAGTAAATATCATAAAAATGTACTACTCCAAGGAAACCAACCTCAAAGGTCTATAAGAATGCCATGTGCGTCTGGTGCGCACAGAAATCGAAATCAATGAATGTGCCATACATGTGCACAGAACCAAAATCTAAGTGCAAAAGTGTGTACGAAAACACCTGTCAAGGGCAACGAGTGTGCCTAACAACAATATCGGGTGCATCTAATATGCATGAAGAATCCCGATTTAGCGCATCTGGTGTGCACAAAAATCTCACCAAGCACGCCAAGTATGCGCAAGAATCCAAATCAAGTGCACAAGGTGCACGAAAACAAATATCGAGTATCACAATCGAAATCGACGATATACAACACATCTCAATCAAAATCAGGTATACCGTGGTATATAATCTCACAACCACGTGCATCAGTGTGCACAAAATCGAATCATAGTACTAAAAGTGCATGAAAACTATGCCGAAAGCACAAGTCAAATCACATGCATACCATAGGCATGAAATCAAAATCAACATCTCGAATGAAATCAAATCGAAGTCGAGTGCAACTGTGGTGCACAAAATCTCAATCATGTACATAAATCGCCCAAAATACCGAAATCAAAAATGACGGATACGTGATATTCGAATCACCAAATCACAAATCGTAAATAGTGCCGTCAATATGTCCCTCCTTCAAGTCGAGAAGGTGTCGATGCATCCAAAACTAGCAGAGCAAGATATCTCCTTGCCTCTTGTTCATGGTCTGGCGCCTCATGCCCTTAGTCTCCCGTCTCTCTCTGTGAATTGCTGGTTAAATAGCTCCTCGGCTTAACGGCCCAATATGGAATGATGACGGAAACAGTTCCGCTCTGGCATATCCTCTAAAGATCTCTGGCCAACTATCATGGTCACTCATAACATGTCTCATCGATGCTGCCAAACTCTGGCCTATTGGGTGTGCATAATACGACCGATCCTGGTCCAAGTCTTCTCGTTTAGTATTTCCAGAAAGATCTTGTCAGGGTCTCTCCCAAATCTCGTTTCTGCTGAACTGCCCGGAAGTTATCACCCTTTACTAAATCCATTTCTTGTTCCGGAATGGCTGCATACTCATCACGATTCCTTGTGGAAGATATATCCACATTCAACGCCTCTACATGCGTATCACATCTCTGATTTCAACGGAGTGGAACGCCATCTCGTCAAAATCTCGTACGAACCTCTTAGTCCACTTTTCTCTAATGTCGACTGATTCAGACTCGTCTCTTCGTAGCTGTATGGACCGTGCTATAACTGCTATACTCATATCTAGAGTCTCTCAAGTAATGTATCTCATCACAAGATGTCCGGACGACGTCAAACTTTTCGATCAATTCATCAAAGTCCCATAATTTCCCGAGAGCTCAACACTTGAGCACAGTTTAATAATATCCAGTATATGCCACAGTATCTATGGACCAGCCGTAGAAGGGAAAACCAAAGTCTCATTAATGGCACCGCGGAACTGCCGTAAACCCTAAGGTTCAAAAGCGTTCCCATGGTCATTATGTCGAGTTAGGGTTTCATTCTTTTAGAGGGTCCACAAAATTACTTGCATGTTTTTCCGAATACCTTAAATTTGGAAAAATGGGTTCCTGACATTCGTTCTTTCCTATCGACTCTCAACGTACCTGCGTAAAGTCTTCTCAAGCTGGAATCAATCAATATGATGACCTCGCATCGGGGTATGCAATGAACCACATGTCCTAGTCATTCATCCTTGAGTGACTAGCGATCTTCTACCTTATCTCTAAGTATAAACTCATGCTGCAATAACTTCAAACATCTGAGGCGGTATCTTGTCAGTCACAGCAACATTTGGCTTATTCGTCCGCATTGATGGTCATCACATTCTACCCGGCCTTTAGTAGTGGCCCAATCGTCTGGTGCTGATCTGCACTCTCGCGTCCACGAGAACATAGTAAAACAACATATCGAAACACTCATGTCGTAAAAAACACAATAAAACGACACATCTATGCAATCGTGTGCCACTGGAATCACGCCCTGGTCAGTCCTCGTCCATGACGAGCTCATGCTGACCACAACTCTAGCCGCGGCTCTCTCTGCCCGTGCAATCGTGGTAAAAAACACCACCAACTGATATCGATGAGGATAGATCATATGAACGAATAAAATACGGTGCAAAGAAATATACATCCTAAGGCTTCTTAAGCGGAGTAGTGTATCGTAAGTATGCCATGGAACATAAACACAGTATGCCACTCTACTTAAGTCACCTACTCCATCAACCAAGGTCAACCTACGCGACGAATGTTCGGGTCTAATACCCCTTCGACCAAGTCTAAGTTCCGTAAGGTCAAGCCTAAGTTCCGAATATAAATATATGCCTTAGACTCCATATAGTCAAACATAGACTCGATCCAAGGTTAAACCTAGCGCTCTGATACCAACTTTGTCACGATCCGAAATGGCACGTGACTGGCACTTGAATCATATGAAGTCTATAGGACCCCATCTAATTCAAGTAAGCGAAAATCCCAGAAATCTAAACCATTTTAAAGAAGAAGTGAAGAAAACTTGTTTTAACGCAAGTGGTTTTAATAATTAAGTTGCATTAAACATTTAAAAGCAACGTCATATATTCCCGAAAATTTCAGCAGAGTCTCCTTCGTAAATACTGGCCCCAAATGGGTATAAACATGCATAATATACATAATGAAAAAAGGCATCCCCAAGCGGGAGCTAGCTCTTCGCCAATTGGCGGACACAACCACGCAAGCAATATAATATACAACGCCGAAGGGCGAGGATCAAAACTCATCATGAAAAGCAATATCCTCAAGAAAACCAGAGAAAAACCATAATAATACAGGCACGCGACTCTAAGGTCGAAAGAATAAACACTGGTCTTCTAAGTCTATCAAATATACAAGTCTGGTTGATGGAGTTACTAGATACAACTGAAATAAATAAAGTACAATGGTGTTCACGATGCAAGTGAACCCACCTACCAAAACAATCACCGGAAGGAAATCAGTGTGCCAGCAAAGCCGCCAAGGATCCTGTACGACAAAACCTGCAAGAAACTGTTGTACAACGGGGGTGAGTTGCCAACTCCTGAGTAGAAAACATCACCGAGCAGAAATCACATGTATGACTCCATCCTAGGTCATACGATAATATCCTCAATATAAAATATAACTCTGAAATATCTACACATAAGTGTAATATCAAGTGCTCGTGTCAGTGCCTCAGGTAGCAACATATCACATATATCATGAATGAATGCAATAAGAATGAAAACAGAATACATCTTGAATAAGAAAAAATTTTCTTGTCTCAGTGAGATTTCTGTATAAAATTCGATGTATCATCAATGAAATCACATAGAATCCGTGTCAAGTATCGACACAAAACATATATCCCAATATCTCGGGCTCCGGCAATCCGGACTGGCCTATATCATCAAATCTCACTATCTCGGGTTCCGCATGATCAGGATCGGCCCAAATCCGTCTTTCTCATAACTCCGAACGGTATCCTCCGGATATCCGTCGAGTTTCCATACAATCACCGGTCGGTACTGCTCCCCTACCGGGCTCAACGCCTTTCTATACGATCTTCTTGCCCCGGAGTACCGCACGGGGTCCACCATGCACCCGCAGACGATCCCCCCTTCCTCGAATCGGGTGTATGATACCATTCGAGAACTAAGAAAACTTATGGTGGACATCTCAAATATCATATCACGAGAAAACAACAATTTTCTATCTTTAAAATGATAATAAGTTTATAAAATTCTTGCGGTTTCTCCAAATCCAGAAATCTCATGGAAATCCGAAATCCCAATCTCAAGAGTAAATAACAGTGCATTACCGGCATAAAGCCCCATAATATTGCATAACAAATGAATATACACATGCATGAAATATCACCGTAAATAAATGCAATGTCTAAACTAGCATATGAAAGCAAGCGCGCTAGTACTATGTCGAAACTATCAGCTAGCAATTTATACCAATCAAATAGTGTTTTCTAATGTGTACATGACATGAAAATTACCGATGATGATGTGTGTGAGCCGGCGAGCAGGTGTTCGTGGAGCATATGCATCATCGGTAATGGTGCTGGTGTCCTGAAAGTATGGGTTCATAGTAAATAAAGAAAACACATTTATAAGCATGTGATGCGATGAGAACATGAATATAACGGAAAATGAATAGTAAACGCAACATTAGAGAATATACATTTCTAAGTACGAGTCATACAATTTTGGCATTTAAAATAGCACGAATCGTGGTTTTTAGAAAATAGGGCCTGTCTTTAAAATACCCACGATTCGTCAGTTTTGAAAATAAGTATGACTCGAGCCCTGTCTAACATCTACCTGATAAATTACAGGACTAAGCTAAGAGACTAATCAAAGGGTAAGGAAATCCACCTAAGTCTGAGTCGATATATACATATCTAGTAGTCGGTGATCCCGCCTCGATAGCATCACGTACGATACAAAATATAATACGACATCCTCGAATCATGAATGTGGATCTATCATAATTTTTATATCTCGTACGGTAAATCCCTCGTACGTCATCCCAAAATCGGGGTACGGGTCGAATATCACATATAACACATTATTCATATGGTATCATCATTATAATATCATGAACTAGGGTACTGATTAAGTCTAGTACATACCGATACCATCAACATATATCCGCGTGTGTATGAAAACACATCGCCCATCAATCCGCTAATATAATATGTCGTATCTCAGAACACGACCCAAATCACGTCACACATCGACTCATCTCCAAGTATCATAAACTATCCTCATCATCCGTGTATACATATATGCGTATATATATTAACACATCCACACACACACACACACACATATACATATAACCATATACACCAAAAACATATCACGTGTGTGCGTGTGTGTGTGTATACCATTACACTAGGGTTTCACAACTAAGGAATTAAACAAAAAACACTAACTTCTAATTACGCTAAAACTAGCTCATGAACTCCTAAAGCCTTTTCTTGCTAATCAATCGCGTCTCGTAATATACATATATATATATATATATATATACATATACATACATATACATATATATATACATATATAGTGCTATACGCCATCCACCCGACATCCCCCGTAGATATATATCTACTCATCTTGATCCTTACCGAAGTCAATGTCGCCATCCTCTTCTACATCATCCGAATTCCACGTGAGGGTACCTACATATGACATATATCGTATCGCATCAAAACGTCCAATTCAAAACCAAAATGACACACGAAACACACAAAGGTTAGAACCTATGGTCTACGCATGCAAGAATAACCAAACAACCCTCGAGATTGACGTGTAAACGTCACACCACCGAGTCAAAACCCATACACCAAAACTCAAGCTAAAACGAAGTCGCAAAACGAAGCAGCAACTCAAGAAAACACCTCCAGATTTTACCCTAGGTTGAATTAGCAAATTTTGCATATAGGGTAAGTCTAATTTACTGAAAATGGAGCTATGGACCAAGTACGAACCTATTCTGAAGTACCCAGGCCACAAATTGCGGCCAGAAAGAGAAAATTTGTGACCACAGTATGGATTTGGTGCCTCGGTTCTTGGGGATAGCTTCTAGGGTGTCTGCACATCTCTCAGTATTCGCTAAATATTTTTCAGGTGCTCCGGGTTATAGCAGATCTCCATAACACTTCACAATTACCGCAAATTCCGATATCAGCCAAGTTCAAGTTCACAATTTTGGGTTTGGTATCAGGTTTTGTCCTGAATTCTAACACTAGAGGGGTTGTATGGCCTCTACTAACCTCAATTTACACTTCACAACTCATAAAATCCCCTAATCTCTTCTTGGAATTTTCAAACCTCACTAAACCTTACTTAGTCACTTCTAAACTAGAATAGATGCTAAAGCAAATGAATTACTATACTAAGGGTGAAGGAAATACCTCATTTGGCAACTCAAGAATTTTCTTGAGTTGCCCCAAGTACTCAAAATCCAATTTTTCTTGATCTCCCATGCTTGTAGTGAGCTTGTGCATGTTTTTTTGTGAAGGGGATGAATGGTTTTAATGTAGATTTGATGGTGTTGTGAGGAGGTTGAGGTGGTGGAGGGAAGAGGGAAGCCATGGAGGAAAGAGAGGAAAGAGAATGATGAAGGAGAGAATGAATGAACAAGGAGGCATGGTCAATTGACCCCTCACCCTCTCTCTCTCTCTTGCCCATACCTTATTCTTTATTCAATTCTTTTTCTTTATCTTTTCTTTTCTTTATCTATTAAAGAAAACCAAAACCCCAAATATATAAAAGGAAATCAAGATGCCATGCACACTTAAGGGTTTAAGTCATGTTTTCAAAATGTAACAAGTGTTAGCAATATGACATGGTGCATGTCACATGCGCAAAACAAAATCAATGCGTAATTAAGTACTAATCGAGTTTAGTAATACTAACTTATATACAAATCATTATATAATACATTGCAAAATTCCCAATTTTTCATAAATTCTTTTAAAATCAATAATTGATATAAATTTCCAAACATTTCCCAATTTATCGGTATTTAATTATACCATAACCTTTAAACCAATATCCACACATTAAAATATTCATAATATTTATTATTTAATTATCTAAATTCGCAAAAATAATATTTTATTTTTCTGAAATGTTACATAGGGGCTCTGCGTGTATTGCTTAATCCATATTTAAATGAAATCGGGACGGCTTTCAATGATTGAGTCCTTTTTGCGCCAGCGGGGCCTATTCAACCGTTATTCGATTTGTCAAAGAATGGGGATCCGTCTTTAAAATACAAAGAGATCATGCATTTATATTTAATCAGGCCGGGGTACTTAGTGTTCCGCCTAAATGACACCGCTATCTTCATGCGGTATAATCCGCATCGCTTCGCCCAGCTGCTAAGTTTCAACCAGGGTGTCCCCCTTGAAGCATTTTTAGTTGAGCTTACTCTCTCGCTGGAGGCCACCCGCGACGTTATCCATCATTTCATGAAGTTAAATAATGGTTCCCTCTTCATGATCCCCGTGGCTGACTACCTTCTAAGGCCAGTGGGTCCCTTCAAGGGATGGTATCGCCACGGGTTAGTCCTATCATTGTAGAGGAGAGACGGGTGCTCTTTGAGTGTAAAGCCTCTGCTCCAGCTCAAGCCATCTGTGCCCCATTGCGGCCTCGGTCAGTTGTTCGCCCTCCTCTTAGGGACAGCAATTCAGTGCTCATTCCTAAAGCCGCTCGAGCAGAACAGTCCCCCGTACTGCTGGTTTGCCGGTTCACACTAGAGCTTTGGCAGAGAATCCTGATAAAGTACTAGCGGCAGCGTCACCAAAGACGGATACCGAATGCGAGATTGGGCAGCACGGTGCAAAAGTGCTGAAGGGGCGGAAGCGCCCTTTTACTAGTACTAGCTCGGGCCCTAAAAGGAGGAAGAAATCGGCCACCTGTTTACTCGATGTCTTGCTCGAGTCTGAGCCTCTTACTTATGATGAGCCTATATCTGCACATGAATCGGACGACGGTCTCCTCTTTCCTGGTACATCCGCCAAGGAGGTCACATAGTTGGCCGAGGCTTTGAAGCTTTCATAAGATGAAGTCGAAAATGTGCGCCCCAAGAAGGGATGCTTTCCCCCTGTTGAATTCCGTGATGTTGACCCGACCCCGACTATGTTACCAATGGTTCCTTTGACGTTGGAAGAAGAACGAGTTCTCAAACAGCCAATCTTCTGAAGACGAGGCTTTTCTGAAGGCAGGTAGGGATTTATCTTCGATCGAAGCCCGACGAGCACGACTAAACAAAAAAGAGCAGTGGCTTGAAAAGGCCATACTTCAGGCTCCCTGGCGTATCAGTATGTATCTTTTACGTCCTTCTCATCAGATAATTTATATTACTTTCATATCGCATTCATCTTTATATAATTTTCCTTTGTAGGGCCTTTTATGGCGGGCGCGGCTTTTAGTCCAGATCGAGCCATAGTGCTTCTGGTGACGGCCTTTATTCCTTCAGCGGAGATCATCGGACCGGTCATAGACTCTGTAAATATTTTCAGTGACGCACCATAGGGTGTAGAGGAGATTACTGAAGCTGCTATCCCTCCAGTCCAGAATGG
The DNA here is from genome assembly GCA_030015575.1 of Agapanthus africanus. Classification (NCBI taxonomy): domain Eukaryota; kingdom Viridiplantae; phylum Streptophyta; class Magnoliopsida; order Asparagales; family Amaryllidaceae; genus Agapanthus; species Agapanthus africanus. The sequence goes on along the minus strand of JASDDO010000016.1, from coordinate 36,988,769 downwards.
ACGAAGTATCGAAGGTAATCCTATATATATATTTTTGTTTAACAACCCTTCCATATGTTTGACCCTTTCTTTCTCTCAGAATTGTGGGAGTTTGCGTCTTCTATTGTAGATCGTTCTCCGGAAGAAACCTTCCTGCGTCTACTTAATATGGCGGCCCAGCATGCGGTACCCCCCCAGAGCATCGTCCTTTCCTCCAGCCAAGGATGGTATTCCTTTGCCTTCCGTATTATATTTTCATAATGATGCTGATGTGCCCCTTTTTTTTATTTTAAACCACATTCCTACAGGCTGATGATGAAGTTGAGGTTTTTGATGGGCCTGGGGGCTTCTCAGATCCGCCTTCTATGGCCATGGGTAAGTGACACTTTAACCCTGGTATTCTGCTAGTTATTCTCTTTTCGGAAATGCGACTAACCATACATGTATCTCCACAGTTTTGCCAACCCTGACTCCGCTAGAGTCTCGTATTTGCATGTCGCCGGGTCCTTATGCCAAATGCGTGCCTGAGAGGATGGTAAAACACAGCATTCATTCACTAGCAACTCTCATTGAAGATCTTCGCGCTGGCACTTCTGTCATGGCTGAGGAATTTTCTGTTGAAGCCAATGCTTCTTTGTCCGCTCTTGCCACCTACCATGACGAGGAGATGGTGCGTACTTGGGTTGAATATTTCCATCAATTGGAGGCTTCCCTACATGGAGTTTAATGCGTGCGCCTTCCCTCTGATATCTTATCTGTAAAGGCCAGCTTGCGTGGATGGATCGATCGGAGTGCGGCCACTCTCCAGTCTTGTGAGAAAAGGCCCAACCGAAAGTTTTCGGAAAGTGTGTTGGCTTCGAAGACTTTGGAAGAACTTAAACCCCAATTCATAACCAAGGCTACTCGGGCTTATGAAATCTAGCAGGTCCTTCAGGAGGAAATTACGGAGGTGGTGAATCTAGTTAAAGCTGTCATTTTCACAAGCGAAATGGTCGAGACCCATAAGACTGCCGAGAAAGAGCTTGATAATCGGTTTTCCTCATACCAACAACAACAGGCACAGGCAGGGACTCAACTTGCGGCGTTGCTAGAGCTTGAGGCGGAAGTCCGGCGGAAAAATGACGATCTAACTGGCCTATTGAACCGCCCGCCGTCTTAACATTTTTTGTCGCTGTATATCTTTCTTTCTTCATTTTTTTGTATCTTGTATTCATTTTGATTTATGAATAAAAGACATATTTTATTTCATGTTTGCACCTCTCTATCCTTTGATGTCTTGATTTGGCATAAAGTAGTTTATATACTCATCTCGGAGTTTGTAGTTTATATACTCATTTCGGAGTTTGTAGTTTATTCACTCGTTTCGGAGTTTCTAGTTTATGTATTCATTTCGGAGTTTGTAGTTTATTCACTCGTTCGGAGTTTCTAGTTTATGTACTCATTTCGGAGTTTGTAGTTTATTCACTCATTTCGGAGTTTCTTTAGTTTACCTCCCTTGGGTTTTACAGGCAAACTTGTCTTAACGTTGTATATAGATAACCCCCATTCTTTACAATAGAGGTCCGTTAGGTTTGTGGTAGTAGGGTTTTAGTCTGTGGTACCGTCGTGTTGGCTGATGTATTTCTTGATATGCATTCTTTAAGCCGTTGTTTGAGTAACCCCGCGACTGTCGTATCTTTGATCCCTTTAGGGGTTGGACAAGACGTCTTCAAGTAATCTCCTTCGGTCACATTACCGTCGGAAGAGCAAGCATTAAGAATTTTCTATGACGCTTTTTACTTGATGTTAGGCTCAATTTGGAGCCCCGATGAGCCGTAACCACACCTTTCTAGGGTGGGACGATCTCCAATGGTCTTTAGGCTTTATATGAGTTGCCGTCAAGACCCGAAGCTAGGATTATTCCATCATTTCGGTTTTTTCATTGGCGATGTCGTGCCGATTCTTTGCTGAAGTAGGGTAGACATCTGTAGGACCTCTGTGCTGTTTGTATTGTAATTGAAGTCCGGAGCTAGGGATATGCCATCGCCCCAATTTCATTTGATAGTTGCGTCTGCATCCTGCTGAAATGAGGCGAACGCCGGGATAGTCTCTAGATTGTATATGTACCGTCAAGACTTGGAGCTAGGATTTTTCCATTACTCCATTTTTGATTTGCTTTGGCCCTTGGGTATTTTGTTGATGTTGTGTCTATATCTTGTTGACATGAGAAGCACGTCGAACCGGTGCTAGGATTTTGCCATTACTCCATTTTATCTGATTGTTGTGTCCTCACTCTGCTGTAATGAGAAGAGCCTCGGGGTGATCTCTAGGCTTTAGATATTTCCAGGGAGACGTAAAGCTAGGATTTTGCCATCATTTCATTTTTATTTGATTGTTGTGACTTCCTTTGCTGGAATGAGAAGAGGATCAGGGTGATCTCTAGGCTTTAGATGTTGCCAGGGAGACTTGAAACTAAGCTTTTGCCATCACTTCATTTTTATTTGATTGTTGTGACCGCCCGTGCTGGAATGAGGGGGAACGTCGAGATAGTCTCTAGGTTGTATATGAACCGTCAAGACTTGGTTCTCCTTTTGACGAAGCGTGGCGGGAAAATATGGTCCCTTTCTTTCATTTGTGTCCATGGATCATATACAAGAGTCAATATGGACAAACTTGCAGGGCAGAGGACATTTTATTTTATTTTATTTTTTATTTCCGCGATGCTCTAACTTTTCAGTTTTTTATATTGCGAGAGTCACGATTACCCAACCCTTTCGGCTATTTATCACGGTGCCCAATCATTTCGGCAGTTTTTGTTTTTACTAGCTGCTTTTTATTGCGAGTTGCCCTATCATTTTGGCTATGTATTTTTTTATATTTTACTTTCTGCTTTTTATTCCGAGTTGCCCAAACATTTCGGCTTTTTCATATGCATTTTTTACGACTCGCTGAGTTTTATTACGAGTTCGGAACTTGAGATCTGATGCCAATCTTGGCATCGGCATCACTGCAACTGGAATATTGCCAGGAGCGAGTCATCATTTGCCGTGAGAAGACTTGGAGTTTGACACCTATTTAGGCATCAGCATCGCTACAACTGGAATGTCGTCAGGACCGAATCATCATTTGCCTTTGTCGATTTGAATAAAGATGGCTTAGTAGACAGGGTTAGGATCCTGCCGACTAAGGCTTTTGACTTTATCAGCCGTAAGGGTCTTACAAAGGTATTTCTCCCTACGATTCGAGAGGATCTCGTAAGTGTATTTTCTCCTTAGGAATCGTGGGGGTTCCTAAGTGATATTTTCTCTTGGAAGTCGTAAGGATCTTCCAAGAGTGTTTTCCCCATATAGGTCGAGAGGACTTACAAGTGTCGTTCAACATATGGGGACATTTTTCTCCATCGGTAGACTTGGTGAGGGAATATTTATTCGTGCCCGTTGATTGTATACAAGGGTCAATATTGGACCGCCTGTAAGGCAACTTGGAGGATATGACAGCTTAAGAACAGAGTCAGATCCCTGTAGTTCAAGGCTTTTTAATCCTATGAGCCGTGTGGGTCTCATAAGGGGAATTCTCCTTACGTGTCGTGAAGGTCTCGCAAGTTTATTTTTATTATTTTTTACGAGATTGCGCCCTTCAGGGTTTTCACAAGCTCGCCAGTAGTTCTGCTGTTTTTACTCACAGTGCCCTTTCGAGTTTTCGTCCGTGCCCATTTTGCTTGTGGAAATACCGATTTTAACGAGATTGCGCCCTTCCGAGTTTTCATAAGCTCGCCGGTAGTCCTGCTGTTTTTACTCACGGCGCCCTTTCGGGTTTTCGTCTGTGCACATTTCGCTTGTGGACATACCATTTTTTACGAGATTGCGCTATTCCGGGTTTTCACAAGCTCGCCGGTAGTCATGCTGTTTTTACTCACGTTGCCCTTTCGGGTTTTCGTCTGTGCCCGTTTCACTTGTGGACATACCCGTTTTTAGGCGAAACTCTCAAAAGTAGCTTCGTCGCAGGTGACCCATCTTTTTGCCGGTGGGATTTGGGGGTGGCTTCATCGCTGGAGTAGCTGTGTAGCCAGTGCGACTTGAGTTGCAATCTTTGCTACTAAGACTTTGATTGCAATATAGATCTCAGGAGAGCATATTGCCGTATTTGGGACGACGCGCTAGTTTAGAGACGTTCTGGTCTATTATCTCCATGTTTGAGGCAAAATTTTAGTTTAGGGACTTTTCGGTCCATTGTTACCATGTTTGAGGTGGATAGTTAGTTTAAGGACTTCTCGGTCCGATATCGCCGTATTTGAGGCAGATTGTTAGTTTGAGGACTTCTCGGTCCTATATCGCCATATTTGAAGTGGATTGTTAGATTAAGGACTTCTCGGTCCTTCATCACCATGTTTGAGGCGGATAATTAATTTAAGGACTTTCGGTACGATATTGTCATATTTGAGGCGGATTGTTAGTTTAAGGACTTCTCGGTCTTATATCGCCGTATTCGAGGTGCATTGTTAGTTTAAGGACTTCTCGGTCCGTTATCGCCATGTTTGAGGCGGATAATTAGTTTGAAGACTTCTCGATCCGTTATCGCCATGTTTGAGACGGATAATTAGTTTAAGGACATAGCGGTCCGTTTTCGTCGTTTTTGGGGGCGACGGAGCTTTTTTGTATACTATTCTCAGAGTTCTGACTCAGGAAGATAGTGAGCGGACACGAGCTTCTTCATTTATCATTGACCTATGTTGTGACTCGTCAAGTGTAGTATTTTCTGAGGAATCGGTCGTTTATTGGACGGAAGGGTCTTTCACCATGCATATCCATGAGCAGGTAGGCTCCACCATGGTAGACTTTGTCTATGATGTACGTTCCTTTATAGTTTGGCTCGAATTTCCCCCGTTTTTCACGAATGGGGATCATGGGTCTTTTAACGACTAGCACGAGTTCGCCTTAGCGGAATGTTCTCGGCCTGGTCAGCTTTTCATATAACCGTGTCATCTTCTCCTTGTAAGCTTCCAGATTTTGCTGTACTATAAGGAGAGTTTCGTCGAGGGCATCAAGCTCCTCAAGCCGAAGATGAACATTTTCTTCATCTTTCAGCTCGTATCGGACCGCTACTCGCAAAGAGGGGAGTTCTATTTCCATAGGAAGCACTGCTTCCGTGTCGAATACCAATGCGTATGGTCTTGTACTCGTAGCCATTTTGAACGTTGTTCGGTATGCCCAGAGAGCTTCGTGCAACCTTTCGTGCCAGTCTTTTTTGTTTTTGGACACCGTTTTCTTTAATCTTTGTCGAGGTTTTGTTGAAAGCTTCAGCTAGAACGTTGGCCCGAGGGTTATAGACTGAAGAGTATCTCCAATCTATTTTATGTTGTTGAGTGAAGCGGCTGATTTTATGACTTCTATAATCTGGTCCATTATCCGAGATAATTCGTCGCGGAGTGCCGAACTGATAAATAACGTGTGTTCTGAAGAAATGGAGGATATTCTCCGTCTTCACCTCCCTTAATGGTACTGCTTCTGCCCACTTAGAAAAATAGTCGGCCGTTGCCCGTATGAACTGATGTCTTTTGGACGATGCCGGTTCAATGGGGTCAATTATATCTGTTTCCCACATTTCGAATGGCCGGCTAGCTACTGTTGGGTGTAGCAAATTTGGATGTTAGTGGATGAAGTCCCCATGAATTTGGCATGAGTGACACTTCTTTGCATATTGGAGGCAGTCCTGAATCATTGTGGGCCAATAGTAACCCATTCTTTTTATCTTCAGATTCATCTTTGGCCCAGCTTGATGAGAACCGCAGAGTCCGTCGTGAGTTTCCTGGACGACACTCTTTGCTTCTTCTGGCCCCAGGCATCTTAGCTACAGACAATCGAACGATCTCTTATATAGAGTATCATTGACGAAGGCAAAGGACAAAGCTCGTTTCATGAGCTGATGTCTAGACAACGCATTTTTGAGTGTTTGTTGGGATTTGAAGTAGTCTATGAAGATTTCCCTATAATCCTTGACCTTTTCTTCGTCCTCTATTTGAAGGGTTACTTGTTCGGTCGTTTCTTTTCTTTCGTATGGCTCTATTATGTCTTCCGAAGATATATCTGTTGGTGCGAGAACCCTGCGGCTTTGCACAATGATCCTTACGTCGTCGAGGTCTTCGTCGGCCAATTCCTTAACCAATTTGGCCAATGCATCCGCTTTGCTGTTTTCCGCACGCGGTATACTCTCCAAGATGTAAGAGGGGATTTGTGTCAGCAATTGCTGCACTCTTTTGCCATACTTTATCATCTCTGACTTGCATGTTTGATAGTCGCCATTTACCTGGCTGACGATCAGCTGGGAGTCTCTATATATGAGGAGGTCCTTGATTCCCATGTCGTCAGCGATCTCGAGACCTGCTATCAAAGCTTCATATTCAGCTTCATTGTTAGTCCTTGGCTCTGTTAAGAAAAGGGCGTAACGCAATATCCCACTTTGCGGAGCCACGAAGATAAGGCCCACTCCGGCTTTCATTATGGGGGTGTTTTTCTTTTGTCGCTTCATGGAAGATTCTCCATCGAAGTAGAGTTCACATTTAGAATCATTTTATTCTTTCACTTCTTTGATTGCGTTGAACGCATGTTCGTCTGGCAATTCGCAATTTAACGGGGAGTCGGTTGGTATCGGATGTTTCGCGAGAAAGTCGGCTATGGCCTAACCTTTCACTGCTTTTAGGTGATGATACGTTATCGAGAACTCCATCAAGAGGGGGGCCCATTTGGCAAGCCTTCCTATTAGTATGGCCCTTGACATCAGATATTTGAGAGGATCCACCTTTGATATGAGATAGACCTCATGTGCCAAGTGCTAGTGTATATGCCCTAGAGGCCATTACTGTATCATACTAGTTTGTATATTACTTAATGGAAGCTTGGGATATTCACCTTGTATAAACAATCTTGCTCAATATAGTAGTATGCTACTTGGTTTGTTTCTACTTCAATGTGTACATGTGTTTATTTTAGTATATCACCTATACACATTAGTGGAGCCCTTAGGATCTTTGCTTGATTACCAGCGTTGTGATGGCAGTCACACTAGTGGGGGATGGGTAATCTATAAGCACATCCTTATGCAGGTCCCTAGTCGCAGGACTATCGAGACAGGGCATCGATACTACGGAGTAGACTAGCGTATGCGCTTCTCATCCCAGTATGGGAGATGGTCTGTCCCACAGCCATCAGTACGTCGTACTGGAGATAGTATGCGGGTGCTCGTTGGGTTACGAGTACACTGGACAGGACTCGTCGGGAACTGTTGGTTGGTACTATACCTATCGTCAGTTATCAGTTCCCAGGTGACATGAGTACAGCTTAGTCCGCTGACTTGACACTGTCACTTCGCCTCGAGTGTGTTCCCACTGTACTTAGATTACTACCCTACCACGGCTCAAAGGAGTCGTGCAAACAGGTAGTAGTTGGGTGCAGTCCCGAAGCACTTGGAGGCAGTAACGGTTAGACAGGATTCGTCTCTCCCGGTATTGGGGGTTGACATCGCGCTGTGTCTAGGAGAGCCATTACACAAGTAGTCCCTGGCCAGGGCAAGCGAGATATACTGGTAGGTTTCCAGTGTTATCTCAGGGTGTTCTGGGCTTCACTCCGACACGACTTGTACCGCTATTAGGGGACTGACGTTTACCGCCCCCTAGGCCCGCCATGCGATGTATCAGAAGAACAGACCGGACTGTATGGAGACTGTCACATTCAGGCTCAGTAGGAGTTCAGATGGGTTTCAGCCCGTCCGTCTTCTTATCGGCATCTACCTGGGGGCCGTTACGCACAGCTAGTGCCGCTTGCGGTCTGTGGTTAAACCCACTGCCAGCGTAGTGTCGAGTCTTTAGAGTCCCACACAGAGAGCTATTCGCCTTTAGGCAAAAGAGTAGAGGTCGCATGGTTTTGCGACAGGTCGCATGGTTTTGCGACAGGGTTCGGTCACATCCGTGTACTATTGCACGTTTGGTGTCCGGACAGTTAACACTAGCGGGCTTTGGTTTAAGCCAGATCCTAGTGTACGTTTTGGGATTGGTTTTATCTCGTTTGTATTCGTGTTCCCCGGAACGCGGATACGGGTGTGTATGCATAGTTGACAGAGACAGAGGCAGAGGATTCTCATTAGTGTTGCTGACTGTTAACTTTTGTCAAACCCTAATGAGATTAAGACATATGATTAACAATAATATTAATTGAGTATTATAGTGACATGGTTAGGGTTGAAAGGTTGACCTAGTTGACTTGTTGACTTTTGTTGACCGGTTGACTAGGTTGGACTTGTTGACCACCATCATGACAATGGCCATCATTTGGTTGCATTGACTTATGCTTGCTTGTTTTGTTCACCATTTGCATTTAATGCAAGAAATGATAGTGTCATTTGTCATGATAATAACTTTTACAATATACTCAATTATCATTACTTGTTATCATGATGCTTTTGGATTATGAGAGGGTGTATGAGAAAAGTGAGGCTCATTCTTGCTTTAGCTTTCTCTCTCTTGAGCTCTCTCATTTTTCTCTTGCTCTCTCCCTCTCCCTCTTGCTCTCTCTCTACCTCAAGGGCAAACCACTCTCATGTGTTGAGACTCATTGCCCTAGAGATAAAAAGACTCAATCCTCTACTCATCCTAGTTCACAAGGTTTAGCAAACCGAGTGAACTAGTTTCTTCAAGTTAGAAGAAGAAGCTAAAGGTAGAAGCGTTCGGGTGGATCCGTCTTCGGCGCGAGAAGACGACGAGGAGAGACCGGTCCGTACACCACAAGAGTTGAAGACGAAGGAGTTCAAGAAAGGTATACCCCCTAACCGAGTAGTTAAACAACTCCTGGTTATGTTGTTAGATAGATAGTTTAACAAAGATCCGTTTTGAGTCCATGTTACCTCCTCTAGAAAAATTGTTTTTCGTCATTTCCGCAAGCCCGTAAGTACCGGGAGCGGTAGCATGGACTTACAGTGGTATCAGAGCCTAGTTAAAAACTATCTAACATGTTAGCAAAGTTAGTAGAAATTCGATCGGAGAAAAAGTCGCGAAATACACCCCGAAACCAAACTTGCTGTCAATTTTTAAAGTACTGTAAAAAAAATAAGTCATACTTTAAAAATCGACTCAGGGTTTTTATAATCTACTGTAGAAAAACGGTCCAGAAAACCCATCAAACCGCCGCGGAAACGCGTCAATAGCTTGCTATTGCCGCGGTTCCGCGGCCGATTTAACTCGGCTGTGGATCGTCTTCTCTGCAGAACACTCAGTGGGGTATTTTGGGATTTTTGGTATATGTTTTTTCAGCCCAGATTTTCCAGAAAGAAAAATTTGTTTTTGGGGCTTTAAAAACCGTATTTTGATGGGGTTTCTAAAGAGTTAAGCTGACGGGTATTTATCTGTGTTGTGATATTTGTATTGAACGTCCGCTAATCGCTATACGTCAATTAGTGGGGGTTATACAAATCTGTGATCTGTAATGATTGGTGGTATGTGTATATGAATTCATTGGATTGTCGCGGGTGAATAGTCGGGGGTTGTGAGACGAGAGTTTTCTTTTCATTCAATTCATGTAAATTTGTAAATTGATGTAATATTATGTATATGGCCGCACAACCGGGTCGGGGTTGTAGCCGTCATTGTATAATTTCTTTTTACTGTTTTTGCTCCTAGGATAGACCCAAGGTGTGGTGCACAAACTACCGGGTATCTCGAAGTGCCGAGTGGCCTACTCACTGGTTGAGGGAGGTTGCTTTGCTTCGGATATTTGGCGGGTAGTTTGCCGCACCCGTAGGGGTCTAGGGTGGGGTATTGGCTATTCACCGCGACCGTGTAATCTGCTTTTCGTTACAGGCTCGTACGAATTGCGGATTCCTAGTATATCCAATGTGTTCATCTGTGATCTGAAATGGCTATCATTGCAATATATATCTATATATGATAGTATTTAGGCGTTGCTTATGTTTTACAGCCGCGCTAGCCCAGCTCCCGCTCTGTCATTAGTTAAGTAACCTAACGGGTAATGACGGGGCACCGTGGCGAATGCGAATGGCATAAGCGTACGTCATATTTTGGTTGTTTTCTGCAATGGTAGGATTAAATGATGGGACGCATTAAAAGAACTAATGCAAGAAAATAAACCAAGTAAAAGTCGTTGGAACACTTTGAAAACCACTCGGTTCTTTTCAAAAACTAACTTTTAAATGCGGAGCTTGAGCCACTCCTTTTAAAAGCTATCTCGTTCCATCGATTATATCAAGTTCACTATGTTCACGGTTTTGCCAAAACCATTCGTAACCCTCCGTCGTTTCACATGAATAGTCAATAGTATTCAAGCTATGTATGTTGGCCAAAGTCAAGGCATAGTGATTGGTAGCTATTGGGTATTCATGTGCAACATAGATAGATGTGTTGGTTTGGGGCAGTCGTTCTACCATTTTGGCCAAAGTCAAGGGTATGTACAGGTGGGCTCAAATTAACCTGGAGAATGACGGGTAGAACTTGACATGTAACTTATGATATTTTGGCCAAAGTCAAGGTCATAAGAGCATGGGGCAAAAAATCCACATCGGGAGTTTCATAAGTACTGAAACTTGCTAGCGCTGCATACCATTTGGAGTGTGATGATTCTGGTAGGATTCCTTCAGTTTTGTCACGCGATGATATTTGGATCCCGGTCCTACTGTGAGTATATGCTACTCCTCGGGAAATTTCTCACTTAACGATCAATGCTATAAACCAAGTAGGTGTCTAGAAAGGTGTTAGCGGGGCTACGCCCACAGGGAAAAGAGGTTATTTAATTAAGGAACTTCGCGAAAGCGTTGGAAAACCTCCCTCGAAGTACCGACATTGGCCTGGCTGAACGGTTAAGCAAGAATTGTACGGTGAGATTGATCCTGACTAATTCTTCCTTTTTGGTTTGAGGGGGGATTCGAGAGACAGTGGGAGCCATCCTGTTTAGACAAACTAAAAACCACTCTAAACTTGCAAGAGTATAATGCTGAGTGTTTCTTCTCTCTCTCCTAATTGCAGCGACCAATCGACATGACTGGACTTAAGTTACTTCTAGATAAAAACATACTGACAGGGCCAAACTACAAAGATTGGCTCAGGAATGTCAAAATGGCAATCACTTATGACAAGTTGGGGTATCTCCTTACCACCAAAGCTCCCCCTGTCCCAGGTCCCACCTCCAGTGTCGTGGATAAGGAAATCTGTAAGACTTGGGAGATCGATTGCGCGAAGGCCAGGTGCCTCGTGCTTGCCTCTATGGACAACGAACATCAGAGGAGGCACGAGAATATGGACCTCGAATCCATATTTCTCCATACAAAAGAACTGTATGGAGAGCAATCTCGTATCGCAAGATACGAAGTGTCGAAGAAGTTTTTTTCGGCAAGGTTGGCCATCGGATCATCGGTAGCGGAACACGTGCTTAAGATGATTGGCTTCATTGAGGAGCTTGCGGAACTTGGGACCATGTTAGAGAACGAGCTCTATACGGACTTGATTCTCCAGTCCCTTCGTTCCACTTACGCCCAGTTTATCCTGAACTTCAACTTACAAGAAAAAGAAGTTGAACTTTCAGAACTCCTCAACATGCTGAGGAGTGCAGAGGGCACCCTACAGAAAGGTAGGGAAACATTCACTTTGTTTGTAGGAGGATCTTCATCTTCTAGGTCCAAGGCGAAAGCCAAGGGAAAGAAGAAGAAAGCCTCCGCCAAACCAAGGGGCGGTGTTAGTAAAGTGGATACGAAGGGAAAAGCAAAAGCAACAAAGATAGCGGGGAAGCTTATAGGGAAGGAAGAGTGCTTTTTCTGTCATAAGAGTGGTCACTGGAAGAAAGATTGCAGGGCTTGGAAAGCCAGGACACAGGAACTGAAGCAAGTTGCGGCTTCAGCTTCAGGTGTGTATGTTATTGAAAATTGTCTATCAATAAACTCTACTTCCTGGGTATTGGATACCGGATCAGGATCTCATATCTGTAATTCTTTGTAGGCGTTGAGAAACCGTAGGGTTTTGAAGGAAGGTGACATGACCCTTAAAGTTGCAAACGGAGCTAGCATGGATGCTAATGCCGTGGGGGACTATCACCTGGGGTTGTCAGATGGACACGTTTTGGTTTTGCGTAATTGCTTTTTTGTACCCAACGCAACTTGTAATATCATTTCTGTATCTTTGATTTCTAAAGAAGGTTATGAATTTGCGTTTGTAAGTAATGTTGTAAACATTCACCTTAATCAAGTTCTGATTGGGTCAGGTACATTAAGCAATGGTATATACGTATTAAACCAACTGCAGATTTTCAATGTCCAGAATACACACAAAAGAAAGTCTCCGGAAATAAATCAGACTTTCTTATGGCATTGTAGACTGGGTCACATCAATGAGAGAAGGTTGACGAAGTTACATACAGATGGATATTTGAATCCGTTCAAATATCAATCGTAGGCCACTTGTCAATCCTGTCTCAAAGGAAAGATGACAAAGACTCCTTTCACTGGACACGGAGTAAGAGCGAGCGAGCTCTTGGGACTCGTACACAGCGACGTGTGCGGTCGAATGTCTACGCATGCCCGAAGCGGTTATTCTTACTTCATTACTTTTACGGATGACTTTTCAAGGTACGGATATGTCTTCTTAATGAAACATAAATCCGAAGCCTTTGGAAAGTTCCAGGAATATAAGAATGAAGTAGAAAAACAAACCGGCAAAAGTATCAAGACACTAAGATCTGATCGAGGTGGTGAATACTTGAGTGCCGAGTTCCTGGATTACTTAAAAGAGAATGTAATTCTCTCTAAGCTTACTCCTCCATACACTCCACAACACAACGGTGTATCGGAGAGACGGAACCGAACCCTATTGGATATGGTACGGTCCATGATGAGTAACGCTGAGTTACCGCGATCATTCTGGGGGTATGCGCTAGAATCAGCTGCATACCTTTTGAACCGAGTTCCCACTAAGACTGTGCCTATCACACCATATGAGATGTGGTGTGGGAAGAGGCCCTATCTTAATCACATTAAGACATGGGGATGTCCAGCTTTTGTCAAAAAGCAGCATGCGGACAAACTCGAGGTACGCTCAGTACAGTGCAAGTTTGTGGGATATCCAAAGAACTCCAAGGGATATTTCTTCTATTGCGAAGAGGAACAAAAGGTTTTTGTTTCTCATCATGCCCACTTTCTAGAACACCCGTTCTTAGAAAAGGAAATTAGTGGCAGCGCAGTAGAACTGGAAGAAATTCCAGAACCACAGACTATTACAGAAAGCTTAGTGGAACCAGAGGGTTCAAAAGAAAATGAGATTCCTACGCCGCTCCGCAGGAGTAGTAGGCAGTCTCATCCGCCCGAGAGATACTACGGTTTTCTCATAGACGTGGATAGAGAGGATTGCATCATAGATTATGATGAGCCGACTAGCTTCCAGCAGGCCATTCAGAGCGTTGACTCGGTAAAATGGCTGGATGCAATGCGGACCGAAATGGAGTCCATGTACACCAACAAAGTATGGACGTTAGACGTTGCTCCAGATGGGGTAAAACACGTAGGATGCAAGTGGATTTTCAAAAGGAAGATTGGTGTAGATGGACAGGTTGAGACCTATAAAGCTAGACTGGTTGCAAAGGGTTTTCGTCAAAGACCTGGTTTGGACTATGACGAGACCTTTTCTCCAGTAGCTATGCTGAAATCCATTCGGATCCTTCTTGCCATTGCAGCCTTCCACGATTATGAGATTTGGCAGATGGACGTAAAGACCGCTTTTCTAAATGGAAATTTAGAGGAGTGTGTTTATATGGACCAGCCAGAGGGTTTCATTCAGAGTAGGAGCAGCGGAAAGGTGTGCAAGTTGCTTAAGTCCATTTATGGACTAAAGCAGGCATCGCGGAGTTGGAACATCTGTTTGGATGAGACGGTCAAGGAATTTGGCTTTATCAAAAATCCAGATGAGCCATGCATCTATAGTAGATTTGTAGCGAGAACTGTAGTATTCCTCGTTTTATACGTGGATGACATTCTCTTAATAGGAAATGATATTCCTATGCTACAATCTGTCAAGGGGTTCTTGTCACACAGGTTCTCCATGAAAGACTTGGGTGATGCCTCATACATTCTGGGGATCCGGATCTATCGTGACAGATCCAAGAGGATTCTGGGACTCTCACAGTCCAGGTACATCGACAGCATACTGAAAAGATTCAGTATGGAAGATTCCAAGCACGGTAATCTACCGGCTTGTCACGGGATCACCCTCTCCAAAGAGATGTCTCCCAAGACTGATTTGGAAAGGGATCGTATGTATATTATACCCTACGCTTCTGCGGTAGGCTCTATAATGTATGCGATGTTGTGTACCAGACCAGAAGTAGCTTATGCACTGAGTATGGTAAGCCGGTATCAGTCAAACCCTGGGGAGAAACATTGGATAGCAGTAAAGAACATTCTCAACTACTTGAGAAGGACTAAGGAGATGTTCTTGGTGTATGGCGGAAAAGACCTCCAGATCGAGGCCTTTGCTGACTCCAGCTTCCAAAGTGACAAGGATGATTCCAAGTCCATGCCGGGTTATGTCTTTACCCTCAATGGAGGGGCAGTGTGTTGGAAGAGTTCCAAACAGGAAACCGTTGCTGACTCGACGATGGAAGCGGAATATATCGCTGCTGCAGATGCCGCAAAAGAAGCTGTCTGGGTAAGGAAGTTCTTAACTGAACTTCAGCTGGTTCCGTCCATTGTTGATCCAATACCTCTGTATTGCGACAACAACGGGGCTATAGCTTTAGCAAAGGAACCAAGGTCCCATCAGAAGTCCAGACACATCTTGAGGCAGTATCGCCTGATCAGGGAGATCGTGGGTCGCCAGGAGATCGAGGTTCGGAGAGTTTCTACGGAAGACAACACTGCTGATCCACTAACAAAGGCCTTACCCCAGACTCAGTTTGAGCGGCTGATCGAGATGATAGGTCTTCGATACGCCAGTAGATTGCCTTAGTGCAAGTGGGAGATTGTTAGTGTATATGCCCTAGAGGCCATTACTGTATCATACTAGTTTGTATATTACTTAATGGAAGCTTGGGATATTCACCTTGTATAAACAATCTTGCTCAATATAGTAGTATGCTACTTGGTTTGTTTCTACTTCAATGTGTACATGTGTTTATTTTAGTATATCACCTATAAACATTAGTGGAGCCCTTAGGATCTTTGCTTGATTACCAGCGTTGTGATGGCAGTCACACTAGTGGGGGCTGGGTAATCTATAAGCACATCCTTATGCAGGTCCTTAGTCGCAGGACTATCGAGACAGGGTATCGATACTCTGGAGTAGACTAGCGTATGCGCTTCTCATCCCAGTGTGGAAGATGGTCTGTCCCACAGCCATCAGTACGTCGTACTGGAGATAGTATGCGGGTGCTCGTTGGGTTACGAGTACACTGGACAGGACTCGTCGGGAACTGTTGGTTGGTACTATACCTATCGTCAGTTATCAGTTCCCAGGTGACATGAGTACAGCTTAGTCCGCTGACTTGACACTGTCACTTCGCCTCGAGTGTGTTCCCACTGTACTTAGATTACTACCCTAC
This sequence comes from Agapanthus africanus, assembly GCA_030015575.1. NCBI lineage: Eukaryota > Viridiplantae > Streptophyta > Magnoliopsida > Asparagales > Amaryllidaceae > Agapanthus > Agapanthus africanus. The sequence continues at coordinate 36,973,233 of JASDDO010000016.1, read as the reverse complement.
CACGGCTCAAAGGAGTCGTGCAAACAGGTAGTAGTTGGGTGCAGTCCCGAAGCACTTAGAGGCAGTGACGGTTAGACAGGATTCAACTCTCCCGGTATTGGGGGTAGACATCGCGCTGTGTCTAGGAGAGCCATTACACGAGTAGTCCCTGGCCAGGGCAAGCGAGATATACTGGTAGGTTTCCTGTGTTATCTCAGGGTGTTCTGGGCTTCACTCCGATATGACTTGTACCGCTATTAGGGGACTGACGTTTACCGTCTCCTAGGCCCGCCATGCGATGTATCAGACGAACAGACCGGACTGTATGGAGACTGTCACATTCAGGCTCAGTAGGAGTTCAGATGGGTTTCACCTCGTCCGTCTTCTTATCGGCATCTACCTGGGGGCCGTTACGCACAGCTAGTGCCGCTTGCGGTCTGTGGTTAAACCCACTGCCAGCGTAGTGTCGAGTCTTTAGAGTCCCACACAGAGAGCTATTCACCTTTAGGAAAAAGAGTAGAGGTCGCATGATTTTGCGATAGGTCGCATGGTTTTGCGACAGGGTTCGGTCGCATCCGTGCACTTATGCACGTTTGGTGTCCGGACAGTTAACACTAGCAGGCTTTGGTTTAAGCCAGATCCTAGTGTACGTTTTGGGATTGGTTTTATCTCGTTTGTATTCGTGTTCCCCGGAACGCGGATACGGGTGTGTATGCACAGTTGACAGAGACAGAGGCAGAGGATTCTCATTAGGGTTGCTGACTATTGACTTTTGTCAAACCCTAATGAGATTAAGACATATGATTAACAATAATATTAATTGAGTATTATAGTGACATGGTTAGGGTTGAAAGGTTGACCTAGTGGACTTGTTGACTTTTGTTGACCGGTTGACTAGGTTGGACTTGTTGACCACCATCATGACAGTGGCCATCATTTGGTTGCATTGACTTATGCTTGCTTGTTTTGTTCACCATTTGCATTTAATGCAAGAAATGATAGTGTCATTTGTCATGATAATAACTTTTACAATACTCTCAATTATCATTACTTGTTATCATGATGCTTTTGGATTATGAGAGGGTGTATGAGAAAAGTGAGGCTCATTCTTGCTTTAGCTTTCTCTCTCTTGAGCTCTCTCATTTTTCTCTTGCTCTCTCCCTCTCCCTCTTGCTCTCTCTCTACCTCAAGGGCAAACCACTCTCATGTGTTGAGACTCATTGCCCTAGAGATAAAAAGACCCAATCCTCTACTCATCCTAGTTCACAAGGTTTAGCAAACCGAGTGAACTAGTTTCTTCAAGTTAGAAGAAGAAGCCAAAGGTAGAAGCTTTCGGGTGGATCCGTCTTCGGCGCGAGAAGACGACGAGGAGAGACCGGTCCGTACACCACAAGAGTTGAAGATGAAGGAGTTCAAGAAAGGTATACCCCCTAACCGAGTAGTTAAACAACTCCTAGTTAGGTTGTTAGATAGATAGTTTAACAAAGATCCGTTTTGAGTCCATGTTACCTCCTCTAGAAAATTTGTTTTTCGTCATTTCCGCAAGCCCGTAAGTACCGGGAGCGGTAGCATGGACTTACACCAAGGCGTAATGACCGAGCTTCATTATCACGAAGATCAGTGCCAGGCAATGTTTTTTGATGGGGGAGTAGTTGTTTTCTGCCCCCAGGAGAACTCGACTCAAATAGTACAGCTTTCTCCTTTCCCTGATCATTCTCTTATGCCCATAGCGTGTCTGGAGAACCTTCAAAGGCTATCGTATATAGTATAAGATGTTTTCCCTTAACCGGAGCGATCAATACCGACGGATTTTACAGGTATTGCTTGATTTCGTCTAGTGCATTTTGGCACTTTTGATCCCAAACGAACGGGGTCCCCTTCTTCATTAGATGACCGTAGGGACGACATTTTCCAGAGAGGTTGGCTATGAACCGCCAGATATATGCAAGCTTTCCTTGAAGAGATCGTAATTATTTGAGAGTTCTTGGCATGAGCATTTCTATAATCACCTTGATCTTTGAGGGATCGATTTCGATACCCCGGTGCCATATCATGAATCTTAAGAATTTTCCTAAGGAGACTCCAAACACGCATTTTAGAGGATTTATTTTCAGATTATACTTCCGAAGACGTCGGAACACTATTTTTAGATGTTCCCATTGTTCCTCGTGAGATTTTCTCTTTACCACAAGGTCTTCAAAGTAGCATTCGACAATCTCGTATATGAGGTCATCGAAGATCTTTGTCATGGCCTTTTGCTAGGTAGCGCCAGCGTTCTTTAAACCGAAGGGCATCACCTTATAGCAGAATATGCCCAACGGAGCCCGGAAGGCTGTATGCTTTTGGTCTTCAGAATGCATTTTTATTTGATTGTATCCTGAAGATCCATCCATGAAAGAGAATATCTCATGGATAGACGTGTTATCGATCATCAGCTCGGTAACAGGTACTGGGAAGTCATCCTTCGGGCAAGCTTTGTTAATGTCTCGAAAATCCACGTAGATGCGCACTGTTCCATTTTTCTTCAGCACTGGAACGATGTTAGCGATCCATTCAGGATATTGAACTTCTTGGATGAAGCCAGAGTCGATTAGTTTCTTGACTTCAGCGTTGATACTCATCTCAAGTTCGAGCCGCATTCTTCATGGCGCCTGTTTGACGGGCTTTATGTCCGGCGATATGGCTAGTTTATGTATTGCTACTTTTGGATCTCGACCTTGAATCTCAGAATATTTCCATGCGAAGCAATCTTTATACTGCATGAGTACGTCCTTTAATGTGGCTGCCTGTTTTTCAGATAGTAGCCCACCGACGAATGTCGGCCTCGGATCATTTTCTGTCCCTAAGTCAATTTCCCTTAGGTTGTCCGCCATAGTGTATATCCCATCTTCCAGCTCTTTTGGTGTTGGTGGAAACTCTGAGATCACCCCATCCCCTTCTTCATTTGCGAAGCACATGTGGAGGTCATCTATAGTCTCGTGCCCTCCCTCTTTCGAGAGTGTTATCATATGGCAGGTACGAGTTCCTTTCCATTCTTGATGTTGAGGTGGTCCCATCTTTATGCTATAGATCCTTTTTGGCTCATGCTTTTGCGGCGGGGTTACCCTCCAGCTATCAAATAAAGAGAACCTGCCTTGTTGAAATTGGTCTTCTACCCAGTCTTTGAAGGTGAAGTAGTCTTCGAGGGGATGACCTATTACTCGGTGATAGGAGCAATAATCCGGATGATGGACCTCATTTATTTATTCGAGATGCCGAGACTCTGGAAGTGTCATCATTTGGTGCTTCATGACAAGGTTGAATATTTTCTTTGTCTTGTCTTATGGGAAAGAGTATTCCCGATCCATCTTCTTTATAAAGGACGGGTTCCCATCGACCTTTTCTCGATTGCACTGCTTCTTGGATCTGCATTGTTGTTTTCGAACATTGTCTGCGTTCTTTGCCCTGTTTTGACATCTATTTCGGGAATTTCCCCTTTCGCGAGGACATACAGCGGGCCGGGGATGAAGAGCATTATAGTCTATTTACCGCCCAAAACAGAGACGAACCGGGATGGACCGTCTTTCTTGAATTTAGGGGCAGATGCTATATGGATTTATCCGTCCATCTCTCCGAAGATGCCAAGTTGATTTATGGCACCGTATATCGGTGGTTTGGACGGATGCGGCCGTTGTAGCATGACTTCGTCAGATTCCCCCTCGTTTGCGAGGGTTTTTTGATTGTGGGGACGCTCTTCCCTGCAGACGCAAGCCTCTGCAGTTAATTACGTTACCGCATCGCGATAACACTTTCCCTTGCTCCGGAGGTTCACTTCGTGTCGTGTGTGTTTTTTTTTGTTTTGGTTTAGGTTGCCAGTGGATTGTATACGAAGACTAATTTATGTTGTCGCCCGTAGGGCATGGATTAGTCCAAATCCATATATCTTAAATTTGGGTTTGTTTTAAGGATCGTTAATCTAATTTGAGATTAAGATCGACTTAAACAAATGCGAGCATTTGGGGCTCGATTTGTTTTCGTTAAGGATACCTTAGTCCAATTTGAGACTACGATCTGCTTAACAAGGTTATATGATCATTTTTGTTTCAGATCTAACAAGAGAGCGTTTGGGCTCTGTTGTCTTTGTTTAGGGACATTTCGGTCCATTATCGCCATTTTGGAGGCGAAGTTCTAGTTTAAGGACGTTTCAGTCCGTTGATCACCATTTTGGAGATGAGATTTTAGTTTAAGGACGTCTCGGTCCGTTGATCACCATTTTGGAGGTTAGATTTTAGTTTAAGGACGTCTCGGTTCGTTGTTGCCATTTTGGAGGCAACGGTCAGTTTAAGGACGTTTCGGTCCGTTGATCACCATTTTGCGCGCACGTGTATTTGTTATGTGACGGGCTGAACAACGTTGACTTGGGATGCACCCAATTTGGGATGCGGTCTGATTTGAGGTATGCACATCCGTTTGGAAGTGCACCAAAAAGCTTTTGGTTGTTGGGACCCTCCACCTCTCTGAAGACGTTGATGAATTACAACGACGTGGATCAGAGGTGTGGAGAGATGTACCCTTGAACCAATTCCCGTATTTGAGGGAAAAAGGAGTTAATGGTAAACCCGGAAATCATTAGTCATATTTTGAGACTAAAATTTCCTAGGGTGGATGTGGGATGAGTATCGTTTTGGATATCATTAGTTGGAAGATCAATAGTCATATTTGGGACAAAGGTCAGTTTGGGAAAACATGAGTACAGAGGCTCGGTCGATTTGGAGATCAAAGAAGTTTTGACCTCGGGAAGACTTAGCCAATTTATGACTAGGTTTGGGTCTCCATATTTACCCCTGTAGTGCTAAGCACTGGTAAATGTAGTACTCACGTGTATCCCGCATGAGGCGTTGGACCAGTGTTAAACAATGAACTTTGGAGGCCCTCACGTGTGAATCACGTGAGGCGTCCCAAAGTGGGCGTTGTTCTTTAGGTTTTATTCCCTTTTTTACATATAAGTGCAAAAAACTTGGTTCTTATGGCGCTCACGTGTGAACACGTGAGGCACCCAAAATTTGGGTACTGCCTTTTGGGTTTTATCCCTTGCTTTTTTATATAAGTGCTAAGCACTTGATTGGAGATCGCGTGCAAAACACGTAACATCCCTAGGAGGCACTTCTTGTTCTTCTTTTAAGCGCTTGCGTGGGAAACACGTGCGGTCCTCGTTATAGTGTTTAAACACTAATGAATCATCAGTCTTTCCTTCTGGGTGTTTGGAGATTTTGATCTCATGTTAATGACACTAGGATTTGGAGGATCTCATGTCTCTTGCTTTGTAAGAATTAAATTATTTTTATAAGGTTAAATCCTAGTTTTCAGAGGAACTAAATTTCCAGGTGTTTTGTAAGAATCAAATTCTTTGAACTCAATTCTTTCCCCAAGGTTTTGAATCAGCATGACAGAATCTCCCCGATGAGTATTAAATTCTCAACTTATGGGAAGATCTGCTTCAACAGATCTCAACCAGAGGAAGAACTAAGTTTTTATATGAAGGGTTAAACCTTCAGAGAGGTGAAGGAGAGATAAAATGATCTCTATGTTTTCTCTTTATCTAGGGTTTCAAGGAAACGAGTCTTTTCTTTGAGAATCAAATTCTCTGTTCCTTTTTGAAGCCTATAGGGAGCTCTCTCTGCCTGTGTTTTTATTTCCCTTTTGTGTTGTTTCTCCCTTCTTTTTTTCCTTTTTTTTGAGACTTGAAGTCTCGGGTTCTTTATATAGTGGAAAGAAGTTTGTTTAATTCTGAGAAAATCACTCATTGAGAGATCCCAATTGATTTAATTGGTCTCAGAATTGATTTGGGGAATTTTACACACCATTGGATCTTTCATCCAAGGTCTTCAGTTTTACAGAAGATATTGCTCTTGTTTTTAACAAGATTGGGGATATTCTCCCATATATATAATAAAATTCTATCGAGCGATGACATTTTAATCACCATTGGATTTTTAATCCAACGGTGTTTAATTTAATAGAGTATAATCTTTCTCTGTTTAGAAAGATATAGAAGAAATTTTGGATCTTTGATCCATTAACTCTCTGTCTAACAGAAAATATTCTACCCAATAGAATTTAATTCTACGTAAGGAGGTGTCCTCATGTGTTTAGCACGTGAGGCTTTGTTTTAGCCTATCTGTAGTTTAATTGCAGCGCCTATATCTTTGCATATAGGCACACACGTGTTTAACACGTGAGGCTTTTTTTACCATATCTGTAGTTTAATTGCAGCGCCTATATGCTTTGCATATAGACGCTCACGTGTTTAACACGTGAGGCTTTGTTTGGCCTATCTGTAGTTTAATTGCAGCACCTATATGCTTTGCATATAGGCGCTCACGTGTTTAACACGTGAGGCTTTATTTCTCCTATCTGTAGTTTAATTGCAGGGCCTATATGTTTTGCATATAAGCGCTCACGTGTTTAACACGTGAGGCTTTGTTTAGCCTATCTGTAGTTTAATTGCAGCACCTATATGCTTTGCATATAGGCACTCAGCGCTCACGTGTTTAAGGGGCTTGTTTAGTTAGAAGTTTCCCCCTTTGTTTCTTTCATCTTCTTTTCATCTTCTTTTATCTTTTTCTTTTTATAAGGAAAAAAATGCCTCCACAGCGTTGCTCCCATATGGCTTACACGTGAGTGCAACGCTGTCCACTTTTACAGCCATTGGATTGCCTAGGGGAACGGGGAGATGAACTGCTCTCCATCACATCTTATAAATAAGGGCTTAGCCCTTGAGATAGCCACTGTTCCTTCATCTTCTTCCTTAGTTTTTTTTTTGATAATTTAATTCTCCTCTCAGTGCTCAGTTCTCTGCCCGTTGAAATTCCAGAGTTAAACTCTGTTAAAAAAAACTCTTTTGCGTAAAGATCTTGAACTTCACTTATCTCTTAGGAATAAGAAGCCCCTTTTTTTCTTCTAATTTTTCCTGGATTTTAAATCCACCGCAAGGGCTTTGCTCTCTTCTGGAACCGATCTCTCAGAGATCCAAAAAGGCATAATCTTTGAGTAGTAAACCCCAATGTTTTCGAAGATCGGGCATTTCTCCTCTGATGTTTGAGGATTTATGGAATTTTAATTCCATTTTTCGTTTCTCCATCATGGGGATTTCTGGAAGTTAATTTCACTGTTTAAAAAGGAATTTGATTCCTCATTACAGAGCTTAGCTCTGAAAGATCAAGAAGGCCTTTTGGGAATTGTATTCCCTGGAGTTCTTGAGTATATTTCCATTATAGGATTTTACCCTTATTTCCACAAATTTGAATTCGTTGGGTATTTTAACCGAACTCATTTTTCTTTGAGGATGCCCACGGTTTGTTTAAACTCCGGTGTCTATATAATGAGAATCCTTTTTGATTCTCACAAAGATTATCTTGTCTCATCATTGGTGAGCCGCCATATTGATTTTATGGGGTCCATTAGTTTTGCATCCAATGGTCCCGTGAAACAAACATCACGTTTTTTTAAATTTTATTTTATATTATTTTATTATTATTTTTTTATTCTTATATTTTTTTAAAATTGGTTTTTTTTATTTATTTCAGGAACGATGGCCTCACTTCTTAACTTCCCTTACACTCGCTCAGAAGCCGCTTTTCCGCAGTCGCCATCAGATGAGGAAGTTATGGCGATAATTAGGGCGCATGACAAGGACCGTACGAGTCTTCTCTTATGGGGTTTTGGTACGGCCACATCGTTACGGGTCGCCGTAGCTTTACCTGTGAAGTGCCAACAGAACCCATCCGCCCAATCTCATTGATGGAATGCCTACGAACTGCTTATGCGGTGGAGGCGACTAATTGGACTCCCATGGGCTGGCTCGAGCCGTCAACAACCGGGATACCCAACCAGCCCCCGGTGGCTATTGATATTTTGGGGCTCCGCATATGTCAGGGTGAAGCTTGACCCTGGGGGCAGGTGTATAAGGTAGGCGTTACCCCGCGCCATCCAGTAGGCTACCTTTCTTGTGCTCGATACATTCTCTCTACCCAACGCGCACGGCTGCAGAAGGTTGGGCTGTACCAAGAAGTGTACGCGTCATTATTCTATTATCACGCCCTTCACGTCTGGTGGGTTAAGGCTTTCTTGAACCAATAAAATCTTCTTACAAACACGTTCTTGCTAGGGGACCGCGAAGTCTCGATCTCACTGGAGGAGTTTCAAGAAATTTCAGGGTTGTCGATCAGGGGAGAGCAATACGAAGAGTTACTGCCTCCTGATGAGTACGTGTTTGCTATGGTGCCCGCTATGCTTGACGGCTTAACGACTGAGAATGCCGTTCTTCAAAAGCACCCAAGTCTAATCAAGGCCCTGAGTATCTTTGAAATACTTTTCGTGACATCGGAAGGGAAAGGTGTCACTTTTGACGCTTTCATTGCATGCTTTCTCCACGAGAATGTCTTATCCAAGAAGACTCCAAAATTCGCAAAAATTGAAGATCCTTTTGGATTCGGGTTGAAGAAACTATCGGCTAAAGAAGAAGACCTGCCGCAATTTTATATTCCAAACTCATCGGCCATAGCTTTTGATACGATCGCTGCCCCTGGCATGGACGAAGAAATTTTCTTCGTCGGCTTTATCAGTTTTTGGCTCAGCTGGTTTTCCATGCCGATGCATCGCTGCTTTATGAGAGCCTCCGTCTTTTATCCTGCTCATCGCATAGCTGAAGGAGCACGATTAGTTGTTGGCGTTGCGGGGTTGTCGCATCTATATCATCGGTTAAGCGTTGCCGCTAATACTTCGAACCTGGGTGTGAATACCGTGAATTTCTCTCTCCACCATTTCACGTCGTGGATCGAGATGCATGTGTTAGGAGCGTTTGCTGCACACCAGTGACCAGATTTTTATGATTCATATACCTTCCCACGGATCATGAGGTTGGTTGATGCTTCCGCTCCTGATCCGACCCAGTTAGTAGCTCTCCGCGTAAAGCTCAATCCATACTCGAATGAAGGCGGAATGCTTTTTAGCGATCGAGTTCTCTCTGCTCCAGCAGGGCCTGTTCAGTAATTGTTTGATTTGTCAGAGAATGGGGTTCCGTCTTTAAAGCCTAAGGAGATTATGCACCTATACTCAATCAGGCCGGGTTATTTGGTGTTCCGCCATAATGACACTGCTCTCTTCATGCGGTATAATCCGCATCGCTTCGCCCAGCAGTTAGGCTACAACGAGGGCGTTCCTCTCGAGACATTTTTAGTTGAGCCTGCCCTCTCCCTGGGGGTTACTCGTGATGTCATTCACCATTTCATGCGATTAAACACTGGCACCCTCTTTATGATCCCAGAGCTCGACTATCTTCCAAGGCCTGTGGGGCCCTTCAAGGGTTGGTATCGCCATTGGGTCAGAACGTCATTGCAGAGGAGAGACGGGTGCTTTTTGAGTGTAGAACTCCCATTCCGTCTCAGGTCACCAGCGCCTCATTACGTCCCCGGTCGGTGGTTCGCCCTCCTCTGAGGGATAGCGGTTCGGTGCTTATCCCTAAAGTCGCAGAAGTAGAATCAGCCCCTCGCACTGCTGGTATGCTGGTGCGTACTAGAGCCGAGGTGGAAGTTTTTGAAAAGGCTATAAAGCTCCCTTGGGTGGAAGCAAGGTTTCGGGAGGCATCGCCCATGCCGTTTTCAAATTTTTGCCATTCTAAAGAACCCTAACCCTAGAATCTTAACTAGAGAATTAAACAATACAATATGCAAACAACTTTGCATACAAAGTGAATGAGGAATACAACATTTGTAGACCAGTCCTTCACTTCTAAAGCTCCGTGTAGTAGTCCCTTCGCTCCAAGTAGTGAACACCCGAACTCTAGTAAGGGTTCACATAAAGAAATGAAAAAGCTTGCTCGATGTCTTCAAGGCCGAAGATGATCTACGTCGATGAGACTCAAGCTCATGCTACCTCTTCACTAATAGTAGATTAGTGAAGCAAACACCCTAAACTAAATGGCTAATATAGTAGAGGATGATGAAGTAGGAAATGGGCTCACTTTAGATTTAATTTTCTCATAATATTTTCTCACCATTTCCAAAATCTAGAAAGCTTTTCATGAGTAAGAAGAAGATGAAGTGAAGATGAGAATGAACTCATGAGGTGAGAATAGAAACCATGGGTTAGTTAGTGTCATACAATAACCCATGTATAGAATGAACCATGGCTAACAATAATGGTTAGGTTAATAAATATCTACAAGTAAAACAAAACTAGTGGACTAAGTTAAAGATGCTTCAAGCTTCTCCAAGCTTCCAAGCATGACAATTTCCAACTAATTTTCATTAACTTTAAATAAATAAAACCATTCATTATATCAAGCTTGGAGTGAGTCTCATACACCCATGAAGTATGTGGCATCAAGCATGACACAAAAGTTGTACATTAATATATGTCACATATATACTATATGCACACAAGTGAGAAAAAGAAATGTTTAGTGAGCAAATATTAGTTAATGTAAGTTAATATATCATATATATAATAATACATTAAATTATCAAATCAACACTTAATTTAATAATCCGGCTACATCACATACAACCGACTAATATCAAATGCAACATCTTATCAAATCAACACTTGATCCGATAACCCGGCTATATCACATATAACCGACCGATATCACATATCGCGAGAATAGAACGCGGTATCACATACGCGCATTAATATCGGTCCCTCATATATCACATATGTGCTCCTACTTCGTTTCGCATGAACCAGGAAACCTCTGTGTAGGACTCTAAAGACTCGTCAATACGCCAGCAGTAGGTGATGATCATATCAAGCACCCACAAGCCGCAAGCGGTCTGCTAAATGCAACGGCCACCCGGGTATTGAGCTATCATAAGATCAACAAGCAAGCCTGCTCGTACTCCTGCGAATCCAATCAGTAACACTACCGTACAGTCCGGTCTCTTCGTCAGATATGTCGCATATCATAGCCTGGGGGTGGTAAAACGTCAGACCCCAATAGCCTGATAAGTCATGCCGATGCAAGGTCCATAACGGTTCGTGAAACTACTGATAACACTTATAGGTAGATCTCACTAACCCTGGCCAGGGATTTCTGTTATGGCCAATCGAGCATAGTACAACATCAACCCCCTATACCGGGAGAGACGAATCCCCTCCTATCGCTCATTGCCTCCATGTGACTCCAGACTGTACCCAAAAACCACCTTTTTGCAAGATCTCTTGACCGTGGTATGGTGGAAATCAAAGCACAGTGGGAATCACACAAGACTCTATGACGATCTCGGGTCGACAAACTAACCTGTACCAGTATCACCAGTGAACTGCTATCTGACGATAGGTATAATACCATCTAGGAGTTCTCAGCAAGTCCGTTCAGTGTACCCAGTCTCCACTGAGCACCCGTATACCATCTTTGATGTCAAACACCAATGGATGTGGGATCATCCATCGCCCATCATATGGGTCAAGATGCTTATACGCTAGTCTACTCTGGATTATCGATGCCCTGTCTCGATACACCCTCGACTAGAAACAATTATAGGGTATACTTGTGGACTACCCTTGGCCCCACTCGTATGATCTCCATTATAGTCCTGGTAGTCAAGTACACATCCTAAGGGCTTTATCAACATGTAAGAGCAAGACAACATCACTTATACAAGTCAACATGTTAAGACAAAGAGCGACCAAATAGCATACTATCATGTCGAGCAAGAAAGTCCTCTCTGTATATATCTAAGCATCCACTATAATATACATCACATGTACAATAATGGCCTCTAGGGCATACATATAACTAACAATCTCCCACTTGCACGAAGGCCAGTTGTTGTAGTATCTCATACCTAACATCTCGAAGAGTCTCTCAAATTGTATCTGGGGTATGGCCTTTGTGAGTGGACCCGCCGTGTTGTCCTTCGTGTCAACTCACCTGACCTCGATCCGTTGGAGATCAACCATCTCCCTGATCAGGTGATACTAGCCTCAGAATATTTCTGGATCGCTGACGGGACCGGCTTTCCTAGGCTAAAGCCACAACTCCATTGTAGTCACAATAACAGTTATTGGATGCTCAATGGTAGGAACCATGTTCATCTCATGAACAAGAAATGCCTAGACAGCCACTTTGGCAGCATTGTTGGTAGCAATGTATTCAGCCTTTATCGTCTAGTATGTCACGGTATTTAGCTTGGAACTCTTCCAACCTACCATCCCTCCACTGAGGGTAAAGACAATGCCCATGACAGACTTTCAATCTTCCTTATCACTCTGGAAGCTCGATCCAAGAACATTCATTTAGTACTTCTCAAGTACTTAAGAATGTCCTCCACAGGCGTCCAGTGTTTCTCCCAAGATCCGATTGATACATGATCACTAAACCTAGTGAGATAGCTACATCTGGTCTGGTACATAACATCGCACACATGATAAAGCCTACTGCCAAAGCATATGGTATGCCTTGCACGCGAGCTCTCTCCAAATCAGTCTTGGAAGACATCTTTTTGGAGAGAGTGGTCCATGAGTAAGTGGGCGAACCACCACGCTTAGAATCTTCCATACTAAACCCCTTTAGTATGGTGTTAATGTTCCTGGATTTGGGACAATCCCAACATCCACTTAGATCTATCACCATAGATCATAATCCACAAGATGTAGCAGGTATCATCCAGATATTCCATGGAGAATCCTTGTGATAAGAGGAGCTTGACCGAGTGTAGCATAGAAAACCATTTCCTATCAAGAGTATGTCATCTATGTACAATACGTGTAAGACAACCTCACTCTCTACAACCTTCTTGTATATACACGGTCCATCTACCATTTTGATGAAGTCAAACTCTTTGACTGCCACATCAAAACAGATGTTCCTTCTCCGCGATGCGTTCTTTAATCCTGATGGACTTAAGCATAGGCACTGGAGAAAAGGTTTCATCATAAACCACACCTGGTTATTGACGATAGCCTTTTACTACAAGTCTCGCTTTGAAAGTCTCAACTTTTCCATTTACACCAAAAATCTTCTCAAGATCCATTTGCTCCCAATGGGTTTTACCCCTTCAGGTGCAATAATCAAAGTCATACTTTGTTGGTGTCCATGGATTCCATCTTTGATTGCATAGCATCCAGCCATTTCAAAAAGTATCCACTTGTGATGGCATTTCTGAACCAAGTTGGGCCATCATCTATCATGATGCAATCCCCGCTCCCACTGTCACTGAGAAGACCATAGTATCTCTCAAGTGGATGAGGAACCCTACCAGATTCGCCGAGAGGCTGAAGTTCGTTGGAGACTATTGAATCTTTTGGTTTCACAAAATCATCAGCTGTTAGTTTGTCTAGTTGGAACAACTTCCAGTTCTACCTCATGACCATAAATTTCTTCACAAGAAATTCCTTTTCTAAAAAGGTGGCATGCTGAGAAACAAAACACCTTTTGCTCCTCAGAGCGGTAGAAGATATTCCCTCGCAAATGTTTGGGATATCCAACAAACTTATACAGATCTGACCTTTTCTTGAGCTTGTTCGGATTTTTCTTTTCAGCATAGGCCGGAAAACCCCATATCTTAACTCGTTTAAGACATGGTCTCTTCCCATACCATATCTCATATGGAGTGGTAGGCACTGATTTGGATGGAACCCCATTCAATAGGTATGCAACTTCTCAGGTGCATTGCACCAAAAGGAAATAGGTAACTCAGCAGTACTCATCATAGAGCGCACCATATCTCATTGGGTGCGATACCTCCGCCCCGATACACCGTTGTGTTGTGGTGTATATGAAGGAGTAAGCTGAGAGAGAATCACATTCTCCATTTAGAAACTCCAGGAACTCCATGCGCAAGTATTCGCCTCCTCGATCACATCGAAGGACTTAATACTTCAACCCCTCTGGTTCTTAATTTCAAGCTTATATTCCTTGAATTTCTCAAAAGTTTCAGACACGTGTTTCAACAGGAACACATATCCGAATCTTGAGAGATTGTCGATGAATATAATGAAGTACAAAGAACTAACCCTGGCATTTATAGACATAGGACCGCATACATCATCATGTATCCGTTCTAAGAGTTCACTAACTCTTTCTCTGTTTTCAGTAAACGGAGTGTTGGTCATTTTATTTTTGAGACAAGACTGGTATGTAGCATAAGATGAAAATTCAAATAGATTCTCATATTTATCCATATGTAACTTAGCTGGTCGTGTCGCATGGATATGACCTAGTCTACAATTCCACAATAAGGATTCGTTCATTTCTGTACTACTCCTCTTGTGTGTGTTCTATATACTTTGAAATGTGGTTTGATTTAGAACATATATGCCATTACATAACGTGCCCGATCCAATCAACTCTTGATTCAGGAAAAGGTTCACAACATTATCCTTCAATACAGAATTACATCCTTCTTTAACTTAATAAAGAAACTGATGTAATGTTGTATATCAGGTTCGGTATCTAATGACATTCATTCAGAATCAATGTATTTACCACTTGGTAATACAAGGTGATATTTGCCAACTGATTTAGCTGCAACACTTGCACCATTCTGTACACTTAGAAACATATCACCCATTTCCAGTTCCCTACCTATTTGTAGCTGATCGCACGCTTTTGGCGTGTCGAGTTTTAAGAGTTCTAAAGTTTACCGCGATCAGGACGGTGTCGCTATGCAGCAAGCCGGTTGAGCACGGGTCGATCCACAGGGAGATGGTTGTATTCTTTTCTTATCTTAGACGAGTCAATAAAGAATCTGTATGAGTTTGATTCTAACCTATGTGTTTATTTGCAAGTATAAAGTTGTTAAGAAAAGATACGAGATTATAAGCTAAAGAAATCCGTACTCGAAACCTTTGAGCCGAGTCTTGACCAATTGAAGCTAGAGCAATCGGCAACAACGTGGATTAGGGGATTTAAGCGCGGTATTCGTGGAATACGGCTTATTTACCCTTGTCCTTTCGTTCTTGTCTCTTGTTTTTGCCTCCGGCCAAACCGAACGCAACCGGACGCGGTTAGGAATCACCGTTACCTTGTCAGGGTAGGGTGCCTAACGGAGCGCTTGCGTATGGTTTGGGCGGAGTTCAATGGAAAATAACGGGAAAAGGAAAAGAGAAAAGAAAATCTTTAACTTATAATATCGTATTTCTTCTTAACAATAATAATTACAACATTCACAAAATGAATAAAAGAAAGCAAAAGAAAAGAACAAAGAAAAGAAAAGTTTACAAGTATTAAGTGCATGAAATAAATTGCAAGAAAGAAAAACAAGATAATAAAAAGCGAGTAATAAAAAGCGATAAAAAGAACAAGAAACTAGAACTCAAGACAAGCATGTGATCAATAGCCAACCCTTAAACTTGCAAGCTCAATCAAGAGGTTGCAAGATCGAGGGAAGGGTAGAGAACGCATGTGAAATGAAGTGCTAATTCCATGAAAGAATACGACCCTTGAGATCAATAACTAACCCTTAACCATTCAAGCTCAATGAAGAGGTTGAATGATCAAGAGAAAGCAATAATCTCAAGGGGAAGAAGAAACACAAGAGAATGATACAAAACCCTCATCTTCATTAATCTCCCACTCAAAAGGCTCTCACTACAATTTTCATGGAAAAAGAATGAAGAAGAATAAGAAAAAGAACTAAATCCTAACAAAAAGAGGAACAAAAATAATGACCATGGTTGGGGTCAGATCTGCTGTATTTATAGGCAGGGAAATGAAACCCTGGAGGAAAATTCTGACATAAAATGAAGTACCCAAAGTGCCTATGAAAAACGACAGAATGAAGACCCCACATGGCCGCGGATCAGCGGCCAATACCCCCTATTGGCCACGGATCCGCGGCCCTTTAGTGGTGTTGGGCTGTGGGCTTTGGTCGGGGTCCCTGGTTTGTTGTCCTCTTCAGTGTGGTACATATATTTTCTGAAAATACTTTCACATTTCTTCCAGAATTTCTGTTGAGGAAAGGTGGACTTTTGTGGATGCTTTTGTCATGATTGCCTCGAGCTCCGCGTAGATTTCTTGGAACTTGTTGTTGCCATTGAGCCTTGTGCATGAAGGTGACATTGATTTGACATTTCGTCTCCCTAAACTGGTATCTGGCAACATACGGATGAAGAGCGGATACCGTGTTTTATCTGTGGTTGGCAGGAACCCGGATTTTGTCGTGTTTTCCATTAATTTCACCGTTTTAGAACCGAGAACCTGTATCCTGCAAATATGTAACAAACACGGATTAAAAGCACCTACCTATAAACACACGAGCATAAGAATGGGCGGTATAAAATGCAGTATTCTGTGATGAACAAATACCCCCAAACTTAACTTTTGCTCGTCCCGAGCAAAACCAATTATTCACAAAAAAGAAAATCCTAACCGCACTTTCGCAGGGAACGCGATTGCACTGAGCATGTGCAACAAGCCGTTAAACCTCTAGGTGTCCCTAGTAGGAGGAGTGTTGTCTCCTGAGGGTTTTCAGAGGATTACACCCACAAAATCCCGTCAAGCTAGTGTCATAAGTTAACATTGATTCTACTCCTACAGTTTAGTATTTACGTTAGAAACTCTATCATCCTAAGTTAGAAATTTCCAGCCCTTATGCTTCGCACCTCCTATCTATTTAACTTTAGATCATATACGTTCCAAAAAAGCTTAGAAAGATGTTGGTATCTCCTGAGTTTTCCTTCTAAAGTGCGGTCTCAAATCAGGGATTTTTATCAACTTTACAGAAAACACAAGTCTTATTCTTTATTTCTATCTTTTATTCAAACATCGATTGTATACCCCTACGTGTGTGTAAATTTGCACCCCTACACTTAAGAATTCAATTCAAGCTATAATACCCTTGCCCTAATACCTAATACTACTTCTTTTCATTAAGGATGGACGGATTTGCTCACATACCTTTCATGCGACTATTAATGCTTCTTGAGGCACTAACGACCGATTACTGAATGTGTGAACATTAAAGCGTAAATAGCAGTTTCCAGGTCTTGACTTTATTCTATTTTTTTCTTTTTCTTTTTCTTTTTTTTTCAAGACCGGATATATTTTTCAATATGCTCTTTTGGTGTTTAGCTTTAAATACCGTTTTTTCTTTCATACTAGGCTTTCAGGC
Source organism: Agapanthus africanus (assembly GCA_030015575.1). Taxonomy (NCBI): domain Eukaryota; kingdom Viridiplantae; phylum Streptophyta; class Magnoliopsida; order Asparagales; family Amaryllidaceae; genus Agapanthus; species Agapanthus africanus. The sequence goes on along the minus strand of JASDDO010000016.1, from coordinate 36,956,161 downwards.
AAGAGTATTTCTAGGTATCCTCTACTATCCCAAATTTCAAGGTGCGTGTATGTCCAGTTTGTAGGGTATATACTTTCTAAATTTGAACTCAAGAAAAGAAACTATTTTTCAGACTTATCCTCCAGTAAAGCATCAATACTTTCCCTTCATCTTGACTTAACTAAAGAACTGAACTCAAGAGTACTTATTTCTCAAAAAAAACTGTAAGGACGTATACTTACCAAGTTTAAACAGAATGAGGGTTATTCTTCGGGTTTTCAAATCCTAAGCCTAGAATTTAGTTATTTCTATCATATCAACTAAACTTTCGGAATAAAGATCTAAGTTACCCTATTAGCTAACTTGACGACAAAGTTTTTATATTTTTTTGGAAAATTTTTGATTTTTGTGGGTTTTATTAAGGTATGCAAATGCAAAATATACAAATGAATGCGAAGGAAGAGTGCTTACCGAGCACACCCCCAAACTTAAACTTGACAGTGCCCTCACTGTCAGGCTATACCAAGAGGGTCAAAATTGTCGGCGCTCCCCCTAAAAACAAATTATATACAAAAAGGAAAACCAAAAATATATACAAAAAAGGAGTCCCCCCCAAACTTAAGTGAAACAGTGTTTCCACTGTTAAGCGTTGAAGTTCAGGATTAGGGGGGAAAGAGCAGTATCAATCTATACAAGGCCTTACACAGGCCAAAAGTTAACACCAACCATTCAAAGATTTTATCATGGTAAAGCAGTGGTTGGTGAAAGAAGGCGAAGACGTAAGAAATGGAGAAAACGCGAGACCGTATGGAGATAGAAGCGGGATACGGTCTCGGTATATCAGAAAAAGAAGAATGGCGGAAGGGAAAAAGAAGTGGAATACGAACTTGAGGGTGCAAATGGAGTAAATAGATTAGCACAACTTGTGATGACCGATGTGTGAAAAGCGATTGTGCTAATATATTTACCCGTCGAGAAATGGGGTCAAATCCCTCAAGATTCGTGAGAAACCATGGGTACGCCGAACTTGGTAAACCAGACATAGTAAATGAAAGTGAGACGGGTTCTTGCAAGGTCGGAACGATGGAAAGGATGGAGGGAAGTGGTTGAGGAAGGGTATCGGTTAAGGGTTCTGGAGGGTGTACACAGTCAGTGAAAGGAACAGGATGAATTGGAAAATCTGACTCATCAATTAAAACTGGTTCATCCTCAAAACTATCCTCAATATTCTCCTCAAAATTTAGCACATCCATGCACTTTTCTTCAAAATCCAGACGCATATGGGGTTCGGGAAAAACATTTAATGACTCGGGATGATGATTTGAAGAGACAAACTCAGCCAAATCTACGGGTTCATCATCCAAAATATCCCCAGCATCAATATCCTCAATCAAGTGAAAATCAAAATTCTCTGACACCTCATCAAAAGCATGGATATTAATCGATTCTGGTTCTAAGATGGAGGTGTAGAGGTCAAAAGGATTGGGTGTGGTTTCACTTGGCAAGGTCCCTTCACAATCGGGAAAATCAAACACTACAAAGTCGCACAACTTATTAAACATTTTATCTTCAACTGATAATTCATTTGGGACCTTCGATAGTCTTTCAACACAGGAGTTGTGGGATTCAATTTGAACCGGGTAGGCTTGATTCGGAAGGGGGTATAGCTCACTCTCTCCACTCAAATTCACAGCCTGTCCTGCCGCCTCATCATACATTGAAAAATTAGGAGCTAGTTGGAAACTAGCTATCGGGTCAGTAGGTTGTATGAGAGCGGCCATGGACGCATTCAAATCCATCATCTGTTGGCTTGACGCTACCCTAAAGTCTTCCAACGACTGTTCTAGACTAGACATTGGTTGTGAAGGGGTTTCAGTAAAAGATTCAAAGTTGTTTGGATACTGAAAACTCCCAAAAGGCTGTGTAGAAGCAATGTCTAGGGAAGGTGTAAAAGTTGGGTAGGACTGGTAGGAATTGAATGGCTGGACAGGAGTGGGATCAACATTGGGATAAGAAGGTGAATGGAATTGTTGATCCCAAGAATTTGTAGTGGTGAAAGGAGTGAAAGATCGGCTACGAGATTGTTCAATACGTTCAGCAATAGACATAGGTCTCGGGGTTACAACTGGACTTTCAAAAGGGGTATCAACGCAAGAAGGGGTGAATGTTTGAAACGGTTGGTACGAAGTGGATTGCGGGGTCCAGTTGTTCGTCCTAGACGCGTCTATCCGATCTTTCAAAGAAATTTTGGGCATGGAGGGGTCGTTTGAAGTTCGACCAAAACAAGAACTGTATGAAGTAATGTCTGGTTGTGGGTACCAAAGTTCGGCAAGAGTTTTGCGAGGTGGAGTACCTATGATATGAAGAGAGAAAGAGAGAAAGGCAGAGAAAAGGAGGGGAAAAAGAATGTGATAATTTTTTTTTTAGTTATATATTAACAAAAGAATGAAGTATACACACAAAAAGAATATTGACAAAAACAATCACGACACGAAAATACCACACACCTAATCGTTCTAGGGTTCACCTAGGTCAACTAGACCTGCTCCAGAACTTGATTGTCGAAGTAAAACTGTGTCGAGAAACAGGCTCAAGATACACTGATCACAAGGCCAGGTAAGTGCAGAGATAAGGGGAGGTTTTCCAACGCTTTCGCGAAGTTCCTTAATTAAATAACCCTTTCTCTTTTGGCGGTTTCGCCGTTAACACTTTCCTAGACACCTCGTAAACAATATACCGTTAAGCAAGGTTCTAAACACAGTTAACTTCTCCTAGTGAGCGCGAAGTCCTTAAGGCTTAAAGTCTAGTTTCTTTTAAATTTTGTGTGGGTAAACGTTATGCTCAAGTTCGTGATTTGTGGGCCACGGAAAAGGTGATGAAATCCTTTACCGTATATTGTGGGGTTCGCTTGCCCTTAAGTCCGTATTAATGTATGCAATGCGTAATTCAATAAAAATTCTATAAAGAATCAAAAAATTGTTTTTTTAGTTTAAACGCGGCACTACAACAAATACGAGTTAGTCAATTTTTAGCGTTTGCTAGCGAACGTGCAAAGAATCCTGCAAAGAATAGTATATTGGAAGCGTCGGATTTGAGAAGAAGGTGTTAGTAAAATACATACCGTTAAGTTTTGGGTTAGGAAACCCCCGTTGAATCAAATCCGGTAAGCTTGAAAGGTTCGCTTGCGCGGGTCAAACTACCCGGATCTTTGGCACTATACTTCGTAATCACCTTTGCCTTGAATGCACACTTTGCTCCCACAATCGCAGTTTGCAAATACGCAAAAATCTACACACTTGCCCACAAAAATTATCAAAAATAACCAAAAGATTTTTTTTTATAAATATATACAAAAAAAATATTAACCCGAATAACAAGAAAGAAAATACGCTACCGTCTCCCCGGCAACGGCGCCATTTGATCGCACGCTTTTGGCGTGTCGAGTTTTAAGAGTTCTAAAGTTTACCGCGATCAGGACGGTGTCGCTATGCAGCTAGCCGGTTGAGCACGGGTCGATCCATAGGGAGATGGTTGTATTCTTTTCTTATCTTAGACGATTCAATAAAGAATCTGTATGAGTTTGATTCTAACCTATGTGTTTATTTGCAAGTATAAAGTTGTTAAGAAAAGATACGAGATTATAAGCTAAAGAAATTCGTACTCGAAACCTTTGAGCCGAGTCTTGACCAATTGAAGCTAGAGCAATCGGCAACAACGTGGATTAGGGGATTTAAGCGCGGTATTCGTGGAATACGGCTTATTTACCCTTTTCCTTCCGTTCTTGTCTCTTGCTTTTGCCTCCGGCCAAACCGAACGCAACCGGTCGCGGTTAGGAATCACCGTTACCTTGTCAGGGTAGGGTGCCTAACGGAGCGCTTGCGTATGGTTTGGGCGGAGTTCAATGGAAAATAATGGGAAAAGGAAAAGAGAAAAGAAAATCTTTAACTTATAATATCGTATTTCTTCTTAACAATAATAATTACAACATTCACAAAATGAACAAAAGAGAGCAAAAGAAAAGAACAAAGAAAAGAAAAGATTACAAGTATTAAGTGCATGAAATAAATTGCAAGAAAGAAAAGCAAGATAATAAAAAGCGAGTAATAAAAAGCGATAAAAAGAACAAGAAACTAGAACTCAAGACAAGCATGTGATCAATAGCCAACCCTTAAATTTGCAAGCTCAATCAAGAGGTTGCAAGATCAAGAGAAGGGTAGAGAACGCATGTGAAATGAAGTGCTAATTCCATGAAAGAATACGACCCTTGAGATCAATAACTAACCCTTAACCATTCAAGCTCAATGAAGAGGTTGAATGATCAAGAGAAAGCAATAATCTCAAGGGGAAGAAGAAACACAAGAGAATGATACAAAACCCTCATCTTCATTAATCTCCCACTCAAAAAGCTCTCACTACAATTTTCATGGAAAAAGAATGAAGAAGAATAAGAAAAAGAACTAAATCCTAACAAAAAGAGGAACAAAAATAATGACCAAGGTTGGGCTCAGATCTGCTGTATTTATAGGCAGGGAAATGAAACCCTAGGGGCAAATTCTGACATAAAATGAAGTACCCAAAGTGCCCATGAAAAACGACAGAATGAAGACCCCACATGGCCGCGGATCCGCGGCCAATACCCCCTATTGGCCGCGGATCCGCGGCCCTTTAGTGGTGTTGGGCTGTGGGCTTTGGTCGGGGTCTCTGGTTTGTTGTCCTCTTCAGTGTGGTACATATATTTTCTGAAAATACTTTCACATTTCTTTCAGAATTTCTGTTGAGGAAAGGTGGACTTTTGTGGTTGCTTTTGTCATGATTGCCTCGAGCTCCGCGTAGATTTCTTGGAACTTGTTGTTGCCATTGAGCCTTGTGCATGAAGGTGACATTGATTTGACATTTCGTCTCCCTAAACTGGTATCTGGCAACATACGGATGAAGAGCGGAGACCGTGTTTTATCTGTGGTTGGCAGGAACCCGGATTTTGTCGTGTTTTCCATGAATTTCACCGTTTTAGAACCGAGAACCTGTATCCTGCAAATATGTAACAAACACGGATTAAAAGCACCTACCTATAAACACACGAGCATAAGAATGGGCGGTATAAAATGCAGTATTCTGTGATGAACAGTAGCCCATGTAACATATTATATATGCAGGATCCTGATCCGGTATCACATACCCAGGACGTAGAGGATACTGAGAAACAGTTCTCGGTAATGAACACACTCGAAGAAGATGCATCAATATGCACTTTCTTCGATTGGGTAGCATAGGAATCCGGATATTCCCTTATTTCATGCTCGGACTTATAACAATTATAAGATTGAGCGGAACCAACGTTCCCCTAGCTCAGTATAATAAGCAGGTTTGGTCAATGCATCCATATTATTATCTTGATTAAGGCGTGACATGGTCGCTACCAGGAGAGAGAGAGAAGAAAACACTCTGTGTGCGCTCTTGCAAGATTAGATTGGTTATTATTTTATCTAATCCGGATGGCTCCCACTGTTTTTATCAAATCTTCCTTCAAACCCTAAAAGGTAAGACTAGCCGGGATTAATTACACCCTATAAGTTTGCCAATCTTTCGGCCAGGCCAGTTTCGGTACTTTGAGGGAGGTTCCCCGTGCTTTCGCACGGACCTAATTAAAATAAACCTTATTTTCCCAGGGGCGTAACCCCGTTAACACCTTTCTAAACACCTACTTGATCGGCTAATTGTAATGTGTAAAACCCTCTCAGGAGTAACTCTTACTCGCAGTGGGTATCGGGATCCAATTATCTCATAGAGGGTATGCAATCTCATTGGAAATTTTAACACTTGAAATTCCTGATAATACTCTGCCCCTAGCGTCCTATGACCTTGACGAAAGCCAACAAACCATAGTCCACTAGTCAAGTTCAACCCGTACATTTCATGATTGAATTAAACCCACCCGCACGACCCTTGACGAAATCCAACAAAGTCGTACAACTATCCTAATCCAATTGCATCACATGCTTATGCAGATAAGCACTAATCAGCTACCGCACACTACGCCTTGACGAAAGCCAACAAACGTAGCACGAATACTAAATACTACTTATCTGAAATGACGGAGGGCTACGACAGGTTTTTAAGAAAACCTTTTGCGTAATGAACTTGATATCGTTGTAGAATCGAGTGAATTTTAAATGGAGTGTTTTTTAGGCTTTTACTAGTTTTGCTAAAGAGGTCACTCCGGATGAAGGGATCTCGGCTCTTTCCTTATCGAATAAGGTGAAGGATATTTCACAAATATCACTATGCAAAGCAAAAACTATAGAAGCAATCAAAAGACAAACCGAGTGGGTTGTAGCACCTGCTAGTTTTGCTAAAGAGGTCACTCCTAGTGATGGGATCTCGGCTCTTTCCTTATCTAATAAGGTGCTGGATATTCTACAAGGAATACCTCTATGCAAGGAAAGAACTAGAACTACCAGTTTTTAAAACAAAATTCTGCAACATCTTTAGGTTTCTTTTTATTTCATTAATCTCATTAATTAAGTCCCATCAATTAAGCTTCCCAAGCATCACAGAAGAAACGAAAGCATCGATATTTACTATATATCATCATATATATAATATAAGCATTCGTCTCAACATATCAGGTTATCACATCACAGAATATCCGCAGCAGAAGAACACATATGAAATATTGGATATACTAGGAATTCCGTATTTTAATTTAAGCCAGTATTAAACATGGATTCAACGGTCGCGATGAATAGCCAAACCCACATCCTTAGACCCCTATGAGAGCGACAAGCAACCCTCCCAATTCTAGAGTTAGGTGACCCGGTCTCGACTCCTCGATATGGTCTCCCACTGGACCCTAGAACCCGGTTACTTCTGCTCCCCTCCTTGGATCTATCCTAACGCTGAAAAGTAAATTATATACATCAATGGTGACATCATCCTCAACCCGGAAGTGCCCCAATAAAAGAATATTACATACAAGATTTTACATGAATGAAAATGAAAAACTCTCATCTCACATAAAAACCCTGGCTATTCAGAACACGGCGATCCAATATAACATATCACAGCAACACATAACATCACATGTCATCAACGTAAGTAAATATGCGTATCCTAATTGTCATTGACATATAGCACCGAAACCGGCGACATATTACACTTATGGTCGCAGAAAAGAAAGCGAAAAACTACAACAATTGGAATCCGCAACCATCTTAGACATCATAAACCCAATGTATCTCATACTTTGGATTTCATGCCTAACCAAATGAATTCCTTAGACATCACATGCCTAACAATTATAAACCCCGCATTTTAGTCTCGATATTGAAAACACTTTCCAATAACCTTTCGGGTAATTCAACAAGATTGCCGATAACCTGATCGAATGCTCGTCGGAAACTTTAGTAGACGGCCGCACCTCCGATGCCGTCGACGAAGTGCACTAAGGCAGAACACCGCGGCCGCAAGCACCCAAACTGATGCTTTTGGCGATGGGGTTCTCCTACAATCACTTGGTCGGGGCTATGGAGCGCGGCTATCTAGTAAGGTTACCCGGCGAGTATCCGTATACACTACATAATTACGACGGACTTTTGATCCACATCAAAATTCCGTGGCAACCGATCAAATGAGACTAAACTGCTTGATTTATAAAATTCAAACTAGTTATCTTATAACTAATTATATGGATTCCAAATATTGTATCACAATCATAGATAGCTAGAAGATTTTAAACTTTTCGATCGAATAAACAAACACCCATAATTTCCCTAAGGTCTCAACACTTGAGCGGAGTTCAAAAAGTACCCAGAACATGCCACAGCTCCTATGAACCATCCATAGAAGGGCTGACCCATGCCTCACTCATGTCGCCATGGAACTACCGCAAACCCTAGGGTATGACCGTGGTTCCGCGATCCAAAAGTCGAGTTTTGGTATTATTCATCTAGAGGGTCCACAAAATCGCTGGAATGATTTTCTGAAGATTTCAAACTTGAAAAAAAATCCAACTCTTGGAAAATTTCCAGCGAGGGAAAATATGGGTTATTGATATCCGTTTGAACTTTTTAACGTCGTCTAAATGACCCGAATAGATGTCAGAATTACGACTACAAAACACTCCGAATTTCGTTTGCAGAAAGTTAACATCATATGCAATTTTAGCAAAAACAAGCAACACTTAAAACACCAAAACCTAGAGACTGGAACACACTACAAAATTCAACCCAAAACCTTTTCACTAAACCGAGCAGGCCGGTTTCCTGAGCTATGTGGCCGGCCAAATTCCGGCGACAGGGGTTGAAATTTGTACTGTGTTCATGTTACATCTCATGCAACATTCTGCAGTTGCTAAAAAATTAGAGGCCGTTTAAAATTCGACAGAAACTAGGAATGTGTATCGGGTGTTTCGGAGTTGTTTCGGTTTCGTAATCTAACAAACATCGTTTAATCCTTAACCTTGGCTCTGATACCACTGCAGAGTTCCCTAAGGGGCAGAAAGGTTTCGGGAGGCATCGTCCATACCGTTTTCAAATTTTTGCCGTTCTAAAGAACCCTAACCCTAGAATCTTAATTAGAGAATTAAACAATACAACATGAAAACAACTTTGCATACAAAGTGAATGAGGAATACAACCTTCGTAGACCGGTCCTTCACTTCTAAAGCTCTGTGTAGTAGTCCCTTCGCTCCAACTAGTGAACATCCGAACTCTAGTAAGGTTCACATGAAGAAATGAAGAAGCTTGCTCGATGTCTACGAGGCCGAAGATGATCTACGTCGAGGAGACTCAAGCTCATGCTATCTCTTCACTAATGGTAGATTAGTGAATCAAACACCCTAAACTAAATGGCTAATATAGTAGAGGATTATGAAGTAGGAAATGGGCTCACTTTAGATTTATTTTTCTCACAGTATTTTCTCACCATTTCCAAAAGCTAGAAAGCTTTTCATGAGGAAGAAGAAGATGAAGTGAAGATGAGAATGAACTCAAGAGGTGAGAATAGCAACCATGGGTGAGTTAGTGTCATACACTAACCCATGTAGAGAATGAACTATGGCTAACAATAATGGTTAGGTTAATAAATATCTACAAGTAAAACAAAGCTAGTGGACTAAGTCAAAGATGCTTCAAACTTCTCCAAGATACCAAGGATGACAATTTCTAACTAATTTTGATAAACTTTAAAAAAATAAAACCATTCAGTATATCAAGCATGTTGTTAGTCTCATACACCCATGAAGCATGTGGCATCAAGCATGAAACAAAAGTTGTACATTAATATATATCAAATATATACTATATGCATACAAGTGAGAAAGAAATTTTTAGTGAGCAAATATTAGTTAATGTAAGTTAATATATCATATATATAATTATACATTAAATTATCAAATCAACACTTGTTTTAATAATCCGGCTATATCACAGACAACCGACTAATATCAAATGCAACATCTTATCGAATCAACACTTGATCCGATAACCCGGCTATATCACATATAACCGACCGATGTTACATATCGCGAGAATAGAATACGGTATCATATACGCGCATTAATCTCTTTCCCGCACATATCATATATGTGCTCCTATTTCATTTCGCATGAACCAGGAAACCTATGTGTAGGAATCTAAAGACTCGTCAATACGCCGGCAGTAGGTGATGATCATATCAAGCACCCACAAGCCGCAAGCGGTCTGCTAAACGTAACGGCCACCCCGGTATTTAGCGATCAGAAGATTAACAAGCAAGCCTGCTCATACTCCTACGAATCCAATCAGTAACACTACAGTACAGTCCGATCTCTTCGTCAGATATGTCGCATATCATAGCCTGGGGGTGGTAAAACGTCAGACCCCAATAGCCTGATAAGTCATGCCGATACAAGGTCTCTAACGGTTCAAGAAACTACTGATAACACTTACCGGTATATCTCAGCAACCCTGGCCAGGGATTTCCTATTATGGCCAATCGAGTATATCGCAATATCAACTCCCAATACCGGGAGAGACGAATCCCCTCCTATCGCTCATTGCCTCCATGTGACTCTGTACTGTACCCAAAAACCACCTTTTTGTACGATCTCTTGACCGTGGTATGGTGGAAATCAAAGCACAGTGGGAATCACACAAGACTCTTGTAAGTCTACGTTGCCCACCCCGGTGCTTGCGGGGAGGCGGAAACGTTATGAAAAATCAGATTTTTACAACACTAGGCAACATGGACTATGTAAAGGAGGGATCTTTGCTAAACAAAACTAACTACCAAATCTAAAAGAGTTTAGCTACTCGGAAAGGGGGTTATACCTAGGTCTTCAAGTCCTTCTCTTCTTGCTCCTTGGAGTGAAAGAACGGATCGTCTCGTCGCCTTCTCTTGCCGAAGAAAGATCCACCAGAGGGCCTCTACCTTTGGCTCCAACTTCAAACTAGAAGCAACTAAGGTGCTTGGTGTGCTAAACCTAGGACCTTAGAAAGAGTAGAGAGTATTTTTTGAGGGTTTTATCTCAAGCTCAAAGGGTTCTCAACTCATGAGAGGGGAGAGCTAGAGAGAGAGGAAGAGGAGGAGAGAGAATGAGAATGATCAAGTGAGAAGAATAATGCAACCTTCTCACATATATGTGATTTATGAAAAATAGATAATTAGCTAAAGATAATTGTCATGGTTAATCAAGAAATGAACATTATCATTTCACATTAAATGCTTTTTGTAAGGATCAAAGAGTATCTTTCATATGGAATGATGATGGTCAACTTGTCAACCTAGGTCAACAAGTCAAGTATAGTGAAATGGTCAACAACCCTAACCAATATTAACAAATCATAATTAACTAATATTAACAAATCATAATTCACACATAAACATTAGGGTTAAGAAAATGACAATGGTCATCAACCCTAATGAAAGTCCTCTGCCTCTGTCTCAGTCAACTGTGCATACACACCCGTATCCGTGTTCGAAGAACACGAATACAATGAGATAAAACCAATCCCAAATCATATACTAGGATCCGGCTTAAACCAAAGCCCGCTAGTATAAGCTTTCCGGACACCAAACGTGCACAAGTGCGCGGATGTGAACGAACCCTGTCGCAAAACCATGCGAGCTCTACTCATTTTGCTTAAAGGCGAATAACCCTCTGTGTAGGACTCTAAAGACTCGATACTATGCTGGCAGTGGGTTTAACCAAAAACCGCAAGCGGCACGAGCTGTACGTAACGGTCCCCAGGTAGATGCCGATAAGAAGACCGACGAGGTAAACCCATCTGAACTCCTACTGAGCCTGAATGTGACAGTCTCCGTACAGTCCGGTCTGTTCTTCTAAGAACATCGCATGGTAGGCCTAGGGGAGGCGGTAAACGTCAGTCCCCTACTAGCGGTACAAGTCGTGTCGGAGTGTAGCCCAGAACACCTGAGATAACTCTGGAAACCTACCAGTTTATCTCGCTTGCCCTGGCCAGGGACTTTGTGTAATGGCTCTCCTAGACACAGCGCGATATCAACCCCCAATACCGAGAGAGACGAATCCTGTCTAACCGTCACTGCCTCCAAGTGCTTCGGGACTGCACCCAAAAACTACCTGTTTGCACGACTCCTTTGAGCCGTGGTAGGGTAGCAATCAAAGTACAGTGGGAACACACTCGAGGCGAAGTGACAGTGTCAAGTCAACGGACTAAGCTATACTCATGTCACCTGGGAACTGATAACTGACGATAGGTATAATACCAACCAACAGTTCCCGACGAGTCTTGTCCAGTGTACTCGTAACCTAACGAGCACCCACATAGTATCTCAAGTACGACGTACTGACGGCTGTGGGACAGACCGTCTCCCAAGCTGGGATAAGAAGCGCATACGCTTGTCTACTCCGGAGTATCGATGCCCTGTCTCGATAGTCCTACGACTAGGGACCTGCATAAGGATGTGCTTATGGATTACCCAGCCCCCACGAGTGTGACTGCCATCACAACGCTGGTAATCAAGCAAAGATCCTAAGGGCTCCATTAATGTGTAAAGGCGATATGCTAAAAGAAATACATGCACACATTAAAGCAGAAACAAACCAAGGAGCATACTACTATTTTGAGCAAGATTGTCAATACAAGGTGAATATCCCAAGCTTCCATCAAGTAATATACATACTAGTATGATACAGTAATGGCCTCTAGGGCATATACACTAACAATCTCCCACTTGTACTAAGGCCATGTACTGGCGTATCGAAGACCTATCATCTCGATCAGCCGCTCGAACTGAGTCTGGGGTAAGGCCTTCGTGAATGGATCAGCAGTGTTATCTTCCGTAGCAACTCTTCGAACCTCGATCTCCTGGCGACCCACGATCTCCCTGATCAGGTGATACCGCCTTGAGATGTGCCTGGACTTCTGATGGGACCTGGGTTCCTTTGCTAAAGCGATAGCCCCGTTGTTGTCGCAATACAGAGGTACTGGATCAACAATGGATGGAACCACCTGAAGTTCTGTTAGGAACTTCCTAATCCAGAAGGCTTCTTTTGCGGCATCTGCAGCAGCGATATATTCCGCTTCCATCTTCGAGTCAGCAACGGTTTCCTGTTTGGAACTCTTCCAACACACCGCCCCTCTATAGAGGGTAAAGACATAACCCGACATGGACTTGGAATCATCCTTGTCACTCTGGAAGCTGGAGTCAGCAAAGGCCTCGATCTGGAGGTCTTTTCCGCCATACACCAAGAACATCTCCTTAGTCCTTCTCAGGTACTTGAGAATGTTCTTTACCGCTATCCAGTGTTTCACCCCAGGGTTTGACTGATACCGGCTTACCACACTCGGTGCATAAGCTACATCCGGTCTGGTACACAACATCGCATACATTATAGAGCCTACCGCAGAAGCGTAGGGTATAATAGACATGCGATCCCTTTCCAAATCTGTCTTAGGAGACATCTCTTTGGAGAGGGTGATCCCGTGACAAGCCGGTAGATTACCGCGCTTGGAATTTTCCATACTGAACCTTTTCAGGATGGTGTCGATGTACCTGGACTGTGAGAGTCCTAATATTCTCTTGGATCTGTCACGATAGATCCGGATCCCCAGAATGTATGAGGCATCACCCAGGTCTTTCATGGAGAACCTGTGTGACAAGAACCCTTTTACAGATTATAGCATAGGAATGTCATTTCCTATCAAGAGAATGTCATCCACCTATAAAACGAGGAATACTACAGTTCTCGCTACAAATCTACTATAGATGCATGGTTCATCTGGATTGTTTATAAAGCCAAATTCTTTGACCGTCTCATCAAAACAGATGTTCCAACTCCGCGATGCCTGCTTTTGTCCATAGATGGACTTAAGCAACTTGCACACCTTTTCACTGCTCCCACTCTGAATGTAACCCTCCGGCTGGTCCATATAGACACACTCCTCTAAATTTCCATTTAGAAAAGCGGTCTTTACGTTCATCTTCCAGATCTCATAATCGTGGAAGGCAGCAATGGCAAGAAGGATCCGAATGGATTTCAGCATAGCCACTTGAGAAAAGGTTTCGTCATAGTCCAAGCCAGGTATTTGACGGAAACCCTTTGCAACAAGTCTAGCTTTATAGGTCTTAACCTGTCCATCTACACCAATCTTCCTTTTGAAGATCAACTTGCATCCTACGGGTTTTACCCCATCTGGAGCAATGTCCAACGTCCATACTTTGTTGGTGTACATGGACTCCATTTCGGTCCGCATTGCATCCAGCCATTTACCGAGTCAACGCTCTGAATGGCCTGCTGGAAGCTAGTAGGCTCATCACTATCAATGATGCAATCCTCTCTATCCCCGTCTATGAGAAAACTGTAGTATCTCTCGGGCGGATGAGACTGCCTACTACTTCTGCGGAGCGGCGCAGGAATGTCCGGATCTTTTGAACCCTCTGGTTCTACTAAGCTTTCAGTAATAGCTCATGGTTCTGGAATTTCTTCCAGTTCTACTGTGCTCCCACTTATCTGATTTTCCAAAAACTCAGTTTCCAAGAAGTGGGCAAGACGAGAAACAAAAACCTTTTGTTCCTCTTCGCAATAGAAGAAATATCCCTTGAAGTTCTTTGGATATCCCACAAACTTGCACTGTACTTAGCGTGCCTCGAGCTTGTCCGCTTGCTGCTTTTTGACAAAAGCTGGAAATCCCCATGTCTTAATATGATTAAGATAGGGTCTCTTCCCACACCACATCTGATATGGTGTAGTAGGCACAGTCTTAGTTGGAACTCGGTTCAAAAGGTATGCAGCCGATTCTAGTGCAAATCCCAACAATGATCGCGGTAACTCAGCGTTGCTCATCATAGACCGAACCATATCCAATAGGGTTCGATTCCGTCTCTCCGATACACCGTTATGTTGCGGAGTGTATGGAGGAGTAAGCTGAGAGAGAATTCCATTCTCTTTTAAGTAATCCAGGAACTCGGCACTCAAGTATTCACCACCTCGATCAGATCTCAGTGTCTTGAAACTTTTGCCTGTTTGTTTTTCTACTTCATTCTTATATTCCTGGAATTTTCCAAAGGCTTCGGATTTATGTTTCATTAAGAAGACATAACCGTACCTTGAAAAGTCATCCGTAAAAGTAATGAAGTAAGAATAGCCGCTTCGTGCATGCGTAGACATTGGACCGCACACGTCGCTGTGTACGAGTCCCAAGAGCTCGCTCGCTCTTACTCCGTGTCCAATGAACGGAGTCTTTGTCATCTTTCTTTTTAGACAGGATTGACAAGTTGCATACGATTGATATTCAAACGGATCCAAATATCCTTCTGTATGTAACTTCGTCAACCTTCTCTCATTGATGTGACCCAGTCTACAATGCCATAAGAAAGTCTGATTTGTTTCCGGAGACTTTCTTTTGTGTGTATTCTGGACATTGAAAATCTGTGGTTGGTTTAATACGTATAAACCATTGCTTAATGTACCTGACCCAATCAGAACTTGATTAAGGTGAATGTTTACAACATTACATACAAACGCAAATTCATAACCTTCTTTAGAAATCAAAGATACAGAAATGATATTACAAGTTGCATTGGGTACAAAAAATCAATTACGTAAAACCAAAACATGTCCATCTGACATTCCCAGGTGATAGTCCCCCACGGCCTCAGCATCCATGCTAGCTCCGTTTGCAACTTTGAGGGTCATGTCACCTGCTTTCAAAAACCTACGCTTTCTCAACGCCTGTAAAGAATTACAGATATGAGATCCTGATCCGGTATCCAATACCCAGGATGTAGAGTTTATTGATAGACAGTTTTCAATAACATACACACCTGAAGCTAAAGCCGCAACCTGCTTCAGATCCTGTCTTCTGGCTTTCCAAGCCCTGCAATATTTCTTCCAGTGTCCACTCTTATGACAGTAAAAGCACTCTTCCTTATCTACAAGCTTCCCCGCTACCTTTGTTGCTTTTGCCTTTCCCTTCGTATCCACTTTACTAACACCGCCCCTTGGTTTGGCGGGGGTTTTCTTCTTCTTTCCCTTGGCTTTCGCCCTGGACCTATAATAGGAACATCCTCCTACAAACAAAGTGGATGTTTCCCTACCTTTTGTAGGGTGCCCTCTGCACTCCTCAGCATGTTGAGGAGTTCTGAAAGTTCAACTTCCTTTTCCTGCAAGTTGAAGTTCAGGATGAACTGGGCGTAAGTAGAAGGAAGGGACTGGAGAATCAAGTCCGTATAAAGCTCATTCTCCAACGTGGTCCCAAGGTTCGCGAGCTCCTCTATGTAGCCAATCATCTTAAGCACGTGTTCCGCTACCGATGATCCGACGGCCAATCTTGCCGAAAAAACTTCTTCGACACTTCGTATCTGGCGATACGAGATTGCTCTCCATACAGTTCTTTTTTTTGGAGAAATATGGATTCGAGGTCCATATTCTCGTGCCTCCTCTGATGTTCGTTGTCCATAGAGGCAAGCACGAGGCGCTTGGCCTTCGCGCAGTCGATTTCCCAGGTCTTACGGATTTCCCTATCCGCGACGCTGGTTTTGGGACCTGGGACAGGGGGAGCTTTGGTGGTAAGAAGATACCCCAACTTGTCATAAGTGATTGCCATTTTGACATTCCTGAGCCAATCTTTGTAGTTTGGCCATGTTAGTATGTTTTTATTTAGAAGTAACTTAGGTCCAGTCATGATAAATGGTCGCTGCAATTAGGAGAGAGAGAAGAAACACTTTAGCATGATGCTCTTGCAAGTTTAGAGTGATTTTTAATTTGTCTAAATAGGATGACTCCTACTGTCTCTCGAATCCCTCCTCAAACCATAAAGGAAGAACTAGTCGGGATTAATCTCACTGTACAATACTTGCTTAACCGTTCAGCCAGGCCAGTGTCGGTACTTTGAGGGAGGTTTTCCAACGCTTTCGCGAAGTTCCTTAATTAAGTAACCACTTTTTCCTGTGGGCGTAGCCCCGCTAACACCTTTCTAGACACCTACTTAGTTTATAGCATTGATCGTTAAGTGAGAAAGTTTCGGAGGAGTAGCATATACTCACTGTTGGATCGGGATCCAAATATCATCGCGTGACAAAACTGAAGGAATCCTACCAGAATCATCACACTCCAAATGGTATGCAGCGCTAGCAAGTTTCAGTTCTTTTGAAACTCCCGATGTGGATTTTTGCCCTATGCTCTTATGACCTTGACTTTGGCCAACAAATCATAAGTCACATGTCAAGTTCTACCCATCATTCTCCAGGTTAATTTGAGCCCACCCGCACATACCCTTGACTTTGGCCAACAAGGTAGAACGACTGCCCCAAACCAACACATCTATCTATGCTGCACATGAATACCCAATAGCTACCAATCACTATGCCTTGACTTTGGCCAACAAACATAGCTTGATTACTTATTGACCATTCATGTGAAATGACGGAGGGCTACGAATGGTTTTGGCGAAACCGTGAACGTAGTGAACTTGATATAATTGAAGGAACGAGATAGCTTTCAAAATGAGTGGTTCAAGCTCCGCATTTAAAAGTTTGGTTTTGAAAAGAACCGAGTGGTTTTGAAAGTGTTCCAAGGACTTTTACTTGGTTTATTTTTTCTTGCATTAATTCCAATGCGTCCCATCATTTAATCCTACCATTGCAGAAAACAACGAAAATATGACGTACGCTTATGCCATCCGCATTCGCCATGGGGTCCCGTCATCACCCGTTAGGTTACTTAACTAACGACAGAGCGAGGGCTGGACTAGCGCGGATGCAAAACATAAGCAACGCCTAAATAGATATCATATAGATATATATAAACATTCGTCAAATGCAATGATAACCATTCCAGATCACAGATGAATACATTGGATATACTAGGAATCCGCAATTCGTACGAGCCTGTAACGAAGAACGGATTACACGGTCGCGATGAGTAGCCAAACCCCACCCTAGACCCCTACGGGTGCGGCACACTACCCGCCAAGTACCCAAAGCGAAGCAACCTCCCTCAACACCGTGAGTAGTCCACTCGGCACTTTGAGATACCCGGTAGTTTGTGCACCCCATCTTGGGTCTATCCTAGGAGCAAAAACAGTAAAAAGAAATTATACAATGACGGCTACAACCCCGACCCGGTTGTGCGGCCATACAAATAATATTACATCAATTTACATATTACAAGAATTGAAAGAATAAGAAAACTCTCATCTCACAACCCCCGGCTATTCATCCGCGACAATCCAACGAATTCATATACACAAACCATCAACATTACAGATCACAGATATGCATAACCCCCACTAATCGACGTATAGCGATTAGCAGACGTTCAATACATATATAACATCACAGATATAACCCATTAGCCAAAGTGTAAAGAAATTCGATCAAAATACGGATTTGTGACCTCCCCAAAAACCAACTTGTTCTCTGGAAAATCTGGGCAAAAACAAACTATATTAAAAATCCCAAAACAGTAACAGAAGAACACTGCACCAAACTCGGTCCACAGCCGAGTCAACTTGGCCGCGGTTCCGCGGCAAGAAGCATGTTCTTGCCGCGGAACCGCGGCGCTTTGACCGGTTCAGTGGATCGTTTTTGGTGTGTTTCTTTACAAAACCCTGAGCCGATTTTTGAAGTATGATTTATTATTTTTAAAGAAGAAATAAAAATCGACAGAAACTTAGGGTTTTAGAAAAATGTTTTGCGATTTTTTTCGATCGAAGTTCTAGATATTTTGCTAACTAGTTAGTTTGTGTTTAGCTAGGCTCTGATACCACTGTAAGTCCACGTTGCCCACCCCGGTGGTTGCGGGGAGGCGGAAACGTTATGAAAAATCAGATTTTTCCAACACTAGGCAACATGGACCATGTAAAGGAGGGATCTTTGCTAAACAAAACTAACTACCAAAGCTAAAAGAGTTTAGCTACTCGGAAAGGGGGTTATACCTATGTCTTCAAGTCCTTTTCTTCTTGCTCCTTGGAGTGAAAGAACGGATCGTCTCGTCGCCTTCTCTTGCCGAAGAAAGATCCACCCGAGGGCCTCTACCTTTGGCTCCAACTTCAAACTAGAAGTAACTAAGGTGCTTGGTGTGCTAAACCTAGGACCTTAGAAAGAGTAGAGAGTATTTTTTGAGGGTTTTATCTCATGCTCAAAGGGTTCTCAACTCATGAGAGGGGAGAGCTAGAGAGAGAGAGGAAGAGGAGGAGAGAGAATGAGAATGATCAAGTGAGAAGAATAATGCAACCTTCTCACATATATGTGATTTATGAAAAATAGATAATTAGCTAAAGATAATTGTCATGGTTAATCAAGAAATGACCATTATCATTTCACATTAAATGCTTTTTGTAAGGATCAAAGAGCAGCTTTCATATGGAATGATGATGGTCAACTTGTCAACCTAGGTCAACAAGTCAAGTATAGTGAAATGGTCAACAACCCTAACCATGAACAATTATAATTAACTAATATTAACAAATCATAATTCACACATAAACATTAGGGTTAAGAAAATGACAATGGTCATCAACCCTAATGAAAGTCCTCTGCCTCTGTCTCAGTCAACTGTGCATACATACCGGTATCCGTGTTCCGAGGAACACGAATACAATGAGATAAAACCAATCCCAAATCATATACTAGGATCCGGCTTAAACCAAAGCCCGCTAGTATAAGCTGTCCGGACACCAAACGTGCACAAGTGCGCGGATGTGAACGAACCCTGTCGCAAAACCATGCGACCTCTACTCATTTTGCTTAAAGGCGAATAACCCTCTGTGTGGGACTCTAAAGACTCGACACTACGCTGGCAGTGGGTTTAACCACAGACCGCAAGCGGCACTAGCTGTACGTAACGGTCCCCAGGTAGATGCCGATAAGAAGACTGACGAGGTAAACCCATCTGAACTCCTACTGAGCCTGAATGTGACAGTCTCCGTACAGTCCGGTCTGTTCGTCTAAGAACATCGCATGGCGGGCGTAGGGGGGCAGTAAACGTCAGTCCCCTACTAGCGGTACAAGTCGTGTCGGAGTGTAGCCCGGAACACCTCAGATAACACTGGAAACCTACAAGTTTATCTCGCTTGCCCTATCCAGGGACTTTGTGTAATGGCTCTCCTAGACACAGCGCGATATCAACCCCAATACCGGGAGAGACGAATCCTGTCTAATCGTCACTGCCTCCAAGTGCTTCGGGACTGCACCCAAAAACTACCTGTTTGCACGACTCCTTTGAGCCGTGGTAGGGTAGCAATCAAAGTACAGTGGGAACACACTCGAGGCAAAGTGATAGTGTCAAGTCAACGGACTAAGCTGTACTCATGTCACCTGGGAACTGATAACTGACGATAGGTATAATACCAACCAACAGTTCCCGACGAGTCCTGTCCAGTGTACTCGTAACCTAACGAGCACCTGCATACTATCTCAAGTACGACGTACTGACGGCTATGGGACAGACCGTCTCCCAAGCTGGGATAAGAAGCGCATACGCTAGTCTACTCCGGAGTATCGATGCCTTCTCTCGATAGTCCTGCGACAAGGGACCTGCATAAGGATGTGCTTATGGATTACCCAGCCCCCACGAGTGTGACTGCCATCACAACGCTGGTAATCAAGCAAAGATCCTAAGGGCTCCACTAATGTGTAAAGGCGATATGCTAAAAGAAACACATGCACATTTTAAAGCAGAAACAAACCAAGTAGCATACTACTATTTTTAGCAAGATTGTCAATACAAGGTGAATATCCCATGCTTCCATCAAGTTATATACATACTAGTATGATACAGTAATGGCCTCTAGGGCATATACACTAACAACTCTATGACGATCTCGGGTCGACAGACTAGCCTGTACCAGTGTCACCAGAGAACTGCTATCTGACGATAGGTATAATATCATCTAAGAGTTCTCGGCGAGTCCGTTCAGTGTACCCAGTCTTCACTGAGCTCCCATATA
Source organism: Agapanthus africanus (assembly GCA_030015575.1). Taxonomy (NCBI): domain Eukaryota; kingdom Viridiplantae; phylum Streptophyta; class Magnoliopsida; order Asparagales; family Amaryllidaceae; genus Agapanthus; species Agapanthus africanus. The sequence goes on along the minus strand of JASDDO010000016.1, from coordinate 36,935,771 downwards.
CCATCTTTGATGTTAAACACCAATGGATTGTTAGTGTATATGCCCTAGAGGCCATTACTGTATCATACTAGTTTGTATATTACTTGATGGAAGCTTGGGATATTCACAGTTGTATAAACAATCTTGCTCGAAATGGTAGTATACTACTTGGTTTGTCTCTGCTTTAATATGTGCATGTGTTTCTTTTAGCATATTGCTGATATACATATTAGTAGAGCCGTTAGGATTATTGCTTGATTACCAGCGTTGTGATGGCGCTCACACTCGTGGGAGCTGGGTAATCCATAAGCACATCCTTATACAGGTCCCTAGTCGTTGCACTATCGAGAAAGGGCATCGATACTCCGGAGTAGACTAGCGTATGCGCTTCTCATCCCAGTGTGGGAGACGGTCTGTCCCACAGCCGTCAGTACGTCGTACTTAAGATAGTATGCGGGTGCTCATTAGGTTACGAGTACACTGGACAGGACTCGTCGAGTACTGTTGGTTGGTATTATACCTATCGTCAGTTATCAGTTCCCAGGTGACATGAGTACAGCTTAGTCCGCTGACTTGACACTGTCACTTTGCCTCGAGTGTGTTCCCACTGCACTTTGATTACTACCCTACCACGGCTCAAAGGAGTCGTGCAAACAGGTAGTTTTTGGGTGCAGTCCCGAAGCACTTAGAGGCAGTGACGGTTAGACAGGATTCGTCTCTCCCGGTATTGGGGGTTGACATCGCGCTGTGTCCAGGAAAGCCATTACACGAGTAGTCCCTGGCCAGGGCAAGCGAGATATACTGGTAGGTTTCCAGTGTTATCTCAGGGTGTTCTGGGCTACACTCCGACATGACTTGTACCGCTATTAGGGGACTGACGTTCACTGCCCCCCTAGGCCCGCCATGCGATGTATCAGTCGAACAGACCAGACTGTATGGAGACTGTCACATACAGGCTCAGTAGGAGTTCAGATGGGGTTCACCTCGTCAGTCTTCTTATCGGCATCTACCTGGGGACAGTTACGTACAGCTAGTGCCGCTTGCGGTCTATGGTTAAACCCACTGCCAGCGTAGTGTCGAGTCTTTAGAGTCCCACACAGAGAGCTATTCGCCTTTAGGCAAAATGAGTAGAGGTCGCATGGTTTTGCGACAGGGTTCGTTCACATCCGCGCACTTGTGCACGTTTGGTGTCCGGACAGCTTATACTAGCGGGCTTTGGTTTAAGCCGGATCCTAGTATATGATTTGTGATTGGTTTTTCTCATTGTATTCGTGTTCCTCGGATCACGAATACGGGTGCGTATGCACAGTTGCTTGAGACAGAGGGAGAGGACTTTGATTAGGGTTAATGACTATTGTATTTTTTATTAACCCTAATGCTTATGTGTGTATTATGGTTAATTGATATTAGTTTAATATAATTGTGCATGGTTATGGTTGTTGACCATTTGACTATCTTGACTTGTTGACCTTTGTTGACATGTTGACCATCATCATTCCATATAAAAGATGCTCTTTGATCCTTGCAATTAGCATTAAATATGAAATGATAATGGTCATGTCATGATTAACCATGACAATTATCTAGCTAATTATCAATTTAAAGTAATTCACACATATATGTGAGAATGGTTATTATTCTCTCATTCTATCATTTACTTTCTCTCTCTTGTTCTTCCTCTCCCTCAAGCTCTCCCCTCTCATGTGTTGAGAAACACTTGAGATTGAGAAAAACCCCTTCTTGATAATCTCTACTCTCATCTAGGGTTCAAGGATTAGCACTTCTTGCACCCTAGTTACTTCTAGCTTGGAGTTGAAGCCAAAGGTTGAGGCTTTCGGGTGGATCTTTCTTCAACGTGAGAAGACGACAAAGGTGACCTCTTTCCAATACTCCAAGGAGCAAGGAGAGAAGGACATAAAGCCTGAGGTATAATCTTTCTAACACTTAGCTGGTTTCTAGTTAGCTTTAGCTTGTTTTTGTTTAGCAAAGATCCTTCTTTGTCTAGTCCATGTTGCCTAAGTTGATAAAAATTTGATTTTTATTCCGTTTTCCGCCTCCCCGCAAGCACCGGGGTGGGCAACGTGGACTTACAGTGGTATTAGAGCCTAACTAAACATAAACTAGCTTGGTAGTAAAGTGTATCGAAGTTCAATCGAAAAAAAATCGAAAAACCGAGTTTCCAAAACCCTAAGTTTCTGTTAAAATTTTTTCTGTTCAAAACAAAATAAATCATACTCCAAAAATCATCTCAGGGTTTTGTGAAGAAAGCCACCAAAAACGATCCAGAGATTCGACCAAAGAGCCGCGGTTCCGCGGTAATAGCAAGCTATTGTCGCGCAACCGCGGCCGTCTTGGCTCGGCTCTAGGTCGAGTTTGGTGCAGTGTTTTTTCTGGCTTGGTTTTGGGATTTTTAAGATGGTTTATATGTGCCCAGGTTTTCCAGAAAAGAAATTTGTTTTGGGGGGCCTATAAATCCGTATTTTTTATCGAACTTCACTACACTTTGACTAAAAGGGTTATATCTGTGATGTTTATATGTATTGAACGTCGGCTAATCGCTATATGTCGATTAGTCGGGGTTATACAAATCTGTGATCTGTGTTTGATGATGGTATGTGTATATGAATGCGTTGGATTGTCGCGGGTGAATAGCCAGGGTAGATGTGAGATGAGTGTTTCTTTTTCTTTCATTCATTGTAATATGTAAATTGATGTAATTATTATTTGTTTGGCCGCACAACCGGGTCGGGGTTGTAGCCGTCATTGTATAATTCTTTTTACTGTTTTTGCTCCTAGGATAGACCCATGGAGTGGGTGCACAAACTACCGGGTATCTCGAAGTGCCGAGTGGCCTACTCACGGTGTTGAGGGAGGTTGCTTCGCTTCGGGTACTTGGCGGGTAGTTTTCCGCACCCATAGGGGTCTTGGGTGGGGTATTGGCTATTCACCGCGACCGTGTAATCCGCTTTTCGTTGCAGGCTCGAACGGATTGCGGATTCCTAGTATATCCAATGTATTCATCTGTGATCTGTAATGTCTATCATTGCTATATACTTATATATGATAACTATTTAGGCGTTGCTTATGTTTTACAGCCGCGCTAGCCCAGCCCCCGCTCTATCGTTAGTTAAGTAACCTAACGGGTGATGATGGGGCCCCGTGGCGAATGCGAATGGCATAAGCGTACGTCATATTTTGGTTGTTTTCTGCAATGGTAGGATTAAATGATGGGACGCATTAAAAGAAACTAATACAAGAAAATAAACCAAGTAAAAGTCGATTGGAACACTTTGAAAACCACTCGGTTCTTTTCAAAACTAAAGTTTTAAACGCGGAGCTTGAACCACTCCTTTTAAAAGCTATCTCGTTCCATCGATTAGATCAAGTTCACTACGTTCACGGTTTCGCCAAAACCATTCGTAGCCCTCCGTCATTCCACATGAATGGTCAAAAAGTATTCAAGCTATGTATTTTGGCCAAAGTCAAAGCATAGTGATTGGTAGCTATTGGGTATTCATGTGCAGCATAGATAGATGCGTTGGTTTGGGACAGTCGTGCTGCCATTTTGGCCAAAGTCAAGGGTAGGTACGGGTGGGTCCAAATTAACCAGGAGAATGACGGGTAGAACTTGACATGTGACTTATGATATTTTGGCCAAAGTCAAGGTCATAAGAGCATGGGGCAAAAATCCACATCGGGAGTATCATAAGTACTGAAACTTTCTAGCGCTGCATACCATTTGGAGTGTGATAATTCTGGTAGGATTCCTTCGGTTTTATCACGCGATGATATTTGGATCCCGATCCTACTGTGAGTATATGCTACTCCTCGGGAAAACTCTCACTTAACGATCAATGCTATAAACCTAGTAGGTGTCTAGAAAGGTGTTAGCGGGACTACGCCCCCAGGGAAAAGAGGTTCTTAAATTAAAGAACTTCGCGAAAGCGTTGGAAAACCTCCCTCGAAGTACCGACACTGGCCTGGCTGAACGGTTAAGCAAGTATTATACGGTGAAATTGATCCTGACTAATCCTTTCTTTACGGTTTGAGAAGGGATTCGAGAGACGGTGGGAGCCATCCAGTTTAGACAAACTAAAAACCACTCTAAACTTGCAAGAGCATCATGCTAAAGTGTTTCTTTTCTCTCTCCTAATTGCAGCGACCATTCAACATGACCGGACTTAAGTTATTACTAGATAAAAACTTATTGACAGGGCCAAACTACAAAGATTGGCTCAGGAATGTCAAGATGGCAATCACTTACGACAAGTTGGGGTATGTCCTTACCACCAAAGCTCCCCCTATCCCAGGTCCCAAAACCAGTGTCGTAGATAGGGAAATCTACAAGACCTGGGAAATAGATTGCGCGAAGGCCAAATGCCTCGTACTAGCCTCGATGGACAACGAACATCAGAGGAGGCACGAGAATATGGACCTAGAGTCCATATTTCTTCATACAAAAGAACTGTATGGAGAGCAGTCTCGTATCGCAAGATACGAAGTGTCGAAGAAGTTGTTTTCGGCAAAGTTGGCCGTCAGATCATCGGTAGCGGAACACGTGCTTAAGATGATTGGCTACATAGAGGAGCTCGCGGACCTTGGGACCACGTTGGAGAATGAACTCTATACTGATTTGATTCTCCAGTCCCTTCCTTCCACTTACGCCCAGTTTATCCTTAACTTCAACATGCAAGGAAAGGAGGTTGAACTTTCCGAACTTCTGAACATGTTGAGGAGTGCTGAGGGCACCCTACAGAAAGGAAGGGAGACATCCACTTTGTTTATAGGAGGATCTTCCTCTTCTAGATCCAGGGCGAAAGCCAAGGGTAAGAAGAAGAAAGCCCCCGCCAAACCAAGAGGCGGTGTCGGTAAAGTGGATATGAAGGGAAAAGGAAAAGCAACAAAGATAGCGGGAAAGCTGGTGGGGAAGGAAGAATGCTTCTATTGTCACAAAAGTGGTCACTGGAAACAGGATTGCAAGGCTTGGAAGGCCAGAACACAGGATTTGAAGCGAGTTGCAGCTTCAGCTTCAGGTGTGTATGTTATTGAAAACTGTCTATCAATAAACTCTACTTCCTGGGTATTGGATACCGGATCAGGATCTCATATCTGTAATTATTTGCAGGCGTTGAGAAAGCGTAGAGTTTTGAAGGCAGGTGACATGACCCTCAGAGTTGCAAACGGTGCTAGCATGGATGCTGAGGCCGTGGGGGACTATCACCTGGGATTGTCGGATGGACATTTTTTGGTTTTGCGTAGCTGTTATTATGTACCAAATGCAACCTGTAATATCATTTCTGTATCTTTATTATCTAAAGAAGGTTATGAATTTGCATTTGTAAGTAATGTAGTGAACATTCACCTTAATCAATTTTTGATTGGGTCAGGTACATTAAACAATGGTATATACGTATTAAACCAACCACAGATTTTCAATGTCCAGAATACACACAAAAGAAAGTCTCCAGAAATCAATAAAACTTTCTTATGGCATTGTAGACTGGGTCACATCAATGAGAGAAGGTTGACTAAGTTACATGCAGAAGGATATTTGGATCCGTTCTAATATCAATCGTATGCAACTTGTCAATCCTGTCTCAAAGAAAAGATGACAAAGACTCCGTTCACTGGACACGGAGTAAAAGCGAGCGAGCTCTTGGGACTCGTACAAAGCGACGTGTGCGGTCCAATGTCTACACATGCGCGAAGCGGTTATTCTTACTTCATTACTTTTACGGATGACTTTTCAAGGTACGGTTATGTCTTCTTAATGAAACATAAATCCGAGGCTTTTGAAAAATTCCAGGAATATAAGAATGAAGTAGAAAAACAAATAGGCAAAAGTATCAAGGCACTGAGATCTGATCGAGGTGGTGAATACTTGAGTGCCGAGTTCCAGGGTTACTTAAAAGAGAATGGAATTCTCTCTCAGCTTACTCCTCCATACACTCCGCAACATAACGGTGTATCGGAGAGACGGAACCGAACCCTATTGGATATGGTACGGTCCATGATGAGTAACGCTGAGTTGCCGCGATCGTTCTAGGGATATGCGCTAGAATCAGCTGCATACCTTTTGAACCGAGTTCCAACTAAGACTGTGCCTACTACACCATATCAGATGTGGTGTGGGAAGAGACCCTATCTTAATCACATTAAGACATGGGGATGTCCAGCTTTTGTAAAAAAAGCAGCATGCGGACAAGCTCGAGGCACGCTCAGTACAGTGCAAGTTTGTGGGATATCCAAAGAACTCCAAGGGATATTTCTTCTATTGCGAAGAGGAACAAAAGGTGTTTGTTTATCGCTATGCCCACTTTCTAGAACACCAGTTCATAGAAAAAGAATTAAGTGGGAGCGCAATAGAACTGGAAGAAATTCCAGAACCACGAGCTATTACTGAAAGCTTAGTACAACCAGAGGGTTCGAAAGATCAGGAAATTCCCACGCCACTCCGCAGGAGTAGTAGGCAGTCTCATCCGCCCGAGAGATACTACGGTTTTCTCATTGACAGGGATAGAGAGGATTGCATCATAGATTGTGATGAGCCTACTAGCTTCCAGCAAGCCATTCAGAGCATCGACTCGGTAAAATGGCTGGATGCAATGCGGACCGAAATGGAGTCCATGTACACCAACAAAGTATGGACGTTGGACATTGCTCCAGATGGGGTAAAACCCGTAGGATGCAAGTGGATCTTCAAAAGAAATATTGGTGTAGATGGACAGGTTGAGACCTATAAAGCTAGACTGGTTGCAAAGGGTTTTCGTCAAAGACCAGGTTTGGACTATGACGAAACCTTTTCTCCGGTAGCTATGCTGAAATCCATTCGGATCCTTCTTGCCATTGCTGCCTTCCACGATTATGAGATTTGGCAGATGGACGTAAAGAAAGATTTTCTAAATGGACATTTAGAGGAGTGTGTCTATATGGACCAGCCAGAGGGTTTCATTCAGAGTGGGAGCAGCGAAAAGGTGTGCAAGTTGCTTAAGTCCATTTATGGACTAAAGCAGGCATCGCGGAGTTGGAACATCTATTTTGATGAGACGGTCAAGGAATTTGGCTTTATCAAAAATCCAGATGAACCATGCATCTATTGTAGATTTGTAGCGAGAACTGTAGTATTCCTCGTTTTATACGTGGATGACATTCTCTTAATAGGAAATGATATTCCTATGCTACAATCTGTCAAGGGGTTCTTGTCACACAGGTTCTCCATGAAATACCTGGGTGATGCCTCATACATTCTGGGTATCCGGATCTACCGTGACAGATCCAAGAGGATATTAGGACTTTCGCAGTCCAGGTACATCGACACCATACTGAAGAGATTCAGTATGGAAGATTCCAAGCGCGGTAATCTACCGGCTTGTCACGGGATCACCCTCTCCAAAGAGATGTCTCCCAAGACTGATTTGGAGAGGGATCACATGTCTATTATACCCTACGTTTCTGCGGTAGGCTCTATAATGTATGCGATGTTGTGTACCAGACCGGATGTGGCTTATGCACTGAGTGTGGTAAGCAGGTATCAGTAAAACCCTGGGGAGAAACATTGGATAGCAGTAAAGAACATTCTCAAGTACCTGAGAAGGACAAAGGAAATGTTCTTGGTGTATGGCGGAAAAGACCTCCAGATTGAGGCCTTTGCTGACTCCAGCTTCCAGAGTGACAAGGATGATTCCAAGTCCATGTCGGGTTTTGTCTTCACCCTCAATGGAGGGGAGGTGTGTTGGAAGAGCTCCAAACAGGAAACCGTTGCTGACTCGACTATGGAAGCGGAATACATCGCTGCATCTAATGCCGCAAAAGAAGCTGTCTGGATAAGGAAGTTCTTGAGAGAACTTCAGGTGGTTCCATCCATTGTTGACCCAATACCTCTGTATTGCGACAACAACGGGGCTATAGCTTTAGCGAAGGAACCCAGGTCCCATTAGAAATCCAGACACATCTTGAGGCGGTATCACCTGATCAGGGAGATCGTGGATCGCCAGGAGATCGAGGTTCGGAGGGTTGCTTCAGAAGATAACACAGCAGATCCATTCACCAAGGCCTTGCCCCAGACTCAGTTCGAGCGGCTGATCGAGATGATAGGTCTTCGATACGCCAGTACATGGCTTTAGTGCAAGTGGGAGATTGTTAGTGTATATGCCCTAGAGGCCATTACTGTATCATACTAGTTTGTATATTACTTGATGGAAGCTTGGGATATTCACAGTTGTATATACAATCTTGCTCGAAATGGTAGTATGCTACTTGGTTTGTCTCTGCTTTAATATGTGCATGTGTTTCTTTTAGCATATTGCTGATATACATATTAGTAGAGCCCTTAGGATTATTGCTTGATTACCAGCGTTGTGCTGGCGCTCACACTCGTGGGAGCTGGGTAATCCATAAGCACATCCTTATACAGGTCCCTAGTCGTTGGACTATCGAGACAGGGTATTGATACTCCGGAGTAGACTAGCGTATGATCTTCTCATCCCAGTGTGGGAGACGGTCTGTCCCACAGCCGTCAGTACGTCGTACATGAGATAGTATGCGGGTGCTCGTTAGGTTACGAGTACACTGGACAGGACTCGTCGGGGACTGTTGGTTGGTATTATACCTATCGTCAGTTATCAGTTCCCAGGTGACATGAGTACAGCTTAGTCCGCTGACTTGACACTGTCACTTCGCCTCGAGTGTGTTCCCACTGCACTTTGATTACTACCCTACCACGGCTCAAAGGAGTCGTGTAAACAGGTAGTTTTTGGGTGCAGTCCCGAAGCACTTGGAGGCAGTGACGGTTAGACAGGATTCGTCTCTCCCGGTATTGGGGGTTGACATCGCGCTGTGTCCAGGAGAGCCATTACACGAGTAGTCCCTGGCCAGGGCAAGCGAGATATACTGGTAGGTTTCCAGTGTTATCTCAGGGTGTTCTGGGCTACACTCCGACACGACTTGTACCGCTATTAGGGGACTGACGTTCACCTCCCCCCTAGGCCCGCCATGCGATGTATCAGACGAACAGACCGGACTGTACGGAGACTGTCACATACAGGCTCAGTAGGAGTTCAGATGGGGTTCACCTCGTCAGTCTTCTTATCGGCATCTACCTGGGGACCGTTACGTACAGCTAGTGCCGCTTGCGGTCTGTGGTTAAACCCACTGCCAGCGTAGTGTCGAGTCTTTAGAGTCCCACACAGAGAGCTATTCGCCTTTAGGCAAAATGAGTAGAGGTCGTATGGTTTTACGACAGGGTTCGTTCACATCCTCGCACTTGTGCACGTTTGCTGTCCGGACAGCTTATACTAGAGGGCTTTGGTTTAAGCCGGATCCTAGTATAAGATTTGTGATTGGTTTTTCTCATTGTATTCGTGTTCCTCGGATCACGAATACGGGTGCGTATGCACAGTTGCTTGAGACAGAGGGAGAGGACTTTGATTAGGGTTAATGACTATTGTCATTTTTATTAACCCTAATGCTTATATGTGTATTATGGTTAATTGATATTAGTTTAATATAATTGTTCATGGTTATGGTTGTTGACCATTTGACTATCTTGACTTGTTGACCTTTGTTGACATGTTGACCATCATCATTCCATATAAAAGATGCTCTTTGATCCTTGCAATTAGCATTAAATATGAAATGATAATGGTCATGTCATGATTAACCATGACAATTATCTAGCTAATTATCAATTTAAAGTAATTCACACATATATGTGAGAATGGTTATTATTCTCTCATTCTATCATTTACTTTCTCTCTCTTGTTCTTCCTCTCCCTCAAGCTCTCCCCTCTCATGTGTTGAGAAACACTTGAGCTTGAGAAAAAACCCTTCTTGATAATCTCTACTCTCATCTAGGGTTCAAGGATTAGCACTTCTTGCATCCTAGTTACTTCTAGCTTGGAGTTGAAGCCAAAGGTTGAGGCTTTCGGGTGGATCTTTCTTCGACGTGAGAAGACGACAAAGGTGACCTCTTTCCACTACTCCAAGGAGCAAGGAGAGAAGGACATAAAGCCCGAGGTATAACCTTTCTAACACTTAGCTAGTTTCTAGTTAGCTTTAGCTTGTTTTTGTTTAGCAAAGATCCTTCTTTATCTAGTCCATGTTGCCTAAGTTGATAAAAATTTGATTTTTATTCCGTTTTTCGCCTCCCCGCAAGCACTGGGGTGGGCAACGTGGACTTACATGGATGTGAGATCATCTATCGCCCATCATATGGGTCAAGATGCGTATACGCCAGTTTACTCTGGAATATCGATGTCCTGTCTCGATACACTCTCGACTAGGAACAATTATAGGTTGTACTTGTGGACTACCCTTGGCCCCACTAGTATGATCTCCATCATAGTCCTGGTAGTCAAGTACACATCCTAAAGGCTTTATCAACATGTGAGAGCAAGACAACATCACTTATACAAGTCAACATGTTAAGACAAAGAGCAACCAGATAGCATACTATCATGTCGAGCAAGAAAATCCTCTTTATATATATCCAAGCATCCAATACAATATACATCATATGTACAATAATTGCCTCTACGGCATACATATAACTAACAAAAGCACCCGTGGTGGCGTCACCAAAAGGTGATACTGAAGGCGAAGTTGGGCAGTGCCGTGCCAAAGCACCCAAGTGGAGGAAGCGCTCCTCCGCTAGCGTTCGCACAGGCTCCAAAAGGAGAAAGAAATTGGTCGCCGGCCTACTCGACACTTTGCTTGAATCCGAGTCCTTTATTCAGGATGGGCCGATATCTAAGCAGGAGCCGGACGATGGTCTTCTCTTCCCTGGTTCGTCTGCCGAGGAGGCCGCGCAGTTGGCCGAGGCTTTAAAGCGCTCATGAGATGAGACTGAAAACATGCGTGTGAAAGCGTTCCCCCCTGTTGTATACTATGACGTTGACCCATTATTACGTAGGGTACCCATGGGTCCTCTGTTAATAGAAGAAGAACGGGCTCTCAAACAGCCCATCTCGGTTGTTTCTGAAGACGAGCTTGCATTGAAGACTGGCAGTCATTTACTTGCGATTGAAACCCGGGGAGCGTATATGTTTAGAAAAGAATAATGGCTCGAAAATGCCATACTTCAGGATTCTTGGCGTATCGGTATGCGTATTTTTCATGTCTTTCTTTTGGCGAGTAATTTGTATTACTTTCACGTCTCCTTATCTTTGCAAAAACTTTACAGGGACTTCTGCGGCGGAAGTGGATTTGAGCCCATATCGAGCCATGGCTGCGGATTCTACGATCTCCTGTGACGTACTGGAGGGTGTAGAGGAGATTACTGAAGCTGCTACCCTTGCTGTGGAGCTCACGGTAGTGGCTGCTCTCCCTTCAGCGTCTACTCCTCCGGCAGAAGTGGTCTTGCCGGTCTTAGATCCTATGGATATCTCTAGTGACGCACTGGAGAGTGTAGAAGAGATTGCTGAAACTGTTATCCCCGCCTCAGGGTCTTACGCGGCGGATTTCGTCCCCTTATTAGAGACTGCCATGCCGGCTATAAATTTCGCAAATATCCTCAGTGATGCACCTGAGGGTGTAGAGGAGGCTGCCGAAGCTGCTATCCCCCCAGTTCAGGGCGGGCGAAGCATCGAAGGTAATCTTTTATACATACACATTTTTTTTAACGATCCCTCCATTATCTGAACTTTTCCTTCCCTCGGAATTGCGGGAGCTGGCGGCTTCCATCGTGGACCTTTCCCCGAGGAAAACGTTCCAGCGATTACTTGACATGGCGGCCCCATAAGCGATACCTCCAAAAAGCATAGTACTCTCTTCTGGCCAAGGTCGGAATTCTTCTGCCCTTTTTGTTTTATATTTTTATCATGATGCTGATATGCCCTTTAGTTTAAACCACAGTTCTAGAAGATGACGACGAAGTCGAGATTCTTGATGGACCCAGGGATCTCTCAATCCCGCCGTGCATGACTGTGGGTAAGTGACGTTTTATTTTTGGCTTCGTTGTGATTACTTCATATTTGAAAATATAACTGATCGCGCATATATCTTCACAACTTTGCCAGCCCTGACCCCATTAGAGTCTCGGATCCCCATGCCACCAGGTCATTACGCCCGACGCATATCTGAGAGGATGGCAAAACAGAGCGTTTATTCCCTGGCGACTCTCATCGAAGTTCTTCACGCTGGTACTTCTGTCGCGGCCAAAGAATTCGCTGCTGAAGACAATGCTTCCTTATCTGTTCTTGCCACTTATCATGACGAGGCATTGGTGCGCACCATGAGTATTGCCGCAGAGTGGAGGCCTGTCTACATGGGATTGAATGCATACGCTTTCCCTCCGATCTCTTGTCTGTAAAAGCGAGCCTGTGTGGATGGGTCGAACGATGTGCGGCTAATCTCCAGTCATGCGAGAAAAGGCTCAACCGAAAGTTTTCAGCAAGGGAGTTGGCTTCAAAAGCTTTTGGGGAACTTCAAGCTCAGCTCACAGCCAAGACCACCTGTGCGTATGAAATTTGGCGGTTGCTTCAAGTGGCCATCACAGAAGTTGTGGCTCTCGATAAAGCCGTTATTTTTACAGGTGAGATGGTTGAAGCCCACAAAGTCGCCGAGAAAGAGCTTGATAGTCGGTTTGCTTCATACCAGAATCAACAGGCACAGGCAGGGACTCGTTTTGCAGCACTAATAAAGCTCGAAACAGAAGTCTAGCGGAAAAACGACGAACTTGCTGGCTTATTGAACCGTCTTCCGGTTTAAACAATTTTGTCGCTGTATATTCTCCCTCTTTTTTTTTACTTGTATTCATTTTGATTCATAAATAAGAGCATCTTGTATTCATTTTGATTCATGAATAAAATACATATTTCATTTCATACTAGCGCTTCTCTTTTTTTTCTCGATATCTTGTCTTGGCGTAAATTAGTTTATGTACTCATTACGGAGTTTGTAGTTTATTCACTCATTTCGAAGTCTCTAGTTTATGGACTCATTTCGGAGTTTGTAGTTTATTTACTCATTCCGGTGTCTCTAGTTTATGGACTCATTTCAGAGTTTATTCAGTTTACCTCCTATGGGTTTATAGGAAAACTTGTCCTAACGTTATAGATAACCCCTGCTCTTTGCGACAGAGGTCCGTTAGGCTTTGTGGTACTAGGGTTTTAGTCTGTGGTACCGTTGCGTTGGCTGATGCATTCCACAATATGAGAACTTTACACTGTTTTTCGAGTAGCCCCGCGACTGTTGTGTCTCTTATCCCTTCGGGGGCTGGACAAGACGTTTTCAAGTAATCTTCTTAGGAAGTTTGACCGTCAGAAGAGAAAGCGTTAGGAATTTTTCCATGCCGCTTTTTACTTGAGGTTAGGCTCAGTTTGGGAGCTCTGATGAGTCATAACCACTCCGCACTAGTGTGGGATGATCTTCGATAGTCTTTCGGGTTTTATTTGAGTTACCGTCAAGACCCTGAAGCTAGGAATTTTGCCTTCGCTTCCTTTTGATTTGGCTACTTTGGAGCCTTTATTGTCATCGCGTCTGCTGTAACGAGAAGAATGTCGAGATAGTCTTTAGGTTGTTTTGTGAACCGTTAAGACTTGGAGCTAGGAATTTTGCCATAGCTCCGTTCTGTTTTGACCCTGGGGCCTTTTGTTGACGTCGTGTCTGCATCCTGCTGGAGTAAGAGGGAACATCGTTGTTGATATTGCATCTGCTGTAACGAGACGAATATTGAGGTAGTCTTTTGGTTGTTTTGTGAACTATCAAGACTTGGAGATAGGAATTCTGCCATGGCTCCGTTCTGTTTCGACCCTGGGGTCTTTTGTTGATGTCGTGTCTGCATCCTACTGGAGTGAGAGGGAATGTCATTGTTGACATTGCGTCTGCTGTAACAAGACGATTGTTGAAGTAGTCTTTTAGGTTGTTTTATGAACCGTCAAGACTTGCCTCTCCTTTTGACGGATCCTAGTGGGAGAACATGGTTCCCTTTTTCATTTTTGCCCATGGATTGTATACAGGGGTCGGTGTAGACTCACCTGCAGGGCAAAAGTTTTATTTTTTTCCTTTCCGCGATGCTCTATCATTTCAGCTTTTTATATCGTGAAAGTCGCGATTGCCCAATCATTTTGGCTATTTATCGCGGTACCTAATCATTTCGGCTATTTTTGTATTTTTTCTCGCTGCTTTTTATTTCAAGTTGCCTAAACATTTCGGCTATTTCATATGCATATATTTTTTGCTCGCTGATTTTTATTGCGAGTTGCCCCATCATTTCGGCTATTTTTATATGCATTTTTTTCTCGCTGATTTTTATTTCGAGTATGCAACTTAAGATCTGACACCAATCTTGGCATCAGCATCGCTGCGACTGGAATATTGCCAGGAGAAAATCATCATTTGCTGTTAAAGGACTTGGAGTTTGATACCGATTTAGGCATCAACATCACTGCAACTGGGATATTGCCATATGTGAATCATCATTTGCCTTGTCGACCTGAACAAAGATGGCTTAGTAAACAGGGTTAGGATCTTGTCGATTAAGGCTTTTGACTTTATGAGCCATAAGGGTCTCATAAAGGGTTTTCTCCCTACGAGTCGAGAGGATCCCATAGGTGTAGGTTTTCCCTAGAAGTCGTGAGGACTCCTAAGTGATATTTTCTCTTGCAAGTCGTAAGGATCTTACAAGAGTGTTTTTTCCTTATAAGTCGTGAGGACTTATAAGTGTCGTTCACCATATGAGGAAATTCCTCATCATTGATGGAAATCGTTTATTTGTGCCCGTGGATTGTATACAAGGGCTAATATTAGACCGCCTGTAGAGCAACTTAGAGAATACGACGGCTTAAGAACAGGTTTGGATCCATATAACTTAAGACTTTGAATCCTATAAGCCGTGAGGGTCTCATAGGGGAAGTTCTTCTTACGAGTCGAGAGGATCTCGTAAGTGAAAATTTTACGAGTTTGCGCCCTTTCGGGTTTTCACAAGCTCGCCGGTAGCCCTGCTGTCTTTACTCACGGCACCCTTTCGGGTTTTCATCCGTGCCCATTTTGCTTGTGGATATACCGTTTTTTTCGAGTTTGCGCCCTTTCGGGTTTTCACAAACTCACCGGTAGCCCTGCTGTTTTTACTCACGGCGCCCTTTTGGGTTTTCATCCGTGCCCCTTTTTTCTTGTGGACATACCTTTTTTTTAACGTCCATCAGTTTGCCAAAGGGTCTTGGGTTGCATTCTTCGCCGTTGGAGCTTTTATTGCAACACAGATCTCAAGGGTGGATATTATCATATTTAGGGCGATGCGCCATGTTTAAGGCGGCGTACTAGTTTAAGGACCTTCCGGTCCATTGTTACTTTAGGGACATCTAGGTCCGTTGCCAGTTTAAGGATTTAGTGGTCCATTATCACCATTTTTGAGGTGATGCTTTAGTTTTAAGGAAATTACGGTCCGTTTTTGCCATGTTTGAGGCTAAGTTTTTCCGAATACCACTTAGAGTTTTGACTCAGGAAGATAGCGAGCGGACACGAGCGTCGTCATCTATCATTGACCTAAGTCGTGACTCGTCAGGCATGGTATTTCTTGAGGAATCGGCCGCTTATTGGCCGGAAAGGTCTTTCTCCATGCATATCCATGGGCAAATAGGCCCCACCTTGATAGACCTTGTCTATGATGTACGGGCCTTCATAGTTTGGCTTGAATTTCCTCCATTTTGCACGATTGGGGATCATTGGTCTTTTGACGACTATCACGAGTTCTCCTTGGCAGAATGTTCTCAGCCTAGTCGGTTTTTCGTATGAGCGCGCCATCCTTGCCTTGTAAGCTTCTAGGCTTTGCTGCGTCATGAGACGAGTTTCATCGAGGGCGTCGAGCTCCTCAAGCCAAAGATGGGCATTTTCGTCATCTGTTAGCTCGTATCGAACCGCTACTCGGAGAGAAGGGAGTTCTATTTCCAAAGGAAGGACAGCTTCAGTGCCGAAGACCAATGCGTATGGGGTTGTATTCGTGGTTGTCTTGAATGTCGTCCGGTATGCCCAGAGAGCTTCGTGAAATCTCTCGTGCCAGTCCTTTTTGTTTTTGGACACCGTTTTCTTTATAATCTTGGTCAAGATTTTGTTGAAAGCTTCAGCTAGACCATTATCTTGGGGGATTATAGACGGAAGAATATCTCCATTCTATTTTGTGCTATTCTGCGAAGCGGATGATCTTATGGCTCCTGTAGGCTGGCCTATTATCCGAGATTATCCGTCACGGAGTGCCGAACCGGTAGATGACATGTGTCTTGAAGAAATGGAGAATATTCTCCGTCTTCACTTCCCTTAGTTGTATTTCTTCCGCCCACTTAGAAAAGTAGTCAGTCGTTGCTAGTATGAACCGGTGTCCTTTGGATGATGCGGGCTCAATGGGGTCGATTATATCGGTTCCCTACATTTCGAATGGCCAGCTAGGTACCATTGGGTGTAGCGGATTTGGATGTTGGTAAATGAATTCTCCGTGAACTTGGCACGAGTGACACCGCTTCGCATATTCGAGACATTCTTGAATCATTGTGGGCCAATAGTAACCCATTTTCTTGATCTTTAGCTTCATCTTTGGCCCGGCTTGATGAGAACCGCAGAGTCCGTTGTGAGTTTCTTGGACGACCCTCTTTGCTTCTTCTGGCCCCAAGCACCTTAGCCACAGGCAGTCAAGCGACCTCTTGTATAGTATTATTGACGAAGGCAAAATACAGAGCCTGTTTAATGAGCTGATGTTCTGACGACGCGTTTTCGGGCGTTCGATGAGATTTGAAGTAGTCTATGAAGACTTCCTTCCAATCCTTGGCCTTGTCTTCGTCTTCTATTCAGAGGACCACTTGTTTGGTGGTTTCTTTTCCTTCAGATGGCTCCCTTGAATCCTCTGAAGATATTTCTGCTGGTGTGAGAACTCAGCAGCTTTGCACAATGATCCTTACATCATCGAGGTTTTCGTCATCCAGTTCCTTAGCAAGTTTAGCTAATGCATCCGCCTTGCTATTTTCCACACGCGGTATGCTTTCCTGGATATAGGAGGGGATTTGTGTCAGCAGTTGCTGCACTCTCCTACCATATTTTATCAACCCTGGTTTGAATGTCTGATAGTCTCCATTTACTTGGCTAACGACCAGCTGGGAGTCTCCATATACGAGAAGGTATTGAATCCCTATGTCAACGGCGATCTCGAGACCCTTAATCAGAGCTTCATATTCAACTTCGTTGTTAGTTCTTGGCTCTGTCAGGGAGAAGGCGTAATGCAGTGTCCCTCCATGCGGAGTCACGAAGATGAGGCCCACCCCGGCTTTGATTATAGGGGTATTATGCTTCCGCTTCTTCATGGAAGATGCTCCATCAAAGTAGAGTTCCCATTGGTCATTATTTCCTCCCTCATCCCTTTCGATTGTGTCGAACACGTGTTCGTCTGGCAATTCATAATTTAAGGGAGAATCGGCTGGTATCGGATGTTCAGCGAGAAAGTCGGCGATGGCCTGACCTTTCACTGCTTTGAGGGGTCAATACGTTATTGAGAATTCCATTAAGAGGAGGGCCTATTTGGAAAGCCTTCATGTTAGTATGGCCCTTGACATCAGATATTTGAGAGGATCCACCTTTGATATGAGATGGACTTCATGTACCAAGGCTTAGTGCCTAAGCTTCATTATCACGAAGATCAGTGCCAGACAATGTTTTTCGATGGGGAGTAGTTGTTTTCTGCCCCTAGGAGAACTCGACTCAAATAATAGAGAGCTCTCTGTTTGTTATATATATGCCTTAGAGGCCATTGTTGTACATATGATGTATATTATAATGGATGCTTGGATATATATAGAGAGAACTTTCTTGCTCGACATGATAGTATGCTATCTGGTTTCACTTTGTCTTAACATTTTGACTTGTATTAGTTTACAGTCTTGCTCTCACATGTTGATAAAGCCCTTGGGATATGTATTCGACTACTAGGACTATGATGAGATCATACTAGTGGGGCCAGGTACATTCTATAACTATTCCTAGTCGAGGGTGTATCGAGACAGGGCATCGATACTCCAGAGTAGACTAGCGTACACGCATCTTGACCCATATGATGGGCGATGGATGATCACATATCCATTGGTGTTAGACATCAAAGATGGTGTACGGGTGCTAAGTGGAGACTGGGTACACTGAACGGACTCGCCGACAACTCCTGGATGGTATTATACCTATCGTCAGATAGCAGTTCTCCGTTGACGCTGGTACAGGTTAGTTTGTAGACCCGAGATCGTCATAGAGTCTTGTGTGATTCCCACTGTGCTTTGATTTCCACCTTAGCACGTCCAACAGGGCGTGCAAAACGGTGGCTTTTGGGTACAGTCCCGAATCACATGGAGGCAATGAGCGATAGGAGGGGTTTCGTCTCTCCCGGTATAGGGAGTTAATGATGTGCTGTGTTCGATTGGCTATAACTGGAAGTCCCTTGCCAGATATGGAGATTTACTTGTAAAAGTTATCAGTAGTTTCTCGACCAGTTATGAGGCTTTCATAGACACGACTTATCGGTTACTGGAGTCTGACGTTTACCACCCCTAGACTAGATATGCAATATATCAGACGAAGAGATCATACTATACGGTAGTGTTTACTGATTGGATTTACAGGAGAATGTACAGGCTTGCTTGTTGATCTTCTGATCGCTCAATATATAACATTTTCAAAAATATAAAATATTAATTTTGGGTATTTTTATAATTTAATATTATTTTATTGATTATTTTAATAATTAAATGCAAATAAATAGGAAAAATGTTAGAAAAATTAGGAAAAATTTTGGAAAATTCGAAAATAGGGTAAATTAGTGAATTATGACATTTTTAAGTTTTTGTGATTAGTTTGACACGAATTTAGTGCTAATCGCGATTAAAATCGCTAATCGGGTTTTTTGGCAATTTTGTGCAAAACTTGCACATACCACTTTTTTCTACACTTGTGTATTTTTCTAGCCTTGATTTTCCTTTGGGGTTACTATTGAGGTGAGAAGGTTTGGGTTATGGTTTAAAAAGAGAAAAGGAAAAGAAATAGAAAAGGTGAGGGTAGGTGAGAGAGTGAGGTGAACTTTGACTTAGCACCCTTGGCCATTCCTCTCCCTCTCATTTCTCTCCCTCTTCCTCTATAGTTGCTGCTGCTGCTGCTTCCCTAGCCCTTTCTCCCCCTCTTCAATCCCTCTTTTCATCTCAAAAACAACACCAAAATCCAATGCCCCTTTCATTAAAAAGATGCACAAGCTCGAGATCTACGCAATGGACCAAGAAAGCGTGGATTTAGCCACTAGAGGGCAACTCAAGAAAGTTATTGAGTTGCCAAGTGAGGTAATTTCTGAACCATTAGCTCAATTATAGCCTTTCCTATAACCCCATGTTAAGATTATATCGATATTGTGTGATATTATGGACTTGATGAAAACCTAGTTAGGGTTTGAGAGAAACTTGAGTTGTAATGTGAAATTGAGCTCAGTAGAGGACTTGTAAACACCCTAGCGCATGAATTGGAACCCAAAACCTGAAGCTAGAACCAGAAATACGGATTTTAGAAACCGATATCGGGGAAATTGTGTAATCTGGGAAGGTTAATTTGAATCTGCTATCACCCCGAGGACCCTAAAATGATATTGAGTGGACAGTGACATGTGCAGGCACCTATGAACCAACACCTCAAACCCTAGCCCCCAATTCCCTTTTCCAGCCGCCAAATTCCCTCTTTTGGCCGCCAATTGCGGCCTGGGTCCCACCTTCTTGGCTCGTATTGGTTCTGTAGCTCCTACATTGTTAGTTTAGGCCCCTGGTATATATAGATTTGTATAAAGTGATCTAGGGTAAAATCTGGGACATATATCCTAAGTTGCTATTTTGGATTCGTGTTTCCGTATTCCGTATTTTCATTTCTGAAATGGTGGTTTGTGTTTTGCCTCGACTATTGGGCGTTTATACGACGATATAGAGGATTTATATGTGGTTTTGAAGGCGTGCCATATGTTCTCACCTATAGGCCCCCTTATCGTATCGTTTTGTATTTCATGCGCCGTTTTAGCTTGGATTTGGTTTTAATGCGCATATACGATATTTGATGTGTAGGTACCCATGAAGACTTCGGGACGACGAGCAAATGCATGGTGACGTCCGCAAATGATGATGCAGGTGAGTAGATTATATCTACAGGGGGAAGTCGGGTGGATGGCGTATAGCACCCCCGCAGTCCGTAGTTAGTATATATATATAGTATATGTGTGATAGTTATAGTGTGTTGTAGCCTTGTGATAGGTGTATTATGGATAGTGTAGGGCAGAAGTGACTAGTGTAGTTCATAGTCGCGAACCCTAGGATAGAATTACACCTACACACACACCCTTGCATATTACTTGTATTTACACGGTGTTTGATGATATGGGATGACTTGGTAATGAGTCGATGATGTGGGCTTGATGACGTGAGATCGGTGATTGGATACAATTCATTGTGGGATATGACTTGTGATCTCTTGCGGGCTTGGGATATGTGTTTACCCCGCATGCATACTTCACTGATGGTATCGTTTGGTGCTAGACATAGAGTAGTACCCCAGGCTATGTGATCTGATGATAGTGATACCTGTTATGTGATGAGATAGTGAGATGTTGACCCGTACCCAGCTATTGGGATGCCGTACGATGATTACCGTACGAGCCGATATTGATGATAGATCCGCACTCATAACTCGAGGATATCTTATGATATGACATTGAGGCGAGATCACCGACTATATACCTTTATATATGTATCGACTCAGATTTAGGCGGTTTCCATACCCCTCCAGACTTGCATGATACTTAGATCAGTAGTTGCATAGTAGATGTTAGATTAGACCAGAGTCATACCTATTTCAAAAACTAACGAATCGGGAATATTGCAAGATAGGAAAAAGGGGATTCTACGGATATTTTCAAATGTGTAGTGTCTATTTTCTAAACACCGTAGCCCTTGTTTTACCAAAGACCCCGATTCGTCTTATTTCAAAAGGCAAGGTTGCATGATATAGCTTTTGAGTTAGATTCTTCACTATTGCGTTGATTATTCGATTGCACCTGTTCATACTATTTGCATGGCATCACTTGTGCTTATTGTTATATTACCATCATGCTGTTAGGACACCAGCACCATTATCGATGATGCGTATGTTCCACGTACACTGATTGCCGACTCACACACTTCATCATCGATAATTGCTATGCCACTACACTGTAGTACTGCTGCATTCATGGTATGATTTCCGCATAGCATATTGTACACATAGACCTGTACACAGATATATACGATTTGACTTGATATTCATACCTGATACATATGTCACACCTGATCATTATATTGTAACTCATTTATATGTGACATGACTTGATACTCATACCTGATACATATGTCACACCTGATCATTATATTGTAACTCATTTATATGTGACATGACTTGATACTCACATTTGATACATATGTCACACCTGATCATTATATTGTAACTCATTTATATGTGACATGACTTGATACTCACATTTGATACATATGTCACACCTGATCATTATATTGTAACTCATTTATATGTGACATGACTTGATACTCACATTTGATACATATGTCACACCTGATCATTATATTGTAACTCATTTATATGTGACATGACTTGATACTCATATTTGATACATATGTCACACCTGATCATTATATTGTAACTCATTTATATGTGACATGACTTGATACTCACATTTGATACATATGTCACACCTGATCATTATATTGTAGCTCATTTATATGTGACATAACTTGATACTCACATTTGATACATATGTCACACCTGATCATTATATTGTAGCTCATTTATATGTGACATGACTTGATACTCACATTTGATGTTTATATCACACCTGATCATTATATTGTAGCTCATTTCTATGTGACATGACATGATATTTATGTTTGACGCACATATCATATCAGATTAGTGACTTACATTTTGGTTGGATTATATATGATTTCTGGATTTGGGAACCGTGGCTATTTCAAATATGTAATCATTTAAAACCCGGTTCCCTTGATATGATATTTCGGTGCGTCCACCATGTGTTTTCTCGATGCTAGAGTGATATATAAAAACCCGAATCGAGGAGGCGGTTGAGGCCGATTACGGGTACATGGTGGACCCGGTATGGTACCCCGGGGCGAGAACGGTTTCGCTGTGTGATAGACGGTGAGCCCGGCAGAGGGACTACTACCTACCGGTGATTGTATTTGAGCTCGGCGGATATCTGGAGGATTCCGACCGGAGTTGAGAGATGGATATGGGCTGACCCGTACTGCTGGGGCCGAGGGCCGATACCGCAGACGGAGCCCAGAGATGGATATGGGCTGACTCGTACTGCCGGGGCCGAGGGCCGATACCGCAGACGGAGCCCCATTTGGATGAGGATTTACGTGTCGATGCTTGGCACGGGTTTCATGATGTTTTACCATGATTTTGTTTGTATCCTCATATTGCATACATGATGCTTATTGTCATTGGGTGACGGGTGGACGGGTTCCACGTATATACAGACATAGATCATATACAGACATAGATCATATACAGACATGGATCATATACAGACATGGATCATATACAGACTGGATTTACACTTATCATACTTCATTTGTATATATAGCAGGGTATGAGGGCGCTGTTATATATAACCTTACACCAATATTAGTGGTATGGGACGCTAATATATGTGTATTGATATCACTTGATACTTCATCATATTTACTTCATACAGCATACCTTACATTCATGACATGTTATTACCTGAGTACTTGGCACCACATACATATTTAGATGTTACCTTGCCACCTTATTACACTCATATGTACTCTTGTGGATTATATTACTGATTGTTGGCTTAGGTTTATGTCTTGCATTCGGTTTCTGCTTGTAGATATTTCTATTCACGAGTTGGCAACTCACCCCCGTTGTGCCACAGTTTCTTGCAGGTTCTGCCGTACAGGTTTCATTGCGGCATTTCTGGCACACTTCTTTCTTGCGGGTGATTTGCTTTTGGTAGGTGGATTCTTTTGTATCAAGAACCACCATTGTTTTCATTTTACTCATTGTATCTAGAATTTCCATCAACCAAACCTTGTATATTGTTTCAGACCTAGACTTTAGTGATGTATTATTCGACCTTAGAGTCGCGCTTAGTAGTATTGCAGTTTCTTGTTGCTTGAGCTTTCTTTTGGGTTTGATCCTCGCCACTTGGCGTTGTATATTATTGTTGCATGTATGGTTGTGACCGTCTATTGACGAAGAGCTAGCTCCCGCTTGGGGATGCCTTTATCATTGCATATATATTGTCATTCTTGTTGTACCCCATTCGGGGCCAGTTTTACAAAAGAAACTCTGACGAAATTTTTTGAAAAGACTGTACTGTTTTAAATTGCATATTCGGCTTAGTTATTTAAAAACATTGATTTTTAAACATGTAGTTCTTTACTTATTCTTATAAAGGGTTTTAGATTTCTGGGTTTTCGGCTTACTTAGTCGCGTTACGCCTGTAGACGTTACGTGGTTAAGTGCCGGTCACGGGCCAAACTTTGGGTCGTGACAAAGTTGGTATCAGAGCGCTAGGTTGACCTTGGTTCGAGTCTGAGTTTGACTATGTGGAGCCTAGGGCGTTTATATATATATACGGAACTTAGGCTTGACCTTACGGAACTTAGACTTGGTCGAGGGGGTATTAGACCCGAACTTTCTTCGCGTAGGATGACCCTTGGTTGATGGAATAGGTGACTAAAGTAGAGTGACGTACCGTTGGTATGTTCCGCGGCATACTTACGACACGCCACTCCGCTTAAGGAACCTTAGGATGTGCATATTCTTCGAGATCAGTGATTCTCTTTATATCCAGGATTATACATCCATTTGAGATCCCCGATTCGATTAGTTTCATGATCATACCTTCATTGATGCTGTTCCTTCCTATGATCATGTATCCACTCTGGATCTGTTGTTTTCCTTCTTGTCACTGATATGCTCTCTTTGATACTCGATTGAGATTCCTGTCACCATGTTTGAGCGCAGTTTGGGCTGCTGCTAGGGTTACGGCCGGTGTGAGCTCGTTTGGTACGAGGGCCGACCATTGTGTTTTCTGGTGACATGGGAATGTCTCGAGTTAGTATTGCTGATTATGACCTCTAGTGGAGGCGAGTGCTTGGATTTGCACCGGATGATCGGGCCATTGTTAGAACTGCCAGTTGAAAGAGGACTGTTGATGTACAGCATACCTCAGAGATTGTGATGTCGCCTACCGTGCAGACAGATGGACCAGCTGTTGCTGAGATCGACAGGATGTTGCTTTCGGAGCTTACGAGCTGAGATTGCCGGAGCTTTCAGGCAGATATGAGACAGATGATAGCTAGTCTACCCGATTTGAGAGACGAAGGTGATTCGTCCGATTTTGCGCCAGAGCGGGCCCAGTTGAGTTGAAGATTTCCAGTGTGGAGAGTCTTACTCAGATCTAGAGCAGACCGATTCAGAGATGACCGCTTATGTATTGCCCTTCCTGGAGGATTGAGTCATTGTTCGGCGTACAGGCGTATGAGCCAGTTGCTGCTGTAAATGATGAGATATCGCCCAGATGATTGGAGCTGTTGCAGCGTGAGCATATACTCAGAGAGATGATAGCGAGTCTCTAGTCACCTGAGGATGAATGACTAGGACATGTGGTTCGTTCGTTACCGATGCGAGGTCATCAGATAGATCGTTTCCAGCTAGAGACGATTTCACGCAGGTTCGTTGAGAGTCGATTGAGACGATCGAATGTCAGGAGCCCATTTTCCAAGTTTAAAGTATACGGAAAGACATGCAGGTGATTCTATGGACCCTCTAGAAGAATGAAACCCTAACTCGACTTAATGACCGTGTGACAGCCTTTGAACCTTAGGGTTTACGGCGGTTCCGCGGCGCCATTAGTGAGGCTTGGGTTTGCCCTTCTACGGCTGGACCACCGACGCTGTGGCATGTACTCGATACTATTAAACTGTACCCGAGATGTGAGCTCTTGGGGGATTATGAGGATCTGACTAGTCGATCGGATGGTTCGACATCCTTCGGATATCGTGATGGGACACTGCTTGGGAGACTCCAGATGCGAGCATAGCCGTTGGAGCACAGTACATGCAGCCAGGATGAGACGAGTCCGAATCAGTCGACATTGACGCAGAGCGAAGAAAAGAGTTCGCAAGATATTTCGACGAGATGGCGTCCCACTCCGCTGACATCAGAGATGTGATACGCACCCCGAGGCGTGGTATGTGGATAGATCTTCCAGAAAGAAGCGCGATAAGTATGTAGCCGTTCCGGAATAAGCTTTAGCTTCAGCATTGGATGACGACTTCCGGGCATTTCGGCAGGTATGAGATTTGAGAAAGGAACCCCGACAGGACTTTTCTGGAGTACGATACGGGGAGACCTGGACCAGGAGTAGTCGTATTGCGCGCACCCAGCAGGCCAGAGTTCGGCATTGTCGACGAGGTAGTTGACCAGGATCGAATAAAGGGACTTACCCAGATGCGTTGCGAATTGATCAAGGGCGGACAAGTGACGAGTATTCCTCCGAGGGTTGGGACGTGTTCCCGAGGATCTGTTCGGCCTGACATCTTCTACAGAATGGTGAAGCTACAGAGTACGCAATTTCGAGTCCGTGCGAGAGACTTCAGATTGGCCGTGGCCGAGAACAGTGCAGTGCAAGGTAGCTTGGCGTGACGTCATAGTGGACGACGATGGAGACAAGTGGAACCAGAGGTTCGTGTGGGACGCTGACGAGCTGTCATTACTTCCCGTCGAGACTAGAGACCTGATATGCTTACAGAGACGTTGGAATGTGACCAATTTCCGAGAAAAGGTTGTGCTGAGGACACAGATGTCTATCAAGCGAGAAGAGGTAGTACAAGAGAGCCAGCCTCTGTACAGATCGGCATAGGCATGATTGGAAGAGACCTTGAGCAGGAATCCTTCCAGAACATTGCTGCAATGATGTTTGCACCTAGGATCAGATGTGTGACGTGCGTTCTGAGAGCCAGAGGCCGACGCCAGTGATATGCTGCCTTACGAGTGGTCGTGAGGTTTGACCGAGAGGTGACCAGAGAAGTGCCAGAACGGAATCGTCCCCGTTAGCACATCTGACAGGGCCGATGAGCCGATTGACTGTGAGATTGGTAGCCCACAGAGAAGATAAGGACCCAGAGAGTCAGAGGACGCCAGACCGTGAGCAAGAGGCACGTAGATATCCTGCGCTGCTAGCAGTGGATTGCACTGACTCCTTCTCGACTTCGAAGGAGGAACTACCGACGACGGTATTTATGATTTGTGATTTTGTGATTCGATTATCACGTATCCGTCATTTTGGATTTCGGTATTTTGTGCGTTCTGTTTGCATGATTTAGTTTGATGACTGAATTTCATGATATTCGTTTCATGCACCCACTGGATATTTATATATTTTGCGCTGAGTTATTACATTTGAGATATTGATTGAGATTTCATGCCTATCGTATTCAGTGATTTGATTTGCACTTCCAGCGTATTTTTCATGCATCTTTAGTGTTTTGATATACGATTTTGGTGCACGCCAGATGCACTAAATCGGAATTCTTCGTGCATTTCATATGCACTTGATTTTTCTGTCAGGCACACACGTTGCCTACGACAGATGTTTCGTGCACACCCGTTGCACTTAGATGTAGTTTTCTACACATGTTTGACACATATATGGATTTTGATTCCTTGGGCACCAGACGCACAGGATATTCTTATATATGCATTTTGGGAATTGATTCTAGTAGAGTAGTACTTTTTTTTTGATATTCTCTATGTGTTGATGTTTTCGGAACCCCGACAAATGGATTATTACTGAAATTGTTTTAGTAGTGTGGGTTTAAATTTAAATTCGGGGACCGAATTTCTTTAAGGGGGGTAGATTGTAACATTTTCAAAAATATAAAATATTAATTTTGGGAATTTTTATAATTTAATATTATTTTATTGATTATTTTAATAATTAAATGCAAATAAATAGGAAAAATGTTAGAAAAATTAGGAAAAATTTTGGAAAATTCGAAAATAGGGTAAATTAGTGAATTATGACATTTTTAAGTTTTTGTGATTAGTTTGACACTAATTTAGTGCTAATCGCGATTAAAATCGCTAATCGGGTTTTTTGGCAATTTTGTGCAAAACTTGCACATACCACTTTTTTCTACACTTGTGTATTTTTCTAGCCTTGATTTTCCTTTGGGGTTACTATTGAGGTGAGAAGGTTTGGGTTATGGTTTAAAAAGAGAAAAGGAAAAGAAATAGAAAAGAAGTGAGGGTAGGTGAGAGAGTGAGGTGAACTTTGACTTAGCACCCTTGGCCATTCCTCTCCCTCTCATTTCTCTCCCTCTTCCTCTATAGTTGCTGCTGCTTCTGCTTCCCTAGCCCTTTCTCCCCCTCTTCAATCCCACTTTTCATCTCAAAAACAACACCAAAATCCAATGCCCCTTTCATTAAAAAGATGCACAAGCTCGAGATCTACGCAATGGACCAAGAAAGCGTGGATTTGGCCACTAGAGGGCAACTCAAGAAAGTTATTGAGTTGCCAAGTGAGGTAATTTCTGAACCATTAGCTCAATTATAGCCTTTCCTATAACCCCATGTTAAGATTATATCGATATTGTGTGATATTATGGACTTGATGAAAACCTAGTTAGGGTTTGAGAGAAACTTGAGTTGTAATGTGAAATTGAGCTCAGTAGAGGACTTGTAAACACCCTAGTGCATGAATTGGAACCCAAAACCTGAAGCTAGAACCAGAAATACGGATTTTAGAAACCGATATCGGGGAAATTGTGTAATCTGGGAAGGTTAATTTGAATCTGCTATCACCCCGAGGACCCTAAAATGATATTGAGTGGACAGTGACATGTGCAGGCACCTATGAACCAACACCTCAAACCCTAGCCCCCAATTCCCTTTTCCGGCCGCCAAATTCCCTCTTTTGGCCGCCAATTGCGGCCTGGGTCCCACCTTCTTGGCTCGTATTGGTTCTGTAGCTCCTACATTGTTAGTTTAGGCCCCTGGTATATATAGATTTGTATAAAGTGATCTAGGGTAAAATCTGGGACATATATCCTAAGTTGCTATTTTGGATTCGTGTTTCCGTATTCCGTATTTTCATTTCTGAAATGGTGGTTTGTGTTTTGCCTCGACTATTGGGCGTTTATACGACGATATAGAGGATTTATATGTGGTTTTGAAGGCGTGCCATAGGTTCTCACCTATAGGCCCCCTTATCGTATCGTTTTGTATTTCATGCGCCGTTTTAGCTTGGATTTGGTTTTAATGCGCATATACGATATTTGATGTGTAGGTACCCATGAAGACTTCGGGACGACGAGCAAATGCATGGTGACGTCCGCAAATGATGATGCAGGTGAATAGATTATATCTACAGGGGGAAGTCGGGTGGATGGCGTATAGCACCCCCGCAGTCCGTAGTTAGTATATATATATAGTAGATGTATGATAGTTATAGTGTGTTGTAGCCTTGTGATAGGTGTATTATGGATAGTGTAGGGTAGAAGTGACTAGTGTAGTTCATAGTCGCGAACCCTAGGATAGAATTACACCTACACACAGACCCTTGCATATTACTTGTATTTACACGGTGTTTGATGATATGGGATGACTTGGTAATGAGTCGATGATGTGGGCTTGATGACGTGAGATTGGTGATTGGATACGATTCATTGTGGGATATGACTTGTGATCTCTTGCGGGCTTGGGATATGTGTTTACCCCGCATGCATACTTCACTGATGGTATCGTTTGGTGCTAGACATAGAGTAGTACCCCAGGCTATGTGATCTGATGATAGTGATACATGTTATGTGATGAGATAGTGAGATGTTGACCCGTACCCTGCTATTGGGATGCCGTACGATGATTACCGTACGAGCCTATATTGATGATAGATCCGCACTCATAACTCGAGGATATCTTATGATATGACATTGAGGCGAGATCACCGACTATATACCTTTATATATGTATCGACTCAGATTTAGGCGGTTTCCATACCCCTCCAGACTTGCATGATACTTAGATCAGTAGTTGTATAGTAGATGTTAGATTAGACCAGAGTCATACCTATTTCAAAAACTAACGAATCGGGAATATTGCAAGATATGAAAAAGGGGATTCTACGGATATTTTCAAATGTGTAGTGTCTATTTTCTAAACCCCGTAGCCCTTGTTTTACCAAAGACCCCGATTCGTCTTATTTCAAAAGGCAAGGTTGCATGATATAGCTTTTGAGTTAGATTCTTCACTATTGCGTTGATTATTCGATTGCACCTGTTCATACTATTTGCATGGCATCACTTGTGCTTATTGTTATATTACCATCATGCTGATAGGACACCAGCACCATTATCGATGATGCGTATGTTCCACGTACACTGATTGCCGACTCACACACTTCATCATCGATAATTGCTATGCCACTACACTGTAGTACTGCTGCATTCATGGTATGATTTCCGCATAGCATATTGTACACATAGACCTGTACGCAGATATATACGATTTGACTTGATATTCATACCTGATACATATGTCACACCTGATCATTATATTGTAACTCATTTATATGTGACATGACTTGATACTCACATTTGATACATATGTCACACCTGATCATTATATTGTAACTCATTTATATGTGACATGACTTGATACTCACATTTGATACATATGTCACACCTGATCATTATATTGTAACTCATTTATATGTGACATGACTTGATACTCACATTTGATACATATGTCACACCTGATCATTATATTGTAACTCATTTATATGTGACATGACTTGATACTCACATTTGATACATATGTCACACCTGATCATTATATTGTAGCTCATTTATATGTGACATGACTTGATACTCACATTTGATACATATGTCACACCTAATCATTATATTGTAGCTCATTTATATGTGACATGACTTGATACTCACATTTGATACATATGTCACACCTGATCATTATATTGTAGCTCATTTATATGTGACATGACTTGATACTCACATTTGATGTTTATATCACACCTGATCATTATATTGTAGCTCATTTCTATGTGACATGACATGATATTTATGTTTGACGCACATATCATATCAGATTAGTGACTTACATTTTGGTTGGATTATATATGATTTCTGGATTTGGGAACCGTGGCTATTTCAAATATGTAATCATTTAAAACCCGGTTCCCTTGATATGATATTTCGGTGCGTCCACCATGTGTTTTCTCGGTGCTAGAGTGATATATAAAAACCCGAATCGAGGAGGCGGTTGAGGCCGATTACGGGTACATGGTGGACCCGGTATGGTACCCCGGGACGAGAACGGTTTCGCTGTGTGATAGACGGTGAGCCCGACAGAGGGACTACTACCTACCGGTGATTTTATTTGAGCTCGGCGGATATCTGGAGGATTCCGACCGGAGTTGAGAGATGGATATGGGCTGACCCGTACTGCTGGGGCCGAGGGCCGATACCGCAGACGGAGCCCAGAGATGGATATGGGCTGACTCGTACTGCCGGGGCCGAGGGCCGATACCGCAGACGGAGCCCCATTTGGATGAGGATTTACGTGTCGATGCTTGGCACGGGTTTCATGATGTTTTACCATGATTTTGTTTGTATCCTCATATTGCATACATGATGCTTATTGTCATTGGGTGACGGGTGGACGGGTTCCACGTATATACAGACATAGATCATATACAGACATGGATCATATACAGACATAGATCATATACAGACATGGATCATATACAGACATGGATCATATACATACTGGATTTACACTTACCATACTTCATTTGTATATATAACAGGGTATGAGGGCACTTTTATATATACCCTTACACCAATATTAGTGGTATGGGACGCTAATATATGTGTATTGATATCACTTGATACTTCATCATATTTACTTCATACAGCATACCTTACATTCATGACATGTTATTACCTGAGTACTTGGCACCACATACATATTTAGATGTTACCTTGCCACCTTATTACACTCATATGTACTCTTGTGGATTATATTACTGATTATTGGCTTAGGTTTATGTCTTGCATTCGGTTTCTGCTTGTAGATATTTCTATTCACGAGTTGGCAACTCACCCCCGTTGTGCCACAGTTTCTTGCAGGTTCTGCCGTACAGGTTTCATTGCGGCATTTCTGGCACACTTCTTTCTTGCGGGTGATTTGCTTTTGGTAGGTGGATTCTTTTGTATCAAGAACCACCATTGTTTTCATTTTACTCATTGTATCTAGAATTTCCATCAACCAAAACTTGTATATTGTTTCAGACCTAGACTTTAGTGATGTATTATTCGACCTTAGAGTCGCGCTTAGTAGTATTGCGGTTTCTTGTTGCTTGAGCTTTCTTTTGGGTTTGATCCTCGCCACTTGGCGTTGTATATTATTGTTGCATGTGTGGTTGTGACCGTCTATTGACGAAGAGCTAGCTCCCGCTTGGGGATGCCTTTATCATTGCATATATATTGTCATTCTTGTTGTACCCCATTCGAGGCCAGTTTTACAAAAGAAACTCTGCCGAAATTTTTAGAAAAGACTGTACTGTTTTAAATTGCATATTCGGCTTAGTTATTTAAAAACATTGATTTTTAAACATGTAGTTCTTTACTTATTCTTATAAAGGGTTTTAGATTTCTGGGTTTTCGGCTTACTTAGTCGCGTTACGCCTGTAGACGTTACGTGGTTAAGTGCCGGTCACGGGCCAAACTTTGGGTCGTGACACAATACCTGGGTGGCTGTTACGTTTAGCTGACCGCTTGCAGCTTATGGGTGTTTGATATGATCATCACCTACTGCCGGCGTATTGACGATTCTTTAGAGTCCTACATAGAGGTTTCCTGGCTCGGGCAAAATGGAGTAGGAGAACATACGTGATATGTGCGGGACCGAGAATAATACGATATGAGATACCATATTCTATTCTCGCGATATGAGATATCGGCCGGGTATATGTGATATAGCCTGGTCATCGGATCAAGTGTTGATTCGATGAATTGGTACATGTTATATTAGTCGGTTATATGCAAGATAGATGGATTGTCGGATCAAGAGTTGATTCAATAATTTAATGTATAATTATATATGTGATATATTATATTACGTTAACTAATATAAGCTCGCTTTATTGATTCATTTTCTCACTGGATAATACATTAATGTATATGCGATATATATTAATTGTATTATTTTCTTTTGTTATAAAATATATTGTATATGTGATATATAATATTGTAAAAAGTTAGGGCTAGAAATGCAACATGGTTGTTAAGTTTAAACCATGTTAGGGTTTGGATTTTGGTTAGCTTTTGGGTTAGCTTTTTCATGAAGCTTCATGATGGTTTCCTTTTGTCATTTAGCTTTGATATTTTGTGTAGATATTTGTTAACCCAACCCAAACCCTTAACCATAGTTTATTCTCTACAAGAGTTAAAGCCTTCATTTATTAACTCATGGTTGTAATTGTAACCACAACAATTTTATTATTCATCACAAAAGCTTTCTTCTTCTTCTTCCTTCTCGAAAAAGCTTTCTAGATTTTTGTGTTGTGATGATTTAAAGTGAGAAATTGAAAACAAAAGAGAGCAAAATCCCTCCTTCATCATCCTTATTTATTCTAGCCACTTAGATTAGGGTGTTCACTTCACTAATACTTCATTAGAGAAGTGAGAGCTTGGGTTTGAGATTCTTCAAGATAGATCATCTTCGAAAAGGAAGACTTCAAGCAAGCATAAATCATTCGACTTGTGGAGCCTATCTAGAGTCTGGGAGTTCATGGATCGTGGCGAAGGGACAACTACTCGGAGCTTATGAAGCGAAGGAACGGACTACAAAGGTTGTAATCCCTCTCTCTTAGATGTAAAGTTGTTTACATGCATTGTAACCCTAATTCTCTAGTTAAGATCTTGGTTAGGATTTGTTTAGCACCCCAAAAGTTTTAAGTAGCATGATTGATACTTGCCAAAATCTTGCTAAGGTGCTAAGCTAACTCTACAGTGGTATCAGAGCCAAGCTAGAGCATTAGGCGTTGTCTAGACGAAATTTAAATTCCGATCGAACCCCAAAAACCCAAACGAGACCCCTTCTCTTTAACTTTTTTTAAAAGTTGAAATTTTTCATATTAAAAATACTCAGAAAATCATACAGGGAATTTTATGGACCCACTTGAAGAACGAGTCCCTAACTCACAACACTGACCGCGTAACCGCGGCCAAAACGTGGTTTTGGCGGCTGTTCCGCGGCGCCACCGTGGAGGCTTGGGACGGGCCCTTCAGTGACGGTCCGTAGGTGCTGGGGCATGCTACTGGGAATTTTTTTTCTACTTAAGTGTTGAGCTCACTGGGGTATTTTGGGAATTCGTTGAATCGGGCGAATTGTATAACTTCGCTTAGATATCTGTGATGTGATACAATATGTGGAATTCATTTAGTTAGGCATAAAATCCGTAATATGTGATGTTTCGGGTTTATGATGTCTAAAGAGATTGTGGATTCCAAATATTGTAGTTTTACATTTTCTTTTCTGCGACCATAAGTGTAATATGTGGTATATCTCCGTTTTCGTCGTTATAGATCGACGACAATTATGATAGGCATATTTACTTACGTTGATGACATGTGTTGTTATGTGTTGCTGTGATATGTTATATTGGATCGTCGTGTTTTGAATAGCCGGGGGTTTTATGTGTGATGAGAGTTTTCTTTTTCATTCATGTAAAATTCATTTGTATGTAATATTCTTATATTCTTTTATTGGGGCACTTCGGGGTTGAGGTTGATGTCATCATTGTATATTATTTACTTTTCCGCATTAGGATAGACCCGAGGCGGAGAGCACAAGTAACGGGGTTCTACGGTCCAGTGGGAGGCCATCTCGAGGAGTCGAGACCGGGTTTCCTAACCCTAGAATTGGCAGGGTTACTTGCTGCTCTCGTAGGGGTCTAGGGATGTGGGTTTGGCTATTCATCGCGACTGTGGAATCCGTGTTTTATCCAGGCTCAAAATAAAACATGGACGTCCTAGTATATCTAATATTTCATATGTTGACTTCTGCTGCAATGTTCTGTGATGAGATCATATTACTGCCTGAGACAAATGCTTATACTATATATATGATATATAAATATTACTGCTTTCGTTTCTTCTGTGATGCTTAGGAAGCTTAAATGATGGGATTTATTAATGAGATTAATAAAAGAAAAGAAACCTAAATGATGTTGTAGAATCAAATTTTTAAAAAGGGTAGCTACAGTTTTTGCTTTGCATAGTGGTATATGTGATATACCCTGCACCTTATTAGATGAGGAAAGAGCTGAGATCCCTTCAACGGGAGTGAACTCTTTAGCAAAACTGGCAGATACTACAAACTCACGGTTTAGTTTTTGATTGCTTCTATAGTTCTTTCTTTGCACAGCGGTATTTGTGAAATATCCTGCACCTTATTCGATTAGGAAAGAGCCGAGATCCCTTCACCGGGAGTGACCTCTTTAGCGAAACTAGAAAAGCCTCAAAAACACTCTTTTTCAAAATTACTTTTTTCTACAACGATATCAAGTTCATTAGGCTCATGGTTTTCAGAAAAACCTGCGTAGCCCTCCGTCATTTCAGATAAAGACTATTTAGTATTCGTGCTGCGTTTATAGGCCTTTGTCAAGACGTAGTGTGCGGTAGCTGACTAGTACATATCTATTTAAGCATGCGATGCGATTGGATTAGGGTAGTCGTACGTCCTTGTTGGCTTTTGTCAAGGGTCGTGCGGGTGGGTTTATTTCATTCAAGATATGACGGGTTGAACTTGACTAGCTTCCTATGGTTTGTTGGCCTTTGTCAAGGTCGTAGGGGTTAGGGGTAAAAGCATTATCGGAAATTTCAAATGTTGAAATTTGCAATGAGATTGCATACCTTCTAGGAGATAGATGGATCCCGATACCCACTGCGAGTAAGAGTTACTCCTGGGAGAATTTTACACAGGACAATTAGCCGATCAAGTAGGTGTCTAGAAAGGTGTTAATGGGGTTATGCCTCTGGGAAAACGAGGTTTATTCTAATTAGGTCCATGCGAAAGCATGGGGAACCTCCCTCAAAGTACCAACACTGATCAGGCTGAAAGATTGACGAACTTGTACGGTTTAATTAATCCCGGCCAATCTTACCTTTTAGGGTTTGAAGGAAGATTTGATTAAAACAGTGGGAGCCATCCTGATTAGATAAGATAATAACCAATCTAATCTTGAAAGAGCGCACGCTAAAGTCTTTTCTTTTCTCTCTCTCCAGGTAGCGACCATGTCAGACCTTAATCAAGATAATAATATTGATGTATTGACTGAACCCGCTTGTTATACTGAGCAGGAGAACGTTGGTCCCGCTCCCACTTATAATTGTTATAAATCCGAGCAGGGAATAGGAGAATATCTGGATTCTCACGCCACCCAAACGAACAATGATCATTTTGATGCATCCTCTTCATGTGTGTTAGTTACCGAGAACTGTTTCTCAGTTCACTCTACGTCCTGGGCATTAGATACCGGATCAGAATCCCACATATGCAATATATTGCATGGGCTAAAGAAAGGTAGAGAACTGGGAATGGGTGATCATTCCGTAAGAGTAGGGAATGGTGCAAATATTGCAGCCAAAGCAGTTGGCAAATATCACCTTGTATTACCAAGTGATAATACATTGATTCTAAATGAATGCTATTATATACCGAACATGATATGCAACATTATATCAGTTTCTTTATTAAGTAAAGAAGGATATAATTTTGTAATACAGGATAATGTTATGAACATCTTCCTAAATCAAAAGTTGATTGGATCAGGCTCGTTACATAATGGCATATACGTTCTAAATTAAAACGCAGTTCTTAATATACAGAACACACACAAGAGGAAGAGTTCAGAAATGAACGAATCCTTTTTGTGGCATTGTAGACTAGGTCATATCAATGCGACACGGCTAGCTAAGTTACATAAGGATGGATATTTGGTTCTGTTTTAATTTTCATCTTATGACACTTTCCAGTCATGTCTCAAAAGCAAAATGACCAAAACTCCATTTAGTGGACACGGAGAAAGAGTTACAGAACTCTTGGGACTGATACATAGTGATGTATGTGGTCCCATGTCTACACATGCAAGGAACAGTTCTTCCTACTTCATTACATTCACTGACGATCTCTCAAGATACGGACATGTATTCCTGATGAAACACAAGTCTGAATCTTTTGAGAAATTCAGGGAATTTAAGCATGAAGTAGAGAACCAAACGGGCAAAATTATTAAGTTCCTTCGATCTGATCGACAAGGAGAATACTTGAGCAATGAGTTCATGGATCATCTAAAAGAGAATGGGATTCTCTCTCAGCTTACTCCTCCCTATACACCACAGCACAACGGTGTATCAGAGCGGAGGAATCGCACCCTATTAGATATGGTGCGCTCTATGATGAGTACCGCTGAGTTACGTATTTCCTTTTGGGGTCATGCGCTTGAGACAACAGCATACCTATTGAATCAAGTTCCGTTTAAATATGTACCTACCACACCATATGAGATATGGAGTGGGAAGAGACCATGTCTTAAACGTGTTAAGATATGGGGTTGTCCGGCCTATGTTAAAACACAAAATCTGGACAAACTCGAGGCACGGTCAGTTTTTTGTAAGTTTGTGGGATATCCTAAACATTCATATGGATCTACCACGGCGAGGAACAAAAGGTGATTGTTTCTCGACATGCCACCTTTCTAGAAAAGGAATTTCTTGTAAAAGAAATTAGTGGTAAAGCGGTAGAGCTGGAAGAAGTTCCAGCACCACAAACTACAACTGAAGATTTAATGGAACCATATGATTCAGTAGTTCCCAACGAACCATAACCTCTCCACCGATCTAGTAGGGTTCCTCATCCACCTGAGAGATACTACGGTTTTCTTATTAACGGTGGGAGCGAGGATTGCATCATGGAAGATGATGACCCAGCTAGCTTCGAGCAGGGCATCACGAGTGGGGACTCTGTGAAATGGCTGGATGCAATGCGATCTGAGATGGAATCCATGTACACCAACAAAGTATGGACTTTAGAAGTTTCTCCTGAAGGGGTAAAACCCATCGGGGGAAAATGGATCTTTAAAAAGAAACTTGGTGTAGATGGAAAAGTTGAGACTTCCAAAGCTAGACTTGTTGCAAAGGGTTTTCGTCAATGACCAGGTGTGGATTATGACGAAACATTTTCTTCAGTGGCTATGCTTAAGTCCATCCGGATCTTACATGCCATTGCTGCATACCATGACTACGAAATCTAACAAATGGATGTTAAGACCGCCTTTCTAAATGGTGATTTGGAAGAGTGCGTGTACATGACTCAGCCAGAGGGCTTCGTAGACAGTGGGAACAGCGGAAAGGTGTGCAAGCTGCTTAAATCCATCTATGGGTTGAAGCAGGCATCGCGGAGTTGGAACATATGTTTTGATGTGGTAGTCAAAGAGTTTGACTTCATCAAAAACATTGATGAACCTTGTATATACAAGAAGGTTGCAGAGAGTAAGGTTGACTTCCTCGTATTGTACATGGGTGACATACTCTTGATAAGAAACGATGTTCCTATGCTGCACTCGGTCAAGATCTTCTTATCACAAAGATTCTCAATGAAAGATCTAAGTGATGCCTCCTGCATTTTGGGAATTAAGATCTATAGAGATAGATCTAGACGGATACTGGGATTGTCCCAATCAAGGTACATTGACACCATACAAAAGAGGTTTAGTATGGAAGAATCCAAGCGTGGGAACTTACCCACGATCTCTGGACTCACTCTCTCCAAAGAGATGTCTCCTAAGACTGATTTGGAGAGAGCTCGCATGCAAGGGATACACTATGCTTCGGCAGTAGGCTCTATCATGTACGCGATACTATGTACCAGACCCGATGTAGCATACTCACTAAGTGTAGTGAGTAGGTATCAAGCAGATCCTGGAGAGAATCACTGGACAGCTGTGAAGAACATTCTCAAGTACTTGAGAAGGACTAAAGAGATGTTCTTGGTGTATGGTAACAGAGAACTTCAAGTAGAGTCCTTTACCGATTCGAGCTTCCAAAGTTATAAGGACGACTCTAAGTCGCACTCGGGATTTGTCTTTACCCTAAATGGAGGGGCGGTTTGTTGGAAGAGTTCCAAACAGGAAACCGTGGCAGACTCGACGATAGAGGCTGAATACATCGCTGCCAAAGAGGCTGTCTGGATAAAGAAATTCATCACTGAACTTGGTGTGGTTCCATCCATTGA
Source organism: Agapanthus africanus (assembly GCA_030015575.1). Lineage (NCBI taxonomy): Eukaryota > Viridiplantae > Streptophyta > Magnoliopsida > Asparagales > Amaryllidaceae > Agapanthus > Agapanthus africanus. Next base: position 36,897,386 of record JASDDO010000016.1, on the reverse strand, counting down.
GCATCCAATACCTCTGTATTGTGATAACAATGGAGTTATGGCTTTAGCCAAGTAACCCAGGTCCCATCAGAAATCCAGACATATACTAAGGCGGTATCACCTGATCCGGGAGATAGTTGATCGCCGTGAGATCGAGGTCAGGAGAGTTGATACGAAGGACAACACTGTGGATCCACTCACGAAGGGTATACCCCAGATACATTTTGAGAGACTCTTCAGGTTATTGGGTATGAGATACTACAACAGCTGGCCTTAGTGCAAGTGGGAGATTGTTAGTTATATATATGCCCTAGAGGCCATTGTTGTACATATGATATATATTATAATGGATGCTTGGATATATATATAGAGGACTTTCTTGCTCGACATGATAGTATGCTATCTGGTTTCACTTTTTCTTAACATGTTTACTTGTATTAGTTTACTGTCTTGCTCTCACATGTTGATAAAGCCCTTGGGATATGTACTCGACTATTAGGACTATGATGAGATCATAATAGTGGGGCCAGGGCAGTCCATGAGTACATCCTATAACTGTTCCTAGTCGAGGGTGTATCGAGACAGGGCATCGATACTCAAGAGTAGACTAGCGTACACGCATCTTGACCCATATGATGGGAGATGGATGATCCCATATCTATTGGTGTTGGACATCTAAGATGGTGTACGGGTGCTCAGTGGAGACTGGATACACTGAACGGGCTCGCCGAGAACTCCTGGATGGTATTATACCAATCGTCAGATAGCAATTCTCCGGTGACACTGGTACAGGTTAGTCTGTAGACCCGATATCGTCATAAAATCTTGTGTGATTCCTACTGTGCTTTGATTTCTACCTTACCACGTCTAAGAGGGCATGCAAAACGGTGGCTTTTGGGTACAGTCCCGAATCACATGGAGGCAATGAGCGATAGGAGGGGTTTCGTCTCTCCCGGTATAGGGAGTTGATGTTGTGCTGTGTTCGATTGGCTATAACTGGAAGTCCCTGGCCAGGGCTGATATGGAGATTTACTGGTAAGAGTTATCAGTAGTTTCTCGACCTGTTATGATCCTTACATCGACACGACTTATCGGTTACTGGGGTCTGACGTTTACCACCCATAGACTAGATATGCAACATATCAGACGAATAGATCAGACTGTACGGTAGTGTTTACTGATTGGATTTACAGGAGAATGTACAGGCTTTCTTGTTGATCTTCTGATCGCTCAATACCTGGGTGGCTGTTACGTTTAGCTGACCGCTTGCAGCTTGTGGGTGTTTGATATGATCATCACCTACTTCCGGCGTATTGATGATTCCTTAGAGTCCTACACAGAGGTTTCCTGGCTCGGGCAAAACGGAGTAGGAGCACATATGTGATATGTGCGAGACCGAGAATAATACGATATGAGATACCGTATTCTATTCTCACGATATGAGATATCGGCCGGGTATATGTGATATAGCCGGGTCATCGGATCAAGTGTTCATTCGATGAATTGGTACATGTTATATTAGTCGGTTATATGCAATATAGCCGGATTGTCGGATCAAGAGTTGATTCGATAATTTAATGTATAATTATATATGTGATATATTATATTACGTTAACTAATATAAGCTCGCTTTATTGATTCATTTTCTCACTAGATAATACATTGATGCATATGCGATATATGTTAATTGTATTATTTTCTTTTGTTACAAAATATATTGTATATGTGATATATAATATCGTAACAAGTTAGGGTTAGAAATGCAACATGGTTGTTTAGTTTAAACCTAGTTAGGGTTTGGATTTGGGTTAGCTTTTGGGTTAGCTTTTTCATGAAGCTTTCCTTTTGTCATTTAGCTTTGATATTTTGTGTAGATATTTATTAAACCAATCCAAACCCTTAACCATAGTTTATTCTCTACATGAGTTAAAGCCTTCATTTATTAACTCATGGTTGTAATTATAACCACAACAATTTTATTATTCATCACAAAAGCTTTCTTCTTCTTCTTCCTCCTTGAAAAAGCTTTCTAGCTTTTTGTGTTGTGATGATTTAAAGTGAGAAATTGAAAACAAAAGAGAGAGAAATTCCTACTTCATCATCCTCATCTATTCTATCTACTTAGATTAGGGTGTTCACTTCACTAATACTTTACTAGAGAAGTGAGAGCTTGGGTTTGATATTATTCAAGGTAGATCATCTTCGAAATGGAAGATTTCAAGCAAGCATGAATCATTCGACTTGTGGAGCCTCTCTAGAGTCTGGGAGTTCATGGATCGCGGTGAAGGGACTACTACTCGGAGCTTATGAAGCGAAGGAACGGACTATAAAGGTTGTAATCCCTCTCTCTTAGATGTAAAGTTGTTTACATGCAATGTTAACCCTAATTCTCTAGTTAAGATCTTGGTTAGGGTTTGTTTAGCACCCCAAAAATTTTAAAGTAGCATGATTGATGCTTTCCAAAACCTTGGTAAGGTTCTAAGCTAATCCTACACTCTCTCCTTCCTCTGGTCATTCTCCTGTGCCCATAACGCGTCTAGAGAACCTTCCAGGGCTGTTATGTACAGGATGGGGGCTTTTCCTTAACTGGAGCAGTCAGTACTGGTGGGTTCTGCAGGTATTGCTTGATTTTGTCCAGTGCACTTTTTCATTTGTGATCCCAATTGAAGGAGGTCCCCATCTTCATTAGATGATTGTAGGGACGGTATTTTCCGGAGAGGTTGGCTATGAACCGCCGGATATACGTGAGCTTTCCTTGGAGAGACCGCAGTTGTTTGAGAGTTCTCGGCGTGGGCATTTTCGTAATCGCCTTGATCTTCGATGGGTCTATTTCGATGCCTCGGTGTCGTATAATGAATCCTAGGAATTTGCCCGAAGAGACTCCAAACATGAGTTTTAGAGGATTCATCTTTAGATTGTATTTCCGAAGATATTGGAACACTATGTTCAGATGTTCCCAGTGCTCCTCGTATGATTTGCTTTTCACTACAAGGTCGTCAATATAGCATTCGACAATCTCATATATGAGGTCATCAATGATCTTCGTCATGGCTCTCTGGTAAGTAGCGCCCGCGTTCTTCAAACCGAAGGGCATCACCTTATAGCAGAATATGCCTAGCGGAGTCCGGAAGGCGGTGTGCTTTTGGTATTCAGGATGCATTTTTATTTGATTGTAGCCTGAAGATCCATCCATGAAGGAGAAGACTTCATGAGTGGACGTGTTATCGATCATCAGCTCGGTAACAGGTACTGGGAAGTCATCCTTCGGACAAGATTTGTTTAGGTCCCGAAAGTCCACGCAAACGCGCACTGTCCCATTTTTCTTCATCACCGGAACGATGTTAGAGATCCAGTCAGGGTATTGAACTTCCTGGATGAAGCCGGAATCAATTAGTTTCTTAACTTCAGCGTTGATACTCATCTCGAGTTCGAGCCGCATTCTTCTTGGCGCATGTTTGACTGGCTTGACGTCCGGTGATATAGCCAGTTTATGCAGCGCTATTTCTGGATCAAGTCCCGGCATCTTGGAATATTTCCATGCGAAACATTCTTTATATTGCATGAGCACATCCTTTAGTGTGTGTCACGACTCGAAATAGCACGTGACTGGCCCTTGAATCATATGAAGTCTATAGGACCCCATCTAATCCAAGTAAGCCAAAAGCCCAGAAATCTAAAACTATTTTAAATAATAAATGAAGAAAAACTAGTTTTAAAGAAATGAAGAAAACATGTTTTAAAACAAGGTTTTTAAATAAGTAAGCCGAAAATACATTTTTAAAGTCTCAAGTCTTTTCTGAAAATTTCGGCAGAGTTTCCATTGTAAATACTGGCCCTGAATGGGGTACAACAAGAATAATGTATGCACAATGATAAAAGGCATCCCCAAGCGGGAGCTAGCTCTTCGTCAATCGACGGCCAAAACCATGCAAGCAATATAATATACAACGCCGAAGGGCGAGAATCAAAACTCAAAAGGAAACTCAAAATCATCATGAAAACCAATATACTACAACGCGCGACTCTAAGGTCGAAATAATAAACAACTGGTCTCAAGCCTGAAACAATAAACAAGTTTGGTTGATGGAATTACTAGATACAACTGATTAAAATAAATATAAGGGTGGTCACGATGGGAGTGAACCCACCTACCAGAGAAATCACCCAGAAAGGAAGTAGTATGCCAGAAAAGCCGCAATGAAACTTGTACAGCAAAACCTGCAAGAACTGTGGCACAACGGGGGTGAGTTGCCAAGGCATGAATAGAAAACATCACAGAGTAGAAATCGTATATATGACACAATCCTAGGTCAATACGATCAATAATAATATATCCTCAATATGAATAAGTCTGAAGCATGAAAATGTGGTCAGGGTAAACATCTATACATAAGTGTAATCCCATATGCTCGTGTCAGTGCCTCAGGTAACAACATATCATAAGTATGAGGTATGATCAATGTAATCAATGTCAATTGTATCTGGAAGTCTATGAGTATGTGGATATCATCCAACTATATGATCAATGTCATCAATGTCAACTATAGGTATGTGGATATCATCCAACTATGTGATCAATGTCATCAATGTCAATTATATGTATGTGGATCCCGTCCACGTGTCACCCAATGACATAAAGCATCATGCATGTAAACATCATAAATCATATGCATGGAAGTATGAGGATATAAATCAACATGTGTCCCTCGCGACATATCAAAATCATAGAACCTGAGTGTCTAGCATCGACACTCGAAAACATCATGAAATCCGTGCCCAGCATCGGCATGTAAATCCTCATATATCGGGCTCCGTCGGTCCGGATCGGCCTAGGGGCTCCGTCGGTCCAGATCGGCCCATATCATCTCTCGACTCCGGTCGGTATCCTCCGGATATCCGACGAGCCCAAATACTATCACCGGTAGGTAGTAGTCCCACTGTCAGGCTCACTGTCTATAACACAGCGATCCGTTCTCACCTCGGGGTACCATACCGGGTCCACCATGTACCCGCAATCGGCCTCATCTGCCTTCTCGAATCGGGTTTCACATGTCGCTCTCAGAACCGAGAAAACACATGTTGGACGCACTGAAATATCATATCAAGGGTAACCGGGTTTTTAAAACAATACATGCTCTCTTTTGATATACCCATGGTTCCCAAATCCAGAAATATCATGGAAAAAAAATATCTCAATGCGTATAATCATAAAGCAAGATGTATGCGACATGTAAAAGAAATGTAAGCATATCAGTATATCATGAAACATAAAATAGTAATATGCACATATCGAGGGAAAACCGCTCTTTTAAAATGAATTAGTTTTAAAAACCATCTTGCGGTTCCCAAATCACCAAATCAAGCTAGGATCATCTATGTATGTGCAAACACATATGTATGCAAGTATGAGTGTACAATATGTATTTACGCAAGTATAAGTGTACAATAGGTATGTGCACAAGTATGAATGTACAATATGTATGTGCACAAGTATGCCATGCAAGGGGTCATATCCTGATGCAATAATCCTACTGTGTAGTGACATGGCAATTATCGATGATGAAGTGTGTGAGCCGGCAAGCTGGTGTACGTGGAACATACGCATCATCGATAATGGTGCTGGTGTCCTGACAACATGATTTTAATATAACAATAAATACATTTACACATGCAATGCGGTGCGAATAGCAAGAATATGCAGAAATCGACTAATAAACACAACAGTGAAGAATCTGCATCAATATAAAAATGTTATACAGTTTTCCCATTTGAAATATGGCGAATCGGGGTTTTTAGTAAAATAAGGGCGATGGTGTTTTTAAGAAAAGATGCGTCTTTTGAAAATATCCGTAGAATCCCTTTGCCTATCTTTAAAATACTCCCGATTCGTTAGTTTTGAAATAGGTATGACCCGGTCTAGCCTAACATCTAATAAGCAAACTACATATCTAACTAACAAGCTAATCGGGAGGGGTATGGAAACCACCTAAATCTGAGTCGATATATATATATATATATATATATATATCTATATATATATATATATATATATTAGTCGGTGGTCCCGTCTCAATAGTATCACATACGATACGATATACAATATGACATCCTCGAGTCAAGAGTGCGGATCTATCATCAATATGAAGCTCGTACGGTAAATCTATCGTACGGAATCTCAAATTTGGGTACGGGTCAATATCACATTCATCTCATCAATTATCTGGTATCCTTATCATCATATCTTGTGATCTGGGGTACTGATCTAAGTCTAGTACAAACCGATACCATCTATGTAAATATAAATGCGTGTGTAAAACACACGTCCAAAGGCCCGCTAAAATCTCATGTCGTATCCCAAATTCGAATCACATCATATTACCGATCTCATGGCACTATGCCCAATCTCATCGACTCATCTCCAAATATCATCCACTATCCTCATCATCCAGGTATAAGTATAACAAGTAAGCATGTGTGTGCGTGTGGGTGTAAACCTATTCTAGGGTTCGCATCTAGGAAACTGTACTAGTTTACTTCTAAACCCTAATCTAACCATAGTACACCTAATCACAACCTGAAAATCCATGTCATACATAAAAGATATCATATAGTATATAGTATACATAGCATCCTATACATCGAACTGCGGGGGTGCTATACGCTATCCACCCGACTTCCCCCGTAAATATAATCTACTCACCTTGCATTTTGCGTGTCGGTGTCGAGGTCGCCATCATCTTCTTCATCGTCTCGAATCATCGTGGGGGTACCTACACATATAACACATCGTAATGCGCATCACAATCCTAAATCAAAGTCAAAACGACACACGAAAACCAAAATGCTACATGAATCATCCATAGGTCAAAACCTTGGGTCTACATCTTGCAATTTAACCAAATATCACTCGATATAGACGTACAAATGTAACGTGATCGAGATAAGCACAAATACAAAAATCCAAAATTTAAAATACGGAAAACCATAACTCGAATAAAAGTAGCAACTAGAGAAAGTGGTCCCAGATTTTTACTCAGTCCAAAACATTGTTCCAAAACAATACTGGAGTAATGTATAGGGTGAAAATGAGCAATGGGGGCAACATGGGCACCTAACCCACCAAGGTGGCCGGCCACAGAAGCCTAAATTCCGGCCAGGCCGGTTCAGAGGGGGAGTTGGGGTCTCGTGTGCAGAGGGTGGTCTCCTGGTGGTCTAACTAAGCCCCTAGTATTGTTTTTTTGTCTCAGAATTTCCCCGTCATCCCAGATTTCCCTGCACGCTCATTTTCCTCACAAACCGACATTCACAGTTTTCTGTTTTCGGTTCTAGATTTTTATATGGTGTTTGGTCTGGGTTTTTATCATTATAGGGGGTCTAAGGTCATCTCTAAGGCCCAATTACACCATCTCTACTCAAATCAAACCCTAATTCCAAACTTGAGATTTCAAAGTTCACTAAATTTCGCCAAAACGATTTTAAACTTGAAATGAGGCTTCAGAACTTGAAATACTATACTAATTGTGAAAGGGTTACCTCATTCGAAACTCATGAATCCCTCTACAGCGCCAAAATGAAAACTTTCTTGGTCCAATAGGTAGTTATAAGGCTTGTGCATCTTTTTATTGAAATGGGTATTGGGTTTTGAGGTGTTTTTAAAGATGAAGTGAGTGGGTAAGTGGAGTGGGGAAAGAGGGCAGCAACACCTAAGGAAATGGGGGAGAAAATTCTGGAGGAAGAAGAAAGAAACACATGGGCATGGCTCTCCTTTGACCCCTCACTTTCTCTCACTTGCCCATACCTCTTTTTTTTTATTCCTTTTTCCTTTTCTTTTCCTTTTCTTTTATTTCCTTCTGTCGTCAATAGTAAACCCAAAACAAGGAATGAAACATGAAGATAAAGCCATATAGGAAAATGTAACACAAGTGTGAAATGATAGGGTGCATGTTTTGTACAAAACACGCTTAAAATCCGATTAGCGATTTTTAATCGCGATTAGCACAAAATTTGTGTATAATTAATCTTAAAAACTTAAGATTTGCATAACTCATATAAAACACCCTCTTTTTAACAATTTCCATAAATGTTTTTCAAATTTTCCCCATTTATCGGTATTTAATTATACCGCCTCATTAAAATATTCAATATTTTATTATTTAATTATAAAAATTCCCAAAATAATATATTATTTTTTTTGAAATGTTACAATCTTTCCCCCTTAATGAAATTCGGTCCCCGAATTTAAATTTAAACTCCTCAAATACTAAAACATTTCAGTAAAAAGTCTAAGACGTCGGGGTTCCGAAATCATCAGTACATAAAACGCATCATAGCGCAATGCATGCACATAAATAATGAGAAGATAACTCAAAATCAAAACTCCGTCAAGCATCTCGCAATCATCGGAGTCTTGGTGAAGACACCAATGTAAAATCCAAAACGAAAACCAATATGATATACATCAACCCTATACATATAAACATCAAATCTGTACATGTAAACATCTGAAAGAAATGCATGCCAAACCTTTCATATTGCTGTGCGATGTGCATAACACTGCACAGTGGCGTACGTCAGTTGTAAGAAAATAGCCATATATGTATATATCTTTTGTTTAATATGTATGTTCCGCCGTTTTGAAAACAATTTAGAAGGGTTTCCTTGTTTTAAACGTTTCGTGTCATATCAGACACGTAGGTAAATACTGAGACTATAGCTCCCTTTTTGGAAACCCCTTCGATAACTATCAATTCATGCAAAATATATCCAGGTACTGTCCTCCGACTAGTCCTGCTCAGTACGAAAAAAAGGAGCTAATATCATAAAAACGTACTTCTCCATAAGAAATCAATCACAAAAATGTGCATATGAATGATTTGCGCGTCTGGTGCACATGGAAATCAAAATCCATATATGTGCCATATATGTGCACAGAAACAATATCTGAGTGCATCGGGTGTGCACGAAACATCTGTCAAAGACAACAGGTGTGCCTGACAACAATATCAGGTGCATCTGATATGTACAAAGAATCCCGATTTAGTGCATCTGGTGTGCACCAAAATCGCATCTCAAAACATGCGCCCAACATGCGTGAAAATCCAAATCAGGTGCATCCATCATGCACGAATAAAATCTAATTCATGTGCATCCGACATGCACAAATCAAATCAAAATACTAACGGTGCATGAAAACTATACCGAAAGCATAAGTCAAATCATAAGCATAACATAGGCATGAAATCAAAATCAACCTATCGAATGAATCCAAACCGAATTCAGGTGCAACAAATGCACGAAATATAAATCCGGTGCAACAAATGCATGAAATATAAATCTGGTGCGACAACGCACGAGATATAAAACTGGTGTGACAAACGCACGAAATATAAAACTGGTGCATCCTGTGCAAGAAATACAAATACAGTGCCTCCTGTGCACAAAATCCCAATCAATAACTCAAATGCGTAAATAGCAACACCAAGTGTACTAAGGTGTAAAATCATAAACGTGTGCAACTGTGTGCACAAAACACATATCACTGCATTACAAGCACATATAAGCTATACCGAGTGCAAAAACCAAATCGTGTGCATACCATATGCACAAAATAAACCCAATTGTGTAAAATCCATGAAGTCATAAGCATGTGCAACCAAGGCACAAAAACGATATCAGGTGCAATAACTGTGCACAAATCATAAATCAACACAAAGGTATATAAAGCATATCTCAAGTGTAATAACTATGCGCAAATATAAATACCCAGTAGGTACAACCATGGTGCACGAAAACAAATATCATGGAACTCAGCCATCAAGACTAAATCATGCGAATAGATCGCCCAAAACATCGAAATCCAAGGTGACGGATACGTGATAATCGAATCACCACATCACAAATCATAAATACCGTCGTCGATAGTTTCTACTTCAAGGTCGAGAAGGTGTCGGAGCATCCAATGCTAGCAGAGCCAGATATCTACTTGCTTCCTGCCCACGGTCTGGCGTCCTCAGTCTCTGGGCCCTCATCTTCTCTGTGGATTACCAGTCTCCCAATCCATCGGCTCATCGGCCCTGTCATGTGTGCTAACGGGGACGATTCCTTCCTGGTACTTCTATGGTCATCTCTCGGTCAATCCTCACGACCACTCGTAAAGCAGCACGTCACTGGCACCGACCTCTTTTCCTCTGAATACACATCACACGTCTGATCCTGGGTGCAAATCTTATCGCAGCAGTGTCCTGGAAGGAATCCTGTTCAAGGTCTCTTCCGATCTCTCCTATGCCGAACTGTACGGAGGCTGGTACTCTTGCATAATCTTTTCTCGCTCTCTGGACATTTGTGTCCTCAGCACAGCATTTTCTCGGAAATTGGTCGCATCCCAACACCTCTGCAGACATATCCGACCTTTAATCATAATGGGGAGTAACAACAGCTCGTCAGCATCTCGCACGAACTTCTTGTCCCACTTGTCCGTATCATCGTCCACTTCGACGTCACGTCTCTATCTGCGCACTGCAATTGTTCTCGGCTACGGTCCATCCAAAGTCTCTCACACGGACCCAAAATCACGAACTCGGTATCTTCATCACTCTGTGGAAGATATCTAGCAGAACACGTCTTCAGGAACTCGTCTCACCCTACGGAGGTATACTCCATACTCGTCCGTTCTTGATCAACTCACAACGCATCTGGGTGAGGTCTTCTATCCGAACCTGGTCAGCTTACTGGCTTCCTAGGTGTGCGTAACATGACTGATCCTGGTCCAAGTCTTGTCGTATAGTATTCTAGAAGGGTCCTGTCGAGGTCTCTCTCAAATTTTGTTTCTTCCGAATTGCCCGGAAGTTACCACCCCTTCACTATATATATTTCATGTTCCGGAACGGCTGTATTCTCATCATGACTCCTTCTGGAAGATATATCCATAATCAATGACTCTGCATGCGTATCGCATCTCTGATGTCAGCGGAGTGGAACGTCATCTCGTCGAATTCTCGTGCGAACTCTTAACTCCACTCCGTTCCAATGTCGACTGATTCGGACTCGTGTTCTCGTGGCTGCATGGACGACGCTCCAATGGCTAAACTCGTATCTGGAGTCTCCCAAGCAATGTATCCCATCACATGATATCCGAATGATGTCAAACCATTCGATCGATTTGTCAATACCTCATAATCTCCTAAGAGATCAACATCTTGAGTACAGTTTAATAGTATTCCAGTACATGCCACAGCACCTGTGGACCAACCGTAGAAGGGAAAACCCAAGCCTCACAAATGGCTCCGCTACACTGCCGCAAACTCTAAGGTTGAAGGTGTTCCATGGTCATTACGTCGAGTTAGGGTTTCATTCTTCTAGAGGGTCCATAGCATTACTTGCATTGTCTTCCGAATACTTTAAACTTGGAAATGGGTTCCTGATATTCGATCGTCTCTATCGACTACCAACGAACCTGCGTGAAGTCGTCTCTAGCTGGAATCAATCAATCTGATGACCTCGCATCGAGGTAAGCGAACGAACCACATGTCCTAGTCATTCATTCTCGGGTGACTAGCGACTTTCCATCATATCTCTAAGTATATACTCATGCTGCAGTAGCTCCAACATCTGGGCGATATCTCGTCATTTGCAGCAACAACTGGCTCATTCGTCTGTATGCTGAACAACGCCTCAATCATCATGAATAAGCGATATATCAATGGTCATCACATTCTGGCTGGCCTCTAGCAGTGGCTCCCTCCTCTGGTGCTGATCTGCACGTCCGAGTAAACTCATAAAAGCGACCAGTCAAACGCTCATGGCGCGAAAACACAATAAAACGACGCCTCTCTATGCAATCATATGTCCCTGGAATCACGCGCTCGTCAGTCCTCATCCGTGACGAGCTCAAGCTGACGCAACTCTAGCCGTAGTTCTCTCTGCCCGTGCAATCGTGGCAGCAAAATCATAACTAATATCGATGAGGATAGATCATAGGAATGAATATAATACTGTGCAAGGAAATTTACATCCTAAGGTTTCTTAAGCGGAGTAGTATATCGTAAGTAAGCCCCGGAACATACGTACGGTACGTCAGTCTACTCAAGCTACCTACTCCATCAACCAAGGGTCATCCTACGCGACGAAAGTTCGGGTATAATACCCCCTCGACTAAGTCTAAGCTCCGTAAGGTCAATCCTAAGTTCCGTATATATATAAACGCTCTAGGCTCCGCATAGTCAAACTTAGACTCGAACCAAGGTTAATCTAGCGCTCTGATACTAACTTTGTCATGACCCGAAATAGCACGTGAATGTCCCTTAAATCATATGAAGTCTATAGGACCCAATCTAATCCAAGTAAGCAAAAAGCCTAGAAATCTAAAACCATTTTATATAATAAATGAAGAAAAACTAGTTTTAAAGAAGTGAAGAAAACATGTTTTAAAACAAGGTTTTTAAATAAGTAAGCCGAATATGCATTTTTAAAATCTCAAGTCTGTTCTGAAAATTTCGGCAGAGTTTTCTTTGTAAATACTGGCCCCGAACGGGGTTCAACAAGAATAATGTATGCACAATGATAAAAGGCATCCCCAAGCGGGAGCTATCTCTTCGTCAATCGACGTCCACAACCACGAAAGTAATGTAATATACAACGCCGAAGGGCGATGATCAAAACTCAAAAAAAACTCAAAATCATCATGAAAACCAATATACTACAACGCGTGACTCTAAAGTCGAAATAATAAACAACCGGTCTCAAGCCTGAAACAATATACAAGTTTGGTTGATGGAATTACTAGATACAACTGATTAAAATAAATACAAGGGTGGTCACGATGCGAGTGAACCCACCTACCAGATCAATCACCTAGAAAGGAAGCAGTGTGCTAGAAAAGCCGCAATGAAACCTGTACGGCAAAACCTGCAAGAACTGTGGCACAACGGGGGTGAGTTGCCAACTCGCGAATAGAAAGCATCACAGAGCATAAATCGTATGTATGACACAATCATAGGTCAATACGATCAATAATAATATATCCTTAATATGAATAAGTCTGAAGCATGAAAAGGTGGCCAGGGTAAACATCTATACATAAGTGTAATCCCATGTGCTCGTGTCAGTGCCTCAGGTAACAACATATCATAAGTATGAGGTATGATCAATGTAATCAATGTCAACTGTATCAGGAAGTCTATGAGTATGTGGATATCATCCAATTATGTGATCAATGTCATCAATGTCAACTATAGGTATGCGGATATCATCCAACTATGTGATCAATGTCATCAATGTCAACTATATGTATGTGGATCTCGTCCACGTGTCACCCAATGACAAAAAGCATCATGCATGTAAACATCATAAAGCATATGCATGGAAGTATGAGGATATAAATCAACATGTGTCCCTCGCGACATATCAAAATCATGGAACCTGAGTGTCTAGCATCGACACTCGAAAGCATCATGAAATCCGTGCCCAGCATCGGCACGTAAATCCTCATATATAGGGCTACGTCAGTCAGGATCGGCCCACGGGTTCCGTCAGTCCGGATCGGCCCATATCATCTCTCGACTCCGGTCGGTATCCTACGGATATCTGCCGAGCCCAAATACTATCACCGGTAGGTAGTACCACTACCAGGCTCACCGTCTGCAACACAGCGATCCGTTCTCGCCCCGGGGTACCATACCGGGTCCACCATGTACCCGCAATCGGCCTCATCCGCCTCCTCGAATCGGGTTTCACTTATCGCTCTCAGAACCGAGAAAACACATGGTGGACGCACTGAAATATCATATCAAGGGTAACAGGGTTTTTAAAACAATACATACTTTCTTTTGAAATACCCACGGTTCCCAAATCCAGAAATATCATGAAAACAACATGTCTCAATGCGTATAATCATAAAGCTTGATGTATGCGACATGTAAAAGAAATGTAAGCATATCAGTATATCATGCAACTTAAAACAGTAATATGCACATATCGAGGGAAAACCGCTCCTTTAAAATGAATTAGTTTTAAAAACCATCCTGCGGTTCCCAAATCTCCAAATCAAGCCAGAATCATCTATGTATGTGCAAACACGTATGTATGCAAGTATGAGTGTACAATATGTATGTATGCAAGTATGAGTGTACAATAGATATGTGCACAAGTATGAGTGTACAATAGGTATGTGCACAAGTATGAGTGTACAATAGGCATGTGCACAAGTATGCCATGTATGGGGTCATATCCTGATGCAATAATCATACTGTGTAGTGACATGGCAATTATCGATGATGAAGTGTGTGAGCCGGCAAGCAGGTGTTCATGGAACATATGCATCATCGATAATGGTGTTGGTGTCCTGACAGCATGGTTTTAATATAACAATAAATACATTTACACATGCAATGCGGTGCGAATAGCAAGAATATACAGAAATCGACTAATAAACACAACAGTGAAGAATCTGCATCAATATAAAAATGTCATACAGTTTTGCCATTTGAAATAAGGCGAATCGGGGTTTTTAGTAAAATAAGGGCTACGGTGCTTTTAAGAAAAGATGCGTCTTTTGAAAATATCCGTAAAATCCCTTTGCCTATCTTTAAAATACTCCTGATTCGTTAGTTTTGAAATAGGTATGACTCGGTCTAGCCTAACATCTACTAAGCAAACTACATATCTAACTAACAAGCTAATCGGGAGGGGTATGGAAACCACCTAAATCTGAGTCGATATATATATATATATATATATATATATATATATATATATATATATATATATAGTCGGTGATCCCGCCTCAATGGTATCACATATGATACAATATACAATATGACATCCTCGAGTCAAGTGTGTGGATCTATTCTCAATATGAAGCTCGTACGGTAAATCCATTGTATGGCATCCCAAATCTGGGTACGGGTCAATATCACATTCATCTCATCAATTATCTGGTATCCTTATCATCATATCTCATGATCTGGGGTACTGATCTAAGTCTAGTACAAACCGATACCATCTATGTAAATATAAATGCGTGTGTAAAACACACGTCTAAAGGCCCGCTAAAATCTCATGTCGTATCTCAAATACGAATCACATCATATCACTGATCTCATGGCACTATGCTCAATCTCATCGACTCATCTCCAAATAGCATCCACTATCCTCATCATCAAGGTATAAGTATAACAAGTAAGCATGTGTGTGCGTGTGGGTGTAAACCTATTCTAGGGTTCGCAACTAGGAAACTATACTAGTTTACTTCTAAACCCTAATCTAACCATAGTACACCTAATCACAACCTGAAAATCCATGTCACACATAAAAGATATCATATAGTATATAGTATACATATCATCCTATACATCGAACTACGGGGGTTCTATACGCCATCTACCCGACTTCCCCCGTAGATATAATCTACTCACCTTGCATCTTGCGTGTTGGTGTCGAGGTCTCCATCATCTTCTTCATCGTCTCGAATCATCGTTGGGGTACCTACACATATAACATATCGCAATGTGCATCACAATCCTAAATCAAAGTCAAAACGATACACGAAAACTAAAATGCTGCACGAATCATCCATAGGTCAAAACCTAGGGTCTACATCTTGCAATTCAACCAAATATCACTCGATATAGACGTACAAATGTCACGTGATTGAGATAAGCACAAATACAAAAATCTAGAATTTAAAATACGGAAAACCATAACTCGAATCAAAGCAGCAACTAGAGAAAGTGGTCCAAGATTTTTACTCAGGCCAAAACAATGTTCCAAAACAATACTGGAGTGATGTATAGGGTGCATATGAGCAATGGGGGCAACATGGGCACCTAACCCACCAAGGTGGCTGGCCACAGAAGCCTAAATTCTGGCCAGGCCGGTTCAGAGGGGGAGTTGGGGTCTCGTGTGCAGAGGGTGGTCTCCTGGTGGTTTGACTAAGCCCCTAGTATTGTTTGTTTGTCTCAGAATTTCCCCGAGTCATCCCAGATTTCCGTGCACGCTCATTTTCCTCACAAACCGACATTCACGGTTTTCTGTTTTCAGTTCCAGGTTTTTATATGGTGTTTGGTCTGGGTTTTTATCATTATAGGGGGTCTAAGGTCATCTCTAAGGCCCAATTACACCATCTCTACTTAAATCAAACCCTAATTCTAAACTTGAGATTTCAAATTTCACTAAACTTCGCCAAATCGATTTTATACTTGAAATGAGGCTTAAGCACTTGAAATACTACACTAATTGTGAAAGGGTTACCTCATTAGACACTCATGAATCCCCCAACAGCGCCAAAATGAAAAATTTCTTGGTCCAATGGGTAGCTAGAGGGCTTGTGCATCTTTTTATTGAAATGGGTATTGGGTTTTGAGGTGTTTTTAAAGATGAAGTGAGTGTGTTTGTGGAGAGGGGATAGAGGGAAGCAGCACCTAAGGAAATGGGGGAGAAAATGATGGAGGAAGAAGAAAGAAACACATAGGCATGGCTCTCCTTTGATCCCTCACTTTCTCTCACTTGCCCATACCTCTTTTTTTTATTCCTTTTTCCTTTTCTTTTCCTTTTCTTTTATTTCCTTCTGTCCTCAATAGTAAACCCAAAACAAGGAATGAAACATGAAGATAAAGCCATAAAGGAAAATGTAACACAAGTGTGAAATGATATGGTGCATGTTTTGCACAAAACACACTTAAAATCCGATTAGCGATTTTTAATCGCGATTAGTACAAAATTACTGTATAATTAATCATGAAAACTTAAAGTTTGCATAATTCACATAAAACACCCTCTATTTAATAATTTCCATAATTTTTTTCAAATTTCCCCCATTTATCTATATTTAATTATACCGCCTCATTAAAATATTCAATATTTTATTATTTAATTATAAAAATTCCCAAAATAATATTTTATTTTTTTTTGAAATGTTACAGTGTGGCCACATGTTTTTTTAGACAACAGCTAACTAACGAACGTAGGCCTCGGTTAGTTTTCCGTCCCTAGAGTTGATCGCCAAGAGATCGAGGTCAGGAAAGTTGACATGAAGGAAAACATAGCGGATCCACTCACGAAGGCCATACCCCAGATACAATTTGAGATACTCTTCGGGATGTTGGGTATGAGATACTACAACAACCGGCCTTAGTGCAAGTGGGAGATTGTTAGTTATGTATATGCCCTAGAGGCCATTATTGTACATGTGATATATATTATAGTGGATACTTGGATATATATAGAGAGGACTTTCTTGCTCGACATGATAGTATGCTATCTGATTGCTCTTTGTCTTAACATGTTGACTTGTATTGTGATACTGTCTTGTTCTCACATGTTAATAAAGCCCTTAGGATGTGTACTTGACTACTAGGACTATGATGGAGATCATACTAGTGGGGCTAGGGTAGTCCATAAGTACATCCTATAATTGTTCCTAATCGAGGGTGTATCGAGACAAGGCATCGAAACACCAGAGTAGACTAGCGTATACGCTTCTTGACCCATATGATGGGCGATGGATGATCCCACATCCATTGGTGTTTGGCATCAAAGATAGTATACGGGTGCTCAGTGGAGACTGGGTACACTGAACGGAATCGCCAAGAACTCCTAGTTGGTATTATACCTATCGTCAGATAGCAGTTCTCTGGTGATACTGGTACAGGTTAGTCTGTAGACCCGAGATCTTCATAGAGTCTTGTGTGATTCCTACTGTTCTTTGATTTCCACCTTACCACGTTCAAGAGAACGTGCAAAATGGTGGCTTTTGGGTATAGTCCCGAATCACATGGAGGCAATGAACGATAGGAGGGGTTTCATCTCTCCCGGTATTGGGGGTTGGTGTTGCGCTGTGCTTGATTAGCTATAACTGGATGTCCCTGGCCAGAGCTGATATGGAGATCTACTGGTAAGTGTTATTAGTAGTTTCTCAACCCGTTATGAGCCTCACATCGGCACGACTTATCGGTTACTGGGGTCTGACGTTTATCACCCCTGGACTGGATATGCGACATATCAGACGAAGAGACCGGACTGCACGGTAGTGTTACTGACATGCTTTACAGGAGCTTGAGTGGGCTTGCTTGTTGATCTTCTGATCGCTCAATACTCGGGTAGCCGTTATGTCCAGCTAGTACCGCTGACGGCTTGTGGGTACTTGATATGATCATCACCTATTGCCGGCGTATTGACGAGTCTTTAGAGTCCTACACAGAGGTTTCCTGACTCAGGCGAAATGGAGTAGGAGCACATATGTGATATGTGCGGGACCGAGAATAATACGCGTATGTGATACCGTATTCTATTCTCGTGATATGTGATATTGGTCGGTTATATGTGATATAGCCGGGTCATCGGATCAAGTGTTGATTCGATGAAATGATACATTTTATATTAGTCGGTTATATGTGATATAGCCGGATTATTAAATCAAGTGTTGATTTAATGATTTAATGTATAATTATATATATGATATATTAAATTACATTAACTAATATATGCTCACTAAAGTATTTCTATTTCTCACTTTTTATACATTTAACATATATGTGATATATGTTTATTGTATTGTTTTCTTTTGTTACATGAATAATATATATGTGATATATATTATTGTGACATGCTAGGTTATATATGCAACATGGGTGTATGAGACTTACAACATATAAAAGATAATATTAACGTTTTTCTTTATTTAAGTAATTCAAAAATGAATGGAATTTGTCATGGTTGCAATCTATAGATAACCATTGACTTAGTCCACCATTTTAGTTTTACCTTAGATATTTATAAACCTAACCATTATCTATTACCATGGTTTATTCTCTACAAGGGTTAGCCATGACATATACTCACCATGGTTGCATTTCTAACCTCACTCTCTTTCATTTTTCATTTGCTTCATCTTTTTCAAGCTCAAGTGAGAGTTATCTAGCTTTTGCGCAAGTGAGGAAAATTAGTGAGAAAAAGAATTCTAAAGTGAGAAAAATTCCTACTTCATCATCCTCTACTAGATTAGCCATTTAGCTTAGGATGTTAGCTTTACTAATCCCTAATTAGTGAAGAGGTAGCTTGGGTTTGTGTCTCCTCAAAGTAGGTCATCTTCGGCTTTGAAGACTTCAAGCAAGTTTGCATCTTTCTCCTTGTGGAGCCTCTCAAGAGTCCAGGATTTCTTTGATCGCAGCGAAGAGACTACTACTTGGAGCATTTGAAGTTAAGGACCGGTCTACAAAGGTTGTATTCCACAATCACTTAGTTGTAAAGTTGTTTACATATCGTATTGTCTAAATCTTTAGTTAAGATTTTAGGGTTAGGGTTAACTAGCATGGAAAAATTTTCAAAATGGCATGGACGATGCCCCCTCGAAACCTTGTTGTTGTGCTAGGTAACCCTATAGTGGTATCAGAGCCAAGCTAGAGATTTAGACGATATTTGTTAGATTATGAAACCGAAACTACTCCGAAACTCAAAACATGAAAAACTGGTTTCTATCGTTTTTTAAATGGGCTCTAAAATTTTTTTAGCAACTGCAGAATGTTATATGAGATATTACATGAACACAGAAGAAATTTGAACCCACTTGGCCGATTTTTGGCCGAGCACATGAGCCTAAAAACCGAGCAGGCCGGCCGTACAGTGTCTTCTGGGGTTCGTTTTTGGACTGTGGATTGGTTTCTGGGTTTTCGTGTTTCAGGTGTTGCTAGTTTTTTCTAAAATTGCATGAGATGTTATTTTTCTATAAAGGCAACTCAGAGTATTTCTTAGTCGTAATTCTAACATGTTTTCGAGTTATTTAGACGGTGTTAAAAAGTTCGAACGGATATCAGATACCCACTTTAACCCTCGCTGGAAAGTTTTCCAAGAGTTGGATTTTTTCATAGTTAAAGAACATTCAAATATCATGCAAATAATGCGGTGGACCCTTTAGAAGAACGAAACCCTAACTCGATTCTATGACCGTATGAACCGCCACCAAACCCTAGGGTTTGCGCTAGTTCCACAGCGCCATAGGTGAGATAACGGTTGACCCTTCTACGGTTGGTCCATTGGTACTGTGGCATGTACTGAGTATTTTTAAACTATGCTCAAGAGTTGAGCTTTTTGGAAAATTTTGGGTGTTTGTTGATTCGATCGGAATGTTTAACGTCATCTAGCTTTTTCTGGAATGTGATACAATATTTGGAATTCATATTGTTAGGCATGAAATGCGAAGTATGTGATATTTCGGGTTTATGATGTCTAAGGTGATTCTGGATTCCAAATTTTGTAGTTTGACATTTTCTTTTCTGTGACCGTAAGTGTAATATGTGGTGTATCGCTGGTTTCGTTGCTATATGTCAATGACAATTGGGATATGCTTATTTACTTACGTTGATGACATGTGATGTTATGTGTTGCTGTAATATGTTATATTGGATCGTCGTGTTCTAAATAGCCGGGGGTTTTATGTGAGATGAGAGTTTTTATTTTCATTCATGTAAAATTCATTGTATGTAATATTCTTTTATTAGGGCACTTCCGGGATGAGGATGATGTCACCATCGATGTATATTATTTACTTTTTCGTATTAGGATAGACCCAAGGTGGGGATCATAAGTAACCGTGTTCTACAGTCCAATGGGAGACCATCTCGAGGAGTCGAGTCTGGGTCTCCTAACTCTAGAATTGGTAGGGTTGCTTGCCGCTCTCGTAGGGGTATAGGATGTGGGTTTGGCTATTCATCATGACCATGGAATCTGTATTTTCTATTGTTGGCTAAATACAAAATACGGACCTCCTAGTATATCCAATATTCCATATGTTATCTTCTGCTGCTGATATTCTATGATGTGATAACTTTATATGTTTGAGACGAATCCTTTATTATTATATATATGATATATAATAAACGTTGCTTATGTTTTGCACCCGCGCTAGTCCCGCCCCGCTATACTGTTAGTTAAGTAACCTAACGGTGCATAACGGGACACTGTGGCGAATGCGGATGGCATAAGCGTACGTTGTATTTTCGTTTCTTCTGTGATGCTTAGGAAGCATAAATGATGGGACTTCATTAATCAGATTAAAGAAAGAAAAGAAATCTAAATGATGTTGTAGAATCAAATTTTCAAAATGGGTAGCTCTAGTTTTTGCTTTGCATAGCGGTATTCCCTTATGAATATTCAGCACCTTATTCGATAAGGAAAGAGCCGAGATCCCTTCATCGGGAGTGACCTCTTTAGAGAAACTAGCAGATGCTACAACTCCCTCGGTTTTGTTTTTGATTGCTTCTATAGTTCTTGCTTTGCTTAGCGGTATTCCTTATAGAATATCCAGCACCTTATTCGATAAGGAAAGAGCCGACTATCCCTTCACCGGGAGTGACCTCTTTAGCGAAACTAGTAAAAGCCTAAAAAACTCCTTTTCAAAATCACTTGTTTCTACAACGATATCAAGTTCATCACGTAAAAGGTTTTCTAAAAAACCTGTCGTAACCCTCCGTCATTTTATGAAGTAGAGTACTTAGTATTCGTGCTGCGTTTGTTGACCATAGTTTGTAAGTCTACGGTAGAGCCCCGGCCGTCATTCTGATGCCAAACGCGGAACAAAATCTTTTATAACTGGCGCTATCGCATACTATAGCCCGGATCTTGCCATTAACGCTAAACTAACAAACTGTAAAGAGGTAGAAAGGCTATACCGATCGATCCGAGTCCTTCGGTCTTTAGCCATCATCTCACGCTCCTCGCAGCAACTCCGATCACTTGTCTCCTCATCGAGGTGGCACAACGTCAACGGATCTTTAAACGGGCTCCCGCCTCTATACCGAGGCAACTCGGTCATCAAGTCTGCTAAAAGAGATGACCAAGATGAAGTAGAGAATGAGTAGAATACTTTTTCTCAAACACCCTAGGGTTCTCATCACATGAGAGGGTTAGGGTGGAGATTGAAGACGATGCTAAAAGATGGAAATTGTGAACTCAAGAAAATCTAGTGAGCAAAAGAAAACCAAACTCATAAACTTATCTTTTCTTCTCATCCTTTTGTGAATAGATATATGAGGTTGTATTTATCAAAAACCAAAAGAAAATATCTTATGAAAAATATCTCCTCAAATATCCATACCCAAAACAAAACTCATTAATACTTTAATGACTCACTAGATGACTCATTACATGAGTCATTAGTGATCATTCTAGAATTAATGAGTCACAACAATGAGTCACACTTTCCATTAATCAATAATCATTTAAACCAAAATAATTAATCCATAAAGAAATGCATCTTCTAAAATATTCTCGTAACGGATTACGAAAATACCCCTCACCTGTATATACATACCTGTATCCGTATTCCGACCGAATACAAATACGAGAGACTAAAATATTTCGACTCAATATAATACTTGGATCCGGCTTAAACCAAAGCCCACCAGTGTTATCTATCCAAAATATGACACGTACACAAGTGCACGTGTATTTTCGAACCCTGCCATAAAACCATACAGCCTCTACAGCGTTTCGCCCGAACTTGGGAAACTATCTGTGGGGGACTCTAAAGACTCGTCAGTACCTTGACATTGGGTTTAACCACAACCACGTCAGTGGCACTAGCTGTGCGTAATGGCTGCCCATGTACTGACCGAAAGGGAAGCCGATGAGCGAACTCATCCTGGAACCCTACCGAGCCTATCAGTGACAATATACATACAGTTCGGTCTGTTTGTCTATGAGCATCGCATATCGGGCTTAGGGGGCTGGTAACGTCAGACCCCCAATAGCGGTATAAGTCGTGTTGAAGAGTAGCCCTGAACACCCTGAGAAACTACAGGAATACTTACCAGTAATTCTCACCTGCCTTTGCCAAGGACTTGGTGTAAAGGCTCTCCTAGACACAGCACGATCTCACCCCCAATACCGGGAGAGACGAATCCCCTGCCGATCCGCTCACTTACCTCCATGTGGCTCGGGACTGTACCCAACTAAAACCTGTTTGCACGACTTCTTTTTGCCGTGGTAGGGTAGTAATCAAAGCACAGTGGGAACTCACATGAGACAAATGACGACCTCAGGTCGATGAACTTGTTGGAGATAGTGCCCTCATAGTCAATTATTGGATCGCAGGTACGTGATTACAATGATTGCGGAGGCCCTATACCAGTAGGACAGTCTTACTCGAAATGATAGTATGCTATCTGGTTTGCCTTTATCAGTCGTGTACATGTTCAGGTGACTGATTACATGTTACACTTTGATAGAGCCCTTAGGATCTTGCTTTACTACCAACAGTATGATGGCGATCATATACGTGAGAGTTGGGTAGTGTATATTCATATCCTTAATTGTGGTCCCTAGTCGTGGGAGTTTCAAGACAGGGCATCGATACTCCGGAGTAGACTAGTGTGTACAGTAGAGACCCCGAAGAGGGGCGGTGGCCGGTCTCACAAGCCACTGGTGTCAGTTGGATCACCTAAGATGTATACAAGTGCTCATTGGGTTATGAGTACACCGGACAGGACTCGCCGGGAATCTGCTAGTTAGTACTATATCTATTGTCAGATAGCAGTTCCCTGGTGACATGTGTACAGGTTAGTTCATCGACCTGAGGTCGTCATTTGTCTCGTATGAGTTCCCACTGTGCTTTGATTTCTACCCTACCACGGCTCAAAGGAGTCGTGCAAACATGTAGCTTTTGGGTACAGTCCCGAGCCATATGGAGGCACGTGAGCGGATCGGCAGGGGATTCGTCTCTCCCGGTATTGGGGGCGAGATCGTGCTGTGTCTAGGAGAGCCATTACACAAAGCCCACGGCCGTGGCAGGAGATTTACTGGTAGGTACTCCAGTAGTATCTCAGGGTGTTATTGGGCTTCACTCCGACACGACTTATACTGCTATTGGGGGTCTGACGTTACTAGCCCCCTAGGCAGATATGCGATACTCATTGACGAACGGACCGGACTGTATATACATTGTCACTGTTAGGCTCAGTAGGGTTTCCGGATGAGTTAGCTCATCGGCCTCCCTTGAGGTCAGTCCATGGGCAGCCGTTAAGCATTGCTAGTGCCGCTGACGGTTTGTGGTTAAACCCACTGCCAGGGTACTGACGAGTCATTAGAGTTCCCCACAGACAGTTTCCCAAGTTCGGGCGAAACGTTGTAGAGGCCGTATGGTTTTATGGCAGGGTTCGGAAAATGCACGTGCGTTTACGCACGTGTTATTTTTCGGGCAGATGATACTGGTCGACTTTGGTTTAAGCCGGATCCGAGTATTATATTGAGTAGATATAATATCTTAGTCTCAGTTGCATTTGTATTCGGTCGTAATACAAATGCGGGTATATTTATACAGTTTCGGGGTTGTCCTGAAAGTCGTTTCAGGATCACTTTTGGAAGTTGCCAATTTCCAGTTTTTTATCAGCCGTCTTTTAACATTCGGTTAAAGATGGATTTATCTTTTCTTGGATGAGGGTGAGTCATGCTCCTAGAAGGTTCTAGAAGTTTCTAGAATGAGGTGACAAGGATTATGACTCATGCTTTGATTTCTAATAATTCTTGTTTTCCTTAAGATATTTTATTTTGTGTTCACATATGATATTTGCTTAAGGTTACTCTCCCCTCTCCTACACTCACCTCCCTCTTTGCTATATAGTGGCCGGCCCTCTCTCTCCTCACTCTCTCTCACTTGAGAAAATTATGGTTGCTAAATAGAAAAGACTAAAGTTTTGGATGCATGGAAATTTCATAGTTCATTTCTTGTTCCATTTCATTTCCATCGACAACTTCATTTACCGATCGTCCACGGATTTGGACGAAGTGAGACAAAGTCATCTACTCATTCTCTACATCATTCTTGGTCGTCTCTTTTAGCAAACTTGACGACCGAGTTGCCTCGAGTCAGAGGCGGGAGCCCGTTTAAAGAATCAGTGACGTGGTGCCACCTGGACGAGCAGATCGGAGATCGACGAGATCAAAGCAGCCGCAACGGAGCGTGGGATGATGTTTAAAGAATGAAGGACTCGGATCGTTCGGTATAACCTTTCTACACTCTTTACAGTTTGTTAGTTTAGCAATAATGGCAGATTCGGGTGAAAGTATACGATAGCGCCAGTTAAAAGTTTTTTGTTCCGCATTTGGCGTCTGTAGACGGCTGGGGCGCTAACGTAGACTTACAGAACTAACCTGTATACATGTCACCAGGGAACTGCTATCTTACGCTAGGTATAATACCAACTAGCAAGTTCCCGGCGAGTCCTGTCCGGTGTACTCATAACCCAATGAGCACCTGTATACATCTTAGGTGATCCAACTGACACCAATGTCTTGTGAGACTGGCCACCACCCCTCGTCGGGGTCTCGACTGTATACACTAGTCTACTCCGGAGTATCGATGCCTTGTCTCGAAACTCCCATGACTAGGGACCACTTTTAAGGATGTGCTTATGGACTACCCAACACTCACGTATATGATCACCATCATACTATTGGTAGTGAAGCAGGATCCTAAGGGCTCTATCAACGTGTAATAGTGATCATGTCACCTAAAGCTGTACACGACTGATAAAGGCAAACCAGATAGCATACTATCATCTCGAGTAAGACTGTCCTACCGGTATGGGTCCTCCCTCAATCATTGCAATCACATACCTGCGATCCAATAATTGATTATGAGGGCACTATATCCAACAATCTCCCACTTGCACTTAAGGCTAATTATTGCGATGTCGCATACACACAGCCCGTGTGATACCGAACACCCAACTCCTCTACTAATCAGTTTCACAAAGCTCGTTTGTAAAACTCTTGTGTTCGAGAAATAGCCTTAGTGAGTGGATCCGCCCTGATGTTTCTTTCTATGTCTCTCTTAATCTCAAGTTCGCGGAGAAAGCCATCTCCCGAATTGAGTAATACCTGTCTTAGAATATGTCTGGATATCTGATGGGACCTAGTTCATAAATGAACTCCAAATCCAAACTTCTTAGACTGTATCGGAAACTGAACCTAATCAGTATCCTGCACCATGCCTCCCACAGTATCCTCTTGGACCACCTATCCATAATAGTGCCCCCTTCATCAGAGGGAAAACTATAACTCTGACAATCACTTTGTCATCCATGTCAGCTTTGGAAGCCTGGAATGATAACCGTCTCCCGAAGGAGGCTGCCGTCATCAAATCCCTAGAACAAGCACTTATGTTCTACAACTGCTTCCGTATGTTTCTTCAGGATTGGATTAATTTAAACTTATTGCATCTAGTGCAAAAACAACATCTGGTGTGGTACTTGACATCTCACGATTGACTCAATTGCCTAAGCAAGTGATATGCAAATCATGCACTTCCCTCTCCCCTTTAGTCTGTAAGTCACCTTTAGAGAGGGTGAATCCGTCACCTGCAGGTAAACCACCATGCCAGGAGTCATCTATTCTAAAATATTATTAGAATACTGTCAAAGTAACTACATTGGGAAACTACCCAAATCTAGATCTAAAACCATAGATCTAGTAACCAGAATGACAGATATTATATCCATATCCTTTGTGGAGAAACAACTGTGTGACAACCACAGTATAACCGATCGTAGTATAGGAATTTTACTTTATACTCTGTGTATGTCATCCATATACCAGGACATCACACCCTACTACCTTCTTAACAGATCCATCCCCTATTCTGATGAAGTCAAAGCCATGACTGTCACATCAAAATTAGATGATCTTTCTCCGCTATAACTGCTCAAGTCTATAAATAGACATAAGCTACTTGCCCACTATGCTTCCGCTCCTCCCACTGACCACAACAACCCTCTGGTAGAATAATATATACGTGCACTTCTAAAGCTAGTTTAGAACGACGCTATACTTAACCTTCTGCCGGGTCTCATAGCCTGGAACAACAGTAGTGTCAAGTATGGGTAAACAAGAACCTCCCTGTCACCGTCATTGAGGCTACCGGAGTACCTCTCGGGTGTCTGAGATTACCCACCATATCTGCGGAGTGGCTAATGGAATGTCAAACTTGATTGAATCTATAGGTCCTATTAAATTTTCCGTAATCGTTTGCGGTTCTGGAATCTCTTCCAGTTCTACCATACTCCCACAATTGTTTTCTGAAAAAATCCATTTTACTCAAACTGTGGAGAGTCAAGAACAATATCACCATTGATCTTCCAGATGGTAGAAAGTCAACCCTTGTCATAGCCTGGGCCAACCCACAAACTGCCATTACAGAAACGTGCCTTGAGTTATCCAGAGTCTGGTTTTAAGCATAAGCCGGACAACTCCCCATACCTTAACATCGTTAAGATATGAACCATTCTATATCCAACATAGAAACTTTGGCACTTATTTAATTGGAACCAGATTCAAATCATGCAGTTGTCTTCAGTGCATATCAATGTAAGTCCACGTTACCCCTCCCGGTTCTTACGGGGATGCGGAAACGGTAAAAACGATTTTTTCATGGTTGGGTCACAAGGACTAGAAAATAGGATCTTTGCTAAACAAACAACTAGCAAACTAACTACAAGTTTAACTACTATGTTAGGGGGTTATACCTAGGTCTTGAACTCCTTCTCTTCTTGCTCCTTGGAGTTGTTGGATCGGCTCCAGCTCGTCGTCTCCTTGTTGTGGAAGAAGGATCCACCCGAAAGCTTCTATCTTGAGCTCCTACCTCAACCGAAAGGAAACTAAAGTGCTTGGCTTGCTAGACCTTGTACTCTAGAGTGAGTAGAGAAGTGTTTTTAGGGTTTTATCTCAATGGCTCATGCTTCTCAACACATGAGACATGAGAGCCTTGAGAGAGAGGAAGAGGGAGAGCTTGGATGAGAGAGAATGAGAATGATAGAATGAATCCAATAATTTGCAACCATGCTCACAAAAGAGAAAATAATCATGATAATAATAATAATTAAGTATTGTGATGGTTAGTTTCAATGGCCATTATCATTTCATGCATTTAATGCATTTTGGAAAGAACAACAAGTAAACAAAAGTCAAAGCAATGAAATGATGATGGTCAACTAGTCCAAAATAGTCAACCGGTCAACAAAGTCAACAAGTCAACAAAAGTCAAAAGTTCAACTCAACCATGGCACAATAATACTTAATTAATATTATTAATCATATTTCTTATTCTCATTACGGTTTAGAAATGGTCAACAGTCAACAACCCTAATGAGAATCCTCTGCCTCTTCCTCTGTCAACTGTGCATACACACGCGCATCCGTGTTCCGAGGAACACGAATACAATGAGATAAAACCAATCCCAAAACGTATACTAGGATCTGGCTTAAACCAAATCCCGCTAGTAATAACTGCCCGGACACCAAACGTGCACAAGTGCGCGGATGTGAACGAACCCTGTCGCAAAACCATGCGACCTCTACTCTGTTTTGCCCAAAGGCGAATAGCTCTCTGTGTGGGACTCTAAAGACTCGACACTACGCTGGCAGTGGGTTTAACCACAGGCCGCAAGCGGTACTAGCTGTACGTAACGGTCCCCAGGTAGATGCCGATAAGAAGACTGATGAGGTGAACCCATCCGAACTCCTACTGAGCCTGAATATGACAATCTCCGTACAGTCCGGTCTGTTCGTCTGAGAATATCGCATGACGGGCCTAGGGGGTGGTAAACGTCAGTCCCCAAATAGCGGTATAAGTCGTGTCGGAGTGTAGCCCAGAACACCCTGAGATAACACTGGAAAACCTACCAGTATATCCCGCTTGCTTGGCCAGGGACGACTATGTGTAATGGCTCTCCTTGACACATCGTGATATCAACCCCCAATACCGAGAGAGACGAATCCTGTTTAACCGTCACTGCCTCCAAGTACTTCGGGACTGCACCCAACTACTACCTGTTTGGACGACTCATTTGAGCCGTGGTAGGGTAGCAATCTAAGAACAGTGGGAACACACTCGAGGCGAAGTGACAGTGTCAAGTCAGCGGACTAAGCTGTACTCATGTCACCTGGGAACTGATAAATGATGATAGGTATAGTACCAACCAACAGTTCCCGACGAGTCCTGTCCAGTGTACCCGTAACCTAACGAGCACCCACATACTATCTCAAGTACGACGTACTGACGGCTGTGGGACAGACCGTCTCCCCTGCTGGGATGAGAAGCGCATACGCTAGTCTACTCCGGAGTATCGATGCCCCGTCTCGATAATCCTACGACTAGGGACCTGTATAAGGATGTGCTTGTAAATTACCCAGTCCCCACTAGTGTGACTGCTATCACAACGCTGGTAATCAAGCAAAGATCCTAAGGTCTCCGCTAATGTGTATAGGCGATATGCTAAAAGAAACACATGCACACATTAAAGTAGAAACAAACCAAGTAGCATACTACCATTTAGAGCAAGATTATCTATACAACTGTGAATATCCCAAGCTTCCATCAAGTAATATACAAACTAGTATGATACAGTAATGGCCTCAAGGGCATATACACTAACAATCTCCCACTTGCACTAAGGCCATGTACTGGCGTATCGAAGACCTATCATCTCGATCAGCCGCTCGAACTGAGTCTGGGGTAAGGCCTTCGTGAATGGATTTGCAGTGTTATCTTCTGTGGAAACCTTCCGAACCTCGATCTCCCGGCGATCCACGATCTCCCTGATCAGGTGATACCGCCTCAAGATGTGTCTGGACTTCTGATGGGACCTGGGTTTCTTTGCTAAAGCTATAGCCGCATTGTTGTCACAATACATAGGTATTGGATCAACAATGGACGGAACCACCTGAAGTTCTTTCAAGAACTTCCTCATCTAGACGGCTTCTTTTGCGGCATCAGATGCAACGATATATTCCGCTTCCATTGTCGAGTTAGCAACGGTTTCCTGTTTAGAACTCTTCTAACACACTGCCCCTCCATTGAGGGTAAAGACATAACCCGACATGGACTTTGAGTCATCCTTGTCACTCTGGAAGCTGGAGTCAGCAAAGGCCTCCATCTGGAGGTCTTTTCCGCCGTAAACCAAAAACATGTCCTTAGTCCTTCTCAGGTACTTCAGAATGTTCTTTACCGCTATCCAGTGCTTCTCCCCAGGGTTTGACTGATACCGGCTTACCACACTCAGTGCATAAGCTACATCTGGTCTGGTACACAACATCGCATACATTATAGAGTCTACCACAGAAGCGTAGGGTATAATAGACATGCGATCCCTTTCCAAATCAGTCTTGGGAGACATCTCTTAAGAGAGGGTAATCCCGTGACAAGCCGGTATATTACCGCTCTTGGAATCTTCCATACTGAATCTTTTCAGTATGGTGTCGATGTACCTGGACTGTGAAAGTCCTAATATCCTCTTGGACCTATCACGATGGATCCGGATCCCCAGAATGTAAGAGGCATCACCCATGTCTTTCATGGAGAACCTGTGTGACAAGAACCCTTTGACAGATTGTAGCATAGGAATGTCATTTCCTATCAAGAGAATGTCATCCACGTATAAAATGAGGAATACGACAGTTCGTGCTACAATTTTACTATAGATGCATGGTTCATCTGGATTTTTGATAAAGCCAAAATCTTTGACTGTCTCATCAAAACAGATGTTCCAACTCTGCGATGCCTGCTTTAGTCCATAAATGGACTTAAGCAACTTGCACACCTTTCCGCTGCTCCCACTCTGAATGAAACCCTCTGGCCGGTCCATATAGACACACTGTTTCCTGATTTAAAATAAGGAAAGTTTACGGAGGAGGCATCACGTGCTAGCACGTGACCAGCAGTCACATGTTGGCGCGTGACATTTAAAACAGCGGTAAAGGAAGATTTTAGCTCCTTGATTAAATCAAAGAAAAGGCTCCAGAAAGGGTCACATGCTCACACGTGACTAGGGGTCACGTGTTGGCACGTGACGGTTGAATAGCGGCTAGAAGACAGAGCGCAGAAAGGAGAAGAAAGCTCGTTCTAGGGGGTCACGTAGCCACATGTGGCCGCCTTTCAAAGCCTATCTATTTAACAGAATTAAATTCTGAACAGCATTCAAATCTTTCCAAAGGAGAATGATTATTTGGAACCGATTGGATTAAAGATTTAAAGGTGATTAAATATCACTTATTTATGGAAAAATCTTAAACTTGGAAAGATTTCCCCTTAAAATCTAACCGAAATAACAAAGGAAAATCTTTGGATTTAAAATCAAATGGTGAATAAAATTCACCTAATAATCCAAAGGTCCAAATGAATAATGAATGCAAATCAAATCTCGAATGAATACAAATCAAATCTCTTAATGAAAGATTCACCAAAACTAATTGATTCTGCTCCTTCTCCTATAAATAGGAGCCAAGAGATACACAGATACATATACAGAGGGAGGGAGAGAAAAAAAGAAATAGAGCCTTGAGACTTTGGAAGAATTTGATCTGCTGCAGAAGAAAACCTTAGGTAAGCAAGGAGAGGCTTCAAAAGAGAATTTAATTCTCAAAAGAGTTTAACTCTTATATTAAAAAAGAAGAACTTAGTTCTCTCTTTAGTGGAGGATCTGCAAAGTGCACATCTCCCCATGAATTGAGAATTTAATTCTCATTGGGTTCAGATCCTGCCATGCAGATCCAAAGCATAGGGAAGGAATGGAAGTTTGAGAATTTAATTCTCACAGAACTATAGGAATTTAATTCCTTTGAAATGAGATTAAGGTTTAACCCTATGTTATAGGAATTTAATTCCTTCAGAATGAACAGAACCAGGGTTTAACCCTAGTCTGTCAAAATAACAGGAATTTAATTCCCTTAAGAAAGAAGAAATTAGGGTTTCACCCTATGACAGAACCTAATTCCTCAGAATATAAATTAGGGTTTAACCCTATCTCAGAGTAATTCTCTAAAAGAAAATGGGAATTTAATTCCTCTAAAGTTATCATTAGAGTTTAACCCTATGATAGAAGTCAGTTCTTCACATATATGAGGAATTTAATTCCTACAGAAAAGAAGTTAGAGTTCAACTCTACCTAAGAATATAATTCTTTAAGAAAATGGGGATTTAATGAAGAGTTTAATTCTTAAACAAAAATGCAAAGAAGCAGGGTCACGTGCTACCACGTGACCCCTGAAAAACTCCGCAGGGGAGGGCGCCCTCACGTGCTACCACGTGACCCCTCTTGCCTTAGTGTTTAACACTAAATTGGAACCTCTGAATCCAGTGTTCAACACTGATTTGCCTTAGTGTTCAACACTAATTGAAGAACTTTATTTGCAGTGTTTAACACTGAATTTCTTAGTGTTAACATTAAATTTAACCTCTGTTAACAGGGTTTAATATTAATTTTCTTAGTGTTCAACACTAAATTAAAATCTCTGTCACCAGTGTTTAACACTGATTTGTTTTAGTGTTCCACACTAATGAGAAAGCCCCTGTTACTGGTGTTTAACACCTTTTAGTGTTAAACACTAACTTGTCAATCTCATTCCCAGTGTTCAACACTGGTTGGCCTTTAGTGTTTAACACTAGTTTCAGCCCAATTGGCTAAGTTCTAGTGGCAAAGCCTCTCCTCCAATGGACCAACAGAAAGCCAATATTCCAAACATGATTGGACTTAACCCAAGATGGCCATAAGTCCTCAATTCAAACTTAACTGGGCTAATGGGCTCATAATATAATTAATTGGTCTTGGTCCCAAATTGGGCCAAAGACTATTTAATCTACCTTGGTTCAAGGGTACATCTCTTCACTCCTTTGATACTTGGCGTTGTAATTCCTCAACGTCTTCAAAGAGGTGACGGGTCCCAATGACCACACATTGATACGGACTGTGGGGTCCTTAAACTCATTGACTATGACGTCCTAAACCTTGACCGGGATGTCTTAAAACTAACATCGGACTGTGGGGTCCTTAAACCCATGGACCATGACGTCCTTAACCTTGACCGGAATGTCTTAAAACTAACAACGGACTATGACGTCCTTAACCTTGACCGAGATGTCTTAAAACTAACTTCGGACGGTGGAGTCCTTAAATCCACGGACTATGACGTACTTAACCTTGACCGCAACGTCTTAAAACTAACATTGGACCGCAATGTCCTTAAACTACCTATGGACCGCAATGTCCTTAAACTACCTATTGACCATGATGTCACTAAACTAAACAACAGGGCTCCCTTAATTGCTCTCTTATTGGATCTAAACGGTCCCGTTAAGTCGATCTTAGTCTAAAAAAACTAGGCTAACGTATCCTTAACAAACGTTTAAGTTGATCTTAGTCTCCAATGAGGCTAACGTATCCTTAAAACCAAACCCCCAAACCCAAATCTAAGATAATACGGATTTGGACTAGTCCACGCCCTACGGGCGACGACATAACTCAGTCTCCGTATACAATCCACGGGCAACTAAACACAAAATAAACACATACGACACGAAGTGACCATCTGGAGAAGGAGAAAGTGGTTACCGCAGTGCGGTAGCGTAATTAACTGCAGGGGCTTGCTCCTGCAGGGAAGAGCGTCCCCACAATCAAAACCCCCTCAAGCGAGGGGGAATTTGACGAAGTTTGCTACATCGGACGCATCCGTTTAAACCTTCGATATACGGTGCCATAAATCAACTTGACATCTTCGGAGAGGTAGACGGATAGCACCAATTAGCATCTTCCCCGAATCTCAAGCGAGACGTCCCCGTCGCGCCGTCGTTCGGAGGGGAACACACACTCCTCTAAATTTCCATTTAGAAAAGCGGTCTTTACGTCCATCTGCCAAATCTCATAATCGTGGAAGGCAGCAATGGCAAGAAGGATCCGAATGGATTTGAGCATAGCTACTGGAGAAAAGGTTTCGTCATAGTCCAAATCAGCTCTTTGAAGAAAACCCTTTGCAACAAGTCTAGCCTTGTAGGTCTCAACCTGTCCATCCACACCAATGTTCCTCTTGAAGATCCATTTGCATCCTATGGGTTTTACCCCCTCTGGAGCAACGTCCAAAGTCCATACTTTGTTGGTGTACATGGACTCCATTTCGGTCCGCATTGCATCCAGCCATTTTACTGAGTCAACGCTCTGAATGGCCTACTGGAAGCTAGTCGGCTCATCATTATCAATGATGCAATCCTCTCTATCCCCGTCTATGAGAAAACCGTAGTATCTCTCGGGCGGATGAGACTGCCTACTACTCCGGCGGAGTGGCGCAGGAATGTCCTGTTCTTTCGAACCCTCTGGTTCTACTAAACTTTCAGTAATAGTTTGTGGTTCTGGAATTTCTTCCAGTTCTATTACGCTCCCACTTATTTCCTTTTCTAAGAACTGATGTTCCAGAAAGTGGGCATTACGAGAGACAAAAACCTTTTGTTCTTCTGCGTAATAGAAAAGATACCCCTTGGAGTTCTTTAGGTATCCCACAAAATTGCACTGTACTGAGCGTGCCTCGAGTTTGTTCGCATGCTGCTTTTTGACAAAAGCTGGACATCCCCAAATCTCCAGATATTGAAAATAGGGTTTCTTCCCACTCCATATCTGATATGGTGTAGTAGGCACAGTCTTAGTTAGAACTCGGTTCAAAAGATATGCAGCTGATTCTAGTGCATATCCCCAGAATTATCGCGGCAACTCAGCGTTACTCATCATGGAACGTACCATATCCAATAGGGTTCGGTTCCGTCTCTCCGATACACCGTTATGTTGTGGAGTGTATGGAGGAGTAAGCTGAGAGAGAATTCCATTCTCTTTTAGGTAATCCAGGAACTCGGCACTCAGGTATTCACAACCTCGATCAGATCTCAGTGTCTTGATACTTTTGCCTGTTTGTTTTTCTACTTCATTCTTGTATTCCTGGAATTTTTCAAAGGCTTCAGATTTATGCTTCATTAAGAAGACATGCCCGAACCTTGAAAAATCATCCGTAAAAGTAATGAAGTAAGAATAACCACTTCGCGCATGTGTAGACATTGGACCGCATACATCGCTGTGTACGAGTCACAAGAGCTCGCTCGCTCTAACTCCATGTTCAGTAAATGGAGTCTTTGTCATCTTTCCTTTGAGACGGGATTGACAAGTTGCATATGATTGATATTCGAACGGATCCAAATATCCTTCTGTATGTAACTTCGTCAACCATCTCTCATTGATGTGACCCAGTCTACAATGCCATAAGAAAGCATGATTTATTTCTGGAGACTTTCTTTTGTGTGTATTCAGGACATTGAAAATATGTGGTTGGTTTAATACGTATATACCGTTGCTTAACGTACCCGACATAATCAGAACATGATTAAGGTGAATGTTTACAACATTGCTTACAAATGAAAAATCATAACCTTCTTTAGACATTAAAGATACAGATATGATATTACAAGTCGCACTGGGTACAAAATAAAAATCCCGTAAAACCAAAATATGTCCATCTGACAATCCCAAGTGATAGTCCCCCACGGACTCAGCATCCATGCCAGCTCCATTTGCAACTCTGAGGGTCAGATCACCTGCCTTCAAAACCCTACGCTTTCTCAGTGCCTGCAAAGAATTACAGATATGAGATCCTGATCCGGTATCCAATACCTAGGAAGTACAGTTTATTGATAGACAGTTTTCAATAACATACACACCTGAAGCCGAAGCCACAATTTGCTTCGAGTCCTGGTTCTTGGCCTTCCAAGCCCTGCAATCCTTTTTCCAGTGCATTTTCTTATGACAATAGAAGCACTCTTCCTTTCCCACAAGCTGTCCTGCTATCTTTGTTGCCTTTGCTTTTCCCTTTGCTTCCACTTTACTAACACCGCCCCTTGGTTTGGTGGTGGCTTTCTTCTTCTTTCCCTTGGCTTTCACCTTGGACCTAGAAGAGGAAGATCATCCAACAAACAAAGTGGATGTTTCCCTTACTTTCTATAAGGTGCCCTCTGCACTCCTCAACATGTTTAGGAGCTCCGGAAGTTCAACTTCTTTTCCTTGCAAGTTGAAGTTCAGGATAAACTGGGCATAAGTGGAAGGGAGGGACTGGAGAATCAAGTCCGTATAGATCTCGTTCTCTAACGTGGTCCCAAGGTCTGCGAGCTCTTCAATAAAGCCAATCATCTTAAGCACGTGTTCCGCTACCGATGATCCGACGGCCAATCTCGCCGAAAACAACTTTTTCGAGACTTCGTATCGTGCGTTACGGGATTGCTCTCCATATAGTATGGAGAAATATGGATTCTAGGTCCATATTCTCGTGCCTCCTCTGATGTTCATTGTCCATAGAGGCAAGCATGAGGCACTTGGCCTTCGCGCAGTCGATCTCCCAGGTCTTAAGGATTTCCTTATCCGCGACGCTGGAGGTGAGACGTTGGATAGGGGGAGCTTTGGTGGTAAGGAGATACCCCAACTTGTCATAAGTGATTGTCATTTTGACATTCCTGAGCCAATCTTTGTATTTTGGTCCTGTCAGTATATTTTTATCTAGTAGTACCTTAAGTCCGGTCATGACTATTGGTCGCTGCAATTAGGAGAGAGAGAAGAAACACTTTAGCATGATGCTCTTGCAAGTTTAGAGTGGATTTTAGTTTGTCTAAATAGGATGGCTCCTACTGTTTCTCGAATTCTTCCTCAAACCAAAAAGGAAGAATTAGTCGGGATCAATCTCACCGTACAATACTTGCTTAACCGTTCAGCCAGGCCAGTGTTGGTACTTCGAGGGAGGTTTTCCAACGCTTTCGCGAAGTTCCTTAATTAAGTAACCTCTTTTTCCTGTGGGCGTAGCCCCACTAACACCTTTCTAGACACCTACTTGGTTTATAGCATTGATCGTTAAGTGAGAAATTTCCCGAGGAGTAGCATATACTCACAGTTGGATCGGGATCCAAATATCATCGTGTGATAAAACTGAAGGAATCCTACCAGAATCATCACACTCCAAATGGTATGCAACACTAGCAAGTTTCAGTTTCTTTAGAAACTCCCGATGTGGATTTTTGCCCCATGCTCTTATGACCTTGACGTAGGCCAAAATATCATAAGTCACATGTCAAATTCTACCCATCATTTACCAGGTTAATTTGAACCCACCCGTACATACCCATGACGTAGGACAAAATGGCAGTACGACTGTCTCAAACCAACGCTTCTATCTATGCAACAGATAAATATACGGCAGCTACCAATCACTATGCCTTGGCGTAGGTCAAAATACATAGCTTGAATATTATCGAATATTTAACTGAAATGATAGAGGGCTACGAATGGTTTTGGCGAAACTGTGAACATAGTGAACTTGATATAATCGAAGGTACCTGATAGCTTTTAAAAGGAGTGGTTTAAGCTCCGTGTTTAAAAGTTGTTTTTTAAAAGAAACCGAGTGGTTTTGAAATTGTTCCAACGACTTTAACTTTGGTTTATTTTCTTGCATTAATTTAATGCGTCCCATCATTTAATCCTACCATTGCAGAAAACAACGAAAATATGACGTACGCTTATGCTATCCGCATTCGCCACGGGGCCCCGTCATTACCCGTTAGGTTACTTAACTAACGACAGAGCGGGGGCTGGACTAGCGCGGAAGCAAAACATAAGCAACGCCTACTAGATATCATATATAGATATATACATTCGTCAGATGCAATGATAGCCATTCCAGATCACAGATGAACACATTGGATATACTTGGAATCCGCGTTTCGTTCGAGCCTACAACGAAAAGCGGATTACACGGTCGCGATGAATAGCCAAGACCCCACCCTAGACCCCTACGGGTGCGGCAAACTACCCGCCAAATACCCGAAGTGAAGCAACCTCCCTCAACAACATGAGTAGGCCACTCGGCACTTCGAGGTACCCGGTAGTTTGTGCACCCCACCTTGGGTCTATCATAGGAGCAAAAATAGTAAAAGAAATAATATACAATGGCGGCTACAACCTCATCCCGGATGTGCGGCCATAAAAATAATATTACATCAATTTACATATTACATCAAATGAAAAATAAAGAAAACTTTCATCTCATAACCCCCCGTCTATTCATTCGCGACAATCCAACGAGTTCATATACACAAACCATCAACATTATAGATCACAGATATGTATAACCCCCACTAGTCGACGTATAGTGATTAGCAGACGTTCAATACATATATCACATCACAGATATAAGTCATTAGCTTAAGTCTATAGAACTTCGATCAAAAATACGGATTTGTAACTACCCCAAACACAACTTTGTTCTCTGGAAAATCTGGGCAGAAACAAAATATGCTAAAAATCCCAAAACAGAACACTAATGAAACTGCAGCAAAGACGAGTCACGGCCGAGTCAACTCGGACGCGGATCCACGGCAAGAAGCATGTTCTCGCCGCGGTTCCGCGGGGCGTTGACCGAGTCAGTGACTCGTTTTTCCTGTGTGTTCCTACAAAACCCTGAGCCGATTTTTAGTGTATGTGGAATCATTTTTCGAACAGTTTTAAAATCGGCAAAGAGCTCAGATCTCGGACGTGTTTTGTGATTTTTTTCTCCGATCGAAATTCTAAATACTTTGCTAACATGCTAGTTGTTGTTTACCTAGGCTCTGATACCACTGTAAGTCCACGTTACCCCTCCCGGTTCTTACGGGGATGCGGAAACGGTAAAAGCGATTTTTTCATGGTTCGGTAACATGGACTAGAAAATAGGATCTTTGCTAAACAAACACCTAGCAAACTAACTACAAGTTTAACTACTATGTTAGGGGGTTATACCTAGGTCTTGAACTCCTTCTCTTCTTTCTCCTTGGAGTGGTTGGATCGGCTCCACCTCGTCGTTTCCTTGTTGTCGAAGAAGGATCCACCCGAAAGCTTCTACCTTGAGCTCCTACCTCAACCGAGAGGAAACTAAAGTGCTTGGCTTGCTAGACCTTGTACTCTAGAGTGAGTAGAGAAGTGTTTTTAAGGTTTTATCTCAATGGCTCATGCTTCTCAACACATAAGACATGAAAGCCTTGAGAGAGAGGAAGAGGGAGAGCTTGGAAGAGAGAGAATGAGAATGATAGAATGAATCAAATAATTTGCAACCATGCTCACAAAAGAGAAAATAATAATGATAATAATAATAATTAAGTATTGTGATGGTTAGTTTCAATGGCCATTATCATTTCATGCATTTAATGCATTTTGTAAAGAACAACAAGTAAACAAAAGTCATAGCAATGAAATGATGATGGTCAACTAGTCCAAAATAGTCAACCGGTCAACAAAGTCAACAAGTCAACAAAAGTCAAAAGTTCAACTCAACCATGGCACAATAATACTTAATTAATATTATTAATCATATTTCTTATTCTCATTAGGGTTTAGAAAAGGTCAACAGTCAACAACCCTAATGAGAATCCTCTGCCTCTTCCTCTGTCAACTGTGCATACACACCCGCATCCGTGTTTCGAGGAACACGAATACAATGAGATAAAACCAATCCGAAAACGTATACTAGGATCTGGCTTAAAGAAAAGCCCACTAGTAATAACTTCCCGGACACCAAACGTGCACAAGTGCGCGGATGTGAACGAACCCTGTCACAAAACCATGCGACCTCTACTCTGTTTTGCCCAAAGGCGAATAGCTCTCTGTGTGGGACTCTAAAGACTCGAAACTACGCTGGCAGTGGGTTTAACCATAGGCCGCAAGCGGTACTAGCTGTACGTAACGGTCCCCAGGTAGATGCCGATAAGAAGACTGATGAGGTGAACCCATCCGAACTCCTGCTGAGCCTGAATGTGACAATCTCCGTACAGTCCGGTCTGTTCGTCTGAGAATATCGCATGGCAGGCCTAGGGGGTGGTAAACATCAGTCCCCTAATAGCGGTACAAGTCGTGTCGGAGTGTAGCCCAGAACACCCTGAGATAACACTGGAAAACCTACCAGTATATCCCTCTTTCCCTGGCCAGGGATGACTATGTGTAATAGCTCTCCTTGACACAGCGCGATATCAACCCCCAATACCGGGAGAGACGAATCCTGTCTAACCGTCACTTCCTCCAAGTGCTTCGGGACTGCACTCAACTGCTACCTGTTTCCACGACTCATTTGAGCCATGGTAGGGTAGCAATCTTAGAACAGTGGGGACACACTCGAGGCGAAGTGACAGTGTCAAGTCAGTAGACTAAGCTGTACTCATGTCACCTGGGAACTGATAACTGACGATAGGTATAGTACCAACCAACAGTTCCCGACGAGTCCTGTCCAGTGTACTCGTAACCTAACGAGCACCCGCATACTATCTCAA
The DNA here is from genome assembly GCA_030015575.1 of Agapanthus africanus. Taxonomy (NCBI): domain Eukaryota; kingdom Viridiplantae; phylum Streptophyta; class Magnoliopsida; order Asparagales; family Amaryllidaceae; genus Agapanthus; species Agapanthus africanus. Next base: position 36,857,281 of record JASDDO010000016.1, on the reverse strand, counting down.
GTACGACGTACTGACGGCTGTGGGACAGACCGTCTCCCCTGGTGGGATGAGAAGCGCATACGCTAGTCTACTCCGGAGTATCGATGCCCCGTCTCGATAATCCTATGACTAGGGACCTGTATAAGGATGTGCTTGTAGATTACCCAGCCCCCACTAGCGTGACTGCCATCACAACGCTGGTAATCAAGCAAAGATCGTAAGGGCTCCACTAATGTGTATAGGAGATATGCTAAAAGAAACACATGCACACATTAAAGTAGAAACAAACTAAGTAGCATACTACTATTTAGAGCAAGATTGTCTATACAACTGTGAATCTCCCAAGCTTCCATCAAGTAATATACAAACTAGTATGATACAGTAATGGCCTCTAGGGCATATACACTAACAATCAACTTAATGGAAAGTGGCCAATCAGCATTTACTCAACTTAGGAATGCATCCAATTATGAGTAACCTAAAAGAGAAACAAGTTTCCCAAAACCATTACTATCAACTGAATACCAATCACAAGTATCTACATCTTCGATCTCTTTGAAGAATCCCGATACTTGCGACACCTGGTTTTCTACTTTATTCTTATACCTATAACTTCTCAAAACTTAGACATGATATTTCTACGAAACACTTGTCTAAAAACTAGAGAAGTCATAAGTAAACAGAACATAGTACGAGGACCAACCCCTTTGTCCTAATGGACACTGGACAACATACAATACTCTGTATAAGTCCGCTGAGTTTGAATAACTCAAAACCTGTATATCGTAGGTTGAAAACTGTACTTATGGTTAAGAACTACTCCGATATTCAATACTCCTTACCCAATCGTCAACTGATATAGGTAAATGTCACGGACATAATTTCAAAAAGTTATATCTCACTTTATAAAAATAAACGTACAGATATATCATTTTGAAATTGGTGCACAACAACGGATACTCAAAACCAAATACTTGCCATCCGGCAAAAATCCCAGGCGATTTCCTCAAATATCACCAATTACAACGAATTCCGATATAATGAGGATGATCACCTAATTCCGAATAACTTACTCCCACTCATCATCTGTAAAACCTTACAGATGTGAGAATCATACCTGGTAAATACATACCCTGGAGTAAGTATCTAATCGGGAAATCGGTTTTCCTTTAACAATGCACAGTGAAACTGAAACATGATAATGTTTCGTAGGGATATCCTGGTATTCCTAGTAATGCCTCTTCCATAATCCAATTCATGACTATAACCGTATATTTCTTTGCCATCTGTCCAAATCCCTTTATTTGTCTTTAGTCGTTACTTTCTGTACACCATCGTTAGGCTAAATGGTTTTCTTCCTTCCCTACCGTTCGGCACCAGCCTATGGTTTGGAGGAAGACTATCCAATAAGCGTAATAGGTGTACCCTCCTAAACCAAGGAGTACTCGCAACCTGAGAGAAGGTGATGATAAAAGACAACTGATTAATACCTTATTCTATTTCTCCCGAACTGGGGAAAAAAGCAAAGGTGAAGTAGGAGTGGCGATGAATTACGCGGTTTGGTCGTGAATGATAGCGATCGCAATTTACTTTGCCCTTTTTCTAGTCTCTTTATTTTGTTTTTACTTATTACCTTCTGTACACCCTACTTAGGCTAATTGGTTTTCTTCATTCCCTACCTTTCGGCACCTGCCCATGGTTTGGAAGAAGACTATCCAATAAGCGTAATAGGTTTACTCTCTTAAACCAAGGAGCCCTCGCAACCTGAGAGAAGATAATGATAAAAGACAACTGAATAAACCAATTCAATTTCTCCTAAACCTGGATCCATCCTCGAAGAAGTCCCTTCGAGTTCATATATAACCATACGATGGATATATCCAATGGAAGTGGATGTTCGTAGTGATACGAGGTGTTCTGAGAAATGCAAAGGGTAAAAGAAGGAGCGGCAATGACTTATGCAATTTAGACAATCCAAAAGCCAGTATTTTAAGAAGGTTCGGTCAACTTGGTCACTGAGTCATAGTCTAGGGTCGGTCAATGGTCACTGCCAAAGAGAGAGAGAAAAGAAACACTCTGCGTGCACTCTAACCTAGATCAGAATGGTTATCACTTTATCTAATCAGGAAACATCCTATTGTACTGTCAAATTCTCCTCCAAACCTGAAAGAAGAATCAATCGGGATCACCCAAAGAGTAAACTAACTCATCAGTGAAAATCGGGATCCAACTCTCATCGTATGATAACGTGAAGGAATCCACTCACGTTATCACACTCCAGAAGGTAAGCGCATGCCTGGCAAGTTTCAGTTTCTTTAGAAACTCCCGATATGATTTGTACCCATGCTCTTATGACCTTGACGAAGGCCAACAAATCATAAGTCACATGTCAAGTTCTACCCGTCATTATCTTGTCAATTTGAACCCACCCGTACATGCCCCTGACGTTGGCCAAATGGCAGAACGACTGTCCCAAACCATCTCATCTATCTATGCAACAGAAAGGTAACAAGCGGCTACCATCCACTATGCCTTGACGAAGGCCAACAAACATAGCATGAATACTACGTGCTACCCTTCTTAAATGACGGAGGGCTACGACTGGTTTTTGGCGAAAAACCTTTAACGTAACGAACTTGATATCGCTGAAGGAACCTAATAGCTTTTTATAAAAATATAGTGGCGAAAACCTTTGTTAAAGAGGTCACTCCCGGTGAAGGGATCTCGGCTCTTTCCCCGTAGAATGAGGTGCAGGATATTCCAACTGAATACCGCGATGCAAAGCAACAAGTAATCGACTATAGTTAAGTTATTACCCCGATGCAAACTTCTTCCCAATGGGTCACTCTCGGTGAAGGGATCTCGGCCCTTGCCTCGTCGAATGAAGTGCAGGATATTCCAACTGAATACCACTATGCAAAACAAAAGAAAACGTCCTTGTAATAACACTTTTTAAAACTGTTCCAACAACGTCCAAACAGGTTTGTTTTCCTTTGCATTGATCAGAATCAATGCAGTCCCATCAATTAATCACACCAGAAAAGAACGAAAATAAAATGTACGTATATGCCATCCACATTCGTCACTGGGTCCTGTCATCACCCGTTAGGTTACTTAACTAACGACAGAGTGGGGACTTGACTAGCGCGGGTGTAAAACATATACAACATCTACTAGTATATATACCAATATACAATAATTGCTCCAGGCGTGATAAATGCAACATTACAGAAAAGTAATAAGCATCACAGAACAATACAGATAATCTCGGATCCCCGGGTTTCACAGAGCCGCTGCTGAAACCCGACGTTCCCCTGGTCGTGTGGATAACCCGTGCAATGAAACCTAGACCCCTACGGGTGCGGCAAGTTACCCGCCAAAACCTGAAGCGAGGCAGCCCCCTACAGCAAAGTTAATGGACCACCCTGCACTTCACGGAATCCGGTAACTTGAGCACCCCTCCTTGGGTCAACCTGTACCCCCTACGAGTGCGGCGAATAGTCTGCCAATTCTAGAGTGAGGCCCTCTGCCTCTCAAAGCCGTGAGATGTGGACCCATTTCCTTCCAGAACCTGGCTATCCGTGCACTCCGTCGCGGGGTAAACCTAGTACAGAAATGAAAAATATGTACAACGGGTACATCGACCTCAGCCCGGTCGTACCCCAAAAGAATATTATACAAACAGGCAGTGACGGCATTCCACATGTTGGACGCTCGCCCCGCAATATCAAATGTACAAATAAATCCAAACTACACTACCATTGCACACAGCTATCCACCACGACAAATCCGTAACATCACAGCACAATACAGAACATCAACGTGAATGTCACGTTCGCAAACCCGTCTAAAAGAGCTATAGCAATTAGACGCGATTTACCGCTCAAATGACATTCACGGTCGGAGATATACTGTAAGTACTGTAAACTAACTTATTTAAAATTCCGATCGACAAAACTTCCCGAAGTGGGCCCCAAGTACAACTGCAGTACTCAAACAAAATCTGGGCCCAAACAAAATATTCCAGAAACCACAATTCCACATGAAAGAGCCCAAGAAGAAATATGGTGCACTGTAGCCACAAACTAGCGGCGGAACCGCGGCCAAACCATGGTTTGTGCGGCGGTTCCGCGGCAGTATAGTGGAATCAGTGGACCAAATTTCTTCCAGAGTCTTAAAAAAGCCTGCTGGATTTTCTGAGATACTCAAAATAATTTTTACACCAGTTTAAAAATTCGACAGAAACTTTATCATGAAAAATGCGGTTTTGGAAATTTCGTTCGATCGATATTTTAAACACGTTAGCAAAAGCTAGTAAAGGTTAATGGCATGGCTCTGATACCATGTAAGTCTACGGTGGCGCCCCGGCCATCATTCTGACCCCAAACGCGGAACAAAAATTTTTATAACTGGCGCTATCGCATACTATAACCCGGATCTTGCCAATAACGCTAAACTAACAAAATGTAAAGAGGTAGAAAGGCTATACCGATCGATCCGAGTCCTTCGGTCTTTAGACATCATCCCACGCTCCTCGCGGCAACTCCGATCTCTTGTCTCCTCATCGAGGTGGCACCACGTCAACGGATCTTTAAACGGGCTCCCGCCTCTATACCGAGGCAACTCGATCGTCAAGTCTGCTAAAAGAGATGACCAAGATGAAGTAGAGAATGAGTAGAATACTTTGTCTCAAACACCCTAGGATTCTCATCACATGAGAGGGTTAGGGTGGAGGTTGAAGAAGATGCTAAGAGATGGAAATTGTGAACTCAAGAAAATCTAGTGAGCAAAAGAAACCCAAGCTCATAAACTTATCTTTTCTTCTCATCCTCTTGTGAATAGATATATGAGGTTGTATTTATCAAAAACCAAAAGAAAATATCTTATGAAAAATATCTCCTCAAATATCCATACCCAAAACAAAACTCATTAATACTTTAATGACTCACTAGATGACTCATTACATGAGTCATTAGTGAACATTCTAGAATTAATGAGTCACAACAATGAGTCACACTTTCCATTAATCAATAATCATTTAAACCAAAATGATTAATCCAAAAAGAAATGCATCTTCTAAAATATTCTCGTAACGGATTATGAAAATACCCCTCACCTGTATATACATACCTGTATCCGTATTCCGACCGAATACGAATAGGAGAGACTAAAATATTCCGACTCAATAAAATACTTGGATCCGGCTTAAACCAAAGCCCACCAGTATTATCTGTCCGAAATATGACACGTGCACAAGTGTACGTATATTTTCAAACCCTGCCATAAAACCATACTGCCTCTACAACGTTTCGCCCGAACTTGGGAAACTATCTGTGGGGGACTCTAAAGACTCGTCAGTATCCTGGCAGTGGGTTTAACCATAAGCACGTCAGTGGCACTAGCTGTGCGTAACGGCTGCCCATGTACTGACCAAAAGGGAAGCCGATGAGCGAACTCATCCTGGAACCCTACTGAGCCTATCAGTGACAATATACATACAGTCCGGTCCGTTCGTCTATGAGCATCGCATATCGAACCTAGGGGGCTGGTAACGTCAGACCCCCAATAGCTGTATAAGTCGTGTCCGAGAGTAGCCCTAAATACCCTGAGAAACTACTGGAATACTTACCAGTAATTCTCACCTGCCTTAGCCAAGGACTTGGTGTAAAGGCTCTCCTAGACACAGCACGATCTCACCCCCAATACCGGGAGAGACGAATCCCCTGCCGATCCGCTCACTTGCCTCCATGTGGCTCGGGACTGTACCCAACTAAAACCTGTTTGCACGACTCCTTTAAGCCGTGGTAGGGTAGTAATCAAAGCACAGTGGGAACTCACACGAGAAAAATGACGACCTCAGGTCGATGAACTAACCTGTACACATGTCACCAGGGAACTGCTATCCGACGCTAGGTATAATACCAACTAGCAGGTTCCCGGCGAGTCATGTCCGGTGTACTCATAACCTAATGAGCACCTGTATACATCTTAGGTGATCCAACTGACACAAATGGCTTGTGAGACCGGCCACCGCCCCTCGTCGTGGTCTCGACTGTATACACTAGTCTACTCCGGAGTATCGATGCCCTGTCTCGAAATTCCCACGACTAGGGACCACTTTTAAGGATGTGCTTATAGACTACCCAACTCTCACGTATATGATCGCCATCATACTGTTGGTAGTCAAGCAGGATTCTAAGGGCTCTATCAACGTGTAATAGTGATCATGTCACCTAAAGCTGTACACGACTGATAAAGGCAAACCAGATAGCATACTATCATCTCGAGTAAGATTGTCCTACCGGTATAGGTCCTCCCTCAATCATTGCAATCACGTACCTGCGATCCAATAATTGACTTTGAGGGCACTATATCCAACATAGTTAAGACGCAGTGTACGGTAGCTGAGTGATGTCTTCCTACAGAGCATATGATGCGATTAATTTGGACAGTGTATGACTTTGTTGACAATAGTTAAGGGTCATGTGGGTGGGTCTAATTAATCAAGAAATGACGGGTAGAACTTGACCAGTGCTTATGATTTTTTAACCATAGTTAAGGTCAAAAGTCACTAGGGGTAAAATTATTATCGGGAATTTCAAGTGTTGAAATTTGCAATGAGATTGCATACCTTCTATGAGATAGTTGGATCCCGATACCCACTGTGAGTAAGAGTTACTCCTGGGTGAGTTTTACACATCACAATTAGCCAATCAAGTAGGCGTCTAGAAAGGTGTTAATGGGGTTATGCCCCTAGGAAAATGAGGTTTATTTTAATTAGGTCCATGCGAAAGCACGGGGAACCTCCATCAAAGTACCAACACAGGCCCGACCGAAAGATTGGCGAACTTGTAGGGTGTAATTAATCCTGGCTAGTCTTACCTTTTAGGGTTTGAAGGAAGATTTGATAAAAACATTGGGAGCCATCCTGATTAGATAAGATAATAACCAATCTAATCTTGCAAGAGCATACGCTAAAGTGTTTTCTTCTCTCTCTCCAGGTAGCGACCATGTCAGGCCTTAATAAAGATAATAATATGGATGTATTGACTGAACCCACTTGTTATACTGAGAAGGGGAACGTTGGTTCCGTTCTTTCTTATAATTGTTATAAGACTGAGCAGGGAATAGAAACATATCCGGATTCCAACACCACCCAAACGAAGAATAAGCATGTTGATGCATCTTCTTCGGGTGTGTTAGTTATCGAGAACTGTTTCTCGGTTCACTCTACGTCCTGGGTATTAGATACTGGATCGGGATCACACATATGTAATATGTTACATCGGCTAAGGAAAGGTAGGGAACTGGGAATGGGTGATCATTCCGTAAGAGTAGGGAATGGTGCAAATGGTGCAGCCAAAGCAGTTGGCGAATATCACCTTGTGTTGCCAAATGGTAATACATTGATTTTGAACGAATGCTATTACATTCCGACCCTGATATGCAATCTTATATCAGTTTCTTTATTAAGTAAAGAAGGATATAATTTTGTAATACAGGATAATGTTATGAACATCTTCCTGAATCAAAAGTTGATTGGATCAGGCTCGTTAAATAATGGCTTATACGTTCTAAATCAAACCACAGTTCTTAATGTACAAAACACACACAAGAGGAAGAGTTCAGAAATGAACGAATCCTTCTTGTGGCATTGTAGACTAGGTCATATCAATGCGACACGACTAGCTAAGTTACATAAGGATGGATATTTGAATCCGTTTGAATTTTCATCTTATGACACTTGCCAGTCATGTCTCAAAGGAAAAATGACCAAAACTCTGTTTAGTGGACACGGAGAAAGAGTTACGGAACTCTTGGGACTGATACATAGTGATGTATATGGTCCCATGTCTACAGATGCCAGGAATGGTTCCTCATTCTTCATTACATTCATTGACGATCTCTCAAGATACGGACATGTGTTCCTGATGAAACACAAGTCTGAAGCTTTTGAGAAATTCAAAGAATATAAGCATGAAGTTGAGAACCAGATGGGTAAAAGTATTAAAATCATTCGATCTGATCAGGAAGGAGAATACTTGAGCACGGAATTCCATGACTATCTAAAAGAGAATGGGATTCTCTCTCAGCTTACTCCTCCGTATACACCACAGCACAACGGTGTATTGGAACGTAGGAATCTCACCCTATTAGATATGGTGCGCTCTATGATGAGCACCGCTGAGTTACCTATTTCCTTTTGGGGTTATGCGTTGGAGACGGCCGCATACCTATTGAATAGAGTTCCAACCAAATCGGTGCCTACCATCTATATGAGATATGAAATAAGAAGAGACCATCTCTTAAACGAGTTAAGATATGGGTTTGTCCGGCCTATGTTAAAAAGCAAAATCCGGACAAGCTCGAGGAAAGATCGGGTCTATGTAAGTTTGTGGGATATCCAAAAGATTCCTATGGATATATCTTCTACCATGGTGAGGAGCAAAAGGTGTTTGTTTCTCAATATGCCACCTTTTTAGAAAAGGAATTTCTTGTAAAAGAAATTAGTGGCGAAGAGGTAGAGCTGGAAGGAGTTCCAGCGGTACAAACTACAACCGATGATTTATTGGAACCAGAGGATTCAATAGTTCCCACCGAACCTCAGCCTCTTCGCCGATCTAGTAGGGTTCCTCATCCACCTGAGAGATACTACGATTTTCTCATTGATGGTGGGAGCGAGGATTGCATCATGGAAGATGATGACCCGACTAGTTTCGAGCAGGCCATCACGAGTGAGGACTCTGTGAAATGGCTGGATACAATGAGATTTAAGATGGAATCCATGTACACCAACAAAGTATGGACTTTGGAAGTTGCTCCTGAAGGGGTAAAACCCATTGGGAGCAAATAGATCTTCAAGAAGAAACTTGGTGTAGATGGAAAAGTTGAGACTTTCAAAGCTAGACTTGTTGCAAAGGTTTTCTTGAACGACCAGGTGTGGATTATGATGAAACCTTTTCTCCAGTGGCTATGCTTAAGTCCATCCGGATCCTACTTGCCATCGCTGCATACCATGACTACGAAATCTGGCAAATGATGTTATGACCGCCTTTCTAAATGGTGATTTAGAAGAGTGCGTGTACATGACTCAGCCAGAGCGCTTCGTAGACAGTGGGAGCAGCGGAAATGTGTGCAAGCTGCTTAAATCCATTTACGGGTTAAAGCTGGCATCGTGGAGTTGGAACATCTATTTTGATGTAGTAGTCAAAGAGTTTGACTTCATCAAAAACGTCGATGAACCTTGTATATACAAGAAGGTGGCAGAGAGTAAGGTCGTCTTCCTCGTATTGTACGTGGATAACATACTCTTGATAGAAAATGATGTTCCTATGCTGCACTCGGTCAAGCTCTTCTTATCACAAAGATTCTCAATGAAAGATCTAGTTGATGGCTCCTATATCTTGGGGATGAAGATCTATAGAGATAGATCTAAACGGATACTGGGATTGTCCCAATCCAGGTACATTGACACCATACTAAAAATGTTTAGTATGGAAAAATCAAAGCGTGGGAATTTACCCACGATCTCTGGGCTCACTCTCTCCAAAGAGATGTCTCCCAAGACTGATTTGGAGAGAGCTCGCATGCAAAGGATACCCTATGCTTCGGCAGTAGGCTCTATCATTTACACGATGCTATGTACAAGACCCGATGTAGCATAGTCACTAAGTATAGTGAGTAGGTATCAAGCAGATCTAGGAGAGAGTCACTGGACAGCTGTTAAAAACATTCTCAAGTACTTGAGAAGGACTAAAGAGATGTTCTTGGTGTATGGTAATGGTTAACTCCAAGTGGAGTCCTTTACTTATTCGAGCTTCAAGAGTGATAAGGACGACTCTAAGTCGCACTCGGAATTTGTCTTTACGCTCAATGGAGGGGCAGTTTGTTAGAAGAGTTCCAAACAGGAAACCGTGGCAGACTCGACGATGGAGGCTGAATACATCGCTACCAACGATGCTGCCAAAGAGGCATTCTGGATGAAGAAGTTCATAAACAAACTTGGAGTGGTTCCGTCCATTGAGTATCCGATATCTTTGTATTGCGATAACAATGGAGCAGTGGCTTTGGCCAAGGAACCCAGGTCCCATCAGCGATCCAGGCATATTCTGAGGCGGTATCACTTGATCCGGGAGATAGTTGATCGCCGGGAGATCGAGGTCAGGAGAGTTGACATGAAGGACAACACAGCGGATCCACTCACGGAGGCCATACTCTAGATACAATTTGAGAGACTCTTCGGGATGTTAAGTATGAGATACTACAACAACTGGCCTTAGTGCAAGTAGGAGATTGTTAGTTATGTATATGCCCTAGAGGCCATTATTGTACATGTGATGTATATTATAGTACATGCTTGGATATATATAGAGTGGACTTTCTTGCTCGACATGATAGTATGCTATCTGGTTGCTCTTTGTCTTAACATGTTGAATTGTATTGTGATACTGTCTTGCTCTCACATGTTGATAAAGTCTTTAGGATGTGTACTTGACTCCTAGGACTATGATGGAGATCATACTAGTAGGGCCAGGGTAGTCCACAAGTACATCCTATAATTGTTCCTAGTTAAGGGTGTATCGAGACAGGGCATCGATACTCCAGAGTAGACTAGCGTGTACGCTTCATGACCCATATGATGGGCGATGGATGATCTCACATCCATTGGTGTTTGACATCAAAGATGGTATACAGGGGCTCAGTGGAGACTGGATACACTGAACGGACTCACCGAGAACTCCTAGTTGGTAATATACCTATCGTTAGATAGCAGTTCTCTAGGGACACAGGTACAGGTTAGTCTGTAGACCCGAGATCGTCATAGAGTCTTGTGTGATTCCCACTGTGCTTTGATTTCCACCTTACCACGTTCAAGAGAATGTGCAAAATGGTGGCTTTTGGGTACAATCCCGAATCACATGGAGGAAATGAGTTATAGGAGGGGTTTCGTCCCTCCTGTTATTGGGGGTTGATGTTGCGCTGTGCTCGATTAGCTATAACCGGATGTCCCTGGCCAGGGCTGATATGGAGATCTACTGGTAAGTGTTATCAGTAGTTTCTCGACCCGTTATGAGCCTCACATCGGAACGACTTATCGGTTACTGGGGTATGACGTTTACCCCCAAGACTGGATATGTGACATATCAGACGAAGAGACCGGACTATACGGTAGTGTTACTGACAGGCTTTACAGGAGCTAGAGCGGGCTTGCTTGTTGATCTTCTGATCGCTCAATACCCGGGTAGCCGTTACGTCCATCTAGTATCGCTGACGGCTTGTGGGTGCTTGATATGATCATCACCTACTGCCGGCGTATTGACGAGTCTTTAGAGTCCTACAAAGAGCTTTCCTGGCTCAGGCGAAACGGAGTAGGAGCACATATGTGATATGTGCGGGACCGAGAATAATACGCATATGTGATACTGTATTCTATTCTCGCGATATGTGATATTGGTCGGTTATATGTGATAAATCCGGGTCATCGGATCAAGTGTTGATCGATGAAATGATACATTTTATATTAGTCGGTTATATGTGATATCGCCGGATTTTTAAATCAAGTGTTGATATAATGATTTAATGTATAATTATATATTTGATATATTAAATTACATTAACTAATATATGCTCACATAAGTATTTCTATTTCTCACTTTTGATACATTTAACATATATGCGATAAATGTTTATTATATTGTTTTCTTTTGTTACATAAATAATATATATGTGATATATATTATTGTGACATGATAGGCTATATATGCAACATGGGTGTATGAGACTTACACCATATAAAACATAATATTATGGTTTTTATTTATTTAAGTAATTCAAAAATGAATGGAATTTGTCATGGTTGCAAGCCATGGATAACCATTGACTCAGTCCACCATTTTTGTTTTACCATAGATATTTATAAACCTAACCATTATCTCTTACCATAGTTTATTCTCTACAAGGGTTAGCTATGACATATACTCACCATGGTTGCATTTCTAACCTCACTCTCTCTCATTTTTCTTTTGCTTCATCTTCTTCAAGCTCAAGTGAGAGCTATCTAGCTTTTGAGCAAGTGAGGAAAAATTAGTGAGAAAAAGAATTCTAAAGTGAGCAAAATTCCTACTTCATCATCCTCTACTAGATTATCCATTTAGTTTAGGGTGTTAGTTTCACTAATCCCTAATTAGTAAAGAGGTAGCTTGCGTTTGTGTCTCCTCGAAGTAGATCATCTTCGGTTTTGAAGACTTCGAGCAAGTTTGCACCTTTCACCTTGTGGAGTCTCTCAAGAGTCCGGGAGTTCTTTGGTCGCAGTGAAGATACCACTACTTGGAGCATTTGAAGTGAAGGACCGGTCTACAAAGGTCGTATTCCGCAATCACTTAGTTGTAAAGTTGTTTACATATCGTATTGTCTAAATCTTTAGTTAAGATTCTAGGGTTAGGGTTAACTAGCATGGAAAAATTTTCAAAATGGCATGGACGATGCCCCCCGAAACCTTGCTGTTGTGCTAAGGAACCCTAAACCTAGGTCAATTTTCTCAGGTTGTCCACCGTGGTATGTATCCCATCTTCCAACTCTTTTGGTGCTGGTGGAAACTCTGAGATCACCTCCTCCTCATCCTCATTTGCGAAGAACTTGAAGCAGTCACCCATATTCTCGTGATGTCCCTCCTTTGAGAGTGTTATCATATACCAAGTACGAGTTCGCTTCCATTCTTGGTGTTGAGCTGGTCCCACCTTCGCGATACAGGTTCTCTTTGGTTCATGTTTTTGCGGTGGGGTCACCCTACAGCTGTCGGATAGAGCGAACCTACCCTGTTGATATTGGTCTTCGACCTGGCCTTTAAAGGTGAAGCGGTCTTCAAGAGGATGTCCTATTGCTCGATGACAGGAGCAATAATCCGTGTGATGGACCTCATTTACCTATTCGGGGTACCGAGGCTTCGGGAGCATCATCATCTGATGCTTGATGACAAGGTTGAATATTTTCTTATCTTTTCTTGAAGAAAAGAGTATTCCCGACCCATCTTTTTGATGAAAGACAGATTCCAGCTGACTTTTTCTTGATTGCATGGCTTCTTGGATCCGCTTCGCTGTTTTAGAATTTCATTCTCGTTCTCCACCATGTTTTTTCCTCTGTGTCGGGTTTTTTCCTTGTCGCGAGAACGTACAGCGGGCTGAGGGTGAAGGGAATCGTAATTTTCCTTTTCCGCAGACTGCTGAATGAGACGCTGAGTCCTGGCCTTTTGGTAAATAGCCATTTCACGACTGTGATCATCCTGAATCTTTTGACCGGCTTCCCTTATTAGCTTGTCAACTTGCTCTTCGAACGACAGACTTGACATTCCTATAGCGGGATTTTGCTTCGTTTCAACATCACAGCTATCTGGAAAAGTATTCCCTTCTTCACCGGAGTTATTTATAACGCAACGGCCATGGAATTGCTCCCGTTTCTTGGACCGAACGTATCTAGCCCAGTTGTCTCCATTCCCCATCAGGCATCTTTCGCCGAGTCCCAGGAATGTCCTAAATCTGGTTGTAGAACTGGGCTTGTCAAGCAGTTTGTTTGAAGGGTATGCCTTGGCATTTTAATAGCCTTTTCAATCCCTCTGTGTAATATCTGGGTAGACAGATTGGTTGAAGTCTATCAAGCACAAATTCAGTACCATGCCATACTTCTTTCTCCACTCTGGTCTCCGTAGATTGATAGAAGAGGATCGCCTTTTCACCTCTTCGCCTGGGAGGGACGCAGAAAATTTGCCGCTCTTGTATGCTGTATGTATCGAGTGCATCAATTTTTTTGTAATGCCGCAGCGGAACTATGGTGATTTCCAAGCTCTGATAAGCTCCAGTAATGGTTTGTGCTGACGGGCGAGTGGAGAATACGGCGTTAGTCTCATCCTCAGTGTCACTGCCAAAGACCAAAATAGGAGTAGATGGTCCAGGCCTGTTGCATTGGGGTTGCCCTGAGTAGATTATCTCTTCATCTTTCTCGGCATCGCTCCAAAAAATCGGGATAGTTGCGATGAATTTTTTTTTATTCTCCGGCTTATGACATCTTTTCGTGTCTTTGAAGTCTGGTAGGAAGTACTTTGTGTCTTCATATTTTCAGACTTCGTTTACGGAGAATGGATTTAGCTCCCTGTAACTGTGTACTCGAGTCCGTCTTTGAAATACTTCATATACTGGTGTTGTGTAGAAAGGATGATGTTGTACTCGTGTAACCAAGGCTGACCGAGGAGAGCGTTATAGCAAGTCTTGGCGTCGATGACATGAAATTTGATGTCAGTGACGAGAAGCCCAAAGCATAATGTTAATATTATGGACCCAAGCGTTCGCGATGACTGAGAGTCAAACCCGGAGATGGTAATTTTATCCCAAGCCAGGTGCTAAACGTTCATGCAAATCTCTTTCAGCACCTTCACATTGAGAAGGTTGATGGAGAACCTGTTGTCGACCAGGATCTTCCCTATCTTGATGTCGTGGCAGTACCCGATGACATATAGAAGACGGTTGCGCTCGCAAGTTCTGAGGAGGAGATCTACATCGCTGAATGTAATGTCAGCTGTATGAAGCTCTGCCAGCTCTTCCTGCATCTTTTCTTCTGCAAGGAAAGCTTGGAACTGATCGGGCTCCTATAATGCCCCGATCAGAGAATCTCTTGCTTCTTTGGACAGGAGGAGAGCATCCAATATGCTCAGTTGTGAGGGTATCTTCCTCAGATATGCCAGGACATTGTAATCCACCATGTTTTTCTTAGGCGGGTTCTTGGCTATGAGCTCTTTGACGAATCTATCATCGAGGGCAATTTCCTCAGGGACATTTTCCTTCCCCTTGTCTCTTTTGCTCGAACTATTGTTTGTAGGCCTGAGGTTCTTTTCAGGCAGCGTGGGGTTACGCAGCTGAATATTCTCGCAGTTCTTCTCCTCTTCTTCTTTTCTGGAGGTGGATTCTTTGAAGAGAGGGCCGAGGGTTATTTCTTCCTCAGAATCACTCCCGAATGTAAGACTTGAGATTTTCCTTTTCTCAAACCTGTATAAACCATATGACAGTTGCCAGCTGTTCCTTCACACTCGTCTGTCGCGCTTCTTTGCTATCGACGAGCTTTGCGCTTCATCCGCTTGAAGTGTTATCGGTGAGCAATGTATCCTTGCCATCACTTCTTGAAGAAATTGCACTCTTCGGTGGGGTGTGTGACCTTCCGTAGTAGTTCAGATATATATCCGTTTCGTCAAGGAACGTGATCCCGGGAGCATTTTCCATGAGAGGGGACAGCTTCATTCCCATTGACAGGGCTTTGGCGAACTGCTTCAGGCTTTGATCCTGCTCTTGTTTGTAGCAGGTGTGCTTTGGCTTGGTTGGAGTGCTTTGTGGCTCTTCCTTTCCGGGTCTTCTTCATCCTAACACCGATGCTTGGCCTAATCATATATGTCCATTTCACGTTCTCGGTCAGCTCTGCTCTTTTGAAAAGCTTCGTTTAGCAGCCTGTCAATTGGGTCTTCTGGCAGCTCCGGGGATTTTGGCACCGATCCTACCCCAGTTCCTCTGCGTTTCTTTCCAACACTGAAGGAGTTTCTTCGTTATTTAACGAAGAATGTGAAACCATGTGGCAACTTGCTGCATAATCTTCGGTTTCTCCTGACGAACCATTTCCTTCATCATCGTCACTATCTCCGTTCTTAAGTATATGGTCAAGAAACTCTTCGAGGGTGACTGGTGTCCATGCTTTCTAGTTGTATTCTTCCAGCGCGTCGATGTACTTTTGCAGGTCCATGCTATTGTCGTCAGGCTGCACGGGCTTCTTGGTCTTCTTCTTTCCCTTCGAAGACTTTGAAGGCTTGATCTCGGTGTTTTTCCCATCGTTAGCAGTTTTCGATGTGGGACACGGTTTCAGCATCGCCTCAATGATCTCAGGCTCAAGCGGGATTTTCCACCTGATCGCCGAACATGCTTTAAAATCCTTCAGCATTCTCTTGGTTTTAGCTGAAAGGACAACTTCCGACGGAGCTTCTTCCACAAACGAACATGATGCCCCCAGCATATCCACCTTTTTAGGAGCGGGTTCACCCTCAAGTTCTCAGAAAGCACAAATTTCCCCCGTTGATTCTGGTCCTCAATCCAATTTTTGAAGACATATCAATCCTCAATGGGGTGGCTCGCCATTCGGTGATAGGAGCAGTAATTAGGATTGTTGATGTCACCGGGCTGCGGTGGACGTTTTGGGTCCGGCAGAGTGATGAGTTTATTGCGCACTGCCAGTTCGAACAGTCTCCTCGTTTAATCACGGGGAAATGAGTAAGCTGTCCTAGCTTCTCTTCCCAGGATTGGCACGGACGCGCATTGTTTTGGCAAGCAACCTGTTTCGGGTCACTCGGTTGTTGTTGAGTGTTGGCAACGAAGTCCGCTTTTCCTTTACCCTTTGCATTTTGAGGGTCCATTTTTGAAGAGGAAGGTCCGTGGTTCATCTGGTCCATTTGGGCCAACTTGTCGATCAGAGACTGGAAGGTAGTCTGCTTAAAAAACGTCATAAACTGGGACACAGTCGCCTGAGGATCCAGAGTCCTTACGAACAGGCCCACGGCAGGAGCTTCTTCGATGCGTTGTTCGCATTTTGACCATAAGTCATATTGAACCCAGGTCTCTCCATGCTTCACCCTGACATTGATTAATGCCGTGATCAGGGTGTGCTCGCATGCGCTGGAAAACAGCTGCATGAATAGCAGTTCCATCTCTGTGAATGTTTTGACGGAGTCATTTAGGAGCTCCGAGTACCATTCGAATGCTGTTTCCGACAGGCTGCCAACAAACTGGTGAAGCAGCAATTTGTCGTCACCTCCCGTTTTGCCGCATAAAGCGCTGAACTGAGCGACGTGCTGATGCGGGTTGCCTGTCTCTTTGTACACATGGAATTTAGGGATCGTATATCCCGGCGGGTACTTGATTTGATCATACACCCTGGGTACCGTCGCCCAGTTCAGACGACTTGGCCCGCCGCTTCACTTGCCTGATGAGCTCGTATTTGTTGAGCTATGTAATCATCAAGGGCAGTTTTATAGATCATTTCCTCCTTGGCTGTCGATAAAGGAAGAGGGTTTGGTGTTTCTCCTCTGTTGTCCTCGATAATTATCGGCAGGTCTTCAGCTGGAGGTTCTGGCTGGATCATCATTCCAACCATGTCTTGGAACAAAATTGCCATCTACTTTATATTAGCAGCCTGTTCCGCGGCCTCCTTATCCTTTCTTTCCAGCACCCTTCGCAGGAACTCTGTATCGGTCTCCTGCTACTGGCGCTGTTAAGACGCCGCTTCCGGACTTTCTTTCTTCCCGGTGAGTGCTGCCATTTTCGTTAGCATCTCCTAGAGCTTTTGTTGCTGCTCCTGAGCTTTGCGGGAGCATGGCTTTCCTCCTTTCCGGAAGCCATGTAAATTGTGTGCACTATCATGCCCCCAGACTTATGACGTTTAGGTCTATTGCCTTTGGAATTTTCCGCCGGTGGTGGGAGATTCTTCGGCCTTCTCTTTTTGTGGGAGGTTGTATTTGAAGGGGCCGTTGTAACAAGCACCCATGTGGAAGAAGTCCCTCGCTATATTACAGAGGGATGATCTTCCTCTTGTCGAACCTTCATTTTCTTCAGTTGACGAGGGTAGTTCTTGTTGATTACAGAATCTTGGACTTTCCACCAGACCCTGTGGATTTGGGAAGAGAGCCGTTGAGGGGGTTGCTCCGGTTTTGCCAGCGTCATGTTTTCAGCAAGTAATGGAGATTTCTTCAGCACCGCGGTTGGAGAGTTCTTTCATACTCTCCTAAGCAGATCGAAGTTGTTCCTAGTTAGAACAGCAGTGTCAACTTCCACCATTGGAGCTGGTGGGGTGAGTCCGGAGGGGGAGTTACCCCTAACTCTTCTTACTCGGTGCCAGTGGCGACATCGAGCGTGTCTTGCATACGAGACCACCTCAGTTGTGGAAGTGGCTCTGTCATGCCCCCGGCTTTGATGAGGGGCTACTGTTGGTGTCAGCTTGTCGAAGACTGACGTTCATTGAGATAGAACGGCCAATCTTTCGAAGGCCGATTTTCTGGTTAGGGAAGCACTTTTGACGACTTCACCCATAGCAAGAGTTGAAACGACCAATCTGTCAAAGACCGATCTTTTGGTAGGCGAAGCACCTTTGACAGCTTCATCCGCCGGAGGAGTTGGGAGGACTATCCTTTTTGGGATAGCCCCTTCAGGTACCGCGAGCCTCTTTTCGGGCCCACTTGAGTTTCGGCTCAGCCTATTGAAGACTGAGGTGGCAGACTTGGAGGACCCGTTGAGAGGGGCCATGGTGGTTGCAAGTCGATTGAAGACCGACTTCTTGGGAGCTTCCTGTGGTGGCACTGGGGTGCTGAAGCTTGATGGCGGGAGCATGGTCCCGAAGAACAATCCAGTGGTGGCTTGAGTTACCTGCCCCACTGGTATTGAAAAGATGGATGCCGCATTAGGACCGTAAGTCACTCCTCCATTCGGGGCGGAGCGGGAGTTGTTGTTGCAGTTTGTGTAGCTGGAAGCTATTGACCTTTTTCCTTCATCTTCTGCACAGGAACAAGACACCGAATCTTAGTACCTCGAATCCAAGGGCAATCATAGCAAACCGCGATTTTTTTTTGCGAAACACGACACACGAAGTGTGGAGTGGAAAGAGGAAAAGGTCTCACCGGGCGTGCCAGAATCTGTTTACCGCCGAAATCAGAGACGAACCAGGATGGATCGTCTTGCCTGATTTTGGGGGCAGAAGCTATTTGGATTTATCTGTCTACCTCTTCAAAGATGCCAAGTTGATTTATGGCACCGTATATCGGAGATTTGGACGGATGCGGCATTTTTTGCGTGACTTCGTCAGATTCCCCTTGTTTGTGATGGGGTTTTGATTGTGGGGACGCTCTTTCCTGCGGGCACAAGCCCCTACAGTTAATTACGTTACCGCAACGCGATAACCACTTTCTCCTGCTCCGGAAGTTCACTTCGTGTCGTGTGTGTTTTTGTTTGTTTTGGTTTAGGTTGCCCGTGGATTGTGCATGAAGACTAATTTATATTGTCGCCCGTAGGGCGTAGATTAGTCTAAATTTGTATATCTTAGATTTGGGTTTGTTTTAAGGATCGTTAATCTAATTAGAGATTAAGTTCGACTTAAACATATGTGAGAATTTGGGGCTCGATTTGTTTTCGTTAAAGATCCGTTAGTCCAATTTGAGACTAAGATATCCTTAACAAGGTTTTAGGATCATTTTTGTTTTAGATCCAACAAGAGAGCATTTGGGCTCTATTGTCTTAAACTAAAATCGTCATTTTGGAGGCGAAGTTCTAGTTTAAGGACATCTTGGTCCATTGATCACCATTTTGGAGGTGAGATTTTAGTTTAAGGACGTCTCGGTTCGTTTTTGCCATTTTGGAGGCAACGGTTAGTTGAAGGACGTTTCTTTCCGTTGATCACCATTTTGCGCGCACGTGTATTTGTTACATGACGGGCTAAACAATGATGATTTGGGATGCAGCCAATTTAGGGTGCGGTCTGATTTGAGGTGTGCACAACAGTTTGGAAGTGCACCAAAAAGCTGTTGGTTGTTGGGACCCGCCACCTCTCTAAAGACATTGAGGAGTTACAACAACGTGAATCAGAGGTGTGGAGAGATGTACCCTTGAACCAATTCCAGTATTTGAGGGAAAAAGGAGTTAGTGGTAAACCCGGAAATCATTAGTCATATTTTGAGACTAAAATTTCCTCGGGAGGATGTAGGATGAGTATCGTTTTGGATATTATCAGTTGGAAGATCAATAATCATATTTGGGACTAAGGTCAGTTTGGGAAAACATGAGCACATAGGATTGGTCGATTTGGAGATCAATGAAGTTTTGACCTCAGGAAGACTTAGCCAATTTGTGACTAGGTTTGGGTCTCCATATTTACCCCTGTAGTGCTAAGCCTTGGTAAATGTAGTACTCACGTGTATCCCGCGTAAGGCATTGGACCAGTGTTAAATACTGAACTTTGGAGGCGCTCACGTGAGGCGTCCCAAAGTGGGCGCTGTTCTTTTGGTTTTATTCCTTTTTTTTTACATATAAGTGCTAAGCACTTGATTCTTATGGCGCTCATGTGTGAACACGTGAGGCGCCCCAAAGTTGGGTACTACCTTTTGGGTTTTATCCCCTACTTTTTTATATAAAGGCTAAGTACTTGATTGGAGATCGCGTGCAAAACACGTAAATACCCTAGGAGGCACTTCTTGTTCTTCTTTTAAGCGCTTGCGTGGGAAACACGTGTGGTCCTCGTTATAGTGTTTAAACACAAATGAATCGTCAGTTTTTCCTTCTGGGTGTTTGGAGATTTTGATCTCATGTTAATGAGACTAGGATTTGGAGGATCTCATGTCTCTTATTTTGTAAGAATTAAATTATTTTTATATGATTAAACCCTAGTTTTCAGAGGAATTAAATTTCTATGTGTTTTGTAAGAATCAAATTCTTTGAACTCAATTCTTTCCCCTAGGTTTTGAATCTGCATGACAGAATCTCCCCGATGAGTATTAAATTCTCAACTTGTGGGGAGATTTGCTTCTGCAGATCTCAACCAGAGGAAGAACTAAGTTCTTATATGAAGGGTTAAACCCTTAGGGAGGCGAAAGAGATAAAATGATCTCTGTGTTTTCTCTTTACCTAGGGTTTTAAGGAAACGAGTCTTTTCTTTGAGAATCAAATTCTCTGTTCCTTTTTGAAGCCTATAGGGAGCTCTCTCTCTCTGCCTGTGTTTTTGTTTCCCTTTTTTTTTGTTTCTCCTTTCTTTCCTTCCTTTTTTTTGAGACTTGAAGTCTCGGGTTCTTTATATAGTGGAAAGAAGTTTGTTTAATTCTGAGAAAATCACTCATTCAGAGATCCCAATTGATTTAATTGGTTCCAGAATTGATTTGAGGAATTTTACCCACCGTTGGATCTTTGATCCAAGGACTTCTGTTTTACAGAAGATATTGTTCTTGTTTTTAACAAGATTGGGGATATTCTCCCATATATAGAATAAAATTCTATCGAGCGGTGACATTTTAATCACCATTGGATTTTTAATCCAAGGGTGTTTAATTTAACAGAGTATAATTTTTCTCTGTTTAGAAAGATATAGAAAATATTTTGGATCTTTGATCCATTAACTCTCTGTATAACAGAAAATATTCTTCCCAATAGAATTTAATTCTACGTAAGGAGGAGTCCTCACGTATTTAGCATGTGAGGCTTTGTTTTAGCCTATTTGTAGTTTAATTGCAGAGCCTATATGCTTTGCATATAGACGCTCATGTGTTTAACACGTGAGTCTTTGTTTAGCCTATCTCTACTTTAATTGCAGCGCCAATATTCTTTGCATATAGGCGCTCACGTGTTTAACACGTGAGGCTTTGTTTAGCCTATCTATAGTTTAATTACAGAGCCTATATGCTTTGCATATAGGTGCTCACGTGGGCTTTGTTTAGCCTATCTGTAGTTTAATCGCAGCGCTTATATGCTTTGCATATAGGCGCTCACGTGTTTAACACATGGGGCTTGTTTAGTGAGAAGTTTCTGTAAGTCGATGTCGCGCACCCCACGTGTTCACGAGGAGGGATGATTTTCAAAAAATGATTTTTACGGGCTTCGCAACACCGACTAGAACCAAGGATCGAACATAAACCCTGGCTAGCAAACTACATGAGATTTAACTACTCGGAAAGAATGTTATACCTCATGATACAAGTCCTTCGGGTCTTCTCCGCTGTCCTCCTCGTCATCGTAGGCCCCAAGGATCGATCTTGATCCTAGCTTCCTCTTCGGCTTCCTCGAGTCAATGACGATCCATCCGAGAGACTATTGTCCGAGATCCAACCTCAAATACAAGGTAACTAGGGCAACTAGCTTGCTAAACTAGATGGCCTAGGTGATGTAGAGAATGAAGATGGATTTATTTGTTTCTTGGAACCCTAGTTTACTCAACTCATGAGACCTTAAGGGTTTTTGATGCGAGGAAGAAGAAGAGAGCTAGTTTGAGGAAAGAGAAATGGTTTTTGATAATGATAATGATAAAAATGAGATGGCTCCCTTGACTTGACTACAAGTATGGCAAGAAAATATCTCACCCAAAATATCTAGTGCTACAAAATATCTCACAAGAAATATCTAGTCAAAGAGTCAAACCAAGTCAAGTGGTCAAACCAAGTCAAATGGTCAAACCAAGTCAAGCCGTCAAAACAAGTAGCCATGCCTCAATTATCATTTACAAAAATAACAAATACTTTCCTCCACCTCATAATTGTTTTAATCAAGTCAATGGTTAAAATCCTAATGAGGTATCTCCTTCTATGCCCCTCTCATCCGTATATACATAATCGCATCCGTGTTCCGAGAAACATGAATACAAAGAGACGAAACTGATCCATCAATATAATACTAGGATCTGGCTTAAACCAAAGCCCACTAGTATTATCCGCCCGAACATCAAACGCGCACAAGTGCACGTACGTGATCGAAGCCCTGCCGTAAAACCATACAGCATCTACACCTTTTGCCCGGTGCAGGGAAACTCTCTATATGGAACTCTAAAGACTCGACACTACGCTGGCAGTGGGTTTAACCACAGGACACAAGCGGTACTAGCTGCACGTAACGGTCCCCAGGTAGATACAGATAAGAAAGCCGATGAGGAAAACCCATCCGAACTCCTACTTAGCCTGAATGTGACAATCTCCGTACAGTCCGGTCTGTTCATCTAAGAGTATCGTATATCGGGACTAGGGGGCGGTAATCGTCAGATGCCTAATAAGTCGTGTCGGAGAGTAGCCCAATACACCCTGAGAAACTACTAGAATACCTACCAGTAAATCTCGCTTACCTTGGTCGAGGACTTTGTGTAATTTCCTTCTGAACACAGCGCGATATCAACCCCTAATACCGGGAGAGATGAATCCTATCTAACCACCACCGCCTCCAAGTGCTTCCGGATTGCACCCAACTACTACATGTTTGCATGACTCCTTTGAGTCGTGGTAGGGTAGCAATCAAAGTACAGTGGGAACACACTTGAGGCGAAGCAGCAGTGTCAAGTCGACGGACTAAGCTGTACTAATGTCACCTGGGAACTGCTACCCTACGACAGGTATAATACCCACCAACAGTTCCCGACGAGTCATGTCCAGTGTACTCATAACCTAATGAGCACCTGCATACTATCTCTAGTACAACGTACTGATGGCTGTGGGACAGACTATCTCCCCTGCTGGGATGAGAAGCGTATACACTAGTCTACTGTGGAGTATCGATGCCTTGTCTTGATAATCCTACGACCAGGGACCTGTATAGGATGTGCTTATAGACTACACAGCCCCTACTAGTGTGACCGCCATCACAACGCTGGTAATCAAGTAAAGATCCTAAGGGCTCTACCAATATGTATAAGCGATATGCTAAGAAAACACATGCACATATTGAGGTAGAAACAAACCAGGTAGCATACTACCATTTCGAGCAAGACTGTTACTATATCCGTGTATATCCCAAGCTTCCATTAAGTAATATACAATCCAGTATGATACAATAATGGCCTCTAGGGCATATATCACTAACAGTTTCCCCCTTTCTTTCTTTCATTTTTTTCTTTTTCTTTTTATAAGGAAACATAGTTTTCTTTCTCCGCAGATTGCTGATTGAGATGCTGCATCCTGGCCTTTTCATAAATGGCCATTTCGCGACTGTGATTGTCTCGGCTTTTTTGACAAGCTTCTTTTATTAGCTTATCTATTTGTTCTTCGAGTGACGGACTTAACGTTCTTAGAGCGGGATTTTTCCCTATTTCAACGTCATGGCCATTCGGAAGAGCGTTTTGCCCTTCGCTGGAGTTGTTTATGACGCGGCAGCTATGGAATCGCTCCCGTTTCTTTGACCGAACGTATCCAAGCCCGGTTGTCTCCATCTTCCCGTTGGGAATCTTTCGCCGAGTCCCGGGAATATCACAAATCTTTTTGTATTATTAGGCGTGTTGAACATTTTGTTCGAGGGGTACACCTTGGCGTCTTAACGTCTTTTTCAATCCCTCCGCATAGTATCTTGGCAAACCGATTGGTTGAAGCCTGTCGATTGCAAAATCGGCACCATGCCAGACTTCTTTTCCTACTTTGGTTTCTGTAGATTGGTAGAAGTGGATCGCCTTTTAACCTTTTCTCCTGGGTGGGACGTAGAAAGTCTATAGTTCTTGTACGCTGTATGTATCGAGCGTATCAAGTTCGTTATAATGCTGATGCGGAATCATTGTGATTTGTAGACTCTAATCTATTCCGGCTAGCGTATGCTCAGTTGTGAGGGTATTTTCCTCAAATGTGCTAGAACATTGTAATCCGCCTTGTTTTTCCTACGCGGGTCCCTTGCTGCGAGCTCTTTGACAACTCCACTGTTGAGGGTAATTTTTTCAGGGATTTTTTCTTTCCCTTTGTCCTTTTTGCTCGAACCTTTTCTTTTAGGTCCGAGGTTCTTTTCAGGCAGCGTGCGGTTACGCAGCTGAATATTCTCGCAGTTCTTCTCCTCCTCTTATTTTTCGGAAGTGGAGTCTTTGAAGAAAGGGCTGAGGGGTTTTTCTTCCTCAAAATTGCTCCTGAAAGTGAGAACTTGGGGTTTTTCCCTTTCCGAACAGGTACCAACCATATGACAGTTGCCAGTCGTTTTTTCATGCATGTTTGTCATACTATTTTGCCATCGACGAGCTTCGTGCTTCATCTTTTTGAAGTGTTATTGATGAGCAGCATCTCCTTGCCACCACTTCTAGAAGGCACTGTATTCCTCGTTGGGATGGGTAACCATCCGATGATATAAACAGTAGCTTGGATGCGAATCCTCTAGGTCGAGGCATATGACCCCGGAAGTGTTTCCTACGAGAGATGGAAGCTTCATTCCAATTGACAGGGCTTTGGCGAACCGTTTCTCTGTTTTGAGCATGCACTTATTTGTCGCAAGTATGCTTTGGTTTTGTTGGAGTACTTTACGACTCATTCTCGCCGCAGCTTCTTCATCCTGACGCTGACGCTTAGCCTTTTCGTATATGGTTGTTTCATATTCTAGGTCAACTTTGCTTTTTTGAAAGGTTTCATTTAACAGCCTATCGATCGGGTCTTCTGGCAGTTCCGAGGATTTTAGTGCAGATCCTTCCCCCCGTTCCTTTGCGTTGTTTTCTGATGCCGAGGGAGTTTCTTTGTCATTTAAAAATGAATAGGAGAATATGTGGCAACTTACTACACGGTCCCCGGTATCTCCTGATTCATCATTTCCCTCATTGCTGTCACTATCTTCGTTCCTAAGAATATGCTTGAGGAACTCTTTGAGCGTGACTGGTTTTCGCGCCTTCTGGTTGTCTTCCTCTAGCGCGTCAATATACTTTTGTATGTCTGTGCGCTTGTCATCATACTCGGCAGGCTGCACAGGCTTCTTGATCTTCTTCTTTTTCTTCGAAGACTTTGAAGGCTCGACTTGGGGATTTTGCCCTTTGTCAACATCTTTCGGTGTGGGACATGGTTTCAGCATCCCTTTGATGATTTCGGGTTCAAGTGGGCTTTTCCAACAGACTGCTGGACATACCTGTAGATCCTTCAGCATTCTTTTGGTTTTTGCTGAGAGAACAACTTCTCATGGAGTTTCTTCCACGTTCGAGCATGATGCCCCCAGCGCATCCACCTTTATGGGAGTGTGCTTCTATGGTGGGTTTACCCTCCAGTTATCAGACAGCGCGAATTTCCCCTGTTGATACTGGTTCTCAACCCAGTTCTTGAAGACTTAGCAATTTTCAATTGGGTGGCTTACCATTCTGTGATAGGAGCAGTAGTTAGGGCTGTTGACGTCGCCGGGTTGCGGTGGACGCCTTGGGTCTGGTAATGTGATGAGTTTGTTATGAACTGCTAATTCAAATAGTCTCCTCGTCTTATCGCGGGAAAACGAGTAAGCACGTCATACTCTTTCCTCCAAGGATGGGCGCAGACGCGTATTGTTTTTGCGAGCAGCTGGTTTTGTGCTACTCAGTTGTTGTTGCGTGTTGGCAACGAAGGCCGCTTTCCCTTTACCCTTGTTATTTTGAGGATCCTTATTTGAGGAGAAAGGCATGTGGTCAATCTGGTCTATTTGGGCCAGTTTATCGATCAGAGCCTGAAAGGTGGTTGGGAATGTCATGAACTAGGAAACAGTCATCTAAAGATCAAGAGTCCCGATGAACATACCCACGGCGGGAGATTCTTCAATGCGTTGTTCGCACTTAGACCATAAGTTTAGCCACCGGATCGCGTATTGGACCTAAGTTTCTCCTGGCCTTACCCTGGCATTAATTAATATCATGATCGGGGTGCACTCGCTCGCGCCGGCGAACCGCTGTGTGAACAGCAGTTCCATCTCGGTGAATGTCTTTAAGGAGTCATTTGGGAGCTCCGAGTACCATTCAAAGGCTGTTTCCGAAAGGCTGCCAACGAACTGGCGAAGCAACAGTTTGTCGCCGCCTCCGGTGTTGCCTCACAGAGCTCTGAACAGCGTGACGTGCTGATGAGGGTTGCCTATCCCTTTGTATACGTGGAACTTGGGGATAGTGTATTCCAGCGGGTACTTGATTTGATCATACCAGCCTGGATACGGTCGCCCAGTTCTGACGATTTGGCCAGCCGCTTCATTTGCTTGATGAGCTCTTATTTGTTGAGCAATATAATCATTAAGAGCAGCCTTAGAGATCGTTTCCTCCTTGGTTGTTGATGAAGCCGGAAGAGGGTTTGATGTTTCCACTTTTTCATCCTCGATGATTATCGGTGGATCCTCAGCTGGAGGTTCTGGCTGGATCATCATTCCAACCATGTTCTGAAACAGGAGCGCCATCTGCTTCATGTTAGCATCCTGCTCAGCAGCTTCCTTGTCGTTTCTTTCAAGCACCCTTTGTAGGAACTCTTTATCGGTCTCCTGCTCCTGGTGTTGTTCGGCTGTTGTGTTCGGGCTTTCCTTCTTCCTGGTAAGTGCTGCCATTTTAGTCAGCATTTTCCTTGAGCTTTTGTTACTGCTCCCGAGCTTTTGTCAGCGACCGAGTTTGCGGTCGATGACTTACGGAAGCACGGCTTTCTTCTTTCCCGGAAGCTATGTGGACCGTATATACGATCATGCCCCCAGACTTAGGGCATTTGGGTCCATCACCTTTGGAATTTGCCGCCGTCGGTGGGATTTTCTCCAGCCTCATCCTTTTGTGGAAGGTTGAAGTTGAAGGAGTCGTTGTAACAGGCTCCTTTATAGAAGAAGTCCCTCGCTGTATAACAGGGAAGTGGTCCTTTTCTTACCGAGCCTTCAATTTCTTTGGCTGAGAAGAGTAATCTTTGTTGATCATAGAGTCCTGTACTTTCCGCCAGACCCAGTGAATTTCCGAGGAGAGCCGCTAATGAGGCTGCTCCGGCTTCGCCTACACTGTGACTTCCGCATGCGGGGGCGATTTCTTTAGTACAACCATTGGAGAGTTCTTGCACACCCTCCTGAGCAGATCAAAGTTGTTCCTGGTTGGAACATCAGTGTCAACTTCCACCATTGGAGCTGGTGGGGTAAGTCCAGAGGGGGAGTTTCCCCCAGCTTTCCACACTCGACGCCAGTGGCGACGTCGAGCATGTCTTGCAGAGGGACCATCTCAGTTTTGGAAGCGGCTTCTTCATGCCCCCGATTTTTGCTGAGGGGCTGCTTTTGGTGTCAGCCTGTTGAAGACCGACGTCCTGATTGCAGTTTGGGGAGGAACGACCAATCTTTCAAAGACCGATCTTCTGATGGGGGAAGCGCTTTTGACGGCTTCGCCCGTAGTAGGAGTTAGGAGGGCTATCCATTTTAGGGCATCCCCTTTAGATATCACGAGCCTCTTTGCGGGCCTATTCAAGTTCTTGCTCAGCCTGTTGAAGACTGAGACACCAGATTTGGACTGCCCGTTAGAAGGGGCCGTTTTGGTTGCAAGTCAATCGAAGACCGACCTCTTGGGAGCTTCCTCTTCCGGCGCCGAGGCACCGAAACTCACTGGTGGGAGCATTGTCCCAAAGAACAATCCAGTAGTAGCTTATGTAACTTGCCCCACCGGCATTGAGAAAATTGTGGCCACGTTGGGCCCGTGGGTCACTCCTCCCGTAGGGGTGGAGCGAGAGTTGCTGTTGCAAGAGGTGCAGTTGGAATCCATCGATTTCTCTGCACTGGAGCAAGACACAAAATTTTAGTACTTCAAATCCAAAGGCAACCAATGCGAACCGCGATTTTGTTTGCGAAACACTACACACGAAGTGTGGAGTGGAAAGAGGAAAAGGTCCCACCGGGCATGCCAGAATCTGTTTACCGCCGGAGACAGAGAAGAACCGGGATAGATCGTCTTTCCTGAATCTGGGGGCAGATGCTATTTGGATTTATCCACCAACCTCTCCGAAGATACCAAGTTGATTTATAGCACCATATATCACAGGTTTAGACAGACGTGACCATATGGCACTATATATCAACGATTCTTAGAACCACCACAACCCCATTTTCCGGCGGTAAACAGATTTCATCAGATTCCCCCTCATTTAATGAGGGTTTTTTTTTATTGTGGGGACGTTCTTCTCTGCAGGCGCAAGCCCCTTGCAGTTAATTACGTTACCGCATTGCGATAACCACTTTCTTCTTCTTTAGCAGTTCACTTCGTGTCGTGTGTATTTTTTTTGTTTTGGTTGCCCATGGATTGTATATGGAGACTAGTTTATGTCGTCGCTCGTATGGCGCGGATTAGTTCAAATCCGTATATTTTAAATTTGGGATTGGGTTTATTTAAGTACCGTTAATCTAGTTTGAGATTAAGATCGACTTAAAACATATGGACATTTAGGCCCAATTATTTTAGTTTAAGGACATCATGGTCCATTATCGCCATGTTTGAAGCGAACATTAGTTTAGGGACATTTCGGTTCAACATTCCCGTTTTGGGGACAAATATTAGTTAAGGACATTTCGGTCCAACATTCATCTTGTGCGCACGTGTATTGTTATGCGACGGAGTGGACGATGGTGACATGGAATGCACCCAATTTGGGATGCGATCCGATTTGTGGTATGCACGTCAATTTGGAAGTGCAACAATGTATGACGAAAGAAGTTGTTGGTTGTCGGGACCCGCCACCTCTCTGAAAATATTGAGGAATTACAACGACATATATCAGAAGTGTGGAAAGATGTACCCTTGAACCAAATCCCGTATTTGAAGGAAAATGGGGTTGTGGTGGTCCTAAGAATCGTTAGTTATATTTGAGACTAAGATTACTTTAGGAGAAATGGGATGAATATCATTTTGGATATCATCAATGAGAGATCATTAGTCATGTTTGAGACTAAGATCAGTTTAGGAAATCATGAGCAATATGGGCTCGGTTGATTAAACTCAAAGAGGTTTAACCTCAGAAAATTTAGCCCATTTGGGTTGAGATTGGGTTTCTATACTACCCAGTAGTGTTAAACACAAATATATATAGCGCTCACGTGTAAAACATGTGAGGCGCTCAGATATGGGCGCTGTCGCACTTTAATCATTTTGACTGAATATAGAGTGCTAAGCACTTTGCATGGCACTCATGTGGGAAGTACGAGAGTGCTGAGCATTGATTTCAGGTTTTGTTTGCTCACCCCTTTTTTCTCTGTATAAAAGTGCTAACCACTAGGTTAGAACTCTGGTGCTTACCTGTGAAGCACGTGTGGCATTCAGCCTCTCCTCTTTTTTTGTTTCACGTGTATTTCACGTGATTTCTTTATTTTTGGGGTGTTGGGTTAAACCCTAATTTCGGGGGAATTAAATTCCCAGAACATATGTTCTTTTTCTTTTTCTTTTTAACCTAGTTCTTTTCCCTAAGTTTTGAGTCTGAAGAACAGAATCTCACGAATGAGAATTAAATTCTCAACTTGTGGGGAGATTTTCTTTTGCAAATCTCAAACTGGAGGAAGAACTAAGTTCTTATATGAAGGGTTAAACCCTTATATCCATTATACTAGGCATGAGGGATACTTTTAATCTCTCCTTTTTTATTTACCTAAAGTGTTTTGAAGGAGGAAGGTCTTCATTCTTTGAGAATTAAATTCCATGTTCTCTCAAGAGCTCACTGTATTTTGGCAGGATCTTATAGGGCTTTTTTTCTATACGAGACTTGAAGTCTTGGATCCTTTATATAGCAGAGCCAAGTTTGTTAATTAATTTTGAGAAAATCTCCTATTGAGAGATTCCAAATGATTTAATTGGACTCAAAATTGATTTAGGGAATTTTACCCACCGTTGGATCTTTGATCCAAGTGTTTCTGTCTTTACAGAATATGTTTTCTTGTTTTAACAAGATTAAGGGAATATTCTCCCATATATAGAATAAAATTCTATTGAATGGTGATATTTTTATCACCATTGGATTTTTAATCCAAGGGTGCTCGGTTTAACAAAGCATAATCTTTCTTTGTTTAGAAAAATATAGGAAATATTTTCCATGTCATTGGATATCTGATCCACCAACTTTATGTTTAACAGAAAATATCCTTTCCAACACAATTTAATTCTATGCTTAATCACCATTGGATTTTTGATCCAACGGTTCCTTGTTTAACAGAGAGGATCTTTCTTGAGTAGAATTTAATTCTACGTAAGGAGGTGCCCTCACATGTTTAACACGTGAGGCTTACTTAGCATCTCTGATTTGGCGCCCATACGCCTTTCATATGAGCGCTCACGTGTTTAACACGTGAGGCCTATTTGGCCTTTAGTTGTTTGACTGTAGCGCCTATATGCTTTGCATATATGCGCTCACGAGTTTAACACGTAATGCTTATTTAGGCCATTAGTTGTTTGATTGCAGCGCCTTGCATATAGGCGCTCACGTGTTTAACACGTGAGGCTTATTTAGCCCATTAGTTGTTCGATTGCGGCGCCTATATGCTTTGCATATAGGCGCTCATGTGTTTAACAAATGAGGCTTATTTAGCCTATTAGTTGTTTGATTGCAGCGCCTATATACTCTGCATATAGGCGCTCACGTGTTTAACAAGTGAGGTTTGAGTTGTAAGGAATTTTCTCGCTTTTTTTCTTTCTTTATGATGGAACAGTGCTCACTGGGGGTGAGTACACCGGACGGACCCACCGAGAATCTCTAGATGGTATTATGCCTATCATCAGATAATGGTTCTCGGGTGACATGATTACAAGTAAGTTTTTAGACCTGAGATCATCATTTGTCTCGTGTGAGTTCCCACTGTTCTTTGATCACTACCCTACCATAGCTCTACTGAGTTATACAAACTGGTTTGGTTAGGTGCAGTCCTGAGCCATATGGAGGCAGTGAGTAATTGTTAGTGATTCTTCTCTCCCAGTATTAAGAGTCGATATCGCACTGTGTCCGGTTGGCCAGAACCATAAGAGCTTGGACAAGACAGTTGAGATATACTGATGATTAGATCAGTAGTTTCTCGGATTAGTCCTGAGCCATATCGACAAGACTTATCAGGTCATTAGGGGGTCTGACGTTTACCACCCCTATACCCGGTATACGATACTCTTAGACGAAAAGACCGGAATGTACGGAGATTTTCACGAATAGGCTCAGTAGGGGCTCATATGAGTTTGCTCGTCGGCTTTTTTGTCTACAGGTATCTAAGTAGCCGTTACGTACAGCTAGTGCCGCTGACGTGCTTGTAGTTAAACCTACTGCCAGCGTACTATCGAGTCTTTAGAGCCCCACACAGAGGGTTTCTCTGGTTCATACAAAACGATGTGGTGGCCATATGTTATACGTGCAGGGTTCTAATCGAATGTGATACTAGCCGGCTTAGAATTACGCCAGATTATTAAATCAAGTGTTAATTTAATAATTTACATATACATATTTTGATATGTATATTCCAGTGTTGTCCGGGCTTTCGATCGGACGGTTGATAATACTAGCTGGCTAATTATTAAGCTGGATTATTAAATCAGGTGTTGATTTAATATTTACATATACATATTTCGATATGCATATTCTAGTATTATGTTCTTTGTGTTATTGTATCTCTTTCGGTATTCGTATTTTGATACGATACGGGTATGTATATACGGTTGAGTGTATTCCGTATTTATACGGAAAACATTCTAGAAGGTGGACACCTCATTTTTTATTTATCCATTTATTCTATTAAATGGAAATGAGGTGTAAAGGTAGTAAGGAGAGAATGGTGAGAACCATACTTGAATAGGCTCGAGAAATGAATTTATAATTCATTTGTGCAAACTATTCAAGTATGGTTGCTAGCTTTTTATTGCAAAATATGTGATATACAAAAGCTTGCTTCATTGTTTTTCAACACAAGAGTTATCTCATTCTCACCATGAGTTTTTCTCTCCTCTCTAGCCTTTCTTGAGTTCTTCCTCCTTCTTCATCTTCCTCCCTACCATCTCATGAGTTGAGAATCAAGGGAGGAAGAGAGATAGAAATACACTAGAAAACTCACTACATCTCCTTAGTAACCTAGATTAGCAAACTAGGTTACAAAGTTGCTTCATCAATGAAACTTAGCTTGGATCACGAACTCTCGGATGGATCATCTAGGATCAAGAAGAAAATCTAGCAAGGTTGATCATGGTTCCCGAGGAGCTTTAGAAGAGGAGTGAAGACCCGAAGGACACGGATCATCTAGTATAACCATCTTATTACAGTAGCTAGATCTCTTTAGCTTGCTAGTTTTAATGTTTGGTTAGATTCTAGGGTGTTATTTCTAGCGCCAATTTTTTGAAAAGTTAAAGTTTTCATTCCGCAACGGCCAAGGTAGACGGTCAAGGTGCTAGGAATCCCAAAAATCTTTACTAGCGCTCCCTATACTACCGCCAGATCACCCGCAGCGTCGCAGCCTTCCCTACCCCTATTAGTGCGTCAGCGGGTCCTCATACCCCCGTCATTTGTGTGCATGGTGCATAGTTACTCATTTACAATTTGACACATCATTACAATATAAGTGGATATTGAATTATCTAACAGTTTATTGTTTGCAGATACGTATTCTGCTCGCGGGATGACGTCTGGTGCCGGTTCTAGCGCCACGCAAGGGACAACAGGTATAATCGTTATTTCTTAAACCTTTTAAATAACGATTGTAATTTAAATTTGTCAAATTCTAAATATTATAATATTGTGTATTTATATCTATTTTTTCGCAGGCTCTAGCAGTGTTAGGACGAGGGGTCTTACTGGGCCCGACCGCTGCAGGCCGTGGGCAGATGCTGGGCCATGGGATCTGATCTTTGATGTGACGGGTGTGTCTGTTGGAGATCACGTGACCCAGTGGGGGGAATATGTTAGGCATGAGGTCCTTTGTAACATTTCAGAAAATGGAAAATATTATTTTAGAATTTAAATAATTATATATTGAGTTTTACGGATAGTATACCGAGTATGGGTTTTAGTTTGCGTAAATTGGTATAATTATATACCTCTATTTAGGAAAATAGTTGGAAATCTAAAATGAATTATTATTTATGAAAACACTTATTTAATTGGTCTTTTTTAAATTAGCATATAATTATATTCATGCAAGATTAACATGCTAAAGCTAAATTGTGTTTTCGTTTTTTGAACACTAAACCAAGTTTTATTTTTATTAAACCATTTTTTAATACCATGACATATTTATATAAGAGGGTTAACATTTAATTTGGTTTTATATTATCTAAGAAATGGAAAAAGAAAAGAAAATGAGTGACATGAGAGTATGGTTGTAATTTAAAAGTGAGGTATGAGCAAGTGAGAGAGAGTGGAGGGAGTTATAGTTGGCAACCATATCATTGTTTTCTTTATGTCATTTTCCTCATCTCATTTCTTCTTTTTCTTATTCCTCTTCTCCTTATCCTTCTCCATCTCATTCAACCTCCCACTACAACCACAAACACAAACACCCACACAAAACCTCTCAAAACACCTTGAAGCCTTCACAAAAAATGTTCATATTCTCATTCTAAACATGATGCAGTGATCAAGTCCTCACTTTGAGATCATTTGCAAGCTTGGAAATCTCTCAAATTTCAATCATGAGGTAAAGATCACACTTTGTAACAATTTCTTACAATACTTGCCTTCACATATTAGTTTTAGAGCTAAAGGTTCATGTTTTCTAGACTTGAGATTTTCAAAAGTGAGTGTTTGTGGATACAACCTGTAGTAGTGGTGTAGTAGAGGATTAGTTAGTGATTACAACCTTATTAGTGATAGATGAGAGTGTTATAGTGCTAATATTATTGGTTTTAAAAGAGTTTTGAAGTTTTAAAACATGGTTTTCATTGAGCTTTTGGTGTTTAATTTGAATCTGGTACAACTTAGGTTCTCTGAAAAATATTTAGCATATAGATTAGAACTATTTAGACCACTAGGAGACCCCACCAATTGCACGATACCCTAACTCCTTATCCGAACCGCAAATTGCGGCCAAACCTAATTAATCTGTGGCCAAGGTTTTGAATTAGGTGTCGGGGTTTGGTCTTTAGGTGTTTTACATTATATACAAGCCTATTTTATATGCTAAATTGCCCTAGATTC
Source organism: Agapanthus africanus (assembly GCA_030015575.1). Taxonomy (NCBI): domain Eukaryota; kingdom Viridiplantae; phylum Streptophyta; class Magnoliopsida; order Asparagales; family Amaryllidaceae; genus Agapanthus; species Agapanthus africanus. The sequence goes on along the minus strand of JASDDO010000016.1, from coordinate 36,822,723 downwards.
TCTAAGTAAAAATATGGAGTTGTTTTACTTAGCTTTTAACTATGTTTTGCGAGTTTTGAAATATGGTTTTCGGATTTCTATGTTGTAACTTGGTTGTTTGACATTCATACGTCGACGTCGGGAGTATTTTATCGGATTTAGCACATGGGTGTTTCGTTCGTTGTATTGGTTTTGATATGGATTTTTATGCAATTCAATATGGTTTCGATTGTAGGTACGATCATTGGAAATTCCGAGACGACGAAGAAGGACAAGGAATCCGTCGGTTTTGACTAGGACGAGGCGTTTAGGTGAGTAGATGTATATCTACGGGGGAAGTCCGGTAGATGGTGTATAGCACACCCGTAACTTTAGTAGTTAGGATACTATATATCCTAGAATCATATACTTACTTAACGACATCCGTACATTAGTATACTTGTAGAAGATTATATACCTAGTCCCTATTGCTTATATATATATATATATATATATATATATATATATATATATATGACATGAGTATACTTATGATATAAGTATACCTGATTATTAGTCTAGGATTGCCCACTTGAAATAATATTTGAGGATAAGCATACATGATTTTCTAAAATCTTGTGAGCAAAACTGCCACTAAAGAGGTAATATAAACTAAAGATCGAAACTTGAAGCTAGAAACTAAACTAGAAAAGGTTGAGCTACTAGGTTTAGATTATACTTACATCCTTAAGCTAATCTTGAAGGAAGTAGAGGTTGAACTTGAACTCCTTGAGCTCCTAAAGATCCTTGAAGTCTTCTTGTTGTAGATGAGGTCCAAGATGATCCACCTTGATCTCCTCCATGTTTTGGCTCACCAATCTCTAAGTAGAGATCAAACTAGAAACTCCAAGTTGCTAATTTGGAGGTTCTAGATGACATAGTCTTCTCTTCTACTCTCTTTGTGTTTTTCTAATGGATTTAAGTGAGAGTTTTCTTGCTAAAAGAGAGAGGAAAAGAGGAAGAAGAAGGAGGCTTTAGCTTTTTAGAGAAGAAGAAGGCTAGGTTTTTAAAGAAAGTAATGAAGAAAAAGAAAGTTAAGTATGTTTTAAATAAATCAAGCATACACAAGAATGAATCCTAACCCTTCATCTTCACCTAACTAGCCAAGTGTCTATCCAATTCTCTCCCCTCCATGTGTTATGCTCCTACAAATCCAAAATGATAACATAAACCATGGAGCAAGATAAGCAAAGCAAGACCCTCAATTAAAACCAAACTTAATTAACAAATAGATTAATACTATGTATTATACATAAATACCTATACATATACATATTAATGTAAATACATGCATACACACATACATACACTATCAATCTACTTATTAAAATCCTTAAAGAGAACAAAAGTGTTGAATATGACATAATACTAGAAAATACATATACTGAAAATACATATACTGAACGTACATGTATTATATATTAAATCCATCCTGATTTAATATTCGTCTTATATAAAGAACGGCTAGCATTATGAAATTTCCGATTGCCATTAGTGTATGAAAATACACGCATTGTAAGTCCACGTTGCCCATCCCGGTGCTTGCGGGGAGGCGGAAAACGGAATAAAAATCGGATTTTTATGAGCTTAGGCAACATGGACTATGCTTAGAAGGATCTTTGCTAAACAAAAACTTGCTAAAGCTAACTAGTAACTAGCTAAGTGCTAGAAAGGTTATACCTTGGGCTTTAAGTCCTTCTCTCCTTGCTCCTTGGAGTGGTGGAAGGAGGTCACCTTGGTCGTCTTCTCACGTCGAAGAAAGATCCACCCGAAAGTCTCAACCTTTGGCTTCAACTCCAAGCTAGAAGTAACTAGGGTTCAAGAAGTGCTAGTCCTTCAACCCTAGATGAGAGTAGAGATGATCAAGAGAGGGTTTTTCTCAAGCTCAAGTGTTTCTCAACACATGAGAGGGGAGAGCTTGAGGGAGAGGAAGAACAAGAGAGAGAAATGAAATGATAGAATGAGAATAGAATAAACCATTCTCACTAATATGTGCATATTATTTTAATTAGATAATTAGCTAGATAATTGTCATGGTTAATCAAGAAATGACCATTATCATTTCATTTTAAATGCAAATTGCAAGGATCAAAGAGCATTTTCCAAATGAAATGATGATGGTCAAAGTGTCAACCAAGGTCAACAAGTCAATAAGATCAAATGGTCAACAACCATAACTATGCTCAATTATTAAACTAATACCAATTAATAATAATACACACATAAACATTAGGGTTAATAAAATGACAATAGCCATTAACCCTAATCAAGGTCCTCTCCCTCAGTCCCAAGCAACTGTGCATACGCACCCGCATTCGTGATCCGAGGAACACGAACACAATGAGAAAAACCAATCCAAAATCATATACTAGGATCCGGCTTAAACCAAAGCCCGCTAGTATAAACTGTCCGGACAGCAAACGTGCACAAGTGCGCGGATGTGAACAAACCCTGTCGCAAAACCATGCGACCTCTACTCATTTTGCCTAAAGGCGAATAGCTCTCTGTGTGGGACTCTAAAGACTCGACACTACGCTGGCAGTGGGTTTAACCACAGACCGCAAGCGGCACTAGCTGTACGTAACGGTCCCCAGGTAGATGTTGATAAGAAGACTGACGAGGTGAACCCCATCTGAACTCCTACTGAGCCTGTATGTGACAATATCCGTACAGTCCGGTCTGTTCGTCTGATAAATCGCATGGAGGGCCTAGGGGGGCGGTGAACGTCAGTCCCCTAATAGCGGTACAAGTCGTGTCGGAGTGTAGCCCAGAACACCCTGAGATAACACTGGAAGCCTACCAGTATATCTCGCTTGCCCTGGCCAGGGACTACTCGTGTAATGGCTCTCCTGGACACAGCGCGATGTCAACCCCCAATACCGGGAGAGACGAATCCTGTCTAACCGTCACCACCTCCAAGTGCTTCGGGACTGCCCCCAAAAACTACCTGTTTGCATGACTCCTTTGAGCCGTGGTAGGGTAGTAATCAAAGTGCAGTGGGAACACACTCGAGGCGAAGTGACAGTATCAAGTCAGCGGACTAAGCTGTACTCATGTCACCTGGGAACTGATAACTGACGATAGGTATAATACCAACCAACAGTTCCCGACGAGTCCTGTCCAGTGTACTCGTAACCTAACGAGCACATGCATACTATCTCAAGTACGACGTACTGACGGCTGTGGGACAGACCGTCTCCCACACTGGGATGAGAAGCGCATACGCTAGTCTACTCCGGAGTATCGATGCCCTGTCTCGATAGTCCAACGACTAGGGACCTGTATAAGGATGTGCTTATAGATCACCCAGCTCCCACGAGTGTGAGCGCCATCACCACGCTGGTAATCAAGCAAAGATCATAAGGGCTCTACTAATATGTATATCAGCGATATGATAAAAGAAACACATGCACATATTAAAGCAGAGACAAACCAAGTAGCATACTACCATTTCGAGCAAGATTGTATATACAACTGTGAATATCCCAAGCTTCCATCAAGTAATATACAAACTAGTATGATAAAGTAATGGCCTCTAGGGCATATACACTAACAATCTCCCACTTGCACTAAGGCCATGTACTGGCGTATCAAAGACCTATCATCTCGATCAGCCGCTTGAACTGAGTCTGGGGCAAGGCCTTGGTGAATGGATCTGCTGTGTTATCTTCTGAAGCAACTCTCCGGACCTCGATCTCCTGGCGATCCACGATCTCCCTGATCAGGTGATACCGCCTTAAGATGTGTCTGGATTTCTGATGGGACCTGGGTTCCTTTGCTAAAGCTATAGCCCCGTTGTTGTCGCAATACAGAGGTATTGGGTCAACAATGGACGGAACCACCTGAAGTTCTTTCAAGAACTTTCTCATCCAGACAGCTTCTTTTGCGGCATCAGATGCAGCGATGTATTCCGCTTCCATAGTCGAGTCCGCAACGGTTTCCTGTTTGGAGCTCTTCCAACACACCGCACCTCCATTGAGGGTGAAGACAAAACCCGACATGGACTTAGAATCATCCTTGTCACTCTGGAAGCTGGAGTCAGCAAAGGCCTCAATCTGCAGGTCTTTTCCGCCATACACCAAGAACATCTCCTTAGTCCTTCTCAGGTACATGAGAATGTTCTTTACTGCTATCCAATGTTTCTCCCCAGGGTTTGACTGATACCTGCTTACCACACTCAGTGCATAAGCCACATCCGGTCTGGTACACAACATCGCATACATTATAGAGCCTACCGCAGAAGCGTAGGGTATAATAGACATGCGATCCCTCTCCAAATCAGTCTTGGGAGACATCTCTTTGGAGAGGGTGATCCCGTGACAAGCCGGTAGATTACCGCGCTTGGAATCTTCCATACTGAATCTCTTCAGTATGGTGTCGATGTACCTGGACTGTGAAAGTCCTAATATCCTCTTGGATCTGTCACGGTAGATCCGGATACCCAGAATGTAAGAGGCATCACCCAGGTCTTTCATGGAGAACCTGTGTGACAAGAACCCCTTGACAGATTATAGCATAGGAATGTCATTTCCTATTAAGAGAATGTCATCCACGTATAAAACGAGGAATACTACAGTTCTCGCTACAAATCTACAATAGATGCATGGTTCATCTGGATTTTTGATAAAGCCAAATTCCTTGACCGTCTCATCAAAACAGATGTTCCAACTCCGCGATGCCTGCTTTAGTCCATAAATGGACTTAAGCAAATTGCACACCTTTCCGCTGCTCCCACTCTGAATGAAACCCTCTGGCTGATCCATATAGACACACTCCTCTAAATGACCATTTAGAAAAGCTGTCTTTACGTCCATCTGCCAAATCTAATAATCGTGGAAGGCAGCAATGGCAAGAAGGATCCGAATGGATTTCAGCATAGCTACTGGAGAAAAGGTTTCGTCATAGTCCAAACCAGGTCGCTGATGAAAACCCTTTGCTACCAGTCTAGATTTATAGGTCTCAACCTGTCCATCTACACCAATCTTCCTTTTGAAGATCCACTTGCATCTACGGGTTTTACCCCATCTGGAGCAATGTCCAACGTCCATACTTCGTTGGTGTACATGGACTCCATCTCGGTCCGCATTGCATCCAGCCATTTTACCGAGTCGACGCTCTGAATGGTTTGCTAGAAGCTAGTAGGTTCATCACAATCTATAATGCAATCCTCTCTATCCCCGTCAATGAGAAAACCGTAGTATCTCTCGGGCGGATGAGACTGCCTACTACTCCTGCGGAGTGGCGTGGGAATGTCCTGATCTTTCGAACCCTCTGGTTCAACCAAGCTTTCAGTAATAGCTCGTGGTTCTGGAATTTCTTCCAGTTCTATTGCGCTCCCACTTAATTCTTTTTCTATGAACTGGTGTTCTAGAAAGTGGGCATGGCGAGAAACAAGGACTTTTTGTTCCTCTTCGCAATAGAAGTAATATCCCTTGGAGCTCTTTGGATATCCCACAAACTTGCACTGTACTGAGCGTGCCTCGAGCTTGTCCGCATGCTGCTTTTTTACAAAAGCTGGACATCCCCATGTCTTAATGTGATTAAGATAGGGACTCTTCCCATACCACATCCGATATGATGTAGTAGGCACAGTCTTAGTTGGAACTCGGTTCAAAAGGTATGCAGCTGATTCTAGCGCATCTCCCCAGAACGATCGCGGCAACTCAGCGTTACTCATCATGGACTGTACCATATCCAATAGGGTTCGGTTCCGTCTCTCCGATACACCATTATGTTGCGGAATGTATGGAGGAGTAAGCTGAGAGAGAATTCCATTCTCTTTTAAGTAACCCAGGAACTCGGTACTCAAGTATTCACCACCTCGATCAGATCTCAGTGTCTTTATACTTTTGCCTGTTTGTTTTTCTACTTCATTCTTATATTCCTGGAATTTTTCAAAAGCCTCGGATTTATTTTTCATTAAGAAGACATAACCGTACCTTGAAAAGTCATCCGTAAAAGTAATGAAGTAAGAATAACCGCTTCGTGCATGTGTAGACATTGGACCGCACACGTCACTGTGTACGAGTCCCAAGAGCTCGCTCGCTCTTTCTCCATGTCCAGTAAACGGAGTCTTTGTCATCTTTCCTTTGAGACAGGATTGACAAGTTGCATACGATTGATATTCGAACGGATCCAAATATCCTTCTGCATGTAACTTAGTCAACCTTCTCTCATTGATGTGACCCAGTCTACAATGCCATAAGAAAGTTTTATTAATATCTGGAGACTTTCTTTTGTGTGTATTCTGGACATTGAAAATCTGTGGTTGGTTTAATACGTATATACCATTGTTCAATGTACCTGACCCAATCAAAGATTGATTAAGGTGAATGTTCACTACATTACTTACAAATGCAAATTCATAACCTTCTTTAGATAATAAAGATACAGAAATGATATTACAGGTTGCATTTGGTACATAATAACAACTACGCAAAACCAAAAAGTGTCCATCCGACAATCCCAGGTGATAGTCCCCCACGGCCTCAGCATCCATGCTAGCACCGTTCGCAACACTGAGGGTCATGTCACCTGCCTTCAAAACTCTACGCTTTCTCAACGCCTGCAAAGAATTAAAGATATGAGATCCTGATCCGGTATTCAATACCCAGGAAGTAGAGTTTATTGATAGACAGTTTTCAATAACATACACACCTGAAGCTGAAGCTGCAACTCGCTTCAAATCCTGTGTTCTGGCTTTCCAAGCCTTGCAATCCTGTTTCCAGTTACCACTTTTGTGACAATAGAAGCATTCTTCCTTCCCCACTAGCTTCCCTGCTATCTTTGTTGCTTTACCTTTTCCCTTCGTATCCACTTTACCGACACCGCCTCTTGGTTTGGCGGGGGCTTTCTTCTTCTTACCCTTGGCTTTCGCCCTGGATCTAGAAGAGGAAGATCCTCCTACAAACAAAGTGGATGTCTCCCTACCTTTCTGTAGGGTGCCCTCAGCACTCCTCAACATGTTCAGAAGTTCGGAAAGTTCTACCTCCTTTCCTTGCATGTTGAAGTTAAGAATAAACTGGGCGTAAGTGGAAGGAAGGGACTGGAGAATCAAATCAGTATAGAGTTCATTCTCCAACGTGGTCCCAAGGTCCGCGAGCTCCTCAATGTAGCCAATCATCTTAAGCACGTATTCCGCTACCGATGATCCGACGGCCAACCTTGCCGAAAACAACTTCTTCGACACTTCGTATCTTGCGATACGAGACTGCTCTCCATACAGTTCTTTTGTATGGAGAAATATGGACTCAAGGTCCATATTCTCGTGCCTCCTCTGATGTTCGTTGTCCATCGAGGCTAATACGAGGCATTTGGCCTTCGCGCAATCTATCTCCTATGTCTTACGGATTTCCTTATCCGCGACGCTGGAGGTGGGACCTGGGACAGGGGGAGCTTTAGTGGTAAGGACATACCCCAACTTGTTGTAAGTGATTGCCATCTTGACATTCCTGAGCCAATCTTTGTAGTTTGGCCCTGTCAATATGTTTTTATCTAGTAATAACTTAAGTCCGGTCATGTTGAATGGTCGCTGCAATTAGGAGAGAGAAAAGAAACACTTTAGCATGATGCTCTTGCAAGTTTAGAGTGGTTTTTAATTTGTCTAAACTGGATGGCTCCCACTGTCTCTCGAATCCCTTCTCAAACCGTAAAGAAAAGGATTAGTCAGGATCACTCTCACCGTACAATACTTGCTTAACCGTTCAGCCAGGCCAGTGTCGGTACTTCGAGGGAGGTTTTCCAACGCTTTCACGAAGTTCCTTAATTAAGTAACCTCTTTTCCCTGTGGGCGTAGCCCCGCTAACACCTTTCTAGACACCTACTAAGTTTATAGCATTGATCGTTAAGTGAGAGTTTTCCCGAGGAGTAGCATATACTCATAGTAGGATCGGGATCCAAATATCATCGCGTGATAAAACCGAAGGAATCCTACCAGAATTATCACACTCCAAATGGTATGCAGCGCTAGCAAGTTTCAGTACTTATGAAACTCCCGATGTGGATTTTTGCCCCATGCTCTTATGACCTTGACTTTGGCCAAAATATCATAAGTCACATGTCAAGTTCTACCCGTCATTCTCCTGGTTAATTTGGACCCACCCGTGCCTACCCTTGACTTTGGCCAAAATGGCAGCACGACTGTCCCAAACCAACGCATCTATCTATGCTGCACATGAATACCCAATAGCTACCAATCACCATGCCTTGACTTTGGCCAAAATACATAGCTTGAATACTTTTTGACCATTCATGTGGAATGACGGAGGGCTACGAATGGTTTTGGCGAAACCGTGAACGTAGTGAACTTGATCTAATCGATGGAACGAGATAGCTTTTAAAAAGAGTGGTTCAAGCTCCGCATTTAAAAGTTTAGTTTTGAAAAGAACCGAGTGGTTTTCAAAGTGTTCCAATCGACTTTTACTTGGTTTATTTTCTTGCATTAGTTCTTTTAATGCGTCCCATCATTTAATCCTACCATTGCAGAAAACAACCAAAATATAACGTACGCTTATGCCATTCGCATTCGCCACGGGGCCCCGTCATCACCCGTTAGGTTACTTAACTAACGACAGAGCGGGGGCTGGGCTAGTGCGGCTGTAAAACATAAGCAACGCCTAAATAGTTATCATATATAAATATATAGCAATGATAGACATTACAGATCACAGATGAATACATTGGATATACTAGGAATCCGCAATCCGTTCGAGCCTGCAACGAAAAGCGGATTACACGGTCGCGGTGAATAGCCAATACCCCACCCAAGACCCCTACGGGTGCGGCAAACTACCCGCCAAGTATCCGAAGCGAAGCAACCTTCCTCACCACCGTGAGTAGGCCACTCGGCACTTCGAGATACCCGGTAGTTTGTGCACCACTCCATGGGTCTATCCTAGGAGCAAAAACAGTAAAAAGAATTATACAATGGCGGCTACAACCCCGACCCGGTTGTGCGGCCAAACAAATAATAATATTACATCAATTTACATGTTACAAATGAATGAAAGAAAAGCAACACTCATCTCACATCCACCCCGGCTATTCACCCGCGACAATCCAACCCATTCATATACACATATCAATATCAAACACAGATCACAGAGATGTATAACCCCGACAAATCGACATATAGAGATTAGCCGACGTTCAATACATACAAACATCACAGATATAACCCTTATAGTCAAAGTATATTGAAGTTCGAAAAAAATACGGATTTATAGGCCCCCAAAAATAAATTTCTATTCTGGAAAACCTGGGCACATATAAACCATCTTAAAAATCCTAAAACCAAGCCAGAGATACACTGCACCAAACTCGACTCAGTGAAGAGTTAAAACGGCGGCGGTTCCGCGGCAATAGCTTGCTATTGCCGCTGAACCGCGGCGGTTTAGACGACTCACTGGACCGGGTTTGGTGGTTTTCTTTAAAAAACCCTGAGACGATTTTAGCAGTATAACAAATTTTGTTTTGACCAGAAAAAAATTTAACAGAAACTTAGGGTTTCTAAAACTTGGTTTTTCGATTTTTATGTTTCGAACTTCGATACACTTCAGTACTTAGCTAGTTTATGTTTAGTTAGGCTCTGATACCAATGTAAGTCCACGTTGCCCACCCCGGTGCTTGCGGGGAAGCGGAAAACGGAATAAAAATCGGATTTTTATGAGCTTAGGCAACATGGACTATGCTTAGAAGGATCTTTGCTAAACAAAAACATGCTAAAGCTAACTAGTAACGAGCTAAGTGCTAGAAAGTTTATACCTTGGGCTTTAAGTCCTTCTCTCCTTGCCCCTTAGAGTGGTGGAAGGAGGTCACCTTGGTCGTCTTCTCACGTCGAAGAAAGATCCACCCGAAAGCCTCAACCTTTGGCTTCAACTCCAAGCTAGAAGTAACTAGGGTTCAAGAAGTGCTAGTCCTTCAACCCTAGATGAGAGTAGAGATGATCAAGAGAGGGTTTTTCTCAAGCTCAAGTGTTTCTCAACACATGAGAGGGGAGAGCTTGAGGGAGAGGAAGAACAAGAGAGAGAAATGAAATGATAGAATGAGAATAGAATAAACCATTCTCACTAATATGTGCATATTATTTTAATTAGATAATTAGCTAGATAATTGTCATGGTTAATCAAGACATGACCATTATCATTTTATTTTAAATGCAAATTGCAAGGATCAAAGAGCATCTTCCAAAAGAAATGATGATGGTCAAAGTGTCAACCTCGGTCAACAAGTCAAGGAGGTCAAATGGTCAACAACTATAACCAAGCACAATTATTAAACTAAATATAAATTAACTATAATACACACATAAGCATTAGGGTTAATAAAATGACAATAGCCATTAACCCTAATCAAGGTCCTTTCCCCCTGTCTCAAACAACTGTGCATACGCACCCGCATTCGTGATCCGAGGAGCATGAATACAATGAGAAAAACCAATCCAAAATCATATACTAGGATCCGGCTTAAACCAAAGCCCGCTAGTATAAACTGTCCGGACAGCAAACGTGCACAAGTGCGCGGATGTGAACGAACCCTGTCGCAAAACCATGCGACCTCTACTCATTTTGCCTAAAGGCGAATAGCTCTCTGTGTAGGACTCTAAAGACTCGACACTACGCTGGCAGTGGGTTTAACCACAGACCGCAAGCGGCACTAGCTGTACGTAACGGTCCCCAGGTAGATGTCGATAAGAAGACTGACGAGGTGAACCCCATCTGAACTCCTACTGAGCCTGTATGTGACAATCTCCGTACAGTCCGGTCTGTTCGTCTTATACATCACATGGCGGGCCTAGGGGGGCGGTGAACGTCAGTCCCCTAATAGCGGTACAAGTCGTGTCGGAGTGTAGCCCAGAACACCCTGAGATAACACTGGAAACCTACCAGTATATCTCGCTTGCCCTGGCCAGGGGCTACTCGTGTAATGGCTCTCCTGGACACAGCGCGATGTCAACCCCCAATACCGGGAGAGACGAATCCTTTCTAACCGTCACTGCCTCCAAGTGCTTCGGGACTGCACCCAAAAACTACCTGTTTGCACGACTCCTTTGAGCCATGGTAGGGTAGTAATCAAAGTGCAGTGGGAACACACTCGAGGCGAAGTGACAGTGTCAAGTCAGCGGACTAAGCTGTGCTCATGTCACCTGGGAACTGATAACTGACGATAGGTATAATACCAACCAACAGTTCCCGACGAGTCCTGTCCAGTGTACTCGTAACCTAACGAGCACCCGCATACTATCTCAAGTACGACGTACTGACGTCTGTGGGATAGACCGTCTCCCATACTGGGATGAGAAGCGCATACGCTAGTCTACTCCGGAGTATCGATGCCCTGTCTTGATAGTCCAACGACTAGGGACCTGTATAAGGATGTGCTTATAGATCACCCAGCTCCCACGAGTGTGAGCGCCATCACCACGCTGGTAATCAAGCAAAGATCCTAAGGGCTCTACTAATATGTATATCAGCGATATGCTAAAAGAAACACATGCACATATTAAAGCAGAGACAAACCAAGTAGCATACTACCATTTCGAGCAAGATTGTATATACAACTGTGAATATCCCAAGCTTCCATCAAGTAATATACAAACTAGTATGATACAGTAATGGCCTCTAGGGCATATACACTAACACGCATTGCAAATAGACCCCTGCACGCATCCAGTACGGCCACTACATCATTTCGCCAAAGGGGGAAAAGCTCTGTATGGGACTCTAAGGACTCGATAATATGCTGGCAGTAAGTTAACCATCGGAACCCTAACTCACAAGCATGTCAGCGGCACTAGTTGGGCCTAACGGCTACCGAGGTATCGGTCGATAAGAAGATCGACAAGAAGACTCATCTGAACCCCTATTGAGCCTATAGATGATATTCTCCGTATAGTCCGGTCTGTTCATATGAGAGTATCGCATATCAGGCCCAGGGGGTGGTAAACGTCAGACCCCTATTAGCACGATAAATTTTGTCGGTGTGGAACCCAATACCACCTGAGAAACTATTAGCAATCCTACAAAAAAACTCATTTGACCTGGCCAGAAACTTGTGGTATCGGCCAACCGCACACAGCACGATATCGACTCCCTATACCGGGAGAGACGAATCCCTTCTATCACCTACTGCCTCCAAGTGTTTCGGGACTATACCCAACTACTACCAGTTTGCACAACTCTTTAAAGCCGTGGTAGGGTAGTAATCTAAGTACAGTGGGAACACCCTTGAGACTAATGGTGATGTCAGGTCATAGGACTAACCTGTACTCATCTCACCGGAGAACTGCTATCCGAAGATATGTATAATACCAACTATCAATTCCCAGTGAGTCCGTCCAGCGTAACTCATAACCCAATGAGCACATGTATACTATCTTTGGTACCGTATACCAATGGCTGTGGGACCGGCCATCTCCCCTGACGGGAATAAGAAACGTTTACACTACTCTACTCTGTACTATCGATGCCCTGTCTCGATAATCCTACGACTACGGACAATTTAAGGATGTGCTTATAGACTACCCAGCCCCCACAAGTATGATTGCCATCACAACGCTGGTAGTCAAGCAAAGATCCTAATGACTCTATCAACATGTATCAGCGATACGTAAAAAGGATCATATACACATGTTAAGATAAAGACAAACCAGATAGCATACTATCATATCGAGCAAGACCGTCCTATATATATATATATATATATATATATATATATATATCCTAAGCATCCAAAATGTAATATACAATCATTTACTATACAATATTGACCTCTAGGACATACATATCTAACACTGATAAGGTATGATATGAATGAGATGAGTTGGCGTATTCGACTATAGATCCGTACTGCTTGATTGGATGATATCGTACGAGAGATATTTCATACATGATATGTTGATGATAGATTGCCGATTACGACCGATATTCATTTCGACTTGAGGAGTCCTGCTAATATTTCAAAAAGGGAAATTTATGAGGTGTTTAAAACCACACTTGCTTTCAAAACTAACGATCCATTATTTACTTTTAAATGATAACGTCAAGATTGCAATACGAATTTACAAATGATATTTATTTCAAAAGTATCGTAGTCCTTTATTTCTAAAACAACGCCTCGTGCTATTTTAAACTATAACTGTATGGCTCATATGTAGTTCGATATTTTAATACTTGTTAATGTTACGATTTCATTATTCTGCATACACTCGCATTTCGATTTCTTATGATATATACCACGTTTATACCTTTAACCCTACTTAACTTCATTTGCTAGGACACGCGCACCATTATAGATGATTTCATGTTACACTTGCACATACTCGCATGTTACACCTACATTTCATCGGTAATTGCCATGGTACGTACACATATAGAACTTGTTATATCACATGTATCACACTATACCCGGTTAGAATTATAGTGTAGCGTTTTGAAAATCGTTTCGGTGAAATTTCGGAAAATCGGTAAAATAATGGGGTTTTCTGTAAAAAGTCAAAATGCAAATATCTTATTATAAAAATTAAATATACATATTCTAGCTATGTAATTGCTAGTATTTGGTGTTTATTGAGCAACTGGTGAAATTTCAAATTTTCTGAAAAAAAATTTATTTTATTATTATTTTAAGCCGTCACTAATACATTTAATTAGGGAAAATTACAAATTGGAATGAGTTGAAACAAATTTTGTGCATCATAACATATTAAACATAATTTTAACAAGTTGTTTTTGAAACAAAATGAATCTGTCAAACGGTGTTAGAAATTATTGAAGAAAAAAAAAGCTTTTTTGGTGAAATTAGCGAAAACTTGCAATTTGGTAACTTGAGGGGTTCTTTTTGCATGGAATTTTCTTGTACTCTCTCTCACCCATCCTCACCCACTCATGGCCAGCCCCACCACCACCAACAGCAGCCCACTCACTTTCCCTCTCGTTTTTACTTCTTTTATGTGAAAAGAATGGTTAAAATAAAGGTTTTTTTAGATAGTTATGTAGGTGGGGGTATTATGGTAATTGGGAGGGGCTTTGACTTAGTTTTTTCTTCACACCATTCCCTCACAACTCCCCACTTCCTCCCATGGCCGAAAATGACCAGCAACAGCCCCATTCCCCCCCCCCAAATTTCCCTCTCTTTTGCTTCAATTTCATCTCAAAACACATCAAAAAAATCCACAATTTCTTCACTAATTCAAAGCTAATCTCTATTCTACCTCTTCTAACATTCAAATTGGTTTAAAGCATGGTGAAAGGAGGTGTCTTTGGAGGCTAGAGAACCTAGGGTTTCAAACTTGAGAGGTATAATTCTAATCTAATGTTTAATTTGTAGTTTGATTATGCTAAAATAGGCTTTTAAAGTGTTAATTTGGTTGTTGTTGGTTGTGTGATGAAATTCAAGAGAAGGGTTAAAGTTAGAAATTTAAAATTGAATCCTTTCATGTGGGTTAATTTGAGTGTTGTAACTAGCTAATTGTGTGGATTGGGTGATTGTGCAATGTTGTGACCATTTTGTCGCAAATCCGCGATATTTGCGCAATTTTTCGATTTCTAGTGCAAACTTGGTTTTGTAAAATAATTGCAAATGTTAGACTAAAAATCTAATTAGGTTTTTCATGATTTCATTAACATTATTAAGTGTAGTTTAATACTTTAGATCATGCAAATCTAAGCTAGATTGTAGTTTGTGCATTTTTGCTATGAAATTGTTAAAATTGGTTATGTTTGCAAACTAGATTTTTTGAGATTGATATTAAGAATTAAGTTTAAAATCTAATTAACATTGGTATGACTTAATTAAGAAGGTTAGTGAGCCTTATGGCCATTAGTTTTGTTAAAACATCATGTTTTGTACTAAAACGGTGATTTGTGCTTGCTAGATTTTCGGAAAAATGACTTTTTAAGTGAAATTGGGGTTTTTGTTAGTTTTAACCTATTTTATATTAAAATTAGTGTTCGTGAATGTGCAAGTGAGTGTATTTGGGTTTTTCTCGATGGTCTGGCGTTTGTACACCGACGTCGAGAGTTTTTGGGTTGATTTGTGATAGCAACCATATGTTTTGACCTATGTGGGATTCGTGAGTCGTTTTGGTCTTGAGTCGGATTTTAATGCGATACGGTGCGTTATGATATGTAGGTAACCCATGTGGACTTCGAGACGACAAGCAAGCGCGTGGCGACGTCGGCACCGGCGAGCGAGGACCAGGTGAGTAGATTTATATCTACAGGGAGAAGTCGGGTAGATGGCGTATAGCACCCCCGCAGTTCGTGGTGATGTATACGAATACGTATACACACATATATTGATTGCATGTTGTTGAGATTATTGATGATAAAGATGGATATTTGGTATTTTGGATTGGTTTAGTGTAGTTGCGAAACCCTAGAGTAGTGGTCGCACTCACACACACACACACACACACACCCATACTTGCATACATTCTTCTTTCATATGTGCGTACATGGGATTATATATTGATGTGTATATTTACACATGGATATGGGACTATGTGTTTATATACTGGATTTGAGGATAGTATTTTGGATTTGAGATGAGTCGATGAGATTGGGCTTGAGGCCAGGAGATCGGTGATGTGATTTGGTTCGTATTGAGATACGACACGATGTTTTAGCGGGTACGTAGTGATTCTTACACCTGCATGCATACATAGATGGTATCAATATTGTACTAGACATAGGACATTATTCTGGATCATGATATTTGGTAAAGAGGATACCAGATGAATAGTATGATGAATGTGATATTGACCCGTACCCAGATTTGGGATGCCGTACGACGGATTTACGTACGAGCTATATTTTGATGATTGATCCGCACTCTTGACTTGGGATGTCTGATTATAGATATGGTATCGGATATGATATTATTGAGGCGGAATCACCGACTAATATATATACAGGTATGTATATGTATCGACTCAGATGTTAGGCGGTTTCCTTACCTGTAGCTCAGCTTGTTAGTTCAGCCGTATAGTTTAGTGTAATTGTTAGATTAGATTAGACTCCTACCAATTTCAAAACTAGCGGGTCATGGGTATTTTAAAAGACAGGTCAAGGGATCCTACGGATATTTCAAAAGACGTATCTTTTCATAAAAACACCGTAGCCCCTAATTTCAAAACCCCATGATTCGTGTTATTTCAAAAGGCACCATTTGTAGGATTTATATTAGGTTAATGCAGATTAGTTATAGTTGCGTCTAGTATTCAGCTTCCGTTCATTATTGTGGTTCGCTTCGCATCATATGCTTATATTATGTTTCATACCCCATTATTGATATCATGCTGTTAGGACACCAGCACCATTACCGATGATGCGTATGTACCACGTACACTTACTTGCCGGCTCACACACATCTTCATCGGTAATTGCCATGTTACGTACACCTTAGAGAATATTATTGCTTGACATAGCCTGTTAGCTAATAGTTTAGACATTGTAGTTATTACCTGCTACTTCATGCATACTGTTATTCATTGTTATGCCGCATTCATGGATTCTCACGCATATATTCACTATTTTACGTGTTATTGTGGTTTTGGATTCGTATTTCCATGAGATTTTTTGGATTTGGAGGAAAACCGCAAAAACATAAATAAACCTTTTCTCTCTTTAAAATAAAAAGTGCGGTTTTCCCATTATGTATGAGTCGTCCACCATGAGTTTGCTGATGGATTTCGAGACCCGGTTCGAGGAGTGAAGGAACCGTTTCGGGTACATGGTGGGACCGGTGCGGTACCCCGGGGCAAGAGGAATGTGTTGTTGACGTTGAGCCCGGCAAGGGAGCACTACCGACCGGTGATTTTACCTGACGCGTCGGATATCCGGAGGATACCGTCGTGGTCTTGAGATGGATGGTAGGGGCCGGTCTGGATTGACGGCACCCTAGATATTGATTTTGAGATATTGAGGTACAGAGCTTGTGATACAGAGATATCGAGATATTTGGACACTTGTTTTGTGTCGATGCTGGGCACTGTTTTATGCTGATTTCATTATGATACCTCATTTTAAAAATACAAAGAAAATCTTACTAAATTATGAAAACAGTTCTTCATTTACATGTATTCTGTTTTCATGCATTCATACCTCATTCATATGATATATTGCGACCTGAGGCACTGACACGGGCACATCGATTTACACTTGGGTTAGATATTTGCCCTAACTTTTGTTGGGTTGCTGGTTATATATTTGAGGATATATTATGATCTTTGACCTAGGATTGCGTTATTTATGCGATTTCTGTGCGTAGATGTTTTTCTACTCACGAGTTGGCAACTCACCCCCGTTGTGCCACAGTTCTTGCAGATTTCGCCGTACAGGTTTCTTTACGGTTTGCTGGCACTCTTTCCATTTTCGGGTGACTTGCTAGTAGGTGGGTTTATTTGTGTCGCACCCATCATTATATCTTGTATATCATTATTCTGTTGTATCTAGAAGTTCCATCAACCAAACATGTATTTATTTTGAGATAGAGACCAGTGATGTTATTCCTTCGACCTTAGAGTCGCGCGTTTTATTCCTGTGGTTTTCTTGTGGTTTTGAGTTTCCTTTTGAATTTTGATCCTCGCTGTTGGCGTTGTATATTATATTGCTTGTGTGGTTGTGACCGTCGATTGACGAAGAGCTAGCTCCCGCTTGGGGATGTCTTTTTATTGATTTCGTATACTATTCATGTTGTATCCCGTTTGGGGGCCAGTTTTTACAAAGGAGACTCTGCCGAAATTTTCAGGAAATTCTTGATGTTTTTAAAACGCATAATTCGGCTTATGCTATTAAAACTATTTGTTTTAAATTGGTTTTCCTTCACTCTACTACTTTTCTTGGTTTGGATTTCTGGGTTTTCGGCTTACTTAGAATACGTACGCCTTGAGACGTTCGTAGTTTAAGTGCCGGTCATATTCCGTACTTTCGGGACGTGACAAAAGTTGGTATCAGAGCGTTAGGTTTTACCTTCGGAGTGTAGGATGACCCTTGGTTGATGGAATAGGTGACTAAAGTAGAGTGACGTACCGTGGGTATGTTCCGCGGCATACTTACGACACGCCACTCCACTTAAGGAGCCTTAGGATGTACATTTCTTTGCTCAATATTATATTCATTCCGATCTAGCCTCATCGGTACCAGTTTTGGTTTTGCTGCCACGATTACGGGCAGGGAGAGCTACGACTAGAGTTGCGGTCAGCATGAGCTCGTCAAGAACGAGGACTGACCAGGGCATGATTCCGGCGACACACGATTGCAGAGATGTGTCTTTTCATTGTGTCTCCACGACACGAGCGTTGGGTGGATTGCTGTATGAGATTACTCGGACGTGCCGATTTGCACTAGAGGATTGAGCCACTGATAGAGGCCAGCCAGATTTTGATGACCGTTGGTGTATTGCTTACTCATGATGATTGATGCACTGTTCAGCGTGCAGACGAGTGAGCCAGTTGTTGCTGCGAGCGACGAGATATCGTCCCAGATGTTGGAGTTAGTGCAGAATGAGTTGTACTAAGAGATGATAGATGGTTGCTAGTCATCAAGGATGAATGACTAGGACATGTGGATTGTTCGCCTACCCCGATGCGAGGTCATTAGATAGATTGATTCCAGCTAGAGACGACTTCACGCGGAGACGTTGGGAGTCGACAGAGACGATCGAATGTCAGAAACCTATTATTCCAAGTTTAAAGTAGTCGGAAAGACTTGCAGGCAATTCTATGGTCCCTCTAGAAGAATGAAACCCTAACTCAACTTAATGACCGTGTGAAAGCCTTTGAACCTTCGGGTTTGCGGCAGTTCTACGGCGCCATTAGTGAGGCTTGGGTTTGCCCTTCTACGGCTGGACCACCGATGCTGTGGTATGTACTCGATACTATTAAACTGTGCCCAAGAGGTTGAGCTCTTGGGGGATTAGGAGGTTTTGACGACTCGATCGGATGGCTCGACTTAATTCGGATGCTAGATGGTGAGATGCATTCTTGGGAGACTCCCGATACGAGGATAGCCGTTGGAGCTCAGTCCATGTAGCCACGATGAAACGAGTCCGAAGTAGTCGACATTAGAGAAAGTGGAGTAAAGAGGTCCGTACAAGATCTGGATAAGACGACGTTCCACTTCGCCGACATCAGAGATGCGATACGCATGCCGAGGCAGAGTACTGGATATACCTTCCAGAAGGAGTCGCGATGGGTATGCAGCCGTTCCGAAGCAAGATGCAGATATAGGAAAGGACGATGACTTCCGGACAGTTGGCAGAGACGAGACATGGAAGAGACCGTGAGCAGGATTCCTTCCAGGACACTGCTGCAATGATACTTGCACCCAGGATCAGATGTGTCACGTACTTTCAGAGAGCCAGAGGCCGACGCCAGTGGTATGCTGTCTTACGAGTGGTCGCGATGATTGACCGAGAGATGACCAGAGAAGTGCCAGAACGGAATCATCCCCGTTAGCACACCTGACAGGGCCGATGAGCCGATGGACCGAGAGATTGGTAATTCACAGTGAAGACCTTGACCCAGGAGTGGTCATTGTTACGCACACCAGCAGGCCAGAGTTCATGATCATCGACGAGACGTCCCACTAGTGACCGCGACAGTTGGCCCGAGATTCTTAGAGGATGCGCTTGAGCGGTACTATGCCGCCATTATTGATTTCGATGTTTTGGGTGATTTATTCGCATGATTTGATTTTGATGATTGAGGATTTACAATCTTTGCACAGTATTGCACTTGATATCGTTTTCGTGCTTGGTTTCACATGTTTATGATTTTACGGTTTTAGACATTTGAGTTGATTTTGTGCGTATATACGCACACGATTTGGTTTTTGCACGCGGTATAGTTCATATATGCTTGCAGTGCAGTGTTACGTATGTTGTGCATTTAGATGCCCTGGACTTTGATTTCGATGGTGATGTTCGATATTTGTTTTGTGCACCTTGTGCACCTGATTTGATTTTGCGCATGTTCGGCACTTGATATTGGATTTCATGATTTCGTGCACGATGGATGCGCCTGATTTGGACTTTCGCGCATGTTGGGCGCATGTTTTGAAGTGTGATTTTGGTGCACACCAGATGCACTAAATCGAGATTTTTCGTGCATGTCAGATGCACCTGATTTTGCTGTCAGGCACACATGTTGCCTACGACCGATGTTTCGTGCACACCCGATGCACTTAGATGTTGTTTCTGTGCATATGTATGGCACAAATTTGGATTTTGATTTCCGTGCGCACAAGACGAGCGTAGTATTCATACGCGTATTTTGGGATTGATTTTTCTTATAGAGCAGTACGTTTTTATGATATTGCTATGTGTTTTCGTACTGAGCAGGACTAGTCAGAGGACAATACCTGAATATATTTTACATGTATAGTTTCAAGATTATATCATATTGGTTTTGTATTGGATTTGAAATTTGTGTCTTTACCATGACTCCGATGATTGCGGGATGCTTGACGGAGTTTTGATTTGAGTTATATGCTCATTTTTCATGCGCATGCGCTGCGCTACAATTTGTTTTATGTATTTACAATTTCGGAGCCCCGACGACTTGATGGTTTTGGTTTAGATGTTTTAGTATTTGGGGGGAGTTTTACTTTAAATTCGGGGACCAAATTTTTTTAAGGGAGGAAGATTGTAGCTTTTTGAAAATCGTTTCGGTGAAATTTCGGAAAATCGGTAAAATAATGGGGTTTTCTGTAAAAAGTCAAAATGCAAATATCTTATTATAAAAATTAAATATACATATTCTAGCTATGTAATTGCTAGTATTTGGTGTTTATTGAGCCACTGGTGAAATTTCAAATTTTATGAATTTTTTTTTATTTTATTATTATTTTAAGCCGTCACTAATACATTTAATTAGAGAAAATTACAAATTGGAATGAGTTGAAACAAATTTTGTGCATCATAATATATTAAACATAATTTTAACATGTTGTTTTTGAAACAAAATGAATCTGTCAAACGGTGTTAGAAATTATTGAAGAAAAAAAGGCTTTTTTGGTGAAATTAGCGAAAACTTGCAATTTGGTAACTTGAGGGGTTCTTTTTGCATGGAATTTTCTTGTACTCTCTCTCACCCATCCTCACCCACTCATGGCCAGCCCCACCACCACCAACAGCAGCCCACTGACTTTCCCTCTCCTTTTTACTTCTTTTATGTGAAAAGAATAGTTAAAATAAAGGTTTTTTTTAGATATTTATGTAGGTGGGGGTATTATGGTAATTGGGAGGGGCTTTGACTTAGTTTTTTCTTCACACCATTCCCTCACAACTCCCCACTTTCTCCCATGGCCGAAAATGACCAGCAACAGCCCCATTTTTCCCCCCAAATTTCCCTCTGTTTTGCTTCAATTTCATCTCAAAACACATCAAAAAAATCCACAATTTCTTCACTAATTCAAAGCTAATCCCTATTCTACCTCTTCTAACATTCAAATTGGTTTAAAGCATGGTGAAAGGAGGTGTCTTTGGAGGCTAGAGAACCTAGGGTTTCAAACTTGAGAGGTATAATTCTAATCTAATGTTTAATTTGTAGTTTGATTATGCTAAAATAGGCTTTTAAAATGTTAATTTGGTTGTTGTTGGTTGTGTGATGAAATTCAAGAGAAGGGTTAAAGTTAGAAATTTAAAATTGAATCCTTTCATGTGGGTTAATTTGAGTGTTGTAGCTAGCTAGTTGTGTGGATTGGGTGATTGTGCAATGTTGTGACCATTTTGTCGCAAATCCGCGATGTTTGCGGAATTTTTCGATTTCTAGTGCAAACTTGGTTTTGTAAAATAATTGCAAATGTTAGACTAAAAATATAATTAGGTTTTTCATGACTTCATTAACATTATTAAGTGTAGTTTAATACTTTAGATCATGCAAATCTAAGCTAGATTGTAGTTTGTGCATTTTTGCTATGAAATTGTTAAAATTGGTTATGTTTGCAAACTAGATTTTTTGAGATTGATATTAAGAATTAAGTTTAAAATCTAATTAACATTGGTATGACTTAATTAAGAAGGTTAGTGAGCCTTATGGCCATTAGTTTTGTTAAAACATCATGTTTTGTACTAAAACGGTGATTTGTGCTTGCTAGATTTTCGGAAAAATGACTTTTTAACTGAAATTGGGGTTTTTGTGAGTTTTAACCTATTTTATATTAAAATTAGTGTTCGTGAATGTGCAAGTGAGTGCATTTGGGTTTTTCTCGATGGTCTGGCGTTTGTACACCGACGTCGAGAGTTTTTGGGTTGATTTGTGAAAGCAACCATAGGTTTTGACCTATGTGGGATTCGTGAGTCGTTTTGGTCTTGAGTCGGATTTTAATGCGATACGGTGCGTTATGATATGTAGGTAACCCATGTGGACTTCGAGACGACAAGAAAGCGAAGTGGCGACGTCGGCACCGGCAAGCGAGGACCAGGTGAGTAGATTTATATCTACGGGGAGAAGTCGGGTGGATGGCGTATAGCACTCCCGCAGTTCATGGTGATGTATACGAATACGTATACACACATATATTGATTGCATGCTGTTGAGATTATTGATGATAAAGATGGATATTTGGTATTTTGGATTGGTTTAGTGTAGTTGCGAAACCCCAGAGTAGTGGTCGCACTCACACACACACACACACCCATACTTGCATACATTCTTCTTTCATATGTGCGTACATGGGATTATATATTGATGTGTATATTTACACATGGATATGGGACTATGTGTTTATATACTGGATTTGAGGATAGTATTTGGGATTTGAGATGAGTCGATGAGATTGGGCTTGAGGCCAGGAGATCGGTGATGTGATTTGGTTCGTATTGAGATACGACACAATGTTTTAGCGGGTCTTTTGACGTAGTGATTCTTACACCTGCATGCATACATAGATGGTATCAATATTGTACTAGATGTAGGACATTATTCTGGATCATGATATTTGGTAAAGAGGATACCAGATGAATAGTATGATGAATGTGATATTGACCCGTACCCAGATTTGGGATGCCGTACGACGGATTTACGTACGAGCTATATTTTGATGATTGATCCGCACTCTTGACTTGGGATGTCTGATTATAGATATGGTATCGGATATGATATTATTGAGGCGGAATCACCGACTAATATATATACAGGTATGCATATGTATCGACTCAGATGTTAGGCGGTTTCCTTACCTGTAGCTCAGCTTGTTAGTTCAGCCGTATAGTTTAGTGTAATTGTTAGATTAGATTAGACTCCTACCTATTTCAAAACTACCGGGTCGTGGGTATTTTAAAAGACAGGTCAAGGGATCCTACGGATATTTCAAAAGACGTATCTTTTCATAAAAACACCGTAGCCCCTAATTTCAAAACCCCATGATTCGTGTTATTTCAAAAGGCACCATTTGTAGGATTTATATTAGGTTAATGCAGATTAGTTATAGTTGCATCTAGTATTCAGCTTCCGTTCATTATTGTGGTTCGCTTCGCATCGTATGCTTATATTATGTTTCATACTCCATTATTGATATCATGCTGTTAGGACACCAGCACCATTACCGATGATGCGTATGTACCACGTACACTTACTTGCCGGCTCACACACATCTTCATCGGTAATTGCCATGTTACGTACACCTTAGAGAATATTATTGCTTGACATAGCCTGTTAGCTAATAGTTTAGACATTGTAGTTATTACCTGCTATTTCATGCATACTGTTATTCATTGTTATGCCGCATTCATGGATTCTCACGCATATATTCACTATTTTACGTGTTATTGAGGTTTTGGATTCGTTTTTCCATGAGATTTTCTGGATTTGGATGAAAACCGCAAAAACATAAATAAACCTTTTCTCTCTTTAAAATAAAAAGTGCGGTTTTCCCATTATGTATGAGTCGTCCACCATGAGTTTGCTGATGGATTTCGAGACCCGATTCGAGGAGTGGAGGAACCGTTTCGGGTACATGGTGGGCCCGGTGTGGTACCCCGGAGCAAGAGGAATGTGTTGTTGACGTTGAGCCCGGCAGGGGAGCACTACCGACCGGTGATTTTACCCGACGCGTCGGATATTCGGAGGATACCGTCGTGGTCTTGAGATGGATGGTAGGGGCCGGTCTGGATTGACGGCACCCTAAATATTGATTTTGAGATATTGAGGTACAGAGCTTGTGATACAGAGATATCGAGATAGTTGGACACTTGTTTTGTGTCGATGCTGGGCACTGTTTTATGCTGCTTTCATTATGATACCTCATTTTAAAAATACAAAGGAAATCTTACTAAATTATGAAAACAGTTCTTCATTTACATGTATTCTGTTTTCATGCATTCATACCTCATTCATATGATATATTGCTACCTGAGGCACTGACACGGGCACAGGGATTTACACTTGGGTTAGATATTTGCCCTAACTTTTGTTGGGTTGCTGGTTATATATTTGAGGATATATTATGATCTTTGACCTAGGATTTCGTTATTTATGCGATTTCTGTGCGTAGATGTTTTTCTACTCACGAGTTGGCAACTCACCCCCGTTGTGCCACAGTTCTTGCAGGTTTCGCCGTACAGGTTTCTTTACGGCTTGCTGGCACTCTTTCCATTTCCGGGTGACTTGCTAGTAGGTGGGTTTATTTGTGTCGCACCCATCATTATATCTTGTATATCATTATTCTGTTGTATCTAGAAGTTCCATCAACCAAACATGTATTTATTTTGAGATAGAGACCAGTGATGTTATTCCTTCGACCTTAGAGTCGCGTGTTTTATTCCTATGGTTTTCTTGTGGTTTTGAGTTTCCTTTTGAATTTTGATCCTCGCCGTTGGCGTTGTATATTATATTACTTGTGTGGTTATGACCGTCGATTGACGAAGAGCTAGCTCCCACTTGGGGATGCCTTTTTATTGATTTCGTATACTATTCATGTTGTATCCCGTTTGGGGGCCAGTTTTTACAAAGGAGACTCTGCCGAAATCTTCAGGAAATTCTTGATGTTTTTAAAACGCATAATTCGGCTTATGCTATTAAAACTATTTGTTTTAAATTGGTTTTCCTTCATTCTACTACTTTTCTTGGTTTGGATTTCTTGGTTTTTGGCTTACTTAGAATACGTACGCCTTGAGACGTTCGTAGTTTAAGTGCCGGTCATATTCCGTACTTTCGGGACGTGACAAAAGTTGGTATCAGAGCGTTAGGTTTTACCTTCGGAGTGTAGGATGACCCTTGGTTGATGGAATAGGTGACTAAAGTAGAGTGACGTACCGTGGGTATGTTCCGCGGCATACTTACGACACGCCACTCCACTTAAGGAGCCTTAGGATGTACATTTCTTTGCTCAATATTATATTCATTCCGATCTAGCCTCATCGGTACCAGTTTTGGTTTTGCTGCCACGATTACGGGCAGGGAGAGCTACGGCTAGAGTTGCGGTCAGCATGAGCTCGTCAAGAACGAGGACTGACCAGGGCATGATTCCGGCGACACACGATTGCAGAGATGTGTCTTTTCATTGTGTCTCCACGACACGAGCGTTGGGTGGATTGCTGTATGAGATTACTCGGACGTGCCGATTTGCACTAGAGGATTGAGCCACTGATAGAGGCCAGCCAGATTTTGATGACCGTTGGTGTATTGCTTACTCATGATGATTGAGGCACTGTTCAGCGTGCAGACGAGTGAGCCAGTTGTTGCTGCGAGCGACGAGATATCGCCCCAGATGTTGGAGTTAGTGCAGAATGAGTTGTACTAAGAGATGATAGATGGTCGCTAGTCATCGAGGATGAATGACTAGGACATGTGGATCGTTCGCCTACCCCGATCCGAGGTCATTAGATAGATTACTTATTATATCATCATGATGATCTATGCAAATTACTTATTCATTATATATGTGAGGGGCCTATATGGTCGATATGATGGGCCTTTATGGTCGATGTGAAGGGCCTTTATGGTCGATATGAGGGGCCTTTATGGTCGATGTGTATGGATGGCATGTTATATCCCCTACCCCACATTTATTTTATATGCATCGCTTCATGTATTAGTCGTACCTGATAGAGTACCTTTCATGACCATTGCATATACACATTACCATTTATTGCTTCATGTATTAGTAGTACCTGATAGAGTACCTTTCATGACCATTGCATATACACTTTACCATTTATTGCTTCATGTATTAGTGGTACCTGATAGAGTACCTTCATGAATGTTGCATACATATTGGACATGATATATATATTTTGTGTCGATACTTGACACTGAGTATCTGATGATTTCATTGATGATATTTGAATGTTTATTCAAAAATCTCACTATATTATGAAAACGGTCTTCTCATTCATGATGTCTCCTGTTTTCATTTTACCGCATTCATACCTCATATTTACGATATTTTGCTACTTGAGGCACTGACACGAGCATATGGGATTACACTTATGTTTAGATGTTTACCCTTGCCTTTTTATTATGCTTCACACTTTATCATATTGAGGATATATATATATATATATATATATATATTCCTGATCGTTTGACCTAGGATTTAGTCATACATACGATTTCTGCTCTGTGATGTTTTCTATTCACGAGTTGGCAACTCACCCCCATTGTGCCATAGTTCTTGCAGGTTTTGCCGTACAGGTTTCATTGCGGCTTTTCTGGCACCCTGCTTCCTTTCTGGGTGATTGCATTGGTAGGTGGATTCACTCGCATCGTGACCACCCTTGTATATATTTTATTTAGTTGTATCTAGAAATTCCATCAACCAAACTTGTATATTGTTCAGACATAGAAAACCAGTTATGTATTATTTCGACCTTAGAGTCGCGCGTTGTAGCATTATGGTTTTCATGCTGATTTTGAGTTTCCTCTTTGTGTTTTGATCCTCGCCCTTCGGCGTTGTATATTATACTTCTTGCGTGGTTGTGACCGTCGATTGACGAAGAGCTAGCTCCCGTTTGGGGATACCTTTTATCATTGAATATATATTATTCATGTTGTACCCCGTTCGGGGCCAGTATTTACAAAGGAAACTCTGCCAAAATTTTCAGAAAAGACATTGCGGATTTTTAAAATGCATATTCGGCTACTTATTTAAAAACCTTGTTTTTAAACATGTCTTCTTACTTCTAAAAAAACTTGTTTTCATTATTTACTCCTTAAAATGGCTTTAGATTTCTGGGCTTTTCGCTTTACTTGGATTAGACGGGGTCCTATAGACTTCGTATGACTCTAGTGCCAGTCACGTGCTATTTCGGGTCATGACAAAGTTGGTATCAGAGTGCTAGGTTAACCTTGGTTCGAGTCTAAGTTTGATTATGCGGAGCCTATAGCGTTTATATTTATACGGAAATTAGGCTTGACCTTACGGAACTTAGACTTAGTCGAGGGGGTATTATACCCGAACTTTCGTCGCATAGGATGACCCTTGGTTGATGGAGTAGGTGGCTTGAGTAGAGTGACGTACCGTACGTATGTTCCGCGGCATATTTACGATACGCTACTCCGCTTAAGAAACTTAGGATGTACATTTCCTTGCACAGTATCATATTCATTCCTATGATCTATCCTCATCGATACTGGTTATAATTTTGCTGCCACGATTACACGGGCAAAAAGAGAGCTATGGCTAGAGTTGCGTCAGCTTGAGCTCGTCACGGAAGAGGACTGACCAGGGCGTGATTCCAGAGACGTACGATTGCATAGAGGCTTCGTTTTATTATGTTTTCGCGCTATGAGCGTTTAACAGATCGCTTTTACGAGATTTCCCGGATGTGCTGATCGGCACCAGAGGATCAGGCTACTGCTAGAGGCCAGCCAGGATGTGATGACCATTGATATATCGCTTATTCATGATGATTGAGGCGCTGTTCAGCATACAGACGAATGAGCCAGTTGCTGCTGCAAATGAAGAGATATTGCCCGGATGTTGGAGCTACAGCAGCATGAGTATATACTTTGAGATATGATGGAAGGTCGCTAGTCACCCAAGGATGAATGACTAGGACATGTCGTTCGTTCGCTTACCCCGATGCGAGGTCATCAGATAGATTGATTCCAGCTAAAGACGCCTTCACGCAGATTCGTTGAAAGTCGATAGAGACGATCGAATGTCAGGAACCCATTTCCAGGTATAAAGTATTCGGAAGACAATGCAAGTAATGCTATGGACCCTCTAGAAGAATAAAACCCTAACTCGACGTAATGACCATGGAACGCCTTCGAACCTTAGGGTTTGCGGCAGTTTAACGGTGCCATTTGTGAGGCTTGGGTTTGCCCTTCTACGTCTGGTCCACAGGTGTTGTGGTATGTACCGGAATACTATTAAACTATACTCAAGATATTGATGTCTTGGGGGATTATGAGGTTTCGACAAATCGATCGGATAGTTCGACATCATTCGTAAATCATGTGATGGGACACATTGCTTGGGAGACTCCAGATACGAGTATAGCCGTTGGAGCGCAGTCCATGCAGCTATGAGAAGACGAGTCCGAATCAGTCGACATTGGAGCTGAGTGGAGTAAAAAGTTCGCACGAGATTTCGACGAGATGATGTTCCACTCCGCTGACATCAGAGATGTGATACGCATGTAGAGGCATTGATTGCCGATATATCTTCCAGAAGAAGTCGCGATGAGCATACAGCCATCCCGGAACAAGAAACAGATATAGCAAAGATGATAACTTCCGGGAAATTCAACAGAAACTAGATTTGAGAGAGACCTCGACAGGACCTTTCTGAAATACTATACGAGAAGACTTGGACACAGGAGTGGTCATATTACGCACACCCAGCAGGCCAGTGTTCGGCATCGTCGATGAGATAGTTGACCAGGTTCGGATAGAGGACCTCGACTAGATGCGTTGTGAGTTGATCAAGGATGGACGAGTATGGAGTATATCTCCGCAGGTTAGGATGATTTACTGAGGTCGTGTTTGGCTAGATATCTTTCACAGAGTGATGAAGATACCGAGTTCGTGATTTCGAGTCCGTGTGAGAGATTTCGGATTGACCGTAGCTGAGAACATTTGCAGTGCGCAGATAGAGACGTGACGTTGAGGTAGACGATAATACAGACAAGCGGGATAAGAGGTTCGTGCTAGTTGCTGATGAGCTATTGTTACTCCCCGTTAAGATTATGTCTACAGATGCGTTGGGATGCGACCAGTTCTGAGAAAATGCTGTGCTGAGGATACAGATGTCCATCGAGCGAGAAGAGTTTATGTAAGAGTACCAGCCTCCGTACAGTTCGGCATAGGCGAGGTCGGAAGAGACCTGGAGTAGGATTCCTTCCAGGACACTGCTGCAATAAGAATTGCACCCAGGAGCAGACGTGTGATGTGCATTTAGAAGACTAGAGGCCGACGCCAGTGACGTGCTGCTTTACGAGTGGCCGTGAGGATTGACCGAGAGATGGCCAGAGAAGTGCCAAGACGGAATCGTCCCCGTTAGCATACCTGACAGGGCCGATGAGCCGATGAATCGTGAGATTGGTAATCCACAGAGAAGATAAGGGCCCAGATACAGAGGACGCCAGACCGTGAGCAAGAGGCAAGTAGATATCTTGCGTTGCTAGCATTGGATGCACCGACACCTTCTCGACCTTGAAGAAGAATATACCGACGACGGTATTTATGATTTGCGATTTTGTGATTCGATTATCACGTATCCCTCACCTTGGATTTCGGTATTTTGGGTGATCTATTCGCATGATTTAGTCTTGGTGACCGAGTTCCATGATATTTATTTTCGTGCACCATGGTTGCACCTACTGGGTATTCATATTTGTGCACAGGATGCACCAGCTTTATACTTCGTGCGTTTGTCGCACCAGTTTTATGTTTCGTGCGTTTATAGCACCAGATTTATATTTCATGCCTTTGTTGCACTGGATTTATATTTTGTGCACTACAGTTGCACCTGACTTCGATTTGATGTCATTCGACATATCAATTTTGATTCTGATATTGATGTCGATTTCTTGCACTCCGTGCATTTGATTTAGATTTTATTCGTGCATGATGGATGCACCTGATTTGGATTTTCGCGCGTGATGAGCGCATGTTTTGAGATACGATTTTGGTGCACACCAGATGCGCTAAATCGAGATTTTTCGTGCATGTCAGATGCACCTGATGTTGCTGTTAGGCATGCCCGTTGCCCTTAGCAGATGTTTCGTGCACACCCGTTGCACCTAGATGTTCTTTCTGTGCACATGTATGGCACATATGTGGATTTTGATTTCCGTGTGCACCAGACGCACAGGGTATTCTTATATACATTTTGGGATTTATTCCTTACGGACCAGTACGTTTTTGTGATATTGCTATTTGTTTTCGTACTGAACAGGACTAGTCAGAGGACAATACCTAGATATATTTTTCATGCATTGATAGTTATCGAAGGGATATCCAAAAAGCGAGCTATAGTCTCAGTATTTACCTACGTGTCTGATATGACACGACGCATTTAAAACAAGGAAACCCTTCTAAATTGTTTTCAAAAACGGCGGAACGTACATATTAAACTAAAGATATATACATATATGGTTATTTTATTGCAGTAGACGTCCGCCACTGTGCAGTGATATGGGCATCGCACGGCGATTTAAAAAGGGTTTGGCATGCATTTTCTTCAGTTATTTACATGTATAGATTTGATGTCTACATGTATAACCTTGATATATATCATATTGATTTTTTTTGGATTTGATATTTGTGTCTTTACAATGACTCCGATGATTGCGGGATGCTAAACGGAGAATTGTTTTTGAGTTATCTACTCATTGTTCACGCGCATGCATTGCGCTATGATGCGTTTTATGTATTGACGATTTCGGAGACCCGACGACTTGGACTTTTACTGAAATGTTTTAGTATTTGAGGGGTTTTAAATTTAAATTCGGGGACCGAATTTCTTTAAGGGGGGAAGATTGTAACATTTCAAAAAAATAAAATATTATTTTTGGGGAATTTTTATAATTTAATATTAATTTTAAATGAATATTTTAATATTTCGGTATAATTAAATACCGATAAATTGGGGAAATTTTTTGAAAATTATAGAAATTACTAAAAGAGGGTGTTTCATGTGAATTTTGCAAATTTTAAGTTTTTATGATCAATTATATGCTAATTTAGGGCTAATCGCGATTAAAAAATGCTAATCGCGCTTTAAGCGTATTTTGTGCAAAATATGCACCATATCTTTTTCTACATTTATTACATTTTTGCATGGCTTTTATTTTGGGTTTACTATTGAGGAGAGAAGGAAAATGGATTAAAGAAAAGAAAATGGAAATAGAAAAGGATAAAGAATATTATATGAGGTATGGGTGAGAGAGAAAGTGAGGGTTTACCTTTGACCCAAGTCTTGAGCCATTCCTTCTACATTTCCTCACTCATTTCTCATCCCTCTCCTCATGTTCCTGCTGCTGCTGCTGCTGCCCCTCTCTCCCCTCTTCATCTCCCCAAAAACTCCATGCTAAACACCTCAAAACCTCACACCCATTTCACAAAAAGGTGCACAAGCCCTCTAGCTACCCAATGAACCAAGAAAGTCTTCATTTTGGTGCTGCAGAGGATTCATGGGTGCTAAGCGAGGTAAACCCTTTCACAATTAGTGTAATGTTTCTTGTGTTTAGGCCTCATTTCAAGTTTAATATCGTTTTGGCGAAGTTTAGTGAACCTTGAAGTTTTCTTGAGAGGGTTAGGGCTAAATTGAGTTGTGGTAGTTCAATTGAGTCCTAGTAGTGACCATAGAACCCCTGATATGATGCAAACCCAGACCCAAACACAATATAGAACCTGGAACTGAAAACATAAACTTTGCATATCAGTTTTGTGATTTTATAAGGCGTACAGGAAAATCTGGAATGAACTGGAACATTTACGAGATAAATAAACAACTCCAGGGACCCATTTGAGACCCTTGGAACCCCCTGTAGCAAGACGTGTTAGTGTATATGCCCTAGAGGCCATTACTGTATCATACTAGTATGTATATTACTTGATGGAAGCTTGGGATAATCTCAGTTGTATAGACAATCTTGCTCGAAATGGTAGTATGCTACTTGGTTTGTCTCTGCTTTAATGTGTACATGCGTTTCTTTAATTATATCACCTATACGCATTAGTGGAGCCCTTAGGATCTTTTCTTGATTACCAGCACTATGATGGCAGTCACACTCGTGGGGGCTGGGTATCTACAAGCACATCCTTATTTACACGTCCCTGGTCGTGGGATTATCGAGACAGGGCATCGATACTCCGGAGTAGACTAGCGTATGCGCTTCTCATCCCAGCGCGGGAGACGGCCTGTCCCACAGTCGTCAGTACGTCGAACTTGAGATAGTATGCGGGTGCTTGTTAGGTTACGAGTACACTGGACAGGACTCGTCAGGAACTGTTGGTTGGTATTATACCTATCGTCAGTTATCAGTTCCCAGGTGACATGAGTACAGCTTAGTCCGCTGACTTGACACTGTCACTTCGCCTCGAGTGTGTTCCCTCTGTACTTTGATTACTACCCTACCACGGCTCAAAGGAGTCGTGCAAACAGGTAGTAGTTGGGTGCAGTCCCGAAGCTTTTGGAGGCAGTGACGGTTAGACAGGATTCGTCTCTCCCGGTATTGGGGGTTGACATCGCGCTGTGTCCAGGAGAGCCAGTACACAAGTAGTCCCTGGCCAGGGCAAGCGAGATATACTGGTAGGTTTCCAGTGTTATCTCAGGGTATTCTGGGCTACACTCCGACACGACTTGTACCGCTATTAGGGGACTGACGTTTACCGCCCCCTAGGCCCGCCATGCGATGTATCAGACGAACAGACCGGACTGTACGGAGACTGTCGCATTCAGGCTCAGTAGGAGTTCAGATGGGTTCACCTCGTCAGTCTTCTTAGCGGCATCTACCTGGGGACCGTTACGTACAGCTAGTGCCGCTTGCGGTCTGTGGTTAAACCCACTGCCAGCGTAGTGTCGAGTCTTTAGAGTCCCACACAGAGGGTTATTCTCCTTTAGGAAAAATGAGTAGAGGTCGCATGGTTTTGCGACAGGGTTCGTTCACATCCGCGCACTTGTGCACGTTTGTTGTCCGGACAGCTTACACTAGCGGGCTTTGGTTTAAGCCGGATCCTAGTATATGATTTGGGATTGGTTTTATCTCATTGTATTCGTGTTCCTCGGATCACGGATACGGGTGTGTATGCACAGTTGACTGAGACAGAGGCAGAGAACTTTGATTAGGGTTGATGACCAATATCATTTTCTTAACCCTAATGCTTATGTGTGAATTATGATTAATTGATATTAGTTAATTATAATTGTGCATGGTTAGGGTTGTTGACCATTTGACTATACTTGACTTGTTGACCTAGGTTGACATGTTGACCATAATCATTCCATATGAAAGATGCTCTTTGATCCTTGCAAATGGCATTTAATGTGAAATGATAATGGTCAATTCTTGATTAACCATGACAATTATCTTAGCTAATTATCTAATTTCCATAATTCACATATATGTCAGAAGGATGGTTATTTTCTTCTCATTCTATCATTTTAGTTCTCTCTCCTCCTCTTCCTCTCTCTCTAGCTCTCCCCTCTCATGAGTTAAGAATCTCTTGAGCTTGAGATAAATCATTCTAAAATACTCTCTACTCTTTTCTAAGGTTCTAGGATTAGCACTCCAAGCATCTTAGTTACTTCTAGCTTGAAGTTGAAGCCAAAGGTTGAGGCTCTCGGGTGGATCCTTCTTCGACAAGAGAAGGCGACGAGGAGATCACATCCATTCACTGCAAGGAGCAAGGAGAGAAGGACTAGAAGCCCTAGGTATAACCTCTTTTCGAGTAGCTAAACCTTTTAGTTTATGTAGTTAGTTTTTGTTTAGCAAAGATCTTCCTTTAGTTAGTCCATGTTGCCTAGTGCGATAAAAATCCGATTTTTATACCGTTTCCGCCTCACCGTAAGAACCGGGGTGGGCAACGTGGACTTACAAGACGAACCACAGAGGAGCACCCAGGGCCGGCCTGGCCGGAATTTAGGGGGAGGGGCTCGGCCACTTGGTGAGGGGGTAGGTCCGGGTTGCTTCAGTAGGTCATATGTACCCTATATATCACCCTAGTGTTGTTTTGGAACCTTGTTTTCACCCTGCTCAAAATCTGGGACTAAAAACTTGGGTTGCTACTTTGATTTGAGTATGGTTTTCCGTATTTAAATTTGGTGATTTTAGTATTTGTGCTTTATCTCGATCATGTGACGTTTGTATGTCTATCTCGAGTGATATCGGGTTGTTTTGCGAGAGCTAACCATAGGTTCTAACCTATAGGCTTTTAAGCGTATCGTTTTGGTTTTCGTGTGTCGTTTTGGTTTCGAATTGGTTTTAATGCGATGTGATACGTGTGACATGTAGGTACCCCCACGGTGATTCGAGATGATGAAGAAGATGGTGGCGACATCGACATCGGCAAGCAAGAAAGGTGAGTAGATTATATCTACGGGGGAAGTCGGGTGGATGGCGTATAGCACCCCCGCAGTTCGATGTTTAGTATATATATATATATATGATAGCTTATTGTATGACATGGATATTCTAGATGTGTTTAGGTGTACTATGGATAGATTAAGGCTAGAAGTAAACTAGTATAGTTTCTTAGTTGCGAACCCTAGAATAGGTTGCACCCACACGCACACACATGCTTGCTTGTATACATATACCTAGATGATGAGGATAGTGGATGATATTTGGAGATGAGTCGATGATATTGGGCATAGTGCCATGAGATCGGTGATATGATTTGATTCGTATTTGGGATACGACATATGATTTTAGCAGGCCTTTGGACGTGTGTTTCACACACGCATTCATATTTATATAGATGGTATTGATTTGTACTAGACTTAGATCAGTACCCCAGATCATGAGATATGATGATAAGGATACCAGATATTTAATGAGATGAATGTGATATTGACCCGTACCCAGCTATTGGGATGCCGTACGATGATTTACCGTACGAGCTTTATATTGATGATTGATCCGCATTCATGACTCGAGGATATCATATGATATATATTGTATCATATGTGATACTATTGAGGCGGGATCACCGACTATTATATTTATATATATATATCGACTCAGATTTAGGTGGTTTCCATACCCTTTCGATTAGCTTGTTATTTAGATCTGTAGTTTACTTAGTTGATGTTAGATTAGACCCGAATCATACCTATTTCAAAAACTAACGAATCGGGAGTATTTTAAAGACAGGCAAAGGGATTCTACGGATATTTTCAAAAGAAGCATCTTTTCTTAAAAACACTGTAGCCCTATTTTCTAAAACACCACGATTCGTGCAACTTTCAAATACCAAAAACCTGTATGACTCGTATATAGGAATGTATATTTCTTTATTGCTGCATTATAATTCATTTACCATTTATTCTACTGCTCGCATTTCATTGCATGCTTATATGTTATTGATTCATATTCCTTTGTGCATATGACATATAGCATACCTATATACCTATATGCTTATACATATGCCTTTACATAGTTACATGCTCATATTATTGTTTCACGTTGCATGCATTATAATTCATGGATTTTGCACTACGATATTGTTTCATATGATGTTTTCTGGATTGTTTTACCCCTGCGTATATATATCAGTGGTATGGGACGCAGAAATATATACGTATACCCATAGTGTGTATATATATATATTAGTGGTATGGGACGCTGATATATATATATATATATATATATATATATATATATATATATATATATATATATATATAGACACACACACCTACTTAATATATCATCATGATGATCTATGCAAATTACTTATACATTATATATGTGAGGGGCCTATATGGTCGATGTGAGGGGCCTTTATGGTCGATATGAGGGGCCTTTATGGTCGATATGTATGGATGGCATGTTATATCCCCTGCCCCACATTTATTTTATATGCATCGCTTCATGTATTAGTAGTACTTGATAGAGTACATTTCATGACCATTGCATATACACATTACCATTTATTGCTTCATGTATTAGTAGTACCTGATAGAGTATCTTTCATGACCATTGCATATACACTTTACCATTTATCGCTTCATGTATTAGTGGTACCTGATAGAGTACCTTCATGAATGTTGCATACATATTGGACATGATATATATATATATATATATATATATATATATATATATTGTGTCGATGTTTGACACTGATTATCTGATGATTTAATTGATGATATTTGAATGTTTATTCAAAAATCTCACTATATTAAGAAAACGGTCTTCTCATTCATGATGTCTCCTGTTTTCATTTTACTGCAGTCATACCTCATATTTACGATATTTTGCTACCTGATGCACTGACATGAGCACATGGGATTACACTTATGTTTAGGTGTTTACCCTTGCCTTTTTATTATGCTTCAGACTTTATCATATTGAGAATATATATATATATATATATATATATATATATTACTGATCGTTTGACCTAGGATTTAGTCATACATACGATTTCTGCTCTGTGATGTTTTCTATTCACGAGTTGGCAACTCACCCCCGTTGTGCTACAGTTCTTGCAGGTTTTGCCGTACAGGTTTCATTACGGCTTTTCTGGCACTATGCTTCCTTTCTGGGTGATTGAATTGGTAGGTGAATTCACTCGCATCGTGACCACCCTTGTATTTATTTTATTCAGTTGTATCTAGAAATTCCATCAACCAAACTTGTATATTATTTCAGACTTAGAAAACCAGTTATGTATTATTTCGACCTTAGAGTCGTGCGTTGTAGTATTATGGTTTTCATGCTGATTTTGAGTTTCCTCTTTGAGTTTTGATACTCGCCCTTCGGCGTTGTATATTATACTGCTTGCGTGGTTGTGACCGTCGATTGACGAAGAGCTAGCTCCCGCTTGGGGATGCCTTTTATCATTGCATATATATTATTCATGTTGTACCCCGTTCGGGGCCAGTATTTACAAAGGAAACTCTGCCGAAATTTTCAGAAAAGACATTGCGGATTTTAAAAATGCATATTCGGCTACTTATTTAAAAACCTTGTTTTTAAAGATGTCTTCTTACTTCTAAAAAAACTAGTTTTCCTTATTTACTTCTTAAATTGGTTTTAGATTTCTGGGCTTTTGGCTTACTTGGATTAGATGGGGTCCTATAGGCTTCATATGATTCAAGTTCCAGTCACGTGCTATTTCGGGTCGTGACACCTCTGTGTAGGACTCTAAAGACTCGTCAATACGCCGGCAGTAGGTGATGATCATATCAATCACCCACAAGCCGCAAGCGGTCTGATAAACATAACGGCCACCCGGGTATTGAGCGATTAGAAGATCAAAAAGCAAGTCTGCTCATACACTTGCGAATCCAATCAGTAACACTACCGTACAGTCCGGTCTCTTCATCAGATATGTCACATATCACAGCCTGGGGGTGGTATAACGTCAGACCCTAATAGCTTGATAAGTCATGCCGATGTGAGGTCCAAAACGGTTCGAGAAACTACTGATAACACTTACCAGTAGATCTCAGCACCCCTGGCCAGGGATTTCTTGTTATGGCCAATCAAGCATAGCGCAATATCAACCCCTAATACCGGGAGAGAAGAATCCCCTCCTATTGCTCATTTCCTCTATGTGACTCGGGACTGTACCCAAAAACTATAGTTTTGCACGATCTCTTGAACGTGGTAAGGTGGAAATCAAAGCACATTGGGAATCACATAAGACTCTATGACAATCTCGGGTCGACAGACGAACCTGTACCAGTGTCACTAGAGAACTGCTATCTGACGATAGGTATAATACCATCTAGGAGTTCTCAGCGAGTCCGTTCAGTGTACCCAGTCTCTACTGAGCACCCATATACCATCTCTGATGTCAAACACCAATGGACATGAGATCATCCATCGCCCATCACATGGGTCGAGAAGCATATATGCTAGTCTACTCTGGAATATCGATGCCCTGTCTTGATACTCCCACGACTAGGAACAATTGAAGGATGTACTTACCGACTAACTTTACGCAACTAGTATGATCTGCATCATAATCCTGGAAGTCAAGTACTCATCCTAAGGGCTTTATCAACATGTAATAGAGAGACAATAAGTGTACATGTTAAGATAAAGATCAACCAGATAGCATACTATCATGTCGAGCAAAAAGTCCTCCCTATATATGTCCAAGCATCCACTACAATATACATCACATGTACAGTAATGGCCTCTAAGGCATACAAATAACTAACAATCTCCCACTTCCACTAAGGCCATTTGTTGTTGTATCTTATACTCAATGTCCTATAGAAGTCTCTCTACTGAAAGGCCTTTGTGAGTGGATCCGCCGTATTATACTTCGCGTCTACTCTCCTTACCTCGATTCTTTAGAGATCAACCATCTCCCTGATCAGGTGATATTGTCCTCAGAATATGTCTGGAACGCTGATGGGACCTACGTTCCTATGCCAAAACCACAACTCCATTGTTGTCTCAATAACAATTATTAGACACTCAATGGTAGGAACCATGTTCATCTCAAGAACAAGAAATGTCCAGACTGCCAATTTGGCAGCATCGTTGGTAGCGATGTATTCAGCCTTTATCGTCTAGTTTGCCACGGTATCTAGCTTGGAACTCATCCAACATACCGTCCCTCCATTGAGGGTAATGACAATGCATGTGATGGATTTTCAGTCGACCTTATCACTCTGGAATCTTGAACCAAGAACATTCTTTTATTTCTTCTTAAGTACTTAAGAATGTCCTCCACAGCTCTCCAGTGATTCTCCCAAGATCCGATTGATTCCTGATCACTACTCCTAGTGAGTCAGCTATATCTGGTCTGGTACATAACATCGCATACATGATAGGGCATACTGCCGAAGCATAGGGTATCCCTTGCACGCGAGCTCTCTCCAAATCAGTCTTGGAAGACATCATTTTGGAGAGAGTGATAACTGAGTAAGTGGACGAACCACCACGCTTAGAATCATCCATACTAAACCCTTTTAGTATAGTGTTAATGTACCTAGATTTGGGACACTCCCAATATCCAATTAGATCTATCACCGTAGATCATTATCCATAAGATGTAGTAGGTATCATCCAGATCTTCTTTTGAGAATCCTCGTGGTAAGAGGAGCTTGACCGAGTGTAGCATAGGAAACCATTTCCTATCAAGAGTATGTCATCTACGTACAATACTGTCACGACCCGAAGATATGGAAGTGAGTAGCACTTAAACTACGAAACGTCTCAAGATGCAACGTAATCTAAGTAAGCCAAATCCAAGAAAACTAAACTGTTTAACAATTAAAGTGAAGGAAAACTTATTTTAAAGCAAGTGGTTTTAACAAAATAAGTGGCATTAAACATTTAAAAGCAATATCAGATTTTCCCGAAAATTTCGGCAAAGTCTCCTTTGTAAATACTGGCCCCTAAACGGGTACAACACATGAAAATACATATAAATAATGAATAAAGGCATCCCCAAGCGGGAGTTAGCTCTTCGCCAATGGCGGAATCACAACCACATGCAACATGTATATCAAAAGTGCACAATAAGCATCTAAAAGCAAGAAATAAGAAAATACCACGTCGGCTCAAGTGAGCATCGACACCAAACACCATAAATACTAGTCTCACGAGCCTCACTGTCTAGTCCAATGTACAAGGGTAGATGAGTATACTAGATACAAAATAATAATACAAGATGGAACAAAATATCCTCGCAACCCACCTAAGAGCAAGCCGCAAGTTAAGCAAAAGAAGCTAAATGTGGAAGTAAGCCCGCCGCTACTGTGCTGACGGGTCAGACCTGCAAGATACTGTGGTACAACGGGGGTGAGTTGCCAAATCGTGAGTACTAAGTAACATCTAATATGGCTATCGTAAGCATGAACGCAAATGTGTCTCAACTTACGCAAATCGATATAATACGATGTACTAACATGCATGCAACATGAATGCAAAATGAAACACGAAACCTGAATAAGTCTGGTATGAGAAAATCTTTGTTCTTATT
This sequence comes from Agapanthus africanus, assembly GCA_030015575.1. Classification (NCBI taxonomy): domain Eukaryota; kingdom Viridiplantae; phylum Streptophyta; class Magnoliopsida; order Asparagales; family Amaryllidaceae; genus Agapanthus; species Agapanthus africanus. The sequence goes on along the minus strand of JASDDO010000016.1, from coordinate 36,782,639 downwards.
TTAGAAAAACCTCTGTGCAATAAACTGAAGTATCATTAATGAAATCAACCGAAAATCCATTTCAAGCATCGACACAATATAAATACATCCCAATATCTTAATGTCTCAATATCTCAATGTCTTAATTCTCAATATCTCAATATCTCGGGCTCCGTCAGTCAGGATCGACCGATATCATCAAATCTCACGACTACGTCGGTATCCTCCGAATATCTGCCGCATCAAACATAACCGGTCGGTAGTGCTCCCCTACCGGGCTCAATGTCATCTGTGCGATCTTCTTGCCCCGAGGTACCGCACCGGGTCCACCATGTACCCGCAGACGGTGCATCCCCCTCCTCGAATCGGGTATATGATACCGCTCAAGAACCGAGAAAACACATGGTGGACACTGCGCACATTATATCACGAGAAAACCACAGATTTCTATTTTTAAAATGATAATAGGTTAATAAAGTTCTTGCGGTTTTCCCTAAAATCCAGAAATCTCATCAATACTGAAATCCTCGAGAAGAATCACAATATGTAAACATGTCGGTTATGATAATGTATATGATACGATAGTATATACCATGCGAAGTACGACCAGAAGATATGCATGAATCATGATGCAATGAGCTATGTATATATGACAAACAATCCTACGTATCCATCCTGATGAAAAGAATATACAAGTACAAGTCTACAGATCATATATGATGCAATTGCACATATACCGATTCTAAGAAAGTTCTATAATGTTCGTGGCATAGCAATTACCATAGGCGTGTGTGTTCGCATGAATAGTGCACGTGCAGCATGAACCAATGGTAATGGTGCAATTGTCCTATGAGATAATATCATATATATTTATGATGTTGCAATGCAATAAGATGAATGACTAGGAGACTACGCATATAAATGCAAGAACTAATAGAAATCCTGACTATCGGGTGCCTCACGCCATCCAGACGATTCCTCCGTAGATGTGTACATCTACTCACTGGGACGCCTCGGCTAATCTGATCCAATTTCTGCTTTGCCATTTCCGCGCCACATCCGACGCCTCTGCACCCGATCCTAGAAACGTACATAAGTAAATATGAGAATAAATATTAAATAGTCACGGACACAAACAATACAAGTCAACCACGCACACTAACTAAACGCGCACGCACTTGGTGCACAAAACGCGCTCAGGACTATGCTACAAACCACAACTAGGGTCGCTATACGTGGCAACTACCAAACCTAAAACCCAACCGTACCAATCACGCATTCACAACACACTAAATATTATATGAAATATGTAGCAAACCATCAAATCCTCAAACTTAAATCAAATCGATTTATTCCGAAAACCTAGTAAGCAACCATTAACTGTTTTAATACTAATCTAGATGTTTTAGCAATTCTAACGGCCACATAGCTCACTTAATATCTTAATTAGGTCACACCAATATTTACTAAAATTTAATCTCACCTCTTTACATTAATCCTAAAAATCTAGTTTGCAAAATATAAAATTTGGACAATTTTAAAGTAACAATTAGCAAATTAGCAACTAGCTTAGGATTTTGCATGTCTTAAGATGTGAGACTACACATTGCAACAAGATCAAGTGATGAAAAACCCTAACTTTAATTCAAAACCTCTTTTGAAATTCCAAAACATGAAATTAGAACAAAATTAACACCTAATTAGTTTAGATTAGAGTAATTAACCAACAAATTAACAATTAGGTTAAGATTTATACCTCATAATTTTGTAGATCTATCTTGCAAAAATCTTGCCCTCCAAAATGCTAACTTTTTCTCCAAGATCCATGCTAGATTGGCCAAAGAAAATTGGTTAAAGGTTGAATGAAGGATTTGTGATACTTTGTATTGATTTTTGATGAATTTTGGAGAATTTGTTTTGAAGAGAATGATGGGGGGGAAATATGAGGGCTGCTAGAAGGGGGCTCGGCCAAGTGAGGTGAGGGAGAGAAAGAAGGTGAGGTGTGTGTGAGTGATAAATTCCAAGTCAAGAAAAATACCCAATACCTCATTTATTAAAACCCATACCTCTTTGTTTATTGCTTTCTTTTTAATTTCATTTCTATTTAAACTTTGAAGTGGAAAAAAAAGAAGTGGGGAATTGGGGAATGGGCTGCCCAAGTTTCGGCTAGATTTTTGGGGAGAGGGAGAGAGAGTGAGGTGTGGGTAGAAGCATCTCCAATTATTACATATATTAATTCATTTCTTAATTCATTTATTTTTTTCTAATTGTCTTAATCCTAGAAATCTCTAGAAACTTGGAGACAATTTAAGAAGAAAAGAGCATGCTACAACTTGATCCTAAGTTGTCATGGTGCACAATGTATAATTAACACATTCCAATTTGTAATTAACACTAATTAAATGTATTAGGGAAAGATTATAATAATATTTAAAATCATTAATTAAGGAAAAATGTTCAAGTAAACTAGAAATTTATAAGTGACAATTAAATACCAAATACTAGCAATTTCATAGCTAAAATAGGTGTATTTAAATCTATGTTGAAAATTAATTATATCTGGGTTTTTACGGAAAACACAAATTATTTTACCGAATATCGGAAAATTCATCTAAACGATTTTTAAAACGTTACAATCTTCCCCCTTAAAAAATTCGGTCCCTGAATTTAAAATCTAACCACTTGTACCCTCGAAGAGATAGGAATATTTCTTCCGCATCTCAATCTCGGCTTCCTACGTGACCTCTTTCGCTGTTCGGGCCACATCAAAGAACCTACAAATCTTGAACTAAGGTTCCCTTTCTTTCTGAATCTCAATACGCCCTTCATCGGGGAAACCTCAAGAAAACATGATCGCCTACTGTAAACTCAAGTCTGCGCCAATGTCGGTCTGCATAAGATTTCTTCCTACACTGGGCCGCTCTCATTCTATCCCAAATAATCTGAATCTTTTCGGTCATCTCCTGCACAATCTGTGGCCCCAAAATACTGTTCTCACTGAGCTCTGTCCAACAAACTGGTGATGGACATTTCCTCCTATATAATATCTCGGTGGGTGCCATCTGAATCGTTCTCCTGGAAGCTGTTATTATAAGAAAACTCTATCAAGGAAAGTGGCGATCCCAGCTGCCACCGAAAACTAGAATGCAAGCTTGGAGCATGTCCCCAAGAGTCTGAATGGTCCGCTCTGATTGCCCGTCAGTCTACGGGTAGGAAGCTGTACTGAAACTCATTCGGGTGTCCAAAGTCTCTTAATGTTTCTACAATAGTTGGCTGGTGAACTGGGTGCCTCTGTCCGACACAATACAAGTCGGAACTCCATGTAGTCACACGATCTCATCAACATATATCTGAGCATACTCAATGAATCCGAAAGTGGTCTTGAGTGGCAGAACGTGAGCTGCTTTCATCACTCGGTCTACGATTACTCAAATAGTGCCATACTCTCGACTGTTCCTAGGTAGACCCACAATACAATACATAGAAATTTGTTCCTATTTCCACTCCGGAATAGGCAATGGTTGTAATTCTCTTGCTGGCCTCTGATGCTCAGCCTTGACTTGCTGACAAGTCAGCATCCCGAAACAAAATCTGTGACATCTATCTTCATCCCTTCATACCAGTAGACTTCTCTCAAATCATAATATATCTCGGTGGAAACCGGATGAACACTGTGTACTGACTGATGTGCCTCCTCTAAGATCTCGTGTCTCAGTCCCTCGGAATTTGACACACATAGTCGAATCCCAAATCTTAGTACTCCCTGATCTCTGCCATGTCAAACCTCCTCCATGATATCTGATAAACGAAAGTCATCGGACTGTGCCTCAAGGATATAATTATATAACTGTGGATGAGCACGGACATGGACAAGTTGTCCTCCGGTCGACGTAAACTCATACTGTACTCGACTGTCACAAAAAATCTGCTAATTTGCCGTCGACTGTCTCTAAACTATTCTCAACAAGAAAAGCTACCTCCGGGCCTCCGACTCAAAGTATCTGCCACAACATTCGCCTTGCCCGGATGATAAAGAATCATCGCAGTCATAGTCTTTCACTAGCTCCATCTTTCTGTGCTGTCTCAAATTCAGATCTCGCTGCTGAAAAAATGTACATTAAACTCTTATGGTCCGTGAATATCTGGCATGACAAGCCGTATAAGTAGTGTCTCCAAATCTTAAGTGTAAAAACCACCGCAACCATTTATAAGTCATGCGTGGAAAAGTTCTGCTCGTGTTTCTTCAACTGCCTAGAAGCATCGCAATAAACAGAAAAACCGCCTGATCCTAGAGGAAAAGATAATACTGGTACCATAATCCAACGAGTCTTCAACTGCTGGAAGCTCTGCTCGCATACCTCAGTCCAACGAAAGAAACTCCCTTCCGAGTCAACCCGGTCAACGTTGCAGCTATTTGTGAAAAATCCTATACTAAATGTCAATAGCATCCGTCCAAACCCAAAATGCTGCGAACCTCAGTCACTGATAGAAGTCTGGGCCAGTGCTGAACGGCCTCGATCTTTTTCTGTTCCATATTTACCATCTCTCATAGATACGTGACCCAAGAAGTCAACATCATCCAACCAGAAAACAGACTTGGATAATCTAGCGAATAGCTGGTGCTCCCTTAAAGTCTGCAACGAAATCCTCAATTACTGCCTAGACCCCACTCGGCTCCAAAAGTATATTAAAATGTCATCAACGAACATGATAATAACTGATCAAGAAACGGCCTGAATATGCGATTCATCAAGTCCATAAACGCTGTTAGGGCATTGGTGAGCTTGAACGACATCACCAAAACTCATAATGCTCATAACGTGTGAAAAGCAGTCTTTGGAATATCATCCTTTCAAAACCCACAACTAATGGTAACCTGATCACAAGTCAGTCTTGGAGAAATGTCCCGCATCCTGGAGCTAATCGAACAAATCTTCAGTACAAGGTAAGGGATATCTGTTCCGCACAGTAACCCGATTTAACTGAAAAAAATCGATGCACAAATACAACTGCCGTCTTTCTTCTTGACGAACAAAACAGGAGCTCCCCAGGTCGACGCACTCGGACGAACAAGCCCTTTATCAAACCAATCTTATAACTGATCCTTCAGTTCTTTAGGCTCTGCCGGATCCATCCGATATTGCGGTATAGAAAAAGGCTCTGTGCCGCAAATCAAGTCAAAGCAGAACTCAATATCGCGCTCTAGCGACAAACCAAGCAACTCGTCAGGAAAACATCAGGAAAATCTCTTCCAATCGGGACCTGGTCCAACGGGACCTCTACGGCTCTAACATCACAACATACGCCAAGAATTCCTGACATCCTTTTCTCAAAAGCCGACTAGCATGACAAGAAGAAATCAAACTGGGAAAGGCGACGCTATGGTCTCCCCAAAAACAACCAAGAACTGGCTCACCCGGAAACCTAAATCTGATTGCCTCCTCACGGCAGTCCACGGACGCATTACACATGGCTAACCAATCCATGCTCAGTTAAACGTCAAGGTCTAACATATCGAGAGAGAAAAACAATTTGACAGAAGAAATCATATCTCCGATGCGAACAAAACAAACACGAACGAAAAACATTTCGAGCGACAAAAGACTCGCCTACTGGAATAATAAAAACCAGGGGAAGATCAAACAAGGACGACTCTCGGTCCAATCTCGGTACAAAGTGCGTAAATACAAGTTCAAACAACAAAAGAAATATGCACATCGAAAGAAAACACTGAAATAACACCAGAAAGAAGCACGCAACAGAAGAAACACCAAAAGAATAACTGTCACAACAGCGTCTATCTAACCGCCTCTGAACTGGCATACCAGTACAATTCCTCTTTGGCCCAGAAATGACTGAAGTCTTAGAAATGCGCTCCTCTAGCAGTAAGGTTGCATCCATCGCGGCTGCATAAGTGTCAAAATGCTGGGTGCCGATGGCAAGAAATAACTGCATGTCCAAACTCCACACAAACCTCTTTATCCGTTTCTCTTCAGTGTCCACTAGGTAAGGGCATATCGGACCGCTGAGTAAACTAAATGTCATACTCTGACACCGTCATCCCTGGATTCTTGAGCAAAGAATCAAAACTATGAGCTCAGACATCTTGAATGCTCTCCGGAAGAAAACGAGCAAGAAATACAGCTGTGAACTCCTCCCAAGTCATAGGAAGTAGGTCTGCAGCTCGGCCTCTCTCAATTCACTCGCACCACGTCTGAGCAAGAACTCACTAGACGAAAACTCGTAAGCTCAATCCATATCTCGTCAGAACATATCTGTGAACGAAAAATCCTAGCTATCCTGTCGAGGATTGTCTACGTATCCTCTGCTGCATCTGTGCCGGTAAAAACAAACTGGAGGCCTCAGCCTCAAAAACTCCAGTAAGAATACGTTAATAATCTCGGTAATAATAGAAACAGCTTCCTGTATAGTAGGTACAATCACAGTCCTTGTAGTAGGAGGGACATCATCGGCTCTCGGAGCTCGGCTAACCTTAACTAACAATCCAACCATCCGTCGCAAGTCCAGAATACTCGACTCCAGCCTAACTATCCATCCTGGAGAAGGCGGATCACTCTGTCCCTGAGGGGTAGGCGTACCGCCCTGATCGGTCCTCGTCTCAGACGAGCCTACTCTAATCTCATCGTGGCAGCAGCCCTCTGGCCCTCATAGTCTCCGTCGGCATAGTGGCTGGAACAAGAAACAGGATTGATAGGGACATTGCGATCGAATCAAAGGGTTTCCGGAATCAAGAAAGGAGATACAAGCAAATATATATCCTAAGGTTACTTAGGCGGAGTACCACATCTTAAGTAGACCGCGGAGCAAACACACGCTACGTCACTCTGCTTAAGTCACCTACTCCATCTACCAAAAGTCATCCTACACTCAGAAAGGTAAAACTTATCGCTCTGATACCAACTTTGGCACGACCCGAAGATACGGAACGTGATTGGCACTTAAACTACGAAACGTCTCAAGAAGCAACGTAATCTAAGTAAGCCAAAGCCCAGAAAACTAAACCGTTTAACAATTAGAGTGAAGGAAAATATGTTTTAAAGCAAGTGGTTTTAACAAAATAAGTGGTATTAAATATTTAAAAGCAATATCAGATTTTACCGAAATTTCGGCAGAGTCTCCTTTGTAAATACTGGCCCCCAAACGGGAACAACACATGAAAATACATATAAATAATGAATAAAGGCATCCACAAGCCGGAGCTAGCTCTACGCCAATGGCGGAATCACAACCACATGCAACATGTATATCAAAAGTGCACAATAAGCATCTGAAAGCAAGAAATAAGAAAATACCACGTCAGCTCAAGTGAGCATCGACACCAAACACCACAAATACAAGTCTCACGAGCCTCACTGTCTAGTCCAATGTACAAGTGTAGATAGAGTATACTAGATACAAAATAATAATACAAGATGGAACAAAATATCCTCGCAACCCACCTACGAGCAAACCGCATGTCAAGCAAAAGAAGCTATATGAGGAAGTACGCCCGCCGCTACTGTGTTGACGGGTCAGACCTGCAAGATACTGTGGTACAACAGGGGTGAGTTGCCAACTCGTGAGTAGTAAGTAACATCTAATAAGGCTATCGTAAGCATACACGCAAATGCGTCTCAACCTACGCATATCGATATAATACGATGTGCTAACATGCATGCAACATGAATGCATAATCAAACACGAAACCTGAACAAGTCTGGTATGAGAATGTCTTTGTTCTTATCTTAGAAAAACCTCTGTGCAATAAACTGAAGTATCATTAATGAAATCAACCGAAAATCCGTGTCAAGCATCGACACAATATAAATACATCACAATATCTCAATGTCTCAATGTCTCAATATCTCAATGTCTCAATATCTCAATATCTCAATATCTCGGGCTCCGTCAGTCCGGATCGACCCATATCATCAAATCTCATGACTACGTCGGTATCCTCCGGATATCCGCCGCGTCAAAAAAAACTGGTCGGTAGTTCTCCCCTGCCGGGCTCAACGCCATCTATGCGATCTTCTTGCCCGGAGTTACCGCACCGGGTCCACCATGTATCCGCAGACGGTGCACCCTCCTCCTCGAATTGGGTATATGATACCGCTCAAGAACCGAGAAAACACATGGTGGACGCCGCACACATCATATCATGAGAAAACCGCAAATTTCTATTTTTTAAATGATAATAGGTTAATAAAGTTCTTACGGTTTTCCCCAAAATCCAGAAATCTCATCAATACTGAAATCATCGAGAAGATTCACAATATATAAACATGTCGGTGATGATAATGTCTATGATACGATATTATATATCATGCGAAGTACGGCCAGAAGCTATGCATGAATAATGATGCAATGAGGTATGTATATATGACTGACAATCCTACGTATCCATCCTGACGAAAAAATATACAAGTACAAGTCTACAGATCATACATGATGCAATTGCACAGATACCAATTCTAAGCAAGATCTATAGTGTTCGTGGCATAGCAATTACCAAAGGCATGTGTGTTCGCATGAATAGTGCACGTGTGGCATGAACCAATGGTAATGGTGCAAGTGTCCTATGAGATAATATCATATATATTTATGATGATGCAATGCAATGAGATGAATGACTAGGAGATTATGCATATAAATACAGGCACTACTATAAATCCTGGCTATCGGACGCCTCGTGCCATCCAGACGATTCCCCCGTAGATGTGTACATCTACTCACCGGGACGCCTCGGCTAATCTGGTCCAATTTCAACTCGGCCATTTCCGCGCCACATCCGGCGCCACTGCACCCGATCCTAGAAACGTACACAAGTAAATAAGAGAATAAATATATAAATAGTCGCGGACACAAACAATACAATTAAACCATGCGCACTAACTAAACGCGCACGCACTTGGTGCATAAAACGCTCTCGCGACAATGCCACAAACCATAACTAGGGTCGTTATACGTTGCAACTACCAAACCTAAAACCCAACCGTACCAATCGCGCATTCACAACACACTAAATATTATATGAAATAGGTAGCAAACCATCAAAGCCTCAAACTTAAATCAAATCGATTTATTCCAAAAACCTAGTAAGCAACTATTGACCGTTTTAATACTAATCTTGATGTTTTAGCAATTCTAACGGCCACATAGCTCACTTAATATCTTAATTTGGCCACACCAATATTTACTAAAATTTAATCTCACCTCTTTACATTAATCCTACAAATCTAGTTTGCAAAATTATAAAATTTGAATAATTTTAAAGTAACAATTAGCAAACTAGCAACTAGCTTAGGTTTTTGCATGTCTTAAGATGTGAGACTGCACATTGCAACAAGATCTAGTGATGAAAAACTCTAATTTTAATTCAAAACCTCTCTTGAAATTCCAAAACTTGAAATTAGAACCAAATTAACACCTAATTAGTTTAGATTAGAGTAATTAACCAACAAATTAACAATTAGGTTAAAATTTATACCTCACAATTTTGTAGATCTAACTTGCAAAAATCTTGGCCTCCAAAATGCTAACTTTTTCTTCAAGATCCATGTTAGATTGGCTAACGAAAATTGGTTAAAACTTAAATGAAGGATTTGTGAGACTTTGTATTGATTTTTGATGAATTTTGGAGAATTGTTTTGAAGAGAATGAGGTGGGGAAAATATGAGGTCTGCTACAAGGGGGGCTCGGCCAAGTGAGGTGAGGGAGAGAAAGAGAGTGAGGTATGTGCGAGTGATAAATTCCAAGTCAAGAAAAATACCCCATACCGCATTTATTAAAACCCATACCTATTTGTTTATTGCTTTCTTCTTAATTTCATTTCTATTTAAACTTTTGAAGTAGAAAAAAAAGAAGTGGGGAATTGGGGAATGGGCTGCCCAAGTTTCGGCCAGATTTTTGGGGAGAGGGAGAGAGAGTGAGGTGTGGGTAGAAGCATCTCCAATTATTACATATATTCATTCATTTCTTAATTAATTTATTTTTTTCTAATTTTCTTAATCCTAGAAATCTCTAGAAACTTGGAGAAAATTTGATAAGAAAAGTGCGTGCTACAATTTGATCCTAAGTTGTCATGGTGTACAATGTATAATTAACCCATTCCAATTTGTAATTAACACTAATTAAATGTATTAGGGAAAGCTTATAATAATATTTAAAATCATTAATTAAGGAAAACTATTTAAGTAAACTAGAAATTTATAAGTGACAATTAAATACCAAATACTAGCAATTTCATAGCTAAAATAGGTGTATTTAAATCTATATTGAAAATTAATTATATCTGGGTTTTTACGGAAAACACAAATTATTTTACCGAATATCGGAAAATTCACCTAAACGATTTTTAAAACGTCACAAATACATGTAAGACAACCCCAGTCTCCACAACCTTCTTGTATATACAAGGTTCATCTACCATTTTGATGAAGTCAAACTCTTTGACTGCCACATCTATACAGATGTTCCAACTCCGTAATGCTTGCTTTAATCCTGGTGGACTTAAGCATAGCTTTGAAAGTCTCAATTTTTCCATTTACACCAATAATTTTCTCAAGTTCTGTTTGCTCCTAATGGGTTTTATCCCTTCAGGTGCAACATTCAAAGTCATACTTTGTTGGTGTACATGGATTCCATCTTTGATCACATAGCATCTAGCCATTTCACAAAGTCTCCACTTGTGATGGATTGTATGAACCTAGTTGGGCCATCATCTACCATGATGCAATCCTCGCTCCTACTGTCACCGAGAAGACCGTAGTATCTCTTAAGTGGATGAGGAACCCTACCAGATTCGCGGAGAGGATGAGATTCGTTGGAGACTATTGAATCCTTTGGTTTTACCAAATCATCAGCTGTTAGTTTGTCCAGCTGGAACTCCTTCCAGTTTACCTCATGACTACAAATTTCTTCACAAGAAATTCCTTTTCTAAAAAGGTGGCATGCTGAGAAACAAAACAACTTTTGTTCCTCAGTATGGTAAAAGATATTCCCTTGCAAATGTTTGGGATATCCAACAAACTTACAGAACTGACCTTGTCTCGAGTTTGTCCGGATTTTGCTTTTCAACATAGGCCGGACAACCCCATATCTTAACTTGTTTAATACATGGTCTCTTCCCATACTATATCTCATATGGAGTGGTAGGCACTGATTTGGATGGAACCCCATTCATAGGTATGTAGCTTCTCAAGTGCATAACTCCAAAAGGAAACAGGTAACTCAGCATTACTCATCATAGAGCGCACCATATCTCATAGAGTGCGATACCTCCGCCCGATACACCGTGGTGCTGTAGTGTATACGAAGGAGTAAGCTGAGAGAGAATCACATTCTCCTTTAAATAATTGTTGAACTCCATGCCTAAGTATTCTGCTCCTCGATGACATCGAAGGACTTTAATACTTCTACTCGTTTGGTTCTTAACTTCAAGCTTATATTCCTTGAATTTCTCAAAAGTTTTAGACTTGTGTTTAAACAGGAACATATATCCGAATCCTGAGAGATGATCAATGAATATAATGAAGTACGAAGAACTAACCTTGGCATTTGTAGACATAGGACCGTATACATCATCATGTATCCATCCCAAGAGTTCAGTAACTCTTTCTCTGTTTCTAGTAAACGGAGTATTGGTCATTTTACCTTTGAGACAAGACTGGCAAGTATCATAAGATGAAAATTCAAACAAATTCTCATATTCATCCTTATGTAATTAGCTAGTAGTGTTGCATTGATATGACCTAGTCTACAATGCCACAAGAAGGATTCATTCATTTCTGAACTACTCCTCTTGTGTGTGTTTTATATACTTTGAACTGTGGTTTGATTTAGAACGTGTATGCTATTACATAACGTGCCTGATCCAATCAACTATTGATTCAGGAAAATGTTCATAACATTATCCATCTATACATAATTATATCCTTCTTTAACTTAATAAAGAATCTGATGCAATGTTGTATATCAGGTTCGGTATCGAATAACATTTGTTCAGAATCAATGTATTTACCATTTGGTAACACAAGGTGATATTTGCCAACTAGTTTGGTTGCAACAATTGCACCATTCTCTACACTAGAGAATAATCGCTTATTCTCAGTTCTCTACCTGTCTGTAGCTCATGTAACAGATTACATACATATATAGGATCCTGGTCTGGTATCTTATACCTAGGACGTAGAGGTTACTGAGAAACAGTTCTCGGTAACGAACACACCCGAAGAATATGCATCAACATGCTCATTTCTCGATTGGGTGGCATGGGAATCCGGATATTCCCCTATTTCCTGCTCGGACTTATAGTAATTATAAGATAGAGCGGAACCAATGTTCTACAGCTCAGTATAATAAGCAGGTTTGGTCAATGCACCCATATTATTATCTTGATTAAGGCATGTTACGGTCGCTACCAGGAGAGAGAGAGAAGAAAAACACTCAGCATATGCTCGTGCAAGATCAGATTGGTTATTATTTTATCTAATCAGGATGGCTCCCACTGTTTTTATCAAATCTGTCATCAAACCCTAAAAGGTAAGACTAGCCGGGATTAATTGCACCCTACACGTTCGTCAATCTTTCTGCCAGGCCAGTGTCAGTAGTTTTAGGGAGGTTCCCCGTGCTTTCGCACGGACCTAATTAAAATAAACCTCATTTTTCCAGAGGCGTAACCCCGTTAACACCTTTCTAGACACCTACTTGATCGGCTAATTGTAATGTGCAAAACTCTCCCAGGAGTAACTCTTACTCGTATTGGGTATCGGGATCCAACTATCTCATAGAAGGTATGCAATCTCATTGCAAATTTCAACACATGAAATTCACGATAATATTTTGCCCCAAGCGATCTATGACCTTGACAAGGTCAACAAACCATAGACCGCAAGTCAAGTTCAACCCGTCATTTCCTGATTGAATTAAACCCACCCATACGACCCTTGACAAGGTCAACAAGGTCGCACGACTACCCTAATCCAATCACATCATATGCTAGCAGATAAGCACTAATCAGCTACCGTACACTACGCCTTGACAAGGTCAACAAACGCAACACGAATACTATATACTATTTATCTGAAATGACGGAGGGCTACGACAGGTTTTTAAGAAAACCCTTTGCGTAATGAACTTGATATCGTTGTAGAATTGAGTGATTTTGAAAAAGAGTGTTTTTGAGGCTTTTACTAGTTTTGCTAAAGAGCTCACTCCCGGTGAAGGGATCTCGGCTCTTTCCTCATCGAATGAGGTGCATGATATTTCACAAATACCACTATGCAAAGCATGAACTAAAAAAGCAATCAAAAGACAAAACCGAGTGGGTTATAGCATCTGCTAATTTCGCTAAAGAGGTCACTCCCGGTGAAGGGATCTCGGCTCTTTCCTTATCGAAGAAGATGCTGGATATTCTAGAAGGAATACCGCTATGCAAAACAAGAACTAGAGCTACCAGTTTTTAAAACAAGTTTCTACAACATCTTTAGGTTTTTTTATTTCATTAATCTCATTAATGAAATCCCATCAAATTATGCTTCCAAAGCATCACAGAAGAAACGAAAGCAAAAATATTTATTATATATCATATATATAATATAAGCATTCGCCTCAACTTATCAAGTGATCACATCACAGAATATCAGCAGCAGAAGATAACATATGAAATATTGGATATACTAGGAATTCCGTGTTTTAAATTAAGCCAGTAAAAAACACGGATTCCACAGTCGTGATGAATAGCCAAACCCATATCCCTAGACCCCTACGAGAGCGGCAAGCAACCCTACCAATTCTAGAGTTAGGACACCCGGTCTCGACTCCTCGAGATGGTCTCCCACTGGACTCTAGAACCCGGTTACTTGTGCTCCTCGCCTTGGGTCTATCCTAATGCGGAAAAGTAAATAATATACATCAATGGTGACATCATCCTCTACCCGGAAGTGCCCCAATAAAAGAATATTACATACAAGTTTTTACATGAATGAAAATGAAAAACTCTCATCTCACATAAAAAAAACACGGTTGTTCAAAACACGACGATCCAATATAACATATCACAGCAACACATAACATCACATGTCATCAACGTAAATAAATATGCGTATCCCAATTGTCATTGACATATAATACCGAAACCGGCAATACTCCACATATTACACTTACGGTCGCAGAAAAGAAATTGAAAAAATACAACAATTGGAATCCGCAATCACCTTAGACATCATAAACCCAATGTATCTCATACTTTGGATTTCATGCATAACAAAATGAATTTCTTAGACATCACATGCCTAAAAATTATAAACCCCGCATTTTAGTCTCGATATTGAAAACAATTTCCATTAACCTGTCGGGTAATTCAACAAGATTCCCGACAACCAGATCGAATGCTCATCGGAAACTTTAGTAAACGGTAGCATCCCCGATGCCGTCGACGAAGTGCACTAAGGCGGAACACTGCGGCCGCGAGCATCCGAACGGATGCTTTTGGCGACGGGGTTCTCCTACAGTCACTTGGTCGGGGCTATGGGGCGTGGCTATCTAGTAAGGTTACCCGGCGAGTATCCGCGTACGCTACATGATTGCGATGGACTTTTGATCCACATCAAAATTCCGTGGCAACCGATCAAATGAGACTAAACTGCTAGATTTATAAAATTCAAATTAGTTTTCATAAAACTAAACATGCGGATTCCAAATATTGTATCACAATCACAGATAGCTAGACAATGTTAAACTTTTCGATCGAATAAACAAATACCAAAATTTCCCAAAGAGCTCAACACTTGAGCGGAGTTTAAAAAATACTCAGAACATACCACGACACCTATGGACCAACCGTAGAAGGGTCAACCCTTGCCTCACCTGTAGCGCCGCGGAACTACCACAAACCCTAGGGTTTGATGGTGGTTCCGACGGTCACAGAATCGAGTTAGGGTTTCGTTCTTCTAGAGGGTCCATAGAATCACCTACATGATTTTCTAAAGATTTTAAACTTGGAAAAATCCAACTCTTGGAAAATTTCCAGCGAGGGAAAATATGAGTTATTGTTATCCGTTCAAACTTTTTAACGTCATTTAAATAGCCCGAAATGATGTTAGAATTACGACTAGGAAACACTCTGAATTGCCTTTGCGCAAAGGTAACATCACATGCAAATTTAGCAAAAAAAAGCAACATCTGAAATACCAAAACCTAGAGACTGGAACACAGGAAAAATTTGAAGCCAAAATACCCCAGAAGAACCGGTGAGCTCGGATATTTTACTCATGTGGCCGGCCAAAAACAGGTGGGGAGGGTTCAAATTTCCACTGTGTTCATGTTACATCTCATATAACATTCTGTAGTTGCTAAAAAAATTTTTAAGGGCTTTGAAAAAATCGACAGAAACTAGATTTTAGTATCAGGTGTTTCGGAGTTGTTTCGGTTTCGTAATCCTATGCACATCGTCTAATTCTCTAGCTTGGCTCTGATACCACTGCAGGGCTACCTAGCACGACAGTAAGGTTTCGGGAGGCATCGTCCATGCCAATTTCAAATTTTTGTCGTACTAAAGAACCCTAACCCTAGAATCTTAACTAGAGATTTAGACCGAAAAACAATGTAAACAACTTTACATCTAAGTGAATGAGAAATACAACCTTTGTAGACCGGTCCTTCACTTCTAAAGCTCCATGTAGTAGTCCTTTCGCTCCAAGTAGTGAACACTCGAACTCTAGTAAGGGTTCACATGAAGAAATGAACAAGCTTGCTCGAAGTCTTCGAGGCCGAAGATGATCTATGTCGAGGAGACTCAAGCTCATGCCACCTCTTCACTAATGGTATATTAGTGAAGCAAACACTCTAAATTAAATGGCTAATATAGTAGAGAATGATGAAGTAGGAATTTTTCTCACTTTAGATTTATTTTTCTCATAACATTTCTTCACCATTTTAAAAGCTAGAAAGCTTTCTTATGAGGCAGAAGAAGATGAAGTGGAAATGAGAATGAAACTCATGAGGTGAGAATAGCAACCATGGGTGACTTAGTGTCATACACTAACTCATGTAGAAAATAAACCATAGCTAATAATAATGGTTAGGTTAATAATTATCTATAAGTAAAACAAAATTAGTGGACTTGGTCAATGGTTCCACTAGCTTCTCCAAGCTTCAACCATTAAACCAATTTCCATATAATTTTGATTAACTTTAAATAAATAAAACCATTCATTATATCAAGCATGGTGTGAGTCTCATACACCCATGTTACATGTGGCATCAAGCATGACACAAAATAATATACATTAATATATATCACATATATACTAAGTGTACACAAGTGAGAAAAAGAAATATTTAAGTGAGCTAATATTAGTCAATTTAAATCAATATATCAAATATATAAATATACATTAAATTATTAAATCAACACTTGATTTAATAATCCGGCTATATCGCATACAAAAGGCTAATATCTAATATAACAACTTATCGAATCAACATTTGATCCGATAACCCGGCTATATCATATATAACCGACCGATATAACATATCGTAAGAATAAAATGCGGTATCACATACGCGCATTAATCTCGGTCCCGCACATATCACATATGTGCTCCTATTTCGTTTCGCGTGAACCAGGAAACCTCTGTATATGACTCTAAAGACTCGTCAATATGCCGGGAGTAGGTGATGATCAAATCAAACACCCACAAGCCGCAAGCGGTCTGCTAAATGTAACGGCCACCCTGGTATTGAGCGATCAGAAGATCAACAAGCAAGCCTGCTCATACTCCTGTGAATCCAATCAGTAACACTACCGTACAGTCCGATCTCTTCGTCAGATATGTCGTATATCACAGCCTGGGGGTGGTATAACGTCAGACCCCAATAGCCTGATAAGTCATGCCGATGTGAGGTCCACAACGGTTCGAGAAACTACTGATAACACTTACCAGTAGATCTCAGCCACCCTGGCCAGGGATTTCCTGTTATGGCCAATCAAGCATAGCGCAACATCAACCCCTAATACCGGGAGAGACGAATCCCCTCCTATCGCTCATTGCCTCCATGTGACTCGGGACTGTACCCAAAAACCACCGTTTTGCACGATCTCTTGAATGTGATAAGGTGGAAATCAAAGCACAGTAGGAATCACACAAGACTCTATGACAATCTCGGGTCGACAGACTAACCTGTACCAGTGTCACCAGAGAACTGCTATCTGACGATAGGTATAGTACCATCCAGGAGTTCTCGGCGAGTCCGTTCAGTGTACCCAGTCTCCACTGAGCACCCGTATACCATCTCTGATGTCAAACACCAATGGACATGGGATCATCCATCGTCCCTCACATGGGTCCAGAAGCGTATACGCTAGTCTACTTTGGAGTATTGATACCCTGTCTTGATACTCCCACTACTAGGAACAATTGAAGGATGTACTTAACGTCTACCTCTGCCCTACTAGTATGATCTGCATCATAATCCTGGTAGTCAAGTACTCATCCTAAGGGCTTTATCAACATGTAATAGAGAGACAATAAGTGCACATGTTAAGATAAAGAGTAACCAGATAGCATACTATCATGTCGAGCAAGAAAGTCCTCCCTATATATGTCCAAGCATCCACTACAATATACATCACATGTACATTAATGGCCTCTAAGGCATACATATAACTAACATATGGTAGTTTTGGTAGGCTTCCTTCAAAATTATCACACAATGATAGTTGGGTCCCGAACCTACTGTGAGTATCCGCTACTCTTCGGGAGAAATTTTCGCTTTGCAATTAGCTAATCAAGTAGGTGTCTAGAAAGGTGTTAATGGAGCTACGCCTCTGGGAAAATGAGGTTATTTAATTGGGCCCGTATAAAAGCATGGGGGGCCTCCCTCTGAAGTACCAACATTGGACTGACCGAAAGATAAGCGAACTTGTAGGGTGCGATTAATCCTGACTAATTCTACTTTTAGGGTTTGAAGGAGAATTTGAGGAAATAGTGGGAGCCATCCTGTTTAGATAAACTAATAACCAATATAAACTTGCAAGAGCATATGCTGAGTGTTTCTTTTCTCTCTCTCCTAATTACAACGACCATGATTGGACTTAAGCTTATACTAGATAAAAACAAACTGACTGGGCCAAACTATAAAAGCTGGCTGAGGAACATCTAAATGGACCTTACTTATGATAAGGTTGCATACATCCTTACGGCTAAAGCCCCCATGTTCTAGGTCCGACATCCTCGGCCGCGGACATTGAGATCCGTAAGACTTGGGTTCTGGATTACGTGAAAACCAAGTGCCTCGTGCTGGCCTCCATGGATAACGAATATTAAAGGCGGCAAGAGAAGATAGACCTTGCTTCCATCTTCCTCCATACCAAAGATTTATATGGAGAGAAATCTCGTATCGCAAGATACGAGACCTCGAAGAAATTGTTTCAAGCGAGCTTGGCTGTCGGATCATCTGTTGGGGACCACGTCCTGAAGATGATTACTCTCATTGAAGAGCTCGCGGAACTGGGAACTATATTGGAGAATGAGTTATATACCGAATTAATTCTACAGTCCCTTCCCTCCATATATGCCCAATTCAAATTGAATTTCAATATGCAAAAGCTGGAAGTTTCACTTCCTGATCTCCTTAACATATTGAAGGTGGCAGAGGGCACCTTGAAGAAATCTAAGGAAATACCCACTCTGTTTATTGGGGAATCTTCTTCCGCTAAATCCAAGGTTAAGGCCAAGCGGAAGAAAAAGAAGGCCCCCACCAAACCGAGAGGAGGTGTGCAGAAGGTGCAAGGCAAGGAAAGGAAAAGATCGTGGGATCATCCACAAAGGAAGAGTGCTTCTACTGTCATAAGAAATGACATTGGAAGAAGGATTGCTGGGTTTTAAAAGCCAAGAATCAGGACACGAAGCAAGTTGTGGCTTCGGCTTCAGGTGTGTTCGTGATTGAAAATTGTTTCTCTATTAACTCTACTTCCTGGGTATTGGATACCGGATCAGGATATCACATCTGTAATTCTTTGCAGACGCTGAGAAGCCGTAGAGTTTTGAGGAAAGGTGATATGACCCTCAGGGTTGGCAACGGAACCAGTGTGGATGCTGTTGCAGTAGGAGAATATCACCTAGGATTAGCGAGTGGACAGATTTTGTTACTGCATAACTGCTTTTTTGTATCCAGTATGATATGTAATATTATATCTATATCTTTTTTTTTATCTAATGAAGGATATAATTTTGCACTTGAGATCAATGTCATAAACATTTACCTAAATCATGAAATGATTAGGTCAGGTACACTTAATAAAGGGATATCCGTTCTCAATCAACATTAAGTTTTCAACGTCCAAAACACGCAAAAAAGAAAGGCTCCAGAATCAAATCAAGCTTTCTTATGGCATTGTAGACTTGGTCATATCAATGAAACACGATTAACTAAGTTACATAAAGGATAGTTAGATCTGTTTTAATATCAATCAAATGCAATTTGTAAATCATGTATCAAAGGAAAGATGACCAAAACTCTGTTCACCGGACACAGAGAAAGAGCCACTAAGCTCCTAGGACTCATACACAACGACGTGTGTGGGCCAATGTCTACACATACAAGAAATGGCTATTCGTACTTCATTACTTTTATCGATGATTTCTCAAGGTATAGATATGTATTCTTAATGATGTATAAATCCGAGGCCTTTGAGAAATTACAGGAGTATAAGAATGAAGCGGAAAAGCAAACCGGCAAAAGTATCAAGATACTCCGATCTAATCGGGGTGGTGAATACTTAAGTGCCGAGTTCCTAGAATATCTAAAAGTGAATGGAATTCTCTCTCAGCTTACTCCTCCATACACACCACAACACATCGGTGTATCAGAAAGACAGAATTACACCCTGCTTGATATGGAGCATTCCATGATGAGTAATGTTGAGTTGCCACCATCCTTCTGGGGTTATGCACTAGAATCTGTTGCATACCTATTGAATAAGGTTCCAACTAAATCTATGCCTACCACTCTATATGAAATGTGGAGTTGGAAGAATCCTTTTCTTAAGTATCTTAAGATATGTGGTTGTCCTGCTTTTATAAAAAAGGTTCATCCGGACAAGCTCGATACACGTTCAGTATTGTGTATGTTTGTGGGATATCCTAAGAACTTTAGGGGGTATTATTTCTATTACGCTGAGAAACAAAAGGTCTTTGTTTCTCATTATGCCTGCTTTATGGAAACTCAATTTCTAAAAAAAGAGATTAGTGGGAGTGCAATAGAGCTGGAAGAAATTCCAGAACTATAAATTATTACTGAAGATTTAGTAGAACCTGAAGTTTCAATGGAACCGGAAGTACCTACGCCACTCCGCAGATCTAGTAGGCAGTCTCATCCATCCAATAGATACTACGGTTTTCTCGTAGACGGGGATCGAGAGAATTGCATTATTGATGATGATGAGCCGACTAGTTTTCAGCAAGCCATAACGAGTAGAGACTCGGTGAAGTGGCTGGATGCTATGAGATCTTAGATGGAATCTATTTACACCAATAAAGTATAGACTTTAGATGTTGCTCCTTATGGGGTAAAACACGTTGGATGCAAATGGATCTTTAAAATGAAGATTGGTATAGATGGACAGGTTGAAACCTACAAAGCTAGACTTGTTGCTAAAGATTTTCGTCAAAGACTAGGATTGGACTATGACGAAACTTTTTCACCAGTGGCTATGCTTAAATCCATTCGGATCCTACTTGCCATTGCTGCCTTCTATGACTATGACATTTGGCAGATGGATGTTAAAACCGCTTTTCTAAATGGAAGTTTAGAAGAGTGTTCTTACATGGATCAACCAGAGGGTTTCATAGATAGTGGGAGCAGCGGAAAGGTGTGCAAGTTGCTTAAATCCATTTATGGATTAAAGCAGGTATCGCGGAGTTAGAACATTTTATTTGATGAGACGGTTAAGAAATTTGACTTTATCAAAAATGTAGATGACCCTTGTATTTATAAGAAAATTGTAAGGAGAACCGTGGTATTTCTCGTTTTATACGTAGATGACATTCTCCTGATAGGAAATGATATTCCTATGCTACAATTGGCCAAGCTTTTCTTGTCACAGAAGTTCTCTATGAAAGACCTTGGTGATGCTTCGTACATTCTGGGGATTAAAATCTATCGTGACTGATCTAAAAGAAGGTTGGGACTTTCACAGTCAAGGTATATAGACACCGTACTAAAGAGTTTAGTATGGAAGATTTCAAGCGCGATAATTTACCCGTTTGTCATGGAATCACCCTCTCTAATGAGATGTCTCCTAAGACCGATGAGGAGAGGGCTCGCATGAGCATTGTACCCTATGCTTCGGTGGTAGGGTCGACAATGTATGCGATGTTGTGTACCAGACCAGATGTAGCTTACGCACTCATCGTGATAAGAAGATATCAGTCCAACCCAGGTGAGAAATATTGGATAGCAGTAAAGAACATTCTTAAGTACCTGAAAAGGACTAAGGAGATGTTCTTGGTGCACGGTATTGGGGACCTCCGGATCGAGGCTTTTACTGACCATGGCTTCCAAAGTGACAAAGATAACTCTAAATCTGTCTCGGGTTATGTGTTTACCCTCGATAGAGGGGCGGCCTATTGGAAGAGCTCCAAACAGGACATCGTAGCAGACTCAACGATGGAGGATGAGTACATCGCTGCTAACGATGCCGCAAAAGAGGCAGTTTGTATAAGGAAGTTCGTTTCTGAACTTCAGGTAGTTCCATTCATTGTTGATCCAATACCTTTGTAATGTGATAACAATGGAGCTATGGTTTTGGCAAAGGAACAACGCTCCCATCAGAATTCCAGACATATCTTGAGGCGGTATCACCTGATCAGGGAGATCGTGGATTGCCGGGAGATCGAGCTATGGAAGGTAGATATAAAGAACAACATGGCGGATCCATTCACCAAGGCCATCCCTCAAGTCCAGTTCGAAATGTTTGGTATGCGGTACGCCAGCAACTGGCTCTAGTGCAGAAGTTAGGTACTCAATACGCCAATAACAGGCCTTAGTGCAAGTGGGAGATTGTTGGATATATATGCCCTAGAGGCCTTTATTGTATAAGATGCTAGGGATATGTATGTACAGGACAATCTTGCTCAATATGATAGTATGCTATTTGGTTTGCCTTTATCTTAACATATGATATGTTTTACTTGTTATTTCATATCGCTTTTATTTGTTGATAAAGCCCTTAGGATCCTTGCTTGACTACCAGCGTTATGATGGCAATCAAACTTGTGGGAGCTAGGTAGTCGATAAGCACATCCTTAAATATCCATAGTCATGGGAGTATCAAGACTTGGTATCGATACTCCAGATTAGACTAGTGTATATATTTATAGACCCTAACAAGGCTATGGTTGGTCCTGCAACCATTGGTGTGATACACCTAAGATTGTATATATGTGCTCACTGGGGGAAAGTACACTGGACGGACTCACCGAGAACTGGCTAGATGGTATTATACCTATCGTAAGATAGCAGTTCTCAGATCACATGAGTACATATAGTTTGTCGACCTGAGGTTGTCATTTGTATCGTGTGAGTTCCCACTGTGCTTTGATTACTACCCTACCATGGCTCTACTGAGTCGTACAAAAAGCTTTTAGTTGGGTACAGTCCTGAGCCACCGTTGGACGGGCCACTTCTTCCCATCCGGCCGGAAGCAGTGAGCGATTGTTGGGGATTCGTCTTACTCGATATAGGGAGTCGATGTCACACTTTGTTCGGTTGGCCAACATCATAAGTCTCTGGTCAGGGCGGATTGAGAATTACTGATAGTTAGATCAGTAGATTCTCGGATGGTCTTGAGCCACATCAGCACGACTTATCAAGTAATTAGGGGTCTGATGTTTTCTACCCCCTAGACCCGGCATGCGATACTCTCAGACGAAAAGAACGGATTGTACGGAGATTGTCACAGACAGGCTCAGTAGAAGTTTGGACGAGTTTTCTCGTCGGCCTTCTTTTCGACAGGTACCTGGGTAGATGTTACGTACAGCTAATGCCACTGACGTGCTTGTGGTTAAACCCACTGCCAGCGTACTGTCGAGTCTTTAGAGTCCCACACAGAGGGTTTTCCTGGCTCAGGCGAAACGATGTAGAAGCCGTATGATTTTATGTACAGGGTTTCGATCATATACGTGTACTAGCTACACGTATTTTTGATCGGACGGATAATGCTAGTGGGCTTATGATTAAACCGCATTCTAGTATTATAATATTGGATTATTTTCATCTCTTGGTATTCGTGGTATGAATACGAGTATGTATATACGGTAAGGGTATTCTTGTATTTTCACAAGAGTGTTCCTAGAAGAAGACACCTCATTTGTGTTAAATCCATTTTGTTTAAATGGATAATAAGGTGGAGGTATGAGGTGTTTTTTTAAGTATGGTTGAAGCATGACTACATTAAATGACTCATTCTTTTGGATAACTATTGAGGCATGTCATATTATTTTTAATGTAAATGATATGCTTGATATTATCACACTTAGCCATTCTTCATCTCATTTTTCATTTAACACTCTCTTTCCTCCTTTGCTCTCTTCTTCTTCCTCAAACCCTAAACACTCTTATGAGTTAAGAAACCTAGGGTTATTGAGATAAATTAATCCACTAAACATTCCCTACATCTCCTAAGGTACCTAGATTAGCAAACTAGGTACTTTAGTTACCTAATTCTTGAGGTTAGAGCTTAAACCATAGACTCTCGGGTGGATCTTCTTCGAAACGAGGAAGCCGACAATCAAGCTCAGTCCATACCAACGAGGAGCTTAAGAAGAGGATAAGAAGACCGGAAGGACTTGGACACAAAGGTATAAATCACTTCATAGTAGATTAGAACCTTTGTTAGTTTAGCTAGTTAGGGCTTATGGTAGATCTTGGAAGTTTAGTCGATGTTGCTTGATATAAAATTATATTTTATTAATTCTGCCTCTCTAAAAACCCTGTGGAGTGTGCGACATCGACTTACATACTTCCACATATTGATACAGACACGATATTATATATATACATGTTCACTTTCGTTACCACATAGCAGGATATTATTATACAGTATGACCTAGGTAGATCGTTATGCATGTGATTTCTACCTGCTGAGGTATTCTACTCACGAGTTGGCAACTCACTCCCAATGTGTCATAGTTTTCTTGCAGGACCAACCGCTTGGATCAGTAGCGACTTGTTGGCACGTTTCTTCTTTTGGGTGATTGTTTGGCAGATGGTGTTCCCCAAAATTTGAACAATATCAAAAGAGCTAAGCTCTGTCGAATTTTGTTGAGGCAGCGCCTCACGTGCCCTCACGAGAGCGTCAGCGCCAATGTGCAAAGCATAGAAATGCTTTCTGAGTAAGAATTAAATTCTTATATGGCGCCGAACGTGCTCATCACGCCGAACGTGCTCATCACGCGGGCGCTAATGTGTAAAGCACAAAAACGCTTTCTAAGTAAAAATTAAATTCTTATACGGCGCCACACGTGCTCATCACATGGGCGCCAATGTGCAAAGCATAGGAGTACCCATCGTAAGAATTAAATTCTTGAGCAGCGCCCACGTGCAAAACATGTGAGCGCCAGCACCCAAATCAAAATCAATAGAATTAAATTCTACATAAGAATTTGAGATACTCTCTGTTAAACAGAGTCGTTGGATCAAAGATCCAACGGAGAGGATAAATCATCAAAATATAGAGTCAAGTTCTATTAGGAGAAAATATCTCCCAAATCTTTTTAAATAAGAAAGATACTCCCGGTTGGATCAATGACCCAATAATAGAATAAAATTCTATGTAGGGAATATATTCCCTCAATTTTTCTGAACGAAAAGAGATTACTCTCTGTAAAACAGAGAACACTTGGATTAAAAATCCAATGGTGATTAAAAATCACCATTTTACAGAATAAATTCTGTATATGGGAAAATATTTTCCCAATCTTGTTAAAAACAAGAAAACATATTCTGTAAAAGAGAAGTCCTTCGATCAAAAATCCAACGGTGGGTAAAATTTCCCAAATCAATTTTGAGTCCAATTAAAATAATTGGAATCTCTTAATGATAGATTTTCTCAAAACTAATTAACAATTTGCCTCCACTATATAAAGGCCCTGAGACTTTAAGTCTCTGGGGAGACAAAAAAAAGGCCAAACAGAGGATAGACCATAGAAAAAATCCCCTACAAGCTTCTAAAAAACTACAGAGAGCCTTAAAACCAATGGAGAATTTAATTCTCAAAGAGAAAGGCTTCCCTTTCAAAAAGAGAACCGAGGTAAAGAGTACACAGAGATAAAAAAATATCTATTTTACCTATTTTAAGGGTTTTACCCTTTTCAAAGAACTTAGTTCTTTCTCTGGATCAGAGATCCACAAAACAAGTCTCCCACAAGTTGAAAATTTAATTTACATCGGGAAGATCTTGTTCTTGAGAATCAATGATTCTGAAAAGAACTAGGTCTAAAAGGAAAACAAAAGGAAAAAGTATCTATGAAAGAACTAGTTCTTAAAGAAGAACCTGATCCCAGATCTTCAAATACGAAGATCTTCATGATCATTAATGGTCAAAATGCCAATAACAAAGATTTAATCTCTAAAAAGGGAAAAAGACCAGCGCCTCACGTGTTTCCCACGTGGGCGCCCTTTTAATAGCGCCTAGCGCCTCACGTGAAAAATAAGCGGGCGCCCAAAACAGAAGGCCAGCGCCTCACGTGAAACACACGTGGACGCTGAATAAAAGTGCTTAGCACTCCATATACAGCCAAAACGGCTGAGTGCTTAGCACTAATTGGGCAACGCCCAGCGCCTTACATGGTCCTCACGTGGGCGCTATATAAAAAGCGCTTAGCACTCTATATACAACAAAACGGCTGAGCACTGATTGGGAAGCAACCAGCGCCTCATGAGCACCTCACGTGGACGCCATAAGAAGTACTTAGCACTTCACATTTAGTCAAAAGGACTAAAGTGTTCAGCATTTATTGGGCAGCACCCATGATTGAATGCTTCGCATGATATATATGTGAGCATCAGAACTCAAATAAGTGTTTAGCACTTTCACATAAAAAGAAAATGGCTGAACAAACAGTGCCCAAATTTGCGCTTAGCACTTTTGAATGAAAAAGAAAAAGAATAAGTAGACTAAGCCCAAATTGGCTAAGTCTCTGAAGTTTTCTTGCAGCTGAGCCCAAATGCTCTTTTGCTGGATCTTAAGTAAAAATGATCCTAAAATGTTGTTGAGTTGATCTTAGTCTCAAATAAAACTAATGTATCCTTAGCGAAAACAAACCGAGCCCAAATGATCGCTTATAGATTTAAGTTGGTTTTAATCTCAAACTAGATTAACGGTCCTTAAAAAGAAAACAAAAAATATTTCTGAACTGTAGGAATATACAACTTAAGTTCAAAACCCCGTCAAAAAAATCCTTGACCCGAGCCCAAATCTAAAATATACAGATTTGGAGTATTCCACGCCTTACGGGCGACGACATAAACTAGTCTCCGTATACAATCCACGTGCAACCAAAACAAACAAACACACACGACATGAAGTGAATTGCTGGAGAAGGAGAAAGTGGTTATTGCAATGCAGTAACGTAATTAACTGCAGGGGCTTGCACCTGCAGGGAAGAGTGTCCCCACAATCAAAAAACCCTTATAAAATGAGGGGGATTCTGATATAGTCTGTTATAACGGTCGCATCTGTCCAAAACTCCGATATATAGTGCCATAAATTAACATGGTATCTTTAGAGAGGTGGACGGATAAATCCAAATAGCATCTGCCCCAGATTCAGGCAAGACGATCCATCCCAGTTCGTCTCTGTTTCCGGTGGTGAACAGATCCTGGCACGCCTGGTAGGACCTTTTCCTCTTTCCACTCCACACTTCGTGTGTCTTGTTTCGCGAACAAAATCGCGGTTCGCTATGGTCGCCCTTGGATTTGAGGTACTAAAATTTGGTGTCTTGCTCCTGTGTAGAAAAAAATCGATGGCTTCCAACTACACCTCTTGCAACAACAACTCTCTCTCCACCCCAACTGGAGGAGTGACCTATGGGCCCAACGCGGCCTTTATCTTTTCAATGCCGGTGGGGTAAGTAACACAAGCCACTACTAGATTGTTCTTTGGGACCATACTCCCACCAGTGAGCTTCGATGCCTCAACGCCGCAAGAGGAATCTTCCAAGAGGTCGGTCTTTGATCAGCTGGAAACCACAACGGCCCCTCCAAATCTGACATGTCAGTTTTCAACAGGCTGAGCAAGAACCCAAACAAACCCGCAAAGCGGCTCATGATACCTGAAGGGGCTACCCCAAAATGGATAGCCTTCCCAACTCCTGCTACGGGCGAAGTCGTCAAAGTTGCTTCCATTACCAGAAAGTCGGTCTTTGAAAGATTGGTCGGCCCTCCTCAAACCCTGCCAAGGACGTCGGTCTTCAACAGGTTGATGCCAACAGCAGCCCCTCAGCAAAGCCAGGAGCATGAAGAAGCTGCTTCCGAAACTGAGGCGGTCCCTTCTACAAGACACGCTGCCGAGTGAGAAAAGCTAGGGGCAACTCCCCCTATGGACTTACCCTACCGGCTCCAATGGTGGAAGTTGACGCTGCTGTTCCAACCGGGAATGGCTTTGATCTGCTTAGGAGGGTGCACAAGAACTCTCCAACGGCGGTACTAAAGAAATCTCCCCCATCTGTAGAGGTTACTGTGCAGGCAACGCCGGAGCAGCCCCATCAGTGGCTCTCCTCGCAAATTCACAGGGTCTGGCAGAAAGTTCAGGACTCTGTGATCAACAAAGATTACTCTTCTCGGCCGAAGAAATTGAAGGCTCGGCAAGAAAATGAACACCCCTCCTTCATACAGCGAGGGACTTCATCTACATGGGAGCCTGTTACAATGGCTCCTTCAACTTCAACCTTCCACAAAAGGACAAGGCTGGAGAATATCCCACCGCCGGCGGCAAATTCCAAAGGCGATGGACCCAAACGCCCCATGTCTGAGGGCATGATCGTATATACGGTCCACATGGCTTCCGGGAAAGAAGAAAGCCATGCTTTGGCGAGTCACCGACTGTAAACTCGGTCTCTGACAAAAGCTCAGGTGCAACAACAAAAGCTCCAGGAAATGCTGACCAAAATGGCAGCACTTATCGGACAGAAAGAAAGTCCGGATCCAGCAGACGAACAGCGCCAGGAGCAGGAGACCGACACAGAGTTCCTGCGAAGGAAGCTTGAAAGAAAAGACAAAGAAACCACTGAACAAGCCACTAACATGAAGAAGATGGTGATATTGTTTCAGGACATGGTAGGAATGATGATCCAACCAGAACCCCCAGCCGAGAATCCGCCGATAATCATCGAGGATGACAGAGGGGAAACAACGAACCCTCTTCCGGCTTTATCAACAGCCAAGGATAAAACGATTTCCAAAGCTGCTCTTGATGATTATATAGCTCAGCAAATAAGATCTCATCAAGCAAATGAAGCGGCTGGCCAAATCGTCAGAACTGGGCGACCGTATCTAGGCTAGTATGATCAAATCAAGTACCCGTCGGGATACATGATCCCCAAGTTCTATGTATATAAGGGGACAGGCAACCCTCATCAGCATGTCACGCATTTCAGAGCTCTGTGCGGCAACACCATGTTAGTGTATATGCCCTAGAGGCCATTATTGTATCATAATAGTTTGTATATTACTTAATGGAAGCTTGGGATATTCACAGTTGTATAGATAATCTTGCTCAAAATAGTAGTATGCTACTTGGTTTGTTTATACTTTAATGTGTGCATGTGTTTCTTTTAGCATATCGCTTATACACATTAGTGGAGCCCTTAGGATCTTTGCTTGATTACCAGCGTTGTGATGGTAGTCACACTAGTAGGGGCTGGGTAATCTACAAGCACATCCTTATACAGGTCCCTAGTCGTAGGATTATCGAGACGGGGCATCGATACTCCGGAGTAGACTAGCGTATGCGCTTCTCATCCCAGCAGGGGAGATGGTCTGTCCCACAGCCATTAGTACGTCGTACTTGAGATAGTATGCGGGTGCTCGTTAGGTTTCGAGTACACTGGACAGGACTCGTCGGGAACTGCTGGTTGGTACTATACCTATCGTCAGTTATCAGTTCCCAGGTGACATGAGTACAGCTTAGTCCGTTGACTTGACACTGTCACTTCGTCTCGAGTGTGTTCCCACTGTTCTTAGATTGCTACCCTACCATGGCTCAAATGAGTCGTGCAAACAGGTAGCAGTTGGGTGTAGTCCCGAAGCACTTGGATGCAGTGACGGTTAGACAGGATTCGTCTCTCCCGGTATTGGAGGTTGATATCGCGCTGTGTCTAGGAGAGCCATTACACAAAGTCCCTGGCCAGGACAAGCGAGATATATTGGTAGCGTTTCCAGTGTTATCTCAGGGTGTTCTGGGCTACACTCCGACCAGACTTGTACCGCTATTAGGGGACTGACGTTTACCGCACCCTAGGCCCGCCATGCGATACTCTTAGACGAACAGACCGGACTGTACGGAGATCGTCACATTCAGGCTCAGTAGGAGTTCGGATGGGTTCACCTCATCAGTCTTCTTATCGGCATCTACCTGGGGACCGTTACGTACAGCTAGTACCGCTTGCGACCTGTGGTTAAACCCACTGCTAGCGTATTGTCGAGTCTTTAGAGTCCCACACAGAGGGTTATTCTCCTTTGGGCAAAACAGAGTAGAGGTCGCATGGTTTTGCGACGGGGTTCGTTCACATCCGCGCACTTGTGCACGTTTGGTGTCCGGGCAGTTATTACTAGCGGGCTTTGTTTTAAGACAGATCCTAGTATTTATTTTGGGATTGGTTTTGTCTCATTGTATTCGTGTTCCTTGGAACATGGATGCGGGTGTGTATGCACAGTTGACAGAGGAAGAGGCAGAGGATTCTCATTAGGGTTGTTGACCGTTGCCTTTTTCCAAACCCTAATGAAAATGGAAAATATGATTAATGATATTAATTAAAGATAATTATGCTATGGTTAGGGTTGTTGACCATTTGACTTTGGTTGACTTGTTGACCTATGTTGACATATTGACCATCATCATTTCACATGAAAGATACTCTTTGATTCTTGCAAAAATCATTTAATGTGAAAAGATAATGGTCATTCCAAATGAACCATCACAATTTTCTATGATTATTATTATTTTTCATAATTCACTTATATGAGAGTATGGTTGATAATTATCCTCATTCTTGCTTGCTCTTTCTCTCTCATAGGATAAGCTCATCCTCTTCCTCTCTCTCAAAGCTCTCATCTCTCATGTGTTGAGAACCATTAGCTCTTGAGATAAAACCACCAAAACTCCACTCTACTCATTCTAGGGTTCTAGGTTTAGCAAGCCAAGCACTTTAGTTACCTCTAGGTTGAGGTAGGAGCTCAAGGTAGAGGCCTTCGGGTGGATCTTTCTTCGGCAAGAGAAGGCGACGAGGAGGAGCCGTTCAAACCACTCCAAGGAGCAAGAAAAGAAGGAGTTCAAGACCTAGGTATAACCTTCTAACCGAGTAGCTAAATCTTTTAGCTTGTTTGTTAGTTTTTTTTAGCAAAGATCCTCCATTTCTAGTCCATGTTACCTTGTGTTAAAAAACCGTTTTTCACCTATTCCGCCTCCCCGTAAGCACCAGGGTGGGTAACGTGGACTTACAGTGGTATCAGAGCCTAGCTAAACAACTACTAGCATGTTAGCAAAGTGATTAGAACTTCGATCCGAAAAAAAATCGCGAAACATGTCCAAAAACCAAACTTTCTGCCGATTTTTAAAACTGCTCTAAAAATAATTCCACATACCTTAAAAATCGGTGCAGGGTTTTTTAAGAACATGCAGAAAAAATGAGACCACGACTCGGTCAACTCACTGCGGAAGCGCGGTGAAACCACGCGTTTCGCCGCGGATCCGCGGCAGAGTTAACTCGGCCGCGACTCGTCTTTGCTGCAGTTTGTTCAGTGTTCTGTTTTGGGATTTTTAGGATATTTTGTTTCTGCCCAGAATTTCTAGAGAACAATGTTGTGTTTGGGGTAGTTTCAAATTGGTGTTTTGATCGAAATTGTACAAACTTTTGCTAAATGGTTATATCTGTGATGTGATATATGCACTGAACGTCGACTAATCGCTATACGTCGATTAGTGGGTGTTGTGAATATCTGTGATCTGTAATGTTGTTGGATTGTGTATATGAACTCGTTGGATTGTCGTGGATGAATAGCCGGGGTTTTGTGAGATGAGAGTTTCTTTATCTTTCATTTGATGTAATATTTAAATTGATGTAATATTATTTTTATGGCCGCACATCCGGGATGAGGTTGTAGCCGCCATTGTATATTATTTCTTTTACTGTTTTTGCTCCTAGGATAGACCCAAGGTGGGGTGCACAAACTACCGGGTACTTTGAAGTGCCGAGCGGCCTACTCACGTTGTTGAGGGAGGTTGCTTCACTTCGGGTACTTGGCGGGTAGTTTGCCGCACCCGTAGGGGTCTAGGGTGGGGTTTGGCTATTCATCGCGACCGTGTAATCCGTCTTTCGTTGCAGGCTCGAACGAAACGCGGATTCCTAGTATATCCAATGTGTTCATCTGTGATTTGGAATGGCTATCATTGTATCTGACGAATGTATATATCTATTTATGATATTCTAGTAGGCGTTGCTTATGTTTTGCATCCGCGTTATTCCAGCCTCCGCTCTGTCGTTAGTTAAGTAACCTAACGGGTGATAACAGGTCCCGGTGGCGAATGCGGATGGCATAAGCGTACGTCATATTTTCATTGTTTTCTGCAATGGTAGGATTAATTGATGGGACGCATTAAATTAATGCAAGAAAATAAACCAAAGTTAAGTCGTTGGAACAATTTCAAAACGACTCGGTTTCTTTTCAAAACAGAAAACTTTTATAAACGCGGTGCTTGAACCTCTCCCTTTAAAAGCTATCACGTTCCTTCGATTATATCTAGTTTACTACGTTCACGGTTTCGCCAAAACCATTCGTAGCCCTCCGTCATTTCATATGGATAGTCAATAGTATTCAAGCTGTGTTTGTTGGCCAAAGTCAAGGCATAGTGATTGGTAGCTATTGGATATTCATATGTAGCATAGATAGATGCGTTGGTTTGGGACAGTCGTACTGCCTTGTTGGCCAAAGTCAAGGGTAGGTACGGGTGGGTTCAAATTAACCTGGAAAATGACGGGTAGAACTTGACATGTGACTTATGATTTGTTGGCCAAAGTCAAGGTTATAAGAGCATGAGGCAAAAATCCACATCGGGAGTTTCTAAAGAAACTGAAACTTGCTAGTGCTGCATACCATTTGGAGTGTGATGATTCTGGTAGGATTCCTTCAGTTTTATCACACGATGATATTTGGATCCCGATCCTACTGTGAGTATATGCTACTCCTCGGGAAACTTTTTAACTTAACGATCAATGTTATAAACCAAGTAGGTGTCTAGAAAGGTGTTAGCGGGGCTACGCCCACAGGGAAAAGAGGTTATTTAATTAAGGAACTTCGCGAAAGCGTCGTAAAACCTCCCTCGAAGTACCAACACTGGCCTGGCTGAACGGTTAAGCAAGTATTGTACGGTGAGATTGATCCCGACTAATTCTTCTTTTTTGGTTTGAGGAAGGATTCGAGAAACAGTGGGAGCCATCTTGTTTAGACAAATTAAAAACCACTCTAAACTTGTAAGTGCATCATGCTAAAGTGTTTCTTCTCTCTCTCCTAATTGCAGCAACCAAACATCATGACCGGCCTTAAGTTACTACTAGATAAAAATATACTGACAGGGCCAAACTACAAAGATTGGCTCAGGAATGTCAAAATGGCAATCACTTATGACAAGTTGGGGTATCTCCTTACCACCAAAGCTCCCCCTGTCCCAGGTCCTCAATCCAGCGTCGCGGATAAGGAAATCCGTAAGACCTGGGAGATTGATTGCGCGAAGGCCAAGTGCCTCGTGCTTGCCTCTATGGACAATGAACATCAGAGGAGGC
This sequence comes from Agapanthus africanus, assembly GCA_030015575.1. Classification (NCBI taxonomy): domain Eukaryota; kingdom Viridiplantae; phylum Streptophyta; class Magnoliopsida; order Asparagales; family Amaryllidaceae; genus Agapanthus; species Agapanthus africanus. Next base: position 36,749,598 of record JASDDO010000016.1, on the reverse strand, counting down.
ATGAGAATATGGACCTCGAATCCATATTTCTCCATACTAAGGATCTATATGGGGAGCAATCCCGTATCGCCAAATACGAAGTATTGAAAAAGTTGTTTTCGGCGAGATTGGCCGTCGGATCATCTGTAGCGGAACACGTGCTTAAGATGATTGGCTACATTGAAGATCTCGCGGACCTCAGGACCACGTTAGAGAATAAGCTCTACACTGACTTGATTTTCCAGTCCCTTCCTTCCACTTACGCCCAGTTTATCCTGAACTTCAACATGCAAAGAAAGGAAGTTGAACTTTCGGAACTCCTAAATATGTTGAGGAGTGCAGAGGGCACCCTACAGAAAGTAAGGGAAACATCCACTTTGTTTGTTGGAGGTGCTTCCTCTTCTAGGTCCAAGGCGAAAGCCAGAGGAAAGAAGAAGAAGGCCCCCACCAAACCAAGGGGCGGTGTTGGTAAAGTGGAAGCCAAAAGAAAGGCAAAAGTAGCAAAGGTAGTGGGAAAGCTTGTGGGAAAGGAAGAGTGTTTTTATTGTCACAAGAGTGGACACTGGAAGAAAGATTGCAGGGCTTGGAAGGCCAGGAACTAGAACCCAAAGCAAGTTGTGGTTTCGGCTTCAGGTGTGTATGTTATTGAAAACTGTCTATCAATAAACTCTACTTCCTTGGTATTGGATACCGGATCAGGATCTCGTATCTGTAATTCTTTGCAGGCACTGAGAAAGCGTAGGGTTTTGAAGGCAGGTGATATGACCCTCAGAGTTGCAAACGGAAGTAGCATGGATGCTGAGTCCGTGGGGGACTATCACTTGGGATTGTCAGATGGACATGTTTTGGTTTTGCGTGATTGTTATTTTATACCCAGTTCGACTTGTAATATCATATCTGTATCTTTAATGTCTAAAGAAGGTTATGATATTGCATTTGTAAGCAATATTGTAAACATTCAGCTTAATCATGTTCTGATTGGGTCGGGTACATTAAGCAACGGTATATACGTATTGAACCAACCACAGATTTTCAATGTCCAGAATACACACAAAAGAAAGTCTCCAGAAATAAATCATGCTTTCTTATGGCATTGTAGACTGGGTCACATAAATGAGACAAGGTTAACTAAGTTGCATAAAGAAGGATATTTGGATCCGTTCGAATATCAATCATATGCAACTTGTCAATCATGTCTCAAAGGAAAGATGACAAAGACTCCGTTCATTGGACACGGAGTAAGAGCGAGTTAGCTCTTGGGACTCGTACACAGCGATGTATGTGGTCCAATGTCTACACATGCGCGAAGTGGTTATTCTTACTTCATTACTTTTACGGATGATTTTTCAAGGTACGGATATGTCTTCTTAATGAAGCATAAATCAGAAGCCTTTGCAAAATTCCAGGAATACAAGAATGAAGTAGAAAAACAAACAGGCAAAAGTATCAAGACACTGAGATCTGATCGAGGTGGTGAATACTTGAGTGCCGAGTTTCTGGGTTACCTGAAAGAGAATGGAATTCTCTCTCAACTTACTCCTCCATACACCCCACAACATAATGGTGTATCGGAGAGAAGGAACCGAACCCTATTGGATATGGTACGTTCCATGATGAGTAATGCTGAGTTGCCGCGATCATTCTGGGGATATACACTAGAATCAGCTCCATATCTTTTGAACCGAGTTCCAACTAAGACAGTGCCTACCACACCATATCAGATGTGGAGTGGGAAGAAATCCTATCTTAAGCACATCAAGACATGGGGATATCCAGCTTTTGTCAAAAAGCAACATGCGGACAAACTCGAGGCACGCTCAGTACAGTGCAAGTTTGTGGGATATCCAAAGAACTCCAAGGGATATTTCTTCTATTGCGCAGAGGAACAAAAGGTTTTTGTTTCTCGTCATGACTGCTTCTTGGAAACTGAATTTTTGGAAAATCAGATAAGTGGGAGCGCAATAGAACTGGAAGAAATTCCAAAACCACAAGCTATTACTGAAAGCTTAGTAGAACTAGAGGGTTCGAAAGAACAGGGCATTCCTGCGCCGCTCCGCAGGAGTAGTAGGAAGTCTCATCCGCCCGAAAGATACTACGGTTTTCTCATAGACGGGGATAGAGAGGATTGTATCATTGATAATGATGAGCCGACTAGCTTCCAGCAGGCCATTCAGAGCGCTGACTCGGTAAAATGGCTGGATGCAATGCGGACCGAAATGGATTCCATGTACACCAACAAAGTATGGACTTTGGACGTTGCTCCAGAATGGGTAAAACCCGTAGGCTGCAAATGGATCTTCAAAAGGAAGATTGTTGTAGATGGACAGGTTGATGTAGGGTTCCTATGCACACTCAAGAGGTTCCACAAGGGATCAATCATGTCCAATTCAAATTTTTAGATGCCGAGAAACCCTAAACTAGAGGTAAGGCGAAAAACAAGCAAGCTAACTACTTTGCTACTAAGTGTAACACCTTAGGATATGTTTAGTGAATAATTATATTTAAATAATGGTTTTTAACAAAAAGTTTACCAAATTGTGTTTTAAATATTTTTCCTAATTTAATAAATATTTTTCCAAAATTTTCCTAGGCTTGCACACACATGTGCTTGTAAACTAGGGTTTGTAAAATGAGTTTTACCATGATGGATGACCATGGTGGGTTAATCATGGGATTAAGTCTTTTGGGTTTAAATTAAGTTAATTAGTTAACTAATAGTTACTTTAATTTGAATTGTTAGGGTGTTGACTTGTGTGAGAGAGAGAGAGTGCATCATGGCTTTAGCCCATGCTTGCAATAAATGAAGAGAGAGAGAGGAGGGTTGACATTGGGTGATGCTTTGTTTCCTCTCATTTCTTTGTTTTCTCTCAAGTCTCATACACACACACACACTTACCTCTCAAACCCCCAGCAGAGCCCCAGCAGCACAGCAGCAAGCATTCAGCAGCAACTGAAGCAACAGCATCAGCTGAAGCCAGAAGCAGTAGCAGCAGCACCAGTGAACAGCAACAGCAACAGCACCAAGTGCAGCCTCTTCCTTTCACCTCTTCATCTTCCTTCAGCTCCCTAGGGTTAAGTATGAGGTATATTTCCTAAACTTATTCCCTAGTTGCTTGGTTAGAGTAGTTTTGCATCGGTTAGTGGTTTTTAGTGCGATATGAGGTGTTTAGTGGGAACCTTGTGCTAGTGTGGTGTGAATTGGTTTCAGTAGGTTGTTAGTGGGTTGTTGAGACCATATTAACCTAGTTTAACCCCAATTGCACTAAAATACCACCAGTTTCCCTAATTGATGCAAATTCTTCGTATTTGTGCAAAACTGAGTTTCCTGGAACTGCTTTTGACCCGATGAGTTCAGATTGGAATTGAGAAGACCGCAGTATAGTGGATAGGTGTTGATACCCTAGCTAGAACCCGACCCCCTAATTCCTTCATGTGGCCGCCAATTTCTTCATTCTGGCCACAATTTGCGGCCAGATGGGTAGGGTTTGGGTTAGGGTTTGGTCCTGTAGGTGTATGCTAGTGTGTAGGGTTCTGTGATATATATATTTTTGTAATTTTAGCTCTGTATAAAAATCTGGGACTAAATACCTGTTTTTCCGTATTTCTAAACCTTCGCGACACGCGTAATACGTGTGTGATTTGGGGTTTCTGCGTATCGCGACGCGTCAGGGTAGTTACAGGCGCGTGATCACACGTTTTAGCGTATCGCGCACACGCGCGATTGGTTTGCGGCACGGGTTTCTAGTTGGACCCTAATACCACGTTTTTGGTGAAATTAAGCTTATGTGTGGTATATGTTATGTGATTTTAGGTTCGCAGGCGAGTGAGACGGACGCTGCGAAGAAGGGCAAGCAAGTCGTTGGCTATACTTAGCGCGAGACTTCGGTGAGTAGATTTAACATCTACGGGGATATCGCCCGCATGGCGTTATGCGTCAGGGCTGATAGGACCTTATTACTATATGTTGCACTTACCTCATGTACTGTCATTGCATATTGCATTCCCTGCTGTATGTATGCTTAGAATTGATAGAACACCGCACCCTTATTGACAGTTCACGTTGCACAAGCACTATCTTGACATGACATTCATACTTGATGCATATATCACATCGGATCATTATGCTGTAGCTCATCTTTTATGTGACTTGACATGACATTCATACTTGATGCACATATCACATCACGTTTACTTGCATATGGGATGGGATTACATGTGATTTCTGGATTTGGGAACCGTGGCCCTTTTCAAATATGTAATCATTTAAAAACCCGGTTCCTTTGATATGATATTTTGGGGCGCCACCCCGTGTTTTCTTTTCTCGGTGCTAGAGTGGATTTTATTGAGAGAGGGATGACCCGGACTGACGGATTCCCGATATATTGACTGACGGATTCCCGATATATTGAGAGAGGGCTGACCCGGACTGACGGATGCCCGATATGTTGAGAGAGGGCTGACCAACTCTGACGGATGCCCGATAGAGGATGATTTGCGTGTCGATGCTAGACACGAGTATTTATGTTATTTGGGTGCCGATGTTGGGCACTCGTGATTCTCAGGGATATACAGGATATGAGGGCCAATGGAGTACCGGCGTCTGGGATGTTGGGATTCGCGGTGCATACATACATATGTAGTCCACCTCGACACTTCGTGTAGATACTATATTCCCATGCTCAACATTCATTATCGCATCTCATCCTGTAGCTATATCACCTGATAGAGGACTTGCATGATTATTATACATACTGCTTACCTCGCATTGATATCATCTACTGGCATTTGTTAGAGTAGCGCTGTACGTGCATGCTCGCGATTACCTTTATATGTTATCTCTATTCACGAGTTGGCAACTCACCCCCGTTGTGCCACAGTATTTGCAGGTTGCCCTCAGCATAGTCTCGGCAGGCTGTTTTTTGCATCTTTTGGCTACAGATACCACCACAGTTGCGGTGAGAGCTGTTTTGCATTTAGGTGGGTTGTGGTATTCTGAGTACTTTTATTGTATCCCTTTTGTATCTAGTACTCTCCATCTACCATTTATGTACTGGACTTAGATACTGTGTGAGGACGATGATGTATATTTTGTATTCTGGTGTCGTGCTCGTAGGAGCCGACTGTTTTTATATGCAGTTTATATTCTGTGATGCCCACTTATTGTTTATTCTTCGCTACGGCGTCGTATATTACTCTTGTGATGTTGGTTTCCGCCGTTGGGCGTGATTACTCCCGTTTGGGGACGTTTCATTTCATTACATTTCATTTCACTTATATCCTGTTTTGTACCCGGTCTCGGGGCTACTTTTACAAAGGAAATGCTGCCAAAATTATTCAAATGATTAAGTAAATTTAAAAAGGGACTTATTGAATTATTTAAGGTTTTCTAAAACCTTTAACTAAAAGTTTTCAACACTCACTATCTTTAAATGGTTTTGATTTCTGGGTTCGGCTTACTTAGTCGCGTTACGCCTGTAGACGTAGCGTGGTTAAGTGCCGGTCACGAGTCGAAATACTCGGGTTGTGACAAAGTTGGTATCAGAGCGTAGGTTTTACCTTCGGAGTGTAGGATGACCCTGGTATGATGGAGTAGGTAGCTGCAGCAGGGTAGCGTAGCGTGTGTATGTTCCGCGGCATACTCACGACACGGTACTCCGCCTACGCGACCTTAGGACTTGTTGATTTAAATTCCTTCTTAAGTACATACATTCCTGCGATTCGATTTTCGTGTTCTTATCGAATCCTAATTTTCTTTCAGCCATTATGCCGCCAAAGACTACGAGGGCGCAGAGAGCGGCCGTGAGGGCCGAGATTCGAGTTGACTCGTCCGAGACGAGGACTGATCCGGGCAGTACACCGGTTGTACCCGAGCAGGCTCTTCCTGCCGTGACAGATCAGATCGCCACGCTAGGGGCTGGTATGCAGGAGATGCGCCAGATGGTGGGATCTAGCATGCAGGAGATGCGCCAGATGATAGGATCGCTAGTTGAGACGCTTCGAGCGCAGCGACCAGAGGTAGCTCCACCAGTTCCAGAGACCGCGATGGTACCTACCGCACAGCCAGTTGCCCCTGCAGCCACGGAGGTGATTACAGTATCGCTATCAGAGTTCATGAGGCTGAAGCCTCCGGTCTTCACAGGCACCGATACAGCCGAGGACCCACAGTCTTTCATCGACAGGATGGCCCGGATATGCCGTTCCCTCAGATGCGCAGATGCGAGATGGGTTGAGTTCGCGAGCTTTCGCCTGGAAGGTCTTGCGCAGAAGTGGTGCGATTCAGTTAAGAAGGGTAGAGCAGCTGGTCTTCCTCCTATGACCTGGACGGAGTTCGTGACAGTATTTCTAGCCCGTTTCCTTCCCCAGAGTGTTAGGGATGCCCGAGCACGCAGATTTGAGTCCTTGCGCCAGACGCCAGGGATGACAGTGGCAGAGTATGATGTGCTGTTTACAGAGCTAGCAGTCTATGCCCCATATTTAGTGGCTACCGAGGAGTTGCGAGTCAAGAGATTTGTTCGAGGCTTGCTTACACCACTGTTCCTCGCGATCAGCGCGCATCACTACGAGACCTATGCAACAGCTGTAGACGCAGCCCTAGTAGTCGAGGAGCACCTTGCTGAGACTTCGGTAGTTCCAGAGCCGAAGAGAGTTCGTGCGGACACATCAGCACAGAGACAGCCTTTTCGGCGCCGTGATAGACGTATTGCAGGCAGCGGAGATTCAGGGCGGGGCCGGTTATTCAGTTCCTATTCCCAGGATGGTCAGCGGTCATCGTCGGGATGTTTTCGCTGTGGGAGTTCTTACCATCGTGTACGGGATTGTCCTGAGTTACCCCGGAGGGAGGCGACAGCACCGCATGTCACATTACCACCTTCACCACCCCAGAGGGCGTTGCCTATCGTACCTACCGTTGCTCCGCGCCAGACCCATACCCAGCGAGGTCGTGGGCGTGGAGGAGTTGCTCAGAGAGGACGAGATGATCGAGGCAGAGGGCAGTCGCAGGTGGTGGACAGGCGCGGGATTTTGCTTTGACGCATCAGGACGCGCAGGCGTCTAATGCGGTGGTTTCAGGTATCCTTCCTGTTTGTACAGTTGATGCACACGTATTGTTCGATCCCGGATCCACGCACTCGTACGTATCCACACACTTTGTGCCGCGTTTGGGTAGAGAGTCCGGTGTGCTTGATCAGCCGCTTGTTGTGAGCACTCCTGTGGGAGAGTCGTTTGTAGCTAGGCAGGTGTTCCGATCCTGTACCGTCTGTATTGGCGAGAGAGAGTTGCCTGTCGACTTGATCCTTCTCGAGATGTTGGACTTCGACGTTCTTTTAGACATGGATTGGTTAGCCACGTGCTATGATTCTGTGAATTGCCGTGAGAAGACAGTTAGATTTTGTTTTCCCGGCGAGTCGGTTTTTGTTGTGTTGGGGGACCGTGGTGCCGCCCCTCACAGTGTGATTTCTTCTTTTCGCGGTGGACAGCTTTTGAGGAAGGGATGTCAGGGATTTCTCGCGTATGTTTGCGATGCTCGCGCTACAGAGGTTCCATTAGACCAGGTTCCGGTTGTTAGCGAGTTTCCTGATGTGTTCCCTACCGAGCTTCCTGGGCTACCGCCCGAGCGCGACATTTCTTTCTGTATTGATTTGGTTCCTGGCACGGGGCCTGTTTCCATACCGCCTTATCGGATGGCCCCGGCGGAACTTCGAGAGTTGAAGGGTCAGTTGCAAGATTTGCTGGATAAGGGACTTGTTCGACCCAGTGTTTCTCCTTGGGGTGCTCCAGTCCTGTTCGTCAAGAAGAAGGACGGCAGTTTGCGTCTGTGTATCGACTACCGGCAGCTGAACAGGGTGACAGTGCGGAACAGGTATCCTTTGCCGCGCATCGACGATTTGTTCGACCAGCTTCAGGGGGCAGGGTACTTTTCGAGGATCGATTTACGATCGGGCTATCATCAGTTGAGGGTTCGACAGGAGGACATTCCCATGACAGCTTTCCGTACGCCCTACGGCCATTATGAGTTTTTGGTGATGTCGTTCGGACTCACCAATGCGCCAGCAGCATTCATGGACTTGATGAACCATATTTTCCGGCCATATTTGGATCTGTTCATCATAGTCTTCATTGACGATATCTTGGTGTATTCTCGGAGTAGTGAGGAGCACGAGCAGCACCTGCGGATTACATTGCAGACCTTGAGGGAGCACCAGCTTTATGCGAAATTCTCCAAGTGTGCTTTTTGTCTGGACCGCGTAGACTTCTTGGGGCATGTGATTTCACGAGACGGTATATGTGTAGACCCGAGGAAGATCGAGGCCGTTCAGCGTTGGCCCAGACCCACATCGGTTTCGGAGATTCGCAGCTTTTTGGGGTTGGCCGGTTACTACAGGCGATTTGTGCAGGACTTCTCCAGTATTGCTACCCCTTTGACCGGGGTGACCCGGAAGGGAGTCCCTTTCGATTGGACGGAGGAGTGCGAGCACAGTTTTCAGCAGTTGCGGACTCGGCTGACGACGGCACCGGTATTATCATTACCTTCAGGCTCAGGCGGGTTTGTGATCTATTGTGATGCCTCTCGAGTGGGGCTAGGGTGCATTTTGATGCAGCACGACAGGGTGATCGCGTATGCTTCGCGACAATTGAAGAAACATGAACAAAACTACCCCACTCATGACTTGGAGATGGCTGCAGTGGTTTTTGCACTTAAGATCTGGCGACATTACCTATACGGCGAGTCGTGCCAGATATTCACGGATCATAAGAGTCTGAAATATATATTCTAGCAGCGGGACCTGAACCTTCGACAGCGCCGATGGATGGAGTTAGTGAAGGATTATGACTGCGAGATCTTGTACCACCCGGGCAAGGCGAATGTAGTGGCGGATGCGTTGAGCAGGAGGCCCGGGGGTAGTCTATCTTATTTGAGCATGGTACGGGGACAGTCGTCGGCAGATTGGCAGATATTATGCGACAGCCGAGTACAGTTCGAGTTCACGCCGATTGGAGGACAGATCGCGCATGTTCGTGCACGCCCACAGTTACTTGACCGCATACATGAGGCACAACGCAGTGATGACCGATGTTCGGAGATCATGGCACAGATTGGACAGGGCAGATTTTCCGAGTTCGTGATCGATGATCAGGGGGTACTACGATTTGGAGTTAGACTGTGCGTACCAGATGCTGAGGGACTGCGACGCGAGATTCTTGAGGAGGCACATCGATCGGTATATAGTGTTCATCCCGGTTCCACCAAGATGTATCATGATATGAGAGTTGTTTATTGGTGGGACGGAATGAAGAAGGACATCGCAGATTTCGTGTCGAGATGCCTGACTTGTCAGCAAGTCAAGGCTGAGCACCAGAGGCCCGCGGGAGAGCTACAGCCGTTACCCATTCCGGAGTGGAAATGGGAGCAGATTTCGATGGATTTCGTTGTGGGTCTACCTAGGACTAGTCAAGGGTATGACTCCATCTGGGTGATCGTGGATCGTTTGACGAAGGCGGCTCACTTCTTACCAGTGAAGACGACTTTCGGATTTACTCAGTATGCCCAGATCTACATCGACGAGATTGTGCGACTACACGGAGTCCCAACATGTATTGTGTCCGACAGAGGCACCCAGTTTACCAGCCGATTATGGCAGAGTCTCCAGAAGGCTTTGGGCACTCGCTTGAGTTTCAGTACAGCATTTCATCCGCAGACCGACGGACAGTCAGAGCGGACGATTCAGACTCTCGAGGACATGCTCAGAGCGTGTGTGTTAGATTTCGGAGGTAGCTGGGATCATCACTTACCCTTGGTAGAGTTCTCCTACAATAACAGCTACCAGGAGACCATTCAGATGGCACCGTTTGAGGCTCTCTATGGGAGGAGATGCAGATCGCCCGCCTGTTGGACAGAGCTCAGTGAGGGCAGTATCTTAGGACCACAGATTGTTGAGGAGACGACCGTGAAGATCCAGTTGATTCGCGATAGGATGAGAGCAGCGCAGAGTAGGCAGAGATCTTATGCGGACCGTCGGCGGCGCAGGCTTGAGTTTTCTGTTGGTGATCATGTTTTCTTGAGGGTCTCCCCTATGAAAGGTGTGATGAGGTTTGGGAGGAAGGGGAAGCTCAGTCCCAGATATGTGGGCCCCTTCGAGATCCTCGAGCGTGTTGGTGCAGTAGCATACCGATTAGCCATTCCGCCCAGTTTTCCAGATGTGCACCCCGTATTTCACGTTTCGATGCTCCGTAGATATCTTCATGATCCTTCGCATGCGATTCAGCACCCGACGATCCAGCTTGAGCGCGACATTTCCTATGCAGAGCAGCCGGTGATGATCTTGGATCGACAAGTGAAGAAATTGAGATCGAAGGACATCTCATCATTTAAGGTACTTTGGCGTGGTCAGAACCTTGAGGAGGTCACTTGGGAGACCGAAAGCGAGATGATGAAGACGTATCCCCATCTTTTTGAAGGTACGTGTAGTTAGATTTTTGAAATTCGGGGACGAATTTCTTTAAGGGGGAGAGATTGTAACACCTTAGGATATGTTTAGTGAATAATTATATTTAAATAATGGTTTTTAACAAAAAGTTTACCAAATTGTGTTTTAAATATTTTTCCTAATTTAATAAATATTTTTCCAAAATTTTCCTACACACATGTGCATGTAAACTAGGGTTTGTAAAATGAGTTTTACCATGGTGGGTTAATCATGGGATTAAGTCTTTTGGGTTTAAATTAAGTTAATTAGTTAAGTAATAGTTACTTTAATTTGAATTGTTAGGGTGTTGACTTGTGTGAGAGAGAGAGAGAGTGCATCATGGCTTTAGCCCATGCTTGCAATAAATGAAGAGAGAGAGAGGAGGGTTGACATTGGGTGATGCTTTGTTTCCTCTCATTTCTTTGTTTTCTCTCAAGTCTCATACACACACACACACTTACCTCTCAAACCCCCAGCAGAGCCCCAGCAGCACAGCAGCAAGCATTCAGCAGCAACTGAAGCAATAGCATCAGCTGAAGCCAGAAGCAGTAGCAGCAGCAGCAGAGAGCAGTAGCAGCAGCACCAGTGAACAGCAACAGCAACAGCACCAAGTGCAGCCTCTTCCTTTCACCTCTTCATCTTCCTTCAGCTCCCTAGGGTTAAGTATGAGGTATATTTCCTAAACTTATTCCCTAGTTGCTTGGTTAGAGTAGTTTTGCATCGGTTAATGGTTTTTAGTGCGATATGAGGTGTTTAGTGGGAACCTTGTGCTAGTGTGGTGTGAATTGGTTTCAGTAGGTTGTTAGTGGGTTGTTGAGACCATATTAACCTAGTTTAACCCCAATTGCACTAAAATACCACCAGTTTCCCTAATTGATGCAAATTCTTCGTATTTGTGCAAAACTGAGTTTCCTGGAACTGCTTTTGACCCGATGAGTTCAGATTGGAATTGAGAAGACCGCAGTATAGTGGATAGGTGCTGATACCCTAGCTAGAACCCGACCCCCTAATTCCTTCATGTGGCCGCCAATTTCTTCATTCTGGCCGCAATTTGCGGCCAGATGGGTAGGGTTTGGGTTAGGGTTTGGTCCTGTAGGTGTCTGCTAGTGTGTAGGGTTCTGGGATATATATATTTTTGTAATTTTAGCTATGTATAAAAATCTGGGACTAAATACCTGTTTTTCCGTATTTCTAAACCTTCGCGACACGCGTAATACGTGTGTGATTTGGGGTTTCTGCGTATCGCGACGCGTCAGGGTAGTTACAGGCGCGTGATCACACGTTTTAGCGTATCGCGCACACGCACGATTGGTTTGCGGCACGGGTTTCTAGTTGGACCCTAATACCACGTTTTTGGTGAAATTAAGCTTATGTGTGGTATATGTTATGTGATTTTAGGTTCGCAGGCGAGTGAGACGGACGCTGCGAAGAAGGGCAAGCAAGTCGTTGGCTATACTTAGCGCGAGACTTCGGTGAGTAGATTTAACATCTACGGGGATATCGCCCGCATGGCGTTATGCGTCAGGGCTGATAGGACCTTATTACTATATGTTGCACTTACCTCATGTACTGTCATTGCATATTGCATTCCCTGCTGTATGTATGCTTAGAATTGATAGAACACAGCACCCTTATTGACAGTTCATGTTGCACAAGCACTATCTTGACATGACATTCATACTTGATGCATATATCACATCGGATCATTATGCTGTAGCTCATCTTTTATGTGACTTGCATGACATTCATACTTGATGCATATATCACATCACGTTTACTTGCATATGGGATGGGATTACATGTGATTTCTGGATTTGGGAACCGTGGCCCTTTTCAAATATGTAATCATTTAAAAACCCGGTTCCTTTGATATGATATTTTGGGGCGCCACCCCGTGTTTTCTTTTCTCGGTGCTAGAATGGATTTTATTGAGAGAGGGATGACCCGGACTGACGGATTCCCGATATATTGAGAGAGGGATGACCCGGACTGACGGATTCCCGATATATTGACCCGGACTGACGGATTCCCGATATATTGAGAGAGGGCTGACCCGGACTGACGGATGCCCGATATGTTGAGAGAGGGCTGACCCGGACTGACGGATGCCCGATAGAGTATGATTTGCGTGTCGATGCTAGACACGAGTATTTATGTTATTTGGGTGCCGATGTTGGGCACTCGTGATTCTCAGGGATATACAGGATATGAGGGCCGATGGAGTACCGGCGTCTGGGATGTTGGGATTCGCGGTGCATACATACATATGTAGTCCACCTCGACACTTCGTGTAGATACTATATTCCCAAGCTCAGCATTCGTTATCGCATCTCATCATGTAGCTATATCACCTGATAGAGGACTTGCATGATTATTATACATACTGCTTACCTCGCATTGATATCATCTGCTGGCATTTGTTAGTGTAGCGCTGTACGTGCATGCTCGCGATTACCTTTATATGTTATCTCTATTCACGAGTTGGCAACTCACCCCCGTTGTGCCACAGTATTTGCAGGTTGCCCTCAGCATAGTCGCGGCAGGCTGTCTTTTGCATCTTTTGGCTACAGATACCACCACAGTTGCGGTGAGAGCTGTTTTGCATTTAGGTGGGTTGTGGTATTCTGAGTACTTTTATTGTATCCCTTTTGTATCTAGTACTCTCCATCTACCATTTATGTACTGGACTTAGATACTGTGTGAGGACGATGATGTATATTTTGTATTCTGGTGTCGTGCTCGTAGGAGCCGACTGTTTTTATATGCAGTTTATATTCTGTGATGCCCACTTATTGTTTATTCTTCGCTACGGCGTCGTATATTACTCTTGTGATGTTGGTTTCCGCCGTTGGGCGTGATTACTCCCGTTTGGGGACGTTTCATTTCATTACATTTCATTTCACTTATATCCTGTTTTGTACCCGGTCTCGGGGCTACTTTTACAAAGGAAATGCTGCCAAAATTATTCAAATGATTAAGTAAATTTAAAAAGGGACTTATTGAATTATTTAAGGTTTTCTAAAAGCTTTAACTAAAAGTTTTCAACACTCACTATCTTTAAATGGTTTTGATTTCTGGGTTCGGCTTACTTAGTCGCGTTACGCCTGTAGACGTAGTGTGGTTAAATGCCGGTCACGAGTCGAAATACTCGGGTCGTGACACTAAGTGAAAGGAATTACAAACTTTGTAGATCCGCTCCTCCACTTCTAAAGCTCCGTGATGACGTCCCTCCGCTGCGATCATCGGAATCCCAGACTCTAGTGATGGTATCGTCGGAGAAATGATCGGGCTATGTCGTTGACTTCGGTGCCGAAGATGATCTACGTCGAGGCGACTCAAACTCAAGCTCCATCTTCACTTGGTCATGAACCTTGTGAAGAAAACACCCTATACAACATGGCAAGTGGTAGAGGATGAGGAAATAGGAAGTGGGTTCACTTTGGATTTGGATTTCTCACTTGATTTCATCACTTGAAATTTTCAAGAAAGCTTTTCTTTTCTTCATGAAGAAGAAGAAGAAGAAGGAAAATGAAAAAGAATTTCCTTAAAAGAAAATTCAAGTGAATCTTATCATAATGCAACCATGGGTGAAGTTAACACATGTAGAGAATAAACCAGGGTTTGGGTGTAATGGTTAGGTTAAGGAAAAAACAAAATGGTCAAGGCTTTCAAAGCTTCATGAAGCTTCAAGAATAAAACAAAGCAAGCCACCATTTTATTTTTGCCAAAAATAAATAAATGAAATAAATAAATAAGTTAAAACCCTAACCATTAACCTAAACATGGTTTAAAGCATACACACACCCAAGTTTGCATGTACCATCAAACATGATACAAACTAGTGCACAAACATATATCATATATACAATGTGCACAATAAAGTGAGAAAAATAATCTTAAGTGAACCAATACTAGTTAATGTAAAGTAATATATCAAATATATAATTATACATTAAATCATTAAATCAACACTTGATTTAATGATCCGGTCATACTGCATATAACCGACTAATATCAAGTGTATCAATGTATCGAATCAACATTTGATTCGGTAACCCGGCTATATCTCATATAACCGTCCGATGATACAAATCGCGAGAATAGAATTCAGTATCACATACTGGTATTATTCTCGGTCTCACACATATCTCATATGCGCTCCTATTTCATTTTGCTTGAGCCAGGAAACCTCTGTGTAGGACTCTAAAGACTCGTCAATACGCCGGCAGTAGGTGATGATCATATCAACCACCCACAAGCCGCAAGCGGTCTGCTAAACGTAACGGCCACCCGGGTATTGAGCGATCAGAAGATCAACGAGCAATCCCTCTCACACTCCTGTGAATCCAACCAGTAACATTTACCGTACAGTCCGGTCTCGTCGTCTGATATGTCGCATATCTCGCCTAGGGGTGGTAAACGTCAGACCCTAGTAGCTCGATAAGTCGTGTCAATATGAGGTCTATAACAGTTCAAGAAACTACTAGTAACACTTACCAGTAAATCTCAGCAACCCAGGCCAGGGATTTCCGGTTATAGCCAATCGAACACAGCGCAACATCAACTCCCTATACTGGGAGAGACGAATCCCCTCCTATCGCTCATTGCCTCGATGTGATTCGGGACTGTACCCAAAAACCACCATTTTGCATGCCCTCTTGGATGTGGTAAGGTGGAAATCAAAGCACAGTGGGAATCATACAAGACTCTATGACGATCTCGGGTCTACAGACTAACCTGTACCAGTGTCACCAGAGAACTGCCATCTGACGTAAGATATAATACCATCTGGGAGTTCTCGGCGAGTCCGTCCAGTGTACCCAGTCTCCACTGAGCACCCGTATATCATCTCTGATGTCAAACACCAATGGATATGGGATCATCCATCGCCCATCTGTATGGGTCGAGAAGGTATACCCTAGTATACTCTGGTATATCGATGCCCCGTCTCGATAAACCCACGACTAGGGATCTTGAAGGATGTACTTATGGACTACCATGTCCCCACTAGTATGATCCGCATCATAGTCCAGGTAGTCAAGTACACATCCTAAGGGCTTTACCAACATGTAACAGAGAGACAATCAGTGTACACGTTAAGGTAAAGAGCAACCTGATAGCATACTATCATGTCGAGCAAGAAAGTCCTCCCTATATATGTCTAAGCATCCACTACAATATACATCCTATGTATAGTAATGGCCTCTAGGGCATACATACAACTAACAATCTCCCACTTGCACTAGGGCCATCTGTAGCAGTGGTTGCAGTATCTAATACTCAACCATCCCATATAAGTCTCTCTCTGGGAAAAAGCCTTTGTGAGTGGATCCGCCGTGTTGTCCTCTGAGTCTACTCTCCTAACCTCGATCACCCTGGAGATCAACTATCTCCATGATCAGGTGATGCTGCCTCAGAATATGTCTGGATCACAGATGGGACAGACGTTCCTAGGCATATGCCACAACTCCATTGTCTCACAATGGTAGGAACGAAGTTCATCTCGTGAACTAATATACACCCAGACATCCTCTTTGGTAGCATCTTTGGTAACGATGTTTCATGCCTTTAATCGTCTAGTATGTCACGGTATCTAGCTTGAAACTCTTCCAACATACCGTCCCTCCACTGAGGGTAAAGACAATGCCTGTGACCGACATTCAGTCGTCCTTATCACTCTGGAACCTTTCCAGTGATTTCCTCCAGGATCGATTGATACCATCTTACTACAACTAGTGAGAATCCTAACATCCAATTACTTCTATCTCATAGATCAAAACTCAGGATTTAGGAGGTATCACTTTGATCCTTTATGGAGAATCCTTGTGATAAGCGGAGATTCACCGAGCGTAGCATAAGAAACTCCTTCACTATCAAGAGTATGTCATCCACGTACTCTACGAGGATCATCACCATACTCCCTACTACCTTTTTGTATATACAAGGTTCATCTACCATTTTGATGAAGTCAAACTCTTTGACTACCATATCAAAACAGACGTTCCAACTCCGCGATGCCTGCTTTATCCTATAAAGCATCTTGTACACGTTTCCGCTGCTCCCACTGTCTACGAAGCCCTCTGGCTGTGTACTTATAGACGCTCTCTTCTAAAACATCATTTTAGAAAAGCAGTCATGACACCCAACCGCCAGATATCGTAGTCATGGTATGTAGCCGTGGCAAGTAGGATCCGGATGGACTTAAGCATAGCTACTTAGAAAAGGTTTCATCATAATCCATACCTGGTTAATGATGCAAACCTTTACTAAGTCTAGCTTTGAAAGTCTCAACTTTTCCATGTACACCAAGTAATCTTCTCAAAATATACTTGCTCCTGATGGGGATTTAACCCTTCAGATAAAGCAACCAAAGTCCATACTTTGTTGGTGTAAAAGGATTCCATCTCAGATCGATAAACATCCAGCAATTATTACAGAGTCCCACTCCTGATGGCCAGCTCGAAAACTAGTTAGGTCATCATCCCATGATGCAATCCTCGCTCCTACTGTCATAGAGAAACCGGAGTATCTCTCAGGTGGGTGAGGAAACCTACTAGATCGGCGGAGAGGCCGAGGTTCGTTGGTTGCTATTGAATCCTTTGGTTCTACCAAATCATCAGCTGCAGTTTATATAGCTGGAACTGTTTCCAGTTCTACCTCATGACCAATAATTTCTTCACAAGAAATCCCCTTTCACAAAGGTGGCATGCTGAGAAACAAAACATTTTTGTTCCTCGGTTAGGTAGAAGATATTCCCTTGCGTATGCTTGGGATATCCAACAAACTTCCACAGATCTGACTTTGCCTCGAGCTTGTCCGGATTTTTCTTGTTAGACATAGGCCGGACAACCCCAAATCTTAACAAACTTAAGATATGGGTTCTTTCCTTTCCATATCACATATGAAGTGGTAGGCAACTGATTTGATCGGAACCCTATTCAATAGGTATGCAACTTCATAAGTGCATAACTCCCTAAAAGGAAATAGGAAACTCAGTAGTACTCATTATAGAACACACCATATCTAATAGGGTGTGATTTCTCCGCCCCGATACACCGAGGTGGTGTGGTGTATCCGGAGGAGTAATGCTGAGAGAGAATCTCATTCTCCTTTAGAATAATCCAGGAATTCCGTGCTCAAGTATTCTTCTCCTTGATCTCATCAAAGGACATAATACTTATACCCGTTGTTGGTTCTCTACTTCTTAATTATATTCTGTGAATATCTCAAAAGCTTCGGACTTGTGTTTCAACAGGAACATATGTCTGAATCTCGATAGATCATCAGAGAATTTAATGAAGTACAAAGAACCGGTCTTGGCATTTGTAGACAAGGGACCTTCATACATCATCATGTATCATCCCAAGTGTTCATTAACACTTTCTCTGTTTCCATTAAACATAGCTATGGTCATCTTATCTTTGTGACATGACTGGCAAGTTTCACAAGATGTAAATTCAAACTGATTTAAAAATGCATCTTAATGTAACTTAGCTAGTCGGGTCGCATTGATATGACCTAGTCTATAATGCTTCAAGAAGGATTCGTTCATTTCTGAACTCTTCCTCTTATGCGTGTTCTGTATACTAAGAACTGTAGTTTGATTTAGAACGTTAATGCTTTTAGATAACGTGCCTGAACCGATCAACTCTTGATTTAGGAAATGTTCAAAACATTATCCAACAATACAAAATTATATCCTTCTTTATCTAAATAAAGAGAATGATATGATTTTGTATATTAGGTTCGGTATCTAATAACATTTGTTCAGAATCAATGTATTCTGGTAATACAGGGTGATAGTGACCAACAGACTTGGCTGCAACGCTTGCACCATTTTCTGTCTCATGAAACTTATCACCCGTTCTCAGTTCTCTACCTTTCTGTAGCCCTATGTAACAGATTACATATCTGGGATCATGATCCGGTATCAAATACCCAGGACATAGAGGATACAGAGAAACAGTTCTTTGTAATGAACACACCCGAAGGAGATGCATCATATGCACTTTCTTCGTTTGGGCGGCATAGGAATTCTGGTATTCCTCTATTTCCTTCTCTGTCTTATAACAATTATAAGTTGGAGCGGGACCAACGTTCCCCAGCTCAGTATAACAAGCGGGTTTGGTCAATTCATCCGTATTATTATCTTGATTAAGGCGTGATATGGTCGCTACCTGGAGAGAGAGAGAAGAAAACACTCAGCGTATGCTCTTGCAAGATCAGATTGGTTATTATTTTATCTAATCAGGATGGCTCCAACTGTTTTTATCAAATCTTCCTTCAAACCCTAAAAGGAAAGACTAGTGGGAATCACACAAGACTCTATGACGATCTCGGGTCTACAGACTAACCTGTACCAGTGTCACCAGAGAACTGCCATCTAACGTAAGGTATAATACCATCTGGGAGTTCTCGGCGAGTCCGTCCAGTGTACCCAGTCTCTACTGAGCATCCGTATATCATCTCTGATTTCAAACACCAATGGATATGGGATCATCCATCACCCATCTGTATGGGTCGAGAAGGTATACGCTAGTCTACTCTGGTTTATCGATGCCCCGTCTCGATACACCCACGACTAGGGATATTGAAGGATGTACTTATGGACTACCATGTCCCCACTAGTATGATCCGCATCATAGTCCAGGTAGTCAAGTACACATCCTAAGGGCTTTACCGACATGTAACAGAGAAACAATCAGTGTACACGTTAAGGTAAAGAGCAACCGGATAGCATACTATCATGTCGAGCAAGAAAGTCCTCCCTATATATGTCCAAGCATGCACTACAATATACATCCTATGTATAGTAATGGCCTCTAGGGCATACATACAACTAACAGTTGAGAACTATAAGGCTAGACTTGTTGCAAAGGGTTTCCGTCAAAGACCTGGTTTGGACTATGACGAAACCTTTTCTCCAGTGGCTATGCTCAAATCCATTCGTATCTTTCTTGCCATTGCTGCCTTCCACGATTATGAGATTTGGCAGATGGACGTAAAGACCGCTTTTCGAAATGGAAATTTAGAGGAGTGTGTCTGTATGGACCAGCCAGAAGGTTTCATTCAGAGTGGGAGCAGCGGGAAAGTATGCAAGTTGCTTAAGTCCATACATGGACTAAAGCAGGCATCGTGGAGTTGGAACATCTGTTTTGGTGAGACGGTCAAAGAATTTGGTTTTATCAAAAATCTAGATGAACCATGCATCTGTAGTAAAATTGTAGCACGAACTGTCGTATTCCTCGTGTTATACGTGGATGACATTCTCTTGATAGGAAATGAAATTCCTATGCTACAATCTGTCAAAGGGTTCTTGTCACACAGGTTCTCCATGAAAGATCTGGGTGATGCCTCTTATATTCTGGGGATCCGGATCTATCGTGATAGGTCCAAGAGGATATTAGGACTTTCACAGTCCAGGTACATCGACACCATACTGAAAAGATTCAGTATGGAAGATTCCAAGCGCGGTTTTTTACCGGTTTGTCACGGGATCACCCTCTCCAAAGAGATGACTCCCAAGACTGATTTGGAAAGGGATCGCGTGTCTATTATACCCTACGCCTCTGCGGTAGGCTCTATAATATATGTGATGTTGTATACCAGACCAGATGTAGCTTATACACTGAGTGTGATAAGCCGGTATCAGTAAAACCCTGGGGAGAAGCACTGGATAGTGGTAAAGAACATTCTCAAGTACCTAAGAAGGACTAAGGAGATGTTCTTGGTGTATGGTGCAAAAAACCTCCAGATGGAGGCCTTTGCTGACTCCAGCTTCCAGAGTGATAAGGATGACTCCAAATCCATGTCGGGTTATGTCTTTACCCTCAATGGAGGGGCGGTGTGTTAGAAGAGTTCCAAATAGGAAACCGTTGCTGACTCAACGATGGAAGCGGAATATATCGCTGCATCTGATGCCGCAAAAAAAGTCGTCTGGATGAGGAAGTTCTTGACAGATCTTCAGGTGGTTTCGTCTATTGTTGATCCAATACCTCTGTATTATGACAACAACGAGGCTATAGCTTTAGAGAAGGAACCCAGGTCCCATAAGAAGTCCAGACACATCTTGAGGCGGTATCACCTGATCAGGGAGATCGTGGATCGCCGGGAGATCAAGGTTCGGAGGGTTGCTATAGAAGATAACACTGCAGATCCATTCATGAAGGCCATACCCCAGACTCAGTTCGAGCGGCTGATCGAGATGATAGGTCTTCGATACGCCAGTATATCGCCTTAGTGCAAGTGGGAGATTATTAGTGTATATGTCCTAGAGGCCATTACTGTATCATACTAGTTTGTATATTACTTAATGGAAGCTTGGGATATTCACAGTTGTATAGAAAATCTTGCTCAAAATAGTAGTATGCTACATGGTTTGTTTCTACTTTAATGTGTGCATGTGTTTCTTTTAGCATATCGCCTATACACATTAGTGGAGCTCTTAGGATCTTTGCTTGATTACCAGCGTTGTAATGGCAGTCACACTAGTGGGGGCTGGGTAATCTATAAGCACATTCTTATACAGGTCCCTAGTCGTAGGATTATCGAGACGGGGCATCGATACTCCGGAGTAGACTAGCTTATGCGCTTCTCATCCCAGCAGGGGAGATGGTCTATCCCACAGCCATTAGTATGTCGTACTTGAGATAGTATGCGGGTGCTCGTTAGGTTACGAGTACACAGGACAGAACTCGTCGGGAACTGCTGGTTGGTACTATACCTATCGTCAGTTATTAGTTCCCAGGTGACATGAGTACAACTTAGTCCGCTGACTTGACATTGTCACTTCGCCTCGAGTATGTTCCCACAGTTCTTAGATTGCTACCCTACCACGGCTCAAATGAGTCGTGCAAACAGGTAGCAGCTGGGTGCAGTCCCGAAGCACTTGGAGGCAGTGACGATTAGACAGGATTCGTCTCTCGGTATTGGGGGTTGATATCGCGCTGTGTCTAGGAGAGCCATTACACAAAGTCCCTGGCCAGGGCAAGCGAGATATACTGGTAGCGTTTCCAGTGTTATCTCAGGGTGTTCTGGGCTACACTCCGACACGACTTGTACCGCTATTAGGGGACTGACCTTTACCGCCCCCCTAGGCCCGCCATGCGATACTCTTAGACGAACAGACCGGACTGTACGGAGATTGTCATATTCAGGCTCAGTAGGAGTTCGGATGGGTTCACCTCATCAGTCTTCTTATCGGCATCTACCTGGGGACCGTTACGTACAGCTAGTACCGCTTGTGGCCTGTGGTTAAACCCACTGCCAGCGTAGTGTCGAGTCTTTAGAGTCCCACACAGAGGGTTACTCGCCTTTGAGCAAAACAGAGTAGAGGTCGCATAGTTTTGCGACGGGGTTCGTTCACATCCGCGCACTTGTGCACGTTTGGTGTCCGTGCAGTTATTACTAGCGGGCTTTGTTTTAATCCAGATCCTAGTATTTGTTTTGGGATTGGTTTTGTCTCATTGTATTCGTGTTCCTTGGAACATGGATGTGGGTGTGTATGCACAGTTGACAGAGGAAGAGGCAGAGGATTCTCATTAGGGTTGTTGACCGTTGTCTTTTTCCAAACCCTAATGAATATGGGAAATATGATTAATGATATTAATTAAAGATAAATGTGCCATGGTTAGGGTTGTTGACCATTTGATTTTGGTTGACCTGTTGACCTATGTTGACATATTGACCATCATCATTTCACATGAAAGATGCTTTTTGATTCTTGCAAAATTCATTTAATGTGAAATGATAATGGTCATTCCAAATGAACCATCACTATTTTCTTTGATTATTATTATTTTTCATAATTCACTTATATGAGAGTATGGTTGATAATTATTCTCATTCTTGCTTGCTCTTTCTCTCTCATAGGTTAAGCTCATCCTCTTCCTCTCTCTCAAAGCTCTCATCTCTCATGTGTTGAGAACCATTAGCTCTTGAGATAAAACCACCAAAACTCCTCTCTACTCATTCTAGGGTTCTAGGTTTAGCAAGCCAAGCACTTTAGTTACCTCTAGGTTGAGGTAGGAGCTCAAGGTAGAGGCCTTCGGGTGGATCTTTCTTCGGCAAGAGAAGGCGACGAGGAGGAGCCGTTCAAACCACTCCAAGGAGCAAGAAGAGAAAGAGTTCAAGACCTAGGTATAACCTTCTAACCGAGTAGCTAAATCTTTTAGCTTGTTTGTTAGTTTTTGTTTAGCAAAGATCCTCCATTTCTAGTCCATGTTACCTTGTGTTAAAAAACCGTTTTTCACCTATTCCGCCTCCCCGTAAGCACCGGGGTGGGTAACGTGGACTTACACACCGGAGGCGACGACAATCTGTTGCTTCGTCAGTTCGTTGGTAGCTTGTTAGAAATGGCCTTTGAATGGTACTCGGAGCTCCCAAATGACTCCGTAAAGACGTTCACAGAGATTGAACTGTTTTTCACACTGCGTTTCGCCATCGCGAGTGAGCGCACTCCGATCACGGCATTAATCAATGCCAGGATAAGGCCAGGAGAAACTTGGCTCCAATACGGGATCCGGTGGCGGAACTTATTGTCTAAGTGCGAACAGCGCATTGAAGAATCTCCCGCCGTGGGCATGTTCATCGAGACCCTTGATCCTCAAACGACCGTGTCCCAGTTCCTGACATTCTTCAAACCAACGACCTTCCACGCTCTGATCGATAAAATGGCCCAAATAGACCAGATGGGCCACAGGCCTTCCTCCTCAAAGAAGGACCCTCGAAAAGCTAAGGGTAAAGGGAAAGAGGCATTCTTTTCCAATACACAACAACAGCCGAGCAGTCCAAAACCGGCTACTAGCCAAAACAACGCGCGTCCGTGCCCATCCTTGGAGGAAAGACTAAGACACGCTTATTTGTTTCCCCGCGATAAGTCGAGAAGACTATTAGAATTAGTTGTGCGAAACAAACTCATCATATTGCCAGACCCACGGCGTCCACCGCAACCCGGCGATGTCAACAACCCTAACAACTGCTCTTATCACAGAATGGTGAGCTACCCAATAGAGGATTGCAACTTATTCAAGAACTGGGTCGAGGATCAGTATCAACAGGGGAAATTCGCGCTGTCTAATAACTGGAGGGTAAACCCACTATAGAAGCACACTCCCAAAAAGGTGGATGCGCCGGGGGCATCATGCTCACTCGTGGAAGATTCTCCATAGGAAGTCGTTCTTTCAGCAAAAACCAAAAGAATGCTGAAGGATCTACAGGAATTTCCAGCTGTCAGGTGGAAAAGCCCACTTGAACCCAAAATCATCGAAGGGATGCTGAAACCGCGTCCTGTACCGAAAGTTGTTGACAAGGGCAAAACCCCCAAGTCCAGCCTTCAAAGTCTTCGAAGAAAAAGAAGAAAACCAAGAAGTCTGTGCAGCCAGCCGAGTATAACGACAAGCGCACAAACCTACAAAAGTATATTGAAGCGCTGGAGGAGTACAACCAGAAAGTGCAGACACTGATCACGCTCGAAGAGTTTCTTAAGCATATTCTTGAGAACGAAGATAGTGACAATAATGAGGAAAATGACTCATCAGGAGCTACCGGGGACCGTGTATCAAGTTGCCACATGGTCACCCATT
The DNA here is from genome assembly GCA_030015575.1 of Agapanthus africanus. Lineage (NCBI taxonomy): Eukaryota > Viridiplantae > Streptophyta > Magnoliopsida > Asparagales > Amaryllidaceae > Agapanthus > Agapanthus africanus. The sequence goes on along the minus strand of JASDDO010000016.1, from coordinate 36,725,573 downwards.
CGTTGTTAAATGACGAAGAAACTCCCTCGACGTCAGAAAACAACGCGAAGGAACTGGGTACAGAATTAGCGCTAAAATCCCTGGAGCTTCCAGAAGACCCGATCGATAGGCTGTTAAACGATGCCTTTCGAAAAAGCAAAGATGACCGAGATCGCGAAACAACCATATACGAAAAATCTAAGCGTCAGCGTCAGGATGAAGAAGTTGCGGCAATGATGAGTCGTAAAGTACTCCACCCAAACCAAAGCATACCTGCTACAAATAAGAGCAGGATAAAAACAGAGAAGCGGTTCGCCAGAGCCCTGTCAATGGGAACGAAGCTGCCACCTCTCGTAGGAAACACTCCCGGGGTTATATGCCTCGACGGAGAGGATTCACATCCAAACTACTGCCTATATCATCGGAGGGTTACCCACCCCAACCAGGAATGCAGTGCCTTCAATAAATGGTGGCAAGGATACGTTACCCATCAAAAACACTTCAAGAGGATGAAGAGTGAAACTCGTTTACGGCAGAATAATGCGACAGATGCGCATAAAAAAATGACTGGAAACAATCATATTGTTATACCAGTTCAGAAGGGGAAAAGCCCTAAGTTCTTACTTTCAGAAGAGATTCTGAGGACGAAATACCCCTCAGCACTCTCTTTGAAGACTTCACCTCAGGAAAAGAAGAGGAAGAGATGAACTGCGAGAATATTCAGCTGCGTAACCGCACGTTGCCTGAAAAGAACCTTGGACCTACAAATAAAGATTCGAGCAAAAAAGATAAAGGGAAAGAAAAAATCTCTGAGGAAATTGCCCTCGACAGTGGAGTTGTCAAAGAGCTCGCAGTGAGGGACCCGCCTAAGAAAAATAAAGTGGATTACAATTTCTTAGCACATTTGAGGAAAATACCCTCACAACTGAGCATATTGAATGCTCTCCTCCTGTCCAAAGAGGCATGAGATTCTCTGATCAAGGCATTACAAGAGCCCGATCAGTTCCAAGCTTTCCTCACGGAAGAGAAGATGAAGATGAATTGGCAGGGTTCCACACGGCTGACATTACTTTCAGTGATGAAGATCTCCTCCTCGGTATGTGCGAACATAATCGCCCGTTATACGTCACCGAGTACTGCCACGAAATTAAGATAGGGAAAATTCTTTTCTACAACAGATTCTCCGTCAACCTTCTCAACGTGAGAGTGCGGAAGAATATTTGCATGAACTTTCAGCACCTAGCCTGAGACAAAATTACCATCTCCGGGTTTGGCTCACTGTCGTTATGGACGCTCGGGTCCGTGATACTGAAGCTGCGCTTCGAGTTTCTCATCGCTGACATCAAATTTCATGTCATTGATGCCAAGACTTTCTATAACGCTTTGCTCGGCAGGCCTTGGTTACATGAGTACAACGTTATCCCTTCTACACAACATCAATGTATGAAGTATTTCAATGACGGCTTGGAATACACCATCACCGGGGAGCTAAATCTGTTCTCCATAAATGAGGTCCGAAAGTATGAAGACGCAAAGAACTTCCTACCAGACTTCGAGGATACGGAAAGGTGTCATAAGCCAGAGGATAAATAGAAGTCCGTCGCCACTATCCCAATCTTTGAGAGCGATTCCAAGGAAGATGAAGAAATAGTCTACTCGGGCTCGACGCAACCCCAGAAAGAAAACAACAGGCCCGGACTATATACTCCTATTTTGGTCTTCGTCAGCGACTCAGAGGACGAAGACAACATAATGTTCTCCATCCGCCCATCAGTGCAAACCTTTACCGGAACAGATCAGAGTCTACAAATCACAATGGCTCTGCCTCGGCATTACAAGGAACTTGATGCGCTCGATACATACAGCGTACAAGAACTACAAACTTTTTACGTTCCTCCTAGGCGAAGAGGTGAAAATGCGATCCTCTTCTACCAATCAACGGAGACAAAAGTAGAAAAAGAAGTCTGCCATGGTGCCAATTTTGCACTCGACAGGCTTCAACCAACCCGTCTGCCAAGATACTACATGGAGGGATTGAAAATGCTGTTAATACGCTAAGGTGTACCCCTTGAACAAACTGTTCGACAAGCCCAATTCTACAAAAAGATTTAGGATATTCCTGGGACTTAGCGAAAAATGCCCAACGGGAAGATGGAGACAACTGGACTTGGATACGTTCGGTCTAAGAAATAGGAGCAATGCCACAGCTGCCGCGTCATAAATAGCTTCAGCGAAGAGGAAAACGCTCTTCCAAATGGCCGTGACATTGAAACAGAGCGAAATCCTGCCCTAAGAATGTTAAGTCCGTCGCTCGAAGAACAAATAGAAAAGCTAAAAAAAGAAGCTTGTCAAAGGAGCCGAGACAATCACAGCCGCGAAATGGCCATTTATGAAAAATTTAGGACGCGGCACCTCAATTAGCAATCTACGGAGAAGGAAAACTATAATTCTCTTCTTCACCGGCTCGCTACACGTCCACGCGAAAGGGGAAAATCCCGAAATATAGGCAAAAATAGGGCAAAGAATGCCAACAACGTTCGAAAACATCAAAGTGGATCCAAGAATCCGTGCAATCGAGAAAAGGTCGATTGGAACCTGTCCTTTATAAAGAAGATGGGACGGGAATACTCTTTCCCCCAAGACAAGACGAGGAAAATATTCAACCTTGTCATGAGTTGCATACTTCATTGCCACTCCTACTTTTGTGTCAGGGTAATAACTTCATTATAGTCGATTACTTTTTGCTTTGCATCGTGATATTCAGTTTGGAATATCCTGCACCTCATTCTACAAGGAAAGAGCCAAGATCCCTTCAGCGGGAGTGACCTCTTTAGCAAAAGTTTTCGCCGCTATATATTTATAAATCTATCTGGTTCTTTCAACGATATCAAGTTCATTATGTTAAAGGTTTTTCGCCAAAAACCATGCGCAGGCCTCTGTCATTTCAGACGGGTAGCACTCAGTATTCATGCTATGTTTGTTGGCCTTAGTCAAGGCATAGTATATGGCAGCTATTTATTACTTTTCTGTTTCATAGATAGATGCGTTGGTTTGGGACAGTCGTACATCCTTATTGACCTTAGTCAAGGGCGGGTAGGGGTGGGTTCAAATTAACCTGGACAATGACGGGTAGAATTTGCCATGTGACTTATAATTTGTTGGCCTTAGTCAAGCTCATAAGAGCATGGGGTAAATATCACATCAGGAGTTTCTAAAGAAACTGAAACATGTCAGGCATGCGCATGCCTTCTGGAGTGTGATAACTTGAGTGGATTCCATCAAGTTATCATGCGATGATAGTTGGATCCCGATTCCCACTGATGAGTTAGTTTACTCCTCGGGTGATTTTAGATGATCCCGACAAATATAGATTAGAGTGCATGTTGAGTGTTTCTTTTCTCTCTTTTTGGAAGCGACCATGGCCCGACTCTAGACTAGAACTCATGAACCAAGTTAACCGAACCTTCTTAAAACACACTGGATTTTGGATTGTCAGAGTTGCATACTTCATTGTCACTCCTACTTTTTCCCTTTGCTTTTCTACGGAACATTCCGTATCACTACGAAAATCCACAGTTATTGGATATGACCATCGTATAGTTACATACGAACTCGAAGAAACCTGTTTCAGATTCGAGAATGGTTTCCGGTTGTGGAGAAATTGTATAGGACTATTCAGTTGTCTTTTCCTTTTACCCTCTCTCGGGTTGTGAGGGCTCCTAGGATTAGGAGAGGGTACACCTATTGCACTTATTGAATAATCTTCTTCCAAACCTTAGGCTGGTGCCGAAGGATGGGGAAGGAAGAAAACCAATTAGCCTAAGTGTGGTGTACAGAAGGTAATAAATAAAGACAAATAAAGGGATTAGAAAGAGGGCAAAGTAAAATGCGACTGCTATTATTTACGACGAAACCGCGTAGATCATCGCCACTCCTACTTCACCTTTGCATTTCTCCGGAACACCCCGTATCACTACGAAGATCCACATTTATTGGATAATCCATCGTATAGTTACATACGAACTCGAAGGAACTTGTTCCGGTTCGAGAATGGATTCTGGTTCAGGAGAAATAGAATAAGGATTATTCAATTGTCTTTTCTCTTTACCATCTCTCAGGTTGCGAGGGCTCCTATGATTAGGAGGGTACACTTATTACGCTTATTGGATAATCTTCTTCCAAAGCTTAGGCTGGTGCCAAAAGGTAGGGAAGAAAGAAAACCATATAGCCTAAGTACGGTGTACAGAAGGTAATAAGTAAAGACAAATAAAGGGATTGGAGAGATGACAATGAAATATACGGTTACAGTCATGAATCTGGATAGTGGAAGAGGAATTACTAGGAATACCCGGATACCCCTTTGAAACATTTTCATGTTTCAGTTTCACTGTGAGTTGTTAATTGAAAACTGATTTCCCAATTAGATTCTTACTCCAGGGTATGTATTTACCAGGTTTGATTCTCACATCTGCATGGTATTACAGATGATGAGTGAGAGTAAGATATTGGGAATTAGGTGATTATATCCTCATTATATCGGAATTCATTATAATTGGTGATATTTGAGGAAATCACCTAGGTTTCTGCCGGACGGCAAATATTTGGTTTTGAATATCGGTAGTTATGCACCAGTTTCAAACTGATATATCTGTACGTTTATTTTATAAAGTGAGATATAACTTTTTGAAATTATGTCTATGACATTTACCTATATCAGTTGATGGTTAGGTAAGGAGCATTCAACAACGGTGTAATTCTTCTTAACCATAGTACAGTTTTCAACCTACGACGCAAAGCGTTTAAGTTATTGAACTCACGGGACTTAAACAAATTATTGTATATTGTCCAGTGTCCATTAGGAAAAAGGGATTGGTACTCGTACTATATTCTGTTTACTTATGACTTCTCTAGTTTTTAGACAAGTATTTCGTAGAAATACAAGGTCCAAGTTTTGAGAAGTTATTGTTGGATATGTATGCCCTAGAGGCCATTATTATATAGTACTAGTTTGTATAATACATTTTGGAAGCCTGGGATATATACACGGGTTTGCGACAGTCTTGCTCAATATAGTAGTATGCTACTTGGTTTGTTTCTATCTTAATATGTGTATATGTTTCTTTTAACATATCGCTAATACATATTGATGGAGCCCTTAGGATCTTTGCTTGACTACCAGCGTTGTGATGACGATCACACTAGTGGGGGCTGGGTAGTCTATAAGCACGTCCTTATACTGGTCCCTAGTCGTAGGATTATCGAGACAGGGCATCGATACTCCAGAGTAGACTGGTGCATACGCTACTCGTCCCAGCAGGGGAGATGGTCTGTCTCACAGCCATCAGTACGTCGTACTGGAGATAGTATGCAGGTGCTTGTTAGGTTACGAGTATACTGGACAGGACTCGTCGGGAACTGTTGGTTGGTATTATACCTATCATCAGTTAACAGTTCCCAGGTGACATGAGTACAGCTTAGTCCGTTGACTTGACACTGTCACTTCGCCTCGAGTGTGTTCCCACTGTTCTTAGATTACTACCCTACCACGACTCTATTGAGTCGTGCAAACAGGTAGTAGTTGGGTGCAGTCCCGAAGCACTTGGAGACAGTAACGGTTAGACAAGATTCGTTTCTCCCGGTATTGGGAGTTGATATCGCGCCGTGTCTAGGAGAGCCATTACAAAAAGTCCCTGGCCATGGCAAGCGAGATTTACTGGTAGTGTTTCCAGTAGTTTCTTAGGGTGTTCTGGGCTACACTCCGACACGAATTGTACCGCTATTAGGGGTCTGACGTTTACCACCCCCTAGGCCCGACATGCGATACTCTTAGACGAACAGACTGGGCTGTACGGAGATTTTCACATTAAGGCTCAGTAGGAGTTCAGATGGGTTCACATCATCGGTGTTCTTATCGGCATCTACCTGAAGACCGTTACGTACAGCTAGTACCGCTTGCGGCCTGTGGTTAAAACCACTGCCAGCGTAGTGTCGAGTCTTTAGAGTCCCACAGAGAGGGTTGTTTACCTTTGGGCGAAACGAGTAGAGGTCGTTTGGTTTTACGACGGGGTTCGTTCACATATGCGTACTTGTACGTGTTTGGTGTTCGGACAGTTGATACTAGTGGGCTTTGGTTTAAGCCGGATCCTAGTATTTAATTTTAGCTTGGTTCAGTATCATTGCATTCGTGTTCTTTGGAACGCGGAACCGGGTATGTATATACAGTTGACAGAGACAAATGAAGGAGACATCTCATTAGGGTTTTTGACCAGTGACTTGATTAATATCTTATTGAGATGAAGGTAATTGATTAATAATTAGTGATAATTGTGTTATGGTTATTTGGATTGACCATTTGACTTATTGACCAAAGTTGACTAAGATATTTTTCTTAAGCAAAAGATTCTTTGCTTAGCATTAATGGTGACCTGATAATGGTCAAATCAAATGAACCATCACAACTTTTTTGCTAATTAAAATTATTATTCTTTTATTCTAATATGAGAGCTTGCTCTTCATTCTATCATATTCATTCTCTCTCCTAGCTCTCTCTCCTTCATCCTCTCTCTCAAATCCTAACCTCTCATGTGTTGAAAACAAAAGGAAATTGGGATCGAACCATAAAATCACTCTCTACTCACTCTAGGGTTCTTGGTCTAGCAAGCAAAGCACTCTAGTTACTTCATGGTTGAGGTAGGAGCTCAAGGTAGAGGCAATCGGGTTGATCTTCTTCGATATAGAGAAGCCGGTGAGGAGGAGCCATTTAGATCATTCCAAGGAGCTCAAAACAAGGAGAAGAAAGAGTTCAAGTTTAAGGTATAACTTTCTATCATAGTAGATAGAACTCTATTTCGTGCTAACTAGGTTTATGGTAAAGATCCGGTTAAGGTTTATTCTAGAACCAAGTTCGTTATCGCTACGAAATTTTTGTTCCGCATTTGGCCACGGATGTTGGCCGGGGCGCTAGTGTAACCTTTCATGGTATCAGAGCCTACCCATAAACCCTACTACCTTGTGTGCACAAGGTTAAAATCTCGATTGACAAATTTTTCCGAATCACGAATCTGTGTTCATGAGCTTGCTGTCGATTTTCGAAGTTGTCCTAAAATTTTCCTGAGTATCTTAGAATTACATGTAGGCGAAACTATAGCTGCAAAAAACATTTGGGGGCCTAACTCCAAAATTCCGCCGGGAAAGCGCCGCAAAATGGCGCATTTTGCGGCGCTTCCGCGACGCATTTTGGGCTACAGTACCCAAAAATATTTCTGGGGCTCTAGTTCATGAAAATATGATATTTGTGATATATAGTTTTGGCCCAGGTTTATTTGAGTACTGGATTTGCTTTTGGGGCCTATTTGGAAAAGTTTAGTTGATCGAAATTTTAAATGTGTTCACAGTTCATTCACTTTTATCTGCGACCGGGAATGTCCCTCGATCGGTAAAACTCGTCTGATTGCTATATGTTCATTCAGATGGGTTTTGAGAATGTGACATTCGCATTGATGTTGTGTGCTTGTTCTGTGGTTGTAGTTGGATAGTCGTGTTGGATAGCATGTGATGAAATGTTAGTGGTGCAGTTTAAATTCTTTTGTACATTTGTTATTGCGGGGCGAGCGTCCGACATGTGGACTGCCGTCTTTGCCGGGTTGTATATTATTTTGGAGTACGACCGGGCTGAGTTCGATGTCACCGTTTGTACATATTATTTTCTTTTTCTGTACTTTGCTTACCCCACGGTGGAGTGCATGAATAGCCGGGTTCTAGAAAGGCAGCAAGCCCGAATCTTATGGCGTTGAGACGGAGGGGATTCTTTCTCATGGCATTGAGACGGAGGGGGCTTCTTTCTCATGGTGTTGAGACGGAGGGGGCTTCATTCTAGAATTGGCGGGCTATTCGCCGCACTTATACGGGGTACAGGTTTTCATTGCACAGGCTATCCACACGACAGGGAACGTCGGGTTTTATTTGTGGCTCAAATGAAACCCGGGGCTCCAAGATTATCCACCATTCTGTATTGTTGGCTGTGTTTCTGTGATGTTGTTTACTATCATGCCTGGGACGAATGTTGTATATACTTATATATATATAAACTAGTATATGTTGTATATGTTTTATACCCGCGCTAGTCCAGCCCCCACTCTGTCGTTAGTTATGTAACCTAACGGGTGATGACGGGGCCCAGTGGCGAATGCAGATGGCATATACGTACATCGTATTTTCGTTCTTTTCTGGTGTGGTAGGTTACATTGATGGGACAGCATTAATTTTGATTAATGCAAGTAAAACAAACCTAAAAAGATGTTGTTGGAACCAAGTTTTAGAAACAGACATTACAGACGTTCACTTTTTCTTTGCACAGTGGTATTCAGTTTGGAATATCCAGCACCTCATTCGACGAGGCAAGGGCCGAGATCCCTTCACCGGGAGTGACCCCTTGAGTAAAAGTTTGCGTCAACGTAATAACTTCACTATCGTCGATTATTCTTGCTTTGCATCGTGGTATTCAGTTTGGAATATCCAGCACCTCATTCGACGAGGAAAGAGCCGAGATCCCTTCACAGGGAGTGACCTATTTAGCAAAAGTTTTCACCACTATATATTTTAAAAAGGTTATCAGGTTCCTTCAACGATATCAAGATCATTACGTTAACGGTTTTCGCCAAAACCCAGCTGTAGCCCTCTGTCATTTTGGATTGGTATTGCTTAGTATTCGTGCTACGTATTTCATGCTCAGCCGAGGCGTAGTGTACGGTAGCTATGTAATATTTTTCTGTAGCATATAATGCGATTATTTGGGACAGTCGTGCAGCCATTTTGGCTCAGTCAAGGAATCATATGGGTAGGTCTAATGCAATCAAGATAATGACGGGTTGAACTTGACAAGGATCCTTTGATATGTTGGCTCAGTCAAGGTCACTTGGGTCCTAGGGGCAAAATTCACATCGGGAGTTTCAAACATACAGGAAACTTGCAGATTTAGCATACCTTCTGGAGTGTGATGACTAGAGTGGATTCCATCTAGGTCATCACACAATGATAGTTGGATCCCGATCCCACTGATGAGTAGGATTACTCTGGGGAGATTATTTCACTTAACAATCAATGCTATAAACTAAGTAGGTGTCTAGAACGGTGTTAGAGGGGTTACGCCTCCAGGAAAAAGAGGTTATGTAATTAAGGAACTTCGTGAAAGCGTTGGAAAACCTCCCTCGAAGTACCAACACTAGCATGGCTGAAAGGTTAAGCAAGTATTGTGACGTGCGATTAATCCTGACTAGTTCTTCTTTTAAGGTTTGAAGATGAATTTGAGGAAACAGTGGGAGCCATCCTGATTAGATAAATTAATAAACCAATCTAATCTTGCAAGAGAATACGCTGAGTTGTTTCTTTTCTCTCTCTCCAGGTAGCAACCATTTCACGCCCTAATCAAGATAATAAAATGTATCGCTTGACCGATCCGAATTCTTATTCGGGGATGGGGAACGTCAGTTCGGCTCTAACTTACGACAACAGTCATAAGTATAAGCAAGGGAAAAAGGATTGTATGGATTCCAAGGAGACCCTGTTGAAGAAGAAGTATAGTTTTGCATCTACTTCAGGTGTTCTTGTGATTGAGAACTGTTTGTCGATCAGTCCTACCTCCTGGGTACTTGATACCGGATCAAGATCTCATATCTGTAATTTATTTCAGGGACTGAGAAAAAGTAGGAAAGTTGCACCTGGTGATATGTCCCTAACGGTAGGGAACGGAGCACAAGTTAATGCTGCAGCCGTCGGTGAATATCACCTAGTGTTGCCAAATGGTAATACTATGATTTTGAACAATTGCTACTATGTACCTTCCATGGTTTGCAACATCATATCAGTTTCTTTACTCGATAAAGATTGATATAATTTTGTTCTTGATATAAATACCATGAACATTTACCTTGATAAGGTACTGGTTGCAGAAGGTACACTGTGTAATAGTATCTATGTTCTAAATCAGAATACAGTTCTCAATATACAAATCACACGCAAGAGGAAGAGTTCAGATACGAACGAATCCTACTTGTGGCATTGTAGAAATGGTCATATCGGAGAGAAAAGACTAAGTAAGTTTTATAAAGATGGACTCTTGGGTACATTCAAGTTTTCATCTTATGAAACTTGTCAGTCTTGTCTCAAAGGAAAGATGACCAAATCTCCGTTCACCGGACATGGAGAAAGAGCAACGGAGTTCTTGGGACTTATACACAGTGACGTATGTGGTCCAATGTCTATACATCCAAGGGGTGGGTTCTCATTCTTCATCACATTCACTGACGATCTCTCTAAGTTCGGATATGTGTATATGATGAAACAAAAATCTGAAGCTTTTGAGAAATTCAGAGAATTCAGAAATGAAGTGGAGAACCAGATAGGCAAAAGTATCAAGATCCTCCAGTCTGATAGAGGAGGGGAGTACTTAAGCACAGAATTCCTATATTACTTAAAAGAGAATGGTATTCTCTCTCAGCTTACTCCTCCGTACACACCACAGCATAATGGTGTATCGGAGCGGAGGAACCGTACCCTGTTGGATATGGTTCGCTCCATGATGAGTAGTGCTGAGTTACCTCTTTCATTTTGGGGACATGCGCTTTTGACAGCGGCATATCTATTGAATGATGTTCCGTCTAAATCAGTGCCTAAGACACCATTCGAAATATGGAATGGTAAAAGGCTGTATCTTAAGCGCATTAAGATATGGGGTTGTCCGGCCTATGTAAAAGTACAAAATCCGGACAAACATCAGGCACGTTCAGTTTTATGTAAATTTGTGGGATATCCTAAAAATTCTATAGGATATCTGTTCTACCACACCGAGGAACAGAAGGTGTTTGTATCTCGCCACACCACCTTTTTAGAGTGGCAATTTCTTGCAAAAGAAACTAGTGGGAGTTCGGTAGAACTGGAAGAAATTCAGCGACCACAAAATGAAACTGAAGATTTGGAGGAACCACTAGATTCAGTAATCCTAGACGAACCTCATCCACTCCGCAGATCTGGTAGGATTTCTCATCCACCCGAGAGATACTACGGTTTTCTCATAGACGGGGATCGAGAGGATTGCATCTTGGAAAAAGATGGCCCTACCATTTTCAGGCAGGCCATTATCAGTAGGGACTCTGATAAATGGCTGGATGCAATGCGATCCGAAATGGAGTCCATGTACACCAATAAATTGTCGACCTTAGAAATTGCTCCACCTGGGGTAAAACCCGTTGGATGCAAACGGATCTACAAAAGGAAATTTGGTGTAGATGGGCAGGTGGAAACCTATAAGGCTAGACTCGTTGCAAAAGGTTTTCGTCAAAGACCTGGTTTGGACTATGACGAAACTTTTTCTCCAGTGGCTATTCTCAAATCCATTCGAATCCTACTTGCCATTGCTGCCTTCCATGACAATGAGATCTGGCAGATGGACGTAAAAATGGCAGTTTGCAAGAGTACGTTTATATGGATCCGCCAGAAGGTTTTGTAGACAGTGGGAGCAGCAGGAAGGTGTGCAAGTTGCTTAAATCCATTTATGGATTAAAGAAGGCATCGCGGAGCTGGAACATCTGTTTTGATGAGGCAATCAAGGAATTTGATTTCATCAAGAACGAAGATGAACCTTGTATCTATAAGAAGAATGTAGGACGAACTGTCGTGTTCCTAGTCTTGTACGTGGATGACAATCTTTTGATAGGAAATGATGTTCATATGCTACGATCGGTCAAGCTATTCTTGTCACAACGGTTCTCCATGAAGGACCTGGGTGTCACGACCCAAAGTTTGGCCCGTGACCGGCACTTATCCACGTAACGTCTACAGGCGTAACGCGACTAAGTGAACCGAAACCCAGAAATCAAACCAGTGAAAGTATAGAGTGTTATAAGTTTAAAATGAAAGAACTTACTAACATGTTAAGAAATCTAAGTAAACAATCACCAAGATAGCAATATACGACGCCGTAGCGAAGATCAAGGTCCATAAGTGGGAACATCACAGATAGAGAAAACTGCAAGTACAGTCGGCTCACAACGAGCTCGACACCAGAAACAAATACTATACATCACCGTCCTCACACTGTCTCTAAGTCAAATGCATAAATGGTAGATGGAGAATACTAGATACAACAATATACATAACTAAAAGATAAACAGATACCGCGCAAAACCCACCTATCAGCAAAAGAGCTAGTACACCAACTATGGGGGTATCTGTGTCAAAACATGCAAAACGCAGCCTGCCGCGACTACTCCGAAGGGCAACCTGCAAACACTGTGGCACAACGGGGGTGAGTTGCCAACTCGTGAATAGAGATAACATATAAAGGTAATCGCGAGCATGCACGTACTGCGCTACTCTATCATATGCCAACAGATGATATCAATATGTGATAAGCAGTATGTGCAATAATCATGCCAGTGCTCTATCAGGTAATATAACTACAGGATGAGGTACAATAATAAATGCTGAGCATGGGCAATATAACATCTACGCGGAATGTCAACGTGGAATATATAATCGGTGTCCATCAATGCACTCAGATCTCCCAAATAGCTCAGGCGTCGGCACTCTCATCGGCCCTCTAATCCTGTAAATCTCTGTGAATCACGAGTGCCCAACATCGGCACCTAAATATCATAAATACTCGTGTCCAGCATCGACAAGCAAATCCTCATCCATCGGGCCCCGTCAGTCCGGGTCAGCCCACGGGCTCCGTCTGCGGTATCGGCCTTCGGCCCCGGCAGTACGGATCACCCCGCATCCATCTATCGACTCTGATTAGTATCCTCCGGATAACTGTCAGGTCCAACCAATCACCGGTAGGTAGTAGTCCCTCTGCCAGGCTCACCGTCTACTACATAGCGAAACCATTCTCGCCCCGGGGTACCATACCGGGTCCACCACGTACCCGTAATCGGCCTCAACCAGCTCCTCGATTCGGGTTCACATATATCACTCTAGCACCGAGGAAACACTTGGTGGACGCACCGAAATATCATAACAAGGGAACCGGGTTTTTAAATGATTACATAATTGAAATAGCCACGGTTCCCAAATCCAGAAATCACATGTAATCCAAACAAATATGCAAGTCAAAGATCCAATGTGATATTTGCATCAAGTATGAATATCATGTCAAGTCATATAAAGATGAGCTACAACACAATGATCCGATGTGATATGTGCATCAAGTATGAATATCATGTCAAGTCATATAAAGATGAGCTACAAAGTAATGATCCGATGTGATATATGCATCAAGTATGAATATCATATCAAGTCACATAAAGATGAGCTACAACATAATGATCCGATGTAAATTCTACAGTGTGAGTGTCATGGACGTTACTAACGGTGTGTGTGTAACATGCAGGATAGTGCTCGTGCAACATGGACCGTTAGTAATGGTGCAGTGTTCTATCAATTCTAGTTTATATCCATATAGCAGGGAATGCAGTATGCATCAAATAGTAGCCATGAACAGTCAATGTATGTAAATGTAGCTATAAGGTCCTATCAGCCCTGACGTAGAACGCCATGCGGGCGATATCCCCGTAGATGTTAAATCTACTCACCGTAGTCTCTCGCTAGGTATAGCCAACAACTTGTTTCCCCTTCTGCGCGGCGTCCGCCGTACTCGCCTGCGAACCTAGAATTTCACAATATATCATACATAAGCTTAAAGTCACCCAAACACGACATTAAAGCCGAACTAGTAACTCGTGTCGTGAACCAAGCGCGCGTGTGCGCGATACGCTAAAACGTGTGATTACGCGCCTGAAGCCACTCCGACGCGTCGCGATACGCAGAAACCCAAAACCCATACACACGTATCACGCGTATTGCGAAGATTAAAATACGGGAAAATAGGTATTCACCTCCAGATTTTGATACAGAAATGATATTGTAAAACTATATATACCAAAATAACCCACATAGCAGCAGACTTCAGTGGCCCAAACCCAAAAACCCAACTCACCCATCTGGCCGCAAATTGAGGCCAAAATGAACATTCCGGCGGCCTGTGTAGGGGGTGGGCTCCCAGGTTTGGTGTGTGCACTCTATACCCCCCATACATGCTACAGTAACATCTAGTTTTGATCTGGAACATCTCGGGTAGTAGCAGATCCTACAGAGCCTTAAATCAAGTTAAAACCCACACTTTTGCACTAAAATGGAACTTTAAGGTATTTCTGTTCAAATTGAAACAAAACCTGGCCTAAAATAGTTCTAATAACACATAATAGAGCTAACCAAACTAACAAAACCCTAATCTAACATGTGAATCACAAATATCCCTTAATATCACTAAAAATGCACAAAAATGAGATTTTTGCTAAACAATACTACAAGTTTAAGGAAAAGGAGTGCTAACATGAATTAATACCTTCTAAAAACCTTATAAAACACCAAAAGTCCCAGCTCTTCCCTCAGGTGTGCAGATTAGCCTTCAAACACCCCAAAAAGCCCCTTTTTCCATGGTTTTGTGAAGGAAAAGTGATGATTTGAGTAGGGTTTTGTTTGGGGATCAAAGGGAAATGAAGAGAAGAAGAAGAGATGAAGAAAATGAGAGGGTTTTTCTGCTGAAATCTCCAGAATTCAGTAGTGAGGAGAAGAGAGAGAGAGAAGGTCACAAAAGTCCAATTCCTACCTAACACTCATGCCTCATTTGTTTATTAGGATTTTGAATTATGAAAAGGTTATGATATGATTAAAAATGGTGGGGATAAGTTAGCAACCATGCAACAAAAGAATGGTTAACATGCTACCAAAAACCCTAAGTCACAAAATGCTAAGTGTGCAACACTACAAAAGAAAATTTCCCAATTGCTAACACAACCAAATATAATTAGTAAACCCGACTAAAATAACTAATAATCCTATGAACACATATATAATAACATGTACAAATACTAATTATCATGAAAACATTCTAACGGAAATTCAAAGTGTTACAATCTACCCCCTTAAAGAAATTCGGTCCCCGAATTTAAAAATCTAACTATACGCACCTTCAAAAAGATGGGGATACCTCTTCCTCATCTAGCTCTCGGTCTCCCAAGTGACTTCCTTGCCGCTCTGGCCACGCCAAAGTACCTTGACGGACGGTATCACTTTCGACCTCAATTTCTTCACTTGTCGATCCAAGATCATCACTGGCTGCTCCGCATAGGAAAGGTCGCTCTCAAGCTGGATCGTCGGGTGCTGAATCGCATGCGAAGGATCATGAAGATATCTGCGGAGCATCGATACGTGAAATACGGGGTGCACGTCTGGAAAACTGGGCGGAAGGGCTAATCGATACGCAACCGCACCAACACGCTCGAGGATCTCGAAGGGGCCCACATATCTGGGACTAAGCTTCCTCTTCTTCCCAAACCTCATCACACCTTTCATTGGGGAGACCCTCAAGAAAACATGATCACCAACAGAAAACTCAAGTCTGCGCCGACGACGGTCCGCATAAGATCTCTGCCTACTCTGGGCTGCTCTCATCCTATCGCGAATCAACTGGATCTTCGCGGTCGTCTCCTCCACAATCTGCGGCCTTAAAATACTTCTCTCACTGAGCTCTGTCCAACAGGTGGGCGATCTGCATCTCCTCCCATAAAGAGCCTCAAACGGTGCCATCTGAATGGTCTCCTGGTAGCTGTTTTTGTAGGAGAACTCTACTAAGGGCAAATGATGATCCCAGCTACCTCCGAAGTCTAATACGCATGCTCTGAGTATGTCCTCGAGAGTCTGAATAGTCTGCTCTGACTGTCCGTCGGCCTGCGGATGGAATGCTGTGCTGAAACTCAAGCGAGTGCCCAAAGCCTCCTGAAGCCTCTGCCATAACCGGCTGGTAAACTGGGTGCCTCTATCGGACACGATACATGTCGGAACTCCGTGCAGTCGTACAATCTCATCAATGTAAATCTGGGCATACTGAGCAAATCCGAAAGTCGTCTTCACCGGTAGGAAGTGAGCCGCTTTCGTCAAACGATCCACGATCACCCAGATAGAGTCATACCCTCGACTAGTCCTGGGTAGACCCACAATGAAGTCCATAGAGATCTGTTCCCATTTCCACTCCGGAATGGGTAACGGCTGTAGCCCTCCCGCGGGCCTCTGGTGCTCAGCCTTAACTTGCTGACAAGTCAGGCATCTCGACACAAAATCTGCGATGTCTCTCTTCATTCCATCCCACCAGTAAACACCTCTCAAGTCATGGTACATCTTGGTGGAACTGGGATGAACACTATATACCGATCGATGTGCCTCCTCAAGAATCTCGCGCCGCAATCCCTCAGCATCTGGTACGCATAGCCTAGTCCCAAATCGTTATATCCCCTGATCATCGATCACGAACTCGGAAAATCTGCCATGTCCCATCTGTGTCCTGATCTCTGAACAGTGGTCATCACTGTGCTGTGCCTCATGTATACGATCAAGCAACTGTGGGCGTGCACGAACATGCGCAATCTGTCCTCCGATCGGCGTAAACTCGAACTGTACCCGGCTGTCGCATAAGATCTGCCAATCTGCCGACGACTGCCTCTGCACTGCGCTCAAACAAGATAGACTACCCCCGGGCCTCCTGCTCAAAGCATCCGCCACTACATTCGCCCTGCCCGGGTGATACAAGATCTCACAATCGTAGTCCTTCACTAACTCCATCCATCGGCGCTGTCTAAGGTTCAGGTCTTGCTGCTGAAATATATACTTTAAGCTCTTGTGGTCAGTGAATATCTGGCACGACTCTCCATACAGATAATGTCGCCAGATCTTAAGTGCAAAGACCACTGCAGCCATCTCCAGATCATGAGTGGGGTAATTCTGTTCATGTTTCTTTAATTGCCGCGAAGCATATGCGATCACCCTGGCATGCTGCATCAAAACGCACCCTAGCCCCACTCGTGAAGCATCACAGTAGACCACAAATCCGCCTGATCCTGAAGGCAATGATAGCACTGGTGTCGTAGTCAGTAGAGCCCGTAGCCGCTGGAAACTGTGCTCACACTCCTCCGTCCAATCGAAGCGGAATCCTTTCCGGGTCAACCCGGTCAAAGGTGTAGCAATGCGAGAGAAGTCCTGCACGAATCGCCTGTAATAGCCTGCCAGCCCTAGAAAGCTGCGAACCTCCGTCACTGACGTGGGTCTAGGCCAACTCCGAACTGCCTCGATCGTCCTCGGGTCTACACATATACCATCTCGTGTAATCACGTGCCCCAAGAAGTCTACGCTGTCTAGCCAGAAAGCACACATTGAAAATTTGGCGAAAAGCTGATGCTCCCTCAAGGTCTGCAGTGTAATCCGCATGTGCTGCTCGTGCTGCTCTCTACTCCGAGAATACACCAAGATATCGTCAATGAACACTATGATGAACAGATCAAGATACGGCCGGAAAATGCGGTTCATCAAGTCCATAAATGCTGCTGGCGCGTTGGTGAGTCCGAATGACTTCACCAAAAACTCATAATGGCCGTAGCGCGTGCGGAAAGCTGTCCTAGAAATGTCCTCCTGTCGAACCCGCAGCTGATGGTAGCCTGATCGCAAATCGATCCTCGAAAAGTATCCTGCCCCCTGAAGCTGGTCGAACAAATCGTCGATGCGTGGCAAAGGATACCTGTTCCGCACTGTCACCCTGTTCAGCTGGCGGTAGTCAATACACAGACGCAAACTGCCGTCCTTCTTCTTGACGAATAGGACTGGAGCACCCCAAGGAGAAACACTTGGTCGAATAAGTACCTTATCCAGCAAATCCTGCAACTGACCCTTCAATTCTCTAAGTTCCGCCGGGGCCATCCGATAAGGCGGTATAGAAATAGGCCCCGCGCCAGGAACCAAATCAATACAGAAAGAAATATCACGCTCGGGCGGTAGCCCAGGAAGCTCGTCAGGGAACACATCAGGGAACTCGCTAACAACCGGAACCTGATCCACCGGAACCTCTGTAGCTCTAGTATCGCAAACATAGGCGAGAAATCCCTGACATCCCTTCTTCAAAAGCTGTCCAGCGCAAAAAGAAGAAATCACACTGTGAGGGGTAACACCACGGTCCCCCAACACAACAACAACCGACTCGCCGGGAAAACAAAATCGAACTGTTTTCTCGCGGCAGTCAACAGAAGCATAGCACGTGGCTAACCAATCCATGCCCAAAAGAACGTCGAAGTCCAACATCTCAAGAAGGATCAAATCGACTGGCAACTCTCTCTCGCCAATACGGACGGTACAGGATCGGAACACGTGCCTAGCAACAAACGACTCTCCCACAGGAGTAGTCACAACAAGCGGCTGGTCAAGCAAACCGAACTCTCTACCCAAACTCGGCACAAAGTGTGTGGATACGTACGAGTGCGTGGATCCGGGATCGAATAACACGTGTGCATCAACCGAACATACAGGAAGGATACCTGAGACCACCGCATTGGACGCCTGCGCGTCCTGATGCGTCAAAGAAAAAACTCGCGCCTGTCCTCCACCTGCAACTAACTGTCCCCTGCCGGCCGCTGGCTGCCCTCTGCCTCGGTCACCTCATCCTCTATGAATAAATCCTCCGCGACCACGACCTCTCTGTGCATGCGTCTGACGCGGAGTAACAGTAGGTACTATCGGCAATGCCGTCTGGGGTGGTGAAGGTGGTAATGTAACATGCGGTGCTGCCGCCTTACTCCGAGGTACCTCCGGACAATCTCGCACACGATGATAAGAGCTCCCGCAACGATAACATCCCGATGATGGTCGCTGACCCTCCTGGGGATAGGAGCTAAACAATTGGCCTCGCCTCGAATCTCTGCCACGTGCAAGGTGCCTGTCACGACGCCGAAAAGGCCGTCTCTGCACTGACGTATCTGCACGAACTCTCTTCGGCTCTGGGACTGCCGAAGTCTCAGCAAGGCGCTCCTCAACCAATAATCCTGCATCTACTGCCGCTGCGTAGGTCTCGTAATGCTGCGCGCTGATCGCAAGGAACAGTGGTGTGAGCAAGCCTCGGACAAATCTCTTAACTCGCAACTCCTCAGTAGCCACTAGGTACGGAGCATAAACTGATAGCTCGGTGAACAGGACATCATACTCTGCCACTGACATCTCCGGAGTCTGACGTAAGGACTCGAACCTGCGTGCTCTAGCATCTCTGACACTCAGGGGAAGAAAGCGGGCAAGGAATAGCGCCACGAACTTTGTCCAGGTCATAGGAGGAAGACCTGCTGCTCTACCCTTCTCGACTGATTCGCACCATTTCTGCGCAAGACCTTCCAGGCGAAAGCTCGCGAACTCAACCCATCTCGCATCTGCGCATCTAAGTGAACGACATATCCGCGCCATCCTATCAATGAAAGACTGTGGATCCTCGGCCACATCGGTGCCTGTGAAGACCGGAGGCTTCAGCCTCATAAACTCTGACAGCGATACTGTAATAACCTCTGTAGTCGGAAGTGCAACTGCCTGCACTGTGGGTACCACCACGGTCTCTGCAATGGTTGGAACTACCTCTGGTCGCTGCGCTCGAAGTGTCTCAACTAGAGATCCCACCATCTGGCGCATCTCCTGCATACTGGATCCCATCGTCTGGCGCATCTCCTGCACACCAGCCCCTAACATAGCAATCTGATCTGTCACGGAAGGAACAGCCTGCTCGGGCACAACCGGTGTACTACCCGGATCAGTCCTCGTCTCGGACGAGTCAACTCGAATCTCGGCCCTCGCGGGCGCTCTCTGTGCCCTCGTAGTCTTTGGCGGCATAATGGCTTAAAGGAACAATAGGATTCGATAAGGATACGGAAATCGAATCGCAAGAATGTATATAATCAAGAAGGAATTTAAATCAACAAGTCCTAAGGTCGCGTAGGCGGAGTACCGTGTCGTGCGTATGCCGCGGAACATACACACGATACGCTACCCTGCTGCAGCTACCTACTCCATAATACCAGGGTCATCCTACACTCCGAAAGGTAAAACCTACGCTCTGATACCAACTTTGTCACGACCCAAAGTTTGGCCCGTGACCGGCACTTATCCACGTAACGTCTACAGGCGTAACGCGACTAAGTGAACCGAAAACCCAGAAATCAAACCAGTGAAAGTATAGAGTGTTATAAGTTTAAAATGAAAGCACTTACTAACATGTTAAGAAATCTAAGTAAACAATCACCAAGATAGCAATATACGACGCCGTAGCGAAGATCAAGATCCATAAGTGGGAACATCACAGATAGAGTAAACTGCAAGTACAGTCGGCTCACAACGAGCTCGACACCAGAAACAAATACTATACATCACCGTCCTCATACTGTCTCTAAGTCAAATACATACATGGTAGATGGAGAATACTAGATACAACAATATACATAACTGAAAGATAAACAGATACCGCGCAAAACCCACCTATCAGCAAAAGAGCTAGTACACCAACTATGGGGGTATCTGTGTCAAAAGATGCAAAACGCAGCCTGCCGCGACTACTCCGAAGGGAAACCTGCAAACACTGTGGCACAACGGGGGTGAGTTGCCAACTCGTGAATAGAGATAACATATAAAGGTAATCACGAGCATGCACGTACTGCGCTACTCTATCATATGCCAACAAATAATATCAATATGTGGTAAGCAGTATGTGCAAAAATCATGCCAGTGGTCTATCAGGTAATATAACTACAGGATGAGGTACAATAATAAATGCTGAGCATGGGCAATATAACATCTACACGGAATGTCAACGTGGAATATATAATCGGTGTCCATCAATGCACTCAGATCTCCCAAATAGCTCAGGCGCCGGCACTCTCATCGGCCCTCTAATCCTGTAAATCTCTGTGAATCACGAGTGCCCAACATCGGCACCCAAATATCATAAATACTCGTGTCCAGCATCGACACGCAAATCCTCATCCATCGGGCCCCGTCAGTTCGGGTCAGCCTACGGGCTCCGTCTGCGGTATCGGCCCTCGGCCCCGGCAGTACGGATCACCCTGCATCCATCTATTGACTCTGATCAGTATCCTCCGGATAACTGTCAGGTCCAACCAATCACCGGTAGGTAGTAGTCCCTCTGCCAGGCTCACCGTCTACTACACAGCGAAACCGTTCTCGCCCCGGGGCACCATACCAGGTCCACCACGTACCCGTAATCGGCCTCAACCAGCTCCTCGATTCGGGTTCACATATATCACTCTAGCACCGAGGAAACACATGTTGGACACACCGAAATATCATATCAAGGGAACCGGGTTTTTAAATGATTACATAATTGAAATAGCCACGGTTCCCAAATCCAGAAATCACATGTAATCCAAACCAATATGCAAGGCAATGATCCGATGTGATATGTGCATCAAGTATGAATATCATGTCAAGTCATATAAAGATGAGCTACAACACAATGATCCGATGTGATATGTGCATCAAGTATGAATATCATGTCAAGTCATATAAAGATGAGCTACAACGTAATGATCCGATGTGATATATGCATCAAGTATGAATATCATGTCAAGTCACATAAAGATGAGCTACAACATAGTGATCTGATGTAAATTCTACAGTGTGAGTGTCATGGCAGTTACTAACGGTGTGTGTGTAACATGCAGGATAGTGCTCGTGCAACATGGACCGTTAGTAATGGTGCGGTGTTCTATCAATTCTAGTTTATATCCATATAGCAGGGAATGCAGTATGCATCAAATAGTAGCCATGAACAGTCAATGTATGTAAATGTAGCTATAAGGTCCTATCAGCCCTGACGTAGAACGCCATGGGGGCGATATCCCCGTAGATGTTAAATCTACTCACCGTAGTCTCTCGCTATGTATAGCCAACAACTAGTTTCCCCTTCTGCGCGGCGTCCGCCGTACTTGCCTGCGAACCTAGAATTTCACAATATATCATACATAAGCTTGAAGTCACACAAACACGACATTAAAGCCGAACTAGTAACTCGTGTCGTGAACCAAGCGCGCGTGTGCGCGATAAGCTAAAACGTGTGATTACGCTCCTGAAGCCACTCTGACGCGTCGCGATACGCAGAAACCCAAAACCCATACACATGTATCACGTGTGTCGCGAAGATTAAAATACGGGAAAATAGGTATTCACCTCCAGATTTTGATACAGAAATGATATTGTAAAACTATATATAACAAAATAACCCACATAGCAGCAGACTCCAGTGGCCCAAACCCAAAAACCCAACTCACCCATCTGGCCGCAAATTGCGGTCAAAATGAACATTCCGGCGGCCTGGGTAGGGGGTAGGCTCCCAGGTTTGGTGTGTGCACTGTATACCCCCCATACATGCTACAGTAACATCTAGTTTTGATCTGGAACATCTCGGGTAGTAGCAGATCCTACAGAGCCTTAAATCAAGTTAAAACCTACACTTTTGCACTAAAATGGAACTTTATGGTATTTCTGTGCAAACTGAAACAAAACCTGGCCTAATATAGTTCTAATAACACATAATAGAGCTAACCAAACTAACAAAACCCTAATCTAACATGTGAATCACAAATATCCCTTAATATCACTAAAAATGCACATAAATGAGATTTTTGCTAAACAATACTTCAAGTAGAAGGAAAAGGAGTGCTAACATAAGTTAATGTTAGTGTTTATGCCCTAGAAGGCCATTACTGTATCATACTAGCTTGTATATTACTTAATGGAAGCTTGGGATATTCACATGTATATAACAGTCTTGCTAAACATGGTAGTATGCTACTTGGTTTTTCTATCTTAATATGTGAGTGTACGTATTGATAGAGCTCTTAGGATCTTGCTTGTCTACCAGCGTTGTGATGGCAGTCACACTAGTGGGGGCTGGGTAGTCTACAAGCACATCCTCATTCTGGTCCCTGGTCGTTGGATTATCAAGACAGAGCATCGATACTCCGGAGTAGACTAGTGTGTACGCTTCTCATCCCAATTGGGGAGATGGTCTGTCCCACAGCCGTCAGTACGTCGTACTGGAGATAGTATACAGGTGCTCGTTAGGTTACGGGTACACCGGACAGGACTCACAGGGAACTGTTGGTTGGTTTGATACCAGTCGTCAGTGAACAGTTCCCAGGTGACATGAGTACAGCGTAGTCCGCAGACTTGACACTGCTACTTCGCCTCGAGTGTGTCCCACTGTTCTTAGATTGCTACCCTACCATGGCTCAAAGGAGTCGTACAAACAGGTAGCAGTTGGGTGCAGTCCCGAGCACTTGGAGGCAGTGGCGGTTAGACAGGATTCGTCCCTCCCGGTATTGGGAGTAGATATCGTGCTGTGTCAGAGAGCCATTACGCAAAGTCCCTGGCCAGGGCAAGTGAGATTTGCTGGTAGGTTCCAGTAGTTTCTCAGGGTGTAATGGGCTACCCTCCGACACGACTTATACCGCTATTAGGGGACTGACGCTTGCCGCCCCCCTAGGCCCGATATGCGATAGTCTTGGACGAACGAACCGGACTGTATGGAGATTGTCACATCAGACTCAGTAGGAGTTCGGATGGGTTTTCTCATCGGCCTTCTTATCGACAACTACCTGGGGACCGTTACGTACAGCTAGTGCCGCTTGCGGTCTGTGGTTAAACCCACTGCCAGCGTAGTAGTCGAGTCTCTAGAGTCCCACACAGAGAGTTTCCTACTCCAGGCGAAACGATATAGAGGTTGCATGGTTTTGCGACAAAGGGTTCGGACGCATACATGCGTTTACGCGCGTACGACTTTCGGACAGTTTTTACCAGTCGGCTTTGGTTTAAGCCAGTTACTGGTATCCGGTTATTGGATTTTTACAGTCTAAAGTTTTTCCGTATTTTTGCGGATTGGAGGGGCGTTCTCGTAATTGTACGAGAAGCTTCTAGAAGATGTGACTAAGGAGGTTACTTTGGATGAGGTTGTGAGTCATGGTGGTGATTCATTCATTTCATTAATGCACATTTATTGCTTAATGACTCATGCTAATGAATCACCACTAGATATTTTATGAATCATGCTTATTCATTTCTTTTATTCATTATTCTTAAATAAGAATGCTTCACAATATATTATGATACACTCTCTCTCTTCTCTCATTATCTTATCTCACATTCTCTCTCCTCAAGCTCTCATCTTCAAACCCTAATCCTTACACCTCATGAGTTGAGATCAAAGGATTAGTTAGACTAAACAATCCATAACCATCACTCTATCTCATCCTAACTTCTTTGATTAGCAATCCAAGAAGGTTAGTTGCCTCAAGTTTAGAGGTTTAGCTTGGAGTTTTGCTCTCGGGTGGATCGTCTACTACCTAGAGAAGGCCGAGGAGAACAAGGAGATCGTAAAGACGAAGGACAAGTTTCGTTAGGTATAATCCCTTAACACTATAGTTTAGTATAGCTATGTGTTCGGTTATTATTTGTTTAGCTTCGATTCAAGCGGTTAGTCGATGTTTGTTCTTTAAACTTGATCGTTTTTGAAAATTCCGCCTCCCCATAAGTACTGGGTGTACTACATCGACTTACAGTGGTATCAGAGCCTCGCTAAACAATAAATAACTTAATTGCAAATTTGTACGAATTTCGAACGAAAAATCAAAGCCGGAAAACCCTAAATATTATCAGTTTCTGTCGAACTTAAAATGAAGTCCAAAAATTTTTCAGGTGTGTTCAGAAAGCATGAAATGAGTCCAGGAGAACACCCACGAAATTTGAGCCAATGATTCGACTAAAGCGCCGCGGAAAGGCGGCGGATCGCACCGATCCGCCGTGCTTCCGCGGCCGAGTTGCCGAGTCATGGGCTCATCTTTCATGGGTGGGTCCTCTCTGGTGTTTGGGGTTTTCTGGGATGTTTAATTATTGCTCAGGTTACTGTTTAACAGAGCAGATTTTGGAGCAATATTGATGTTGTTTAGTCGATCGAAATTGTACAGTATTTGCATATTGGATTATATCTGTGATTGTTTAATGTGTTCGTAAACCTCCCCCAACTGCTAGTATGTCGGTTGGCAGGGGGTTGCACATTTCTGAAATGGTTATATCTGTTTGTGCATATAAACTGTATTGGACTGTTGTGGTGTATAGCCGGGGTTAGCAATGGGTTATTGTTTAATTCATTTGTTGTAAATGTAATTTGTTGTAATATTATTTTCGCGGGGCACTTCAAGGTTGCGGTTGTAGCCACCGTTGTATTATTTCATTTTACTGTTTTTGCTCCTAGGACTGACCCAAGGTGGGGTACACAGACTGCCGGGTGGGTAGTTTGCCATACCCGTAGGGGTCGAGGGTGGGGTAACGGCTATTCATCACAACTGTGTAATCTGTCTTTTCTTGCAGGCTCAAAAGAAATACAGATTGCTTGCAAATCCAATATTGTTTATCTGTGTTCTGGAATGTATATCATTGCGTCAGACGAATGTAAAATATCTATATTTATGATAGCTATTTAGACGTCACTTATGTTTTACACCCGCGCTAGCCCAGCCCCCGCTCTGTCGTTAGTTAAGTAACCTAACGGGTGATGACGGGACCCCGTGGCGAATGCGGATGGCATAAGAGGACGTTGTATTTTCGTTGTTTTCTGCAATGATAGGTTAATGATGGGACGCATTATCTATAATGCAAAGAAAATAAACCAAAGTTTAAATCGTTGGAACAATTTAAAAGAAACCACTCGGTTATTTTTAAAACAGATATTTTTAAAATGCGGAGATTTAACCACTCCTTTTAAAAAGCTATCAGGTTCCTTCGGTTATATCAAGTTCACTACGTTCACGGTTTCGCCAAAACCAGTCGTAGCCCTCCGTCATTTCTTATGAATGGTCAGTAGTATTCAAGCTATGTTTGTTTGGCCCTTAGTCAAGACATAGTGATTGGTAGCTGCTGGGGTATTCATTTGTTGCATAGATAGATGAGTTGGTTTGGGACAGTCGTATTACTTTGTTTGGCCCTTAGTCAAAAGTATACGGATGGGTTCAAATCAACAGGATAATGATGGGCAGAACTTGACATGTGACTTATGATTTGTTGGCCCTTAGTAAAGATCATAAGAGCATGGGGAAAAAATCCATATCGGGAATTTCTAAAGAAACTGAAATTTGCAAAGAGATGCATACCATTTGGAGTTTGATGAATGTTGGTAGGATTCCTTCAACATTATCATACGATGATATTTGGATCCCGATCCTACTGTGAGTATATGCTACTTATCAGGATATTCGTCACTTAACGATCAATGCTATAAACCTAGTAAGTTTCCAGAAAAGTGTCAGCGGGGTTACGCCCCCAGAGAAAAGAGGTTATTTAATTAAGGAACTTCGCGAAAGCGTTGGAAAACCTCCCTCGAAGTACCGACACCAGCCTGGCTGAACGGTTAAGCAAGTATTGTACGGTGAGAATAGTCTTGACTAATTCTTCTTTTATGGTTTGAGGAAGGATTCGAGAAACAGTGGGAGCCATCCAGTTTAGATAAATTAAAAACCACTCTAAACTTGCAAGAGAATCATGCTAAAGAGTTTTCTTCTCTCTCTCCTAATTGCAGCGACCCTGAAAATGACTGGACTTAAGTTACTTTTAGAGAAAAATATACTGACAGGGCCAAACTATAAAGATTGGCTGCGGAATGTCAAAATGGCTTTGACCTATGACAAACTGGGGTACGTCCTCACCGCTACGGCACCTGCTGTCCCTGGTCCCAAATCCAGCAATGCGGATAAGGAAATCCGCAAAACCTGGGATTTAGATTGCGCGAGAGCCAAGTGCATCGTGCTTGCCTCGATGAACAATGAACATCAGAGGAGGCACGAGGATATGGACCTTGATGGCATATTTCTCCATACAAAGGAACTTTATGGAGAGCAATCTCGTATAGCAAGATACGAGACCTCAAAGAAATTGTTTCGAGCGAGGTTGGCTGTCGGGTCATCGGTAGGTGAACATGTCCTACAGATGATTGGCTATATAGAAGAGCTCGCAGACCTTGGGACGACTTTGGATAATGAGCTCTATACAGACCTTGTTCTCCAGTCCCTTCCTCCCACCTACGCCCAGTTTATCCTCAACTTCAATCTTCAAGGAAAAGAAGTTGAACTTGCGGAACTCCTGAACATGTTAAGGAGTGCGGAGGGCACCTTGCAGAAGGCAAGGGAAACACCCGCTATGTTTGTTGGCGGTTCATCTTCTTCCGGGTCCAAGGCTAGGGCCAAAGGAAGGAAGAAGAAGGCCGCACCCAGACCTAGAGGAGGTGTTAGTAAGGTGGGAGGGAAGGGAAAGAAAAAGAAAGCAGTACCGATAGTTGGCCAGGATGAGTGCTTCCATTGTCACAGGAAAGGGCACTGAAAGAAGGATTGCAAGGCGTGGAACGCCAAGAACCAGGAACCGAAGCAAGCTGTGGCTTCGACTTCAGGTGTGTTTGTAATTGAGAATTGTCTGTCGATCAACTCTACTTCCTGGGTATTGGATACCGGATCAGGATCTCATATTTGCAATTCATTGCAGGCACTGAGAAACCGTAGAGTGCTGAAGGAAGGTGATATGATCCTCAGGGTTGCTAACGGAGCTAGCGTGGGAGCTGCGTCCGTCGGGGATTATCACCTAGGATTGACGAGTGGACACATTTTGGTTTTACATAACTGTTATTTTGTACCCAGCTTAACGTGTAATATCATATCAGTTTCCTTGTTATCAAATAAAGGTTATGATTTCACGTTTGTAAGAGATGTTGTCAACATCCACCTTAATCATGGTTTGATTGGGTCCGGTACTCTAAATAACGGCATATATGTTTTAAACCAACTCCAAATTTTCAATGTCCAGAACACACTAAAAAGAAAGTCTCCAGATTTGAATAAAGCTTTCTTATGGCATTGTAGACTGGGTCACATCAATGAGAGAAGGTTGACTAAGTTGCATAGAGAAGGATATTTGGACTCGTTCGAATATCAATCTTATGACACTTGTCAATCCTGTCTCAAAGGAAAGATGACAAAGATTCCATTTACTGGACAAGGAGTAAGAGCGAGCGAGCTCTTAGGACTCATACACAACGATGTATGTGGTCCAATGTCTACACATGCAAGAGGTGGTTATTCCTACTTCATTACTTTTACAGATGATTTCTCTTGGTATGGATATGTTTTCTTAATGAAGCATAAATCAGAGGCCTTTGAGAAATTCCTGGAATTCAAGAGTGAAGCGGAAAACCAAACAGGCAAAAGTATTAAGACACTAAGATCTGATCGAGGTGGAGAATACTTGAGTGCCGAGTTCCTAGGTTACCTAAAAGAGAAAGGAATTCTCTCTCAGCTTACTCCTCCATACACTCCACAGCACAACGGTGTATCGGAGAGACGGAATCGAACCCTATTGGATATGGTACGATCCATGATGAGTAATGCTGAGTTACCGCGATCTTTCTGGTGTTATGCGCTAGAATCAGCAACATATCTTTTGAACCAGGTTCCAACCAAGACTGTGCCTACCACACCATATCAGATGTGGAGTGGGAAGAAACCCTGTCTAAAACATTTTAGGACATGGGGGTGTCCAGCTTTTGTAAAAAAGCAGCATGTGGACAAGCTCGAGGCACGATCAGTACTGTGCAAACTTGTGGGATATCCAAAGAACTCCAAGGGATATTATTTCTATTACGCAGAGGAACAAAAGGTTTTTGTTTCTCGTCATGCCCACTTCTTAGAAACTGAATTTTTAGAAAATCAGAAGAGTGGGAGCGAAATAGAACTGGAAGAAATTCCAGAACCACAAGCTGCTACTGAAAGTTTGGTAGAACCAGAGGTTCAAGAAGAACAGATCATTCCCGCACCCCTCCGCAGGAGTAGTAGGCCATCTCATCCGCCTGAGAGATACTACGGTTTTCTCATTGACGGGGATAGAGAGGATTGCATCATAGATGATGATGAACCTACTGACTTCCAGCAGGCCATCCAGAGCGGCGACTCGGTACGATGGCTAGATGCAATGCGGACCGAGATGGAGTCCATGTACACCAACAAAGTATGGACTTTGGACTTTGCTCCAGATGGGGTAAAACCCATAGGATGCAAATGGATCTTCAAGAAAAAGATTGGTGTAGATGGACAGGTGGAAACCTATAAGGCTAGACTTGTTGCAAAGGGTTTTCGTCAAAGACCTGGTTTGGACTATGACGAAACTTTTTCTCCAGTGGCTATGCTCAAATCCATTCGGGTCCTTCTTGCTATTGCTGCCTTCCATGATTATGAAATCTGGCAGATGGACGTAAAGACGGCTTTTCTGAAAGGAAATTTAGAAGAGAGCGTCTATATGGATCAACCAGAGGGTTTCAATCAGAGTGGGAGCAGCGGGAAAGTATGCAAGCTGCTTAAGTCCATTTACGGACTAAAGCAGGCATCGCGGAGTTGGAACATCTGTTTTGATGAAACAGTCAAAGAATATGACTTTATCAAAAATCCAGATGAACCGTGCATATATAGTAAAGTTGTGGCCAGAAGTGTCGTATTCCTCGTCTTGTACGTGGATGACATTCTATTAATAGGAAATGACATTCCTATGCTACAATCTGTCAAAGGATTCTTGTAACACAGGTTCTCCATGAAAGACCTGGGTGATGCCTCTTACATTCTGGGGATCCGGATCTATCGTGATAGATCCAAGAGGATGTTGGGACTTTCGCAGTCCAGGTATATCGACACTGTACTGAAAAGATTCAGTATGGAAGATTCTAAGCGCGGTAATCTACCGGCTTGTCACGGAATCACCCTCTCCAAAGAGATGTCTCCCAAGACTGATTTGGAAAGGGAACGCATGTCTATTATACCCTACGCTTCTGCGGTAGGCTCTATAATGTATGCGATGTTGTGTACCAGACCAGATGTAGCTTACGCACTGAGCGTGGTAAGCCGGTATCAGTCAGACCCAGGGGAGAAACACTGGATAGCAGTAAAGAACATTCTCAAGTACCTGAGGAGGACTAAGGAGATGTTCTTGGTTTACGGCGGAAAAGACCTCAGGTTGGAGGCCTTTGCCGATTCCGGCTTCCAGAGTGATAAGGACGATTCCAAGTCCATGTCGGGTTATGTCTTTACCCTCAATGGAGGGGCGGTGTGCTGGAAGAGCTCCAAGCAGGACACCGTTGCTGACTCGACGATGGAAGCGGAGTATATAGCTGCTTGAGATGCCGCAAAAGAAGCAGTCTGGATGAAGAAGTTCCTAACAGAATTTCAGGTTGTTCCTACCATAGTTGATCCAATACCTCTGTATTGCGACAACAACGGAGCTATAGCTTTAGCGAAGGAACCAAGGTCCCATCAGAAGTCCAGACACATCTTGAGGCGGTATCACCTGATCAGGGAGATCATTGATCGTCAGCAGATCGAGGTTCGGAGAGTTGCTTCAGAAGAGAACATTGCTGATCCATTCACAAAGGCCCTTCCTCAGATTCAGTTCGAGAGGCTACTCGAGATCATTGGTCTACGATATGCCAGTACATGGCCCTAGTGCAAGATTGTTAGTGTTTATGCCCTAGAAGGCCATTACTGTATCATACTAGCTTGTATATTACTTAATGGAAGCTTGGGATATTCACATGTATATAACAGTCTTGCTAAACATGGTAGTATGCTACTTGGTTTTTCTATCTTAATATGTGAGTGTACGTATTGATAGAGCTCTTAGGATCTTGCTTGTCTACCAGCGTTGTGATGGCAGTCACACTAGTGGGGGCTGGGTAGTCTACAAGCACATCCTCATTCTGGTCCCTGGTCGTTGGATTATCAAGACAGAGCATCGATACTCCGGAGTAGACTAGTGTGTACGCTTCTCATCCCAGTTGGGGAGATGGTCTGTCCCACAGCCGTCAGTACGTCGTACTGGAGATAGTATACAGGTGCTCGTTAGGTTACGGGTACACCGGACAGGACTCACAGGGAACTGTTGGTTGGTTTGATACCAGTCGTCAGTGAACAGTTCCCAGGTGACATGAGTACAGCGTAGTCCGCAGACTTGACACTGCTACTTCGCCTCGAGTGTGTCCCACTGTTCTTAGATTGCTACCCTACCACGGCTCAAAGGAGTCGTGCAAACAGGTAGCAGTTGGGTGCAGTCCCGAGCACTTGGAGGCAGTGGCGGTTAGACAGGATTTGTCCCTCCCGGTATTGGGAGTAGATATCGTGCTGTGTCAGAGAGCCATTACGCAAAGTCCCTGGCCAGGGCAAGTGAGATTTGCTGGTAGGTTCCAGTAGTTTCTCAGGGTGTAATGGGCTACCCTCCGACACGACTTATACCGCTATTAGGGGACTGACGCTTGCCGCCCCCCTAGGCCCGATATGCGATAGTCTTGGACGAACGGACCGGACTGTATGGAGATTGTCACATCAGACTCAGTAGGAGTTCGGATGGGTTTTCTCATCGGCCTTCTTATCGACAACTACCTGGGGACCGTTACGTACAGCTAGTGCCGCTTGCGGTCTGTGGTTAAACCCACTGCCAGCGTAGTAGTCGAGTCTCTAGAGTCCCACACAGAGAGTTTCCTACTCCAGGAGAAACGATATAGAGGTTGCATGGTTTTGCGACAAAGGGTTCGGACGCATACGTGCGTTTACGCGCGTACGACTTTCGGACAGTTTTTACCAGTCGACTTTGGTTTAAGCCAGTTACTGGTATACGGTTATTGGATTTTTACAGTCTAAAGTTTTTCCGTATTTTTGCGGATTGGAGGGGCGTTCTCGTAATTGTACAAGAAGCTTCTAGAAGATGTGACTAAGGAGGTTACTTTGGATGAGGTTGTGAGTCATGGTGGTGATTCATTCATTTCATTAATGCACATTTATTGCTTAATGACTCATGCTAATGAATCACCACTAGATATTTTATGAAGCATGCTTATTCATTTCTTTTATTCATTATTCTTAAATAAGAATGCTTCACAATATATTATGATACACTCTCTCTCTTCTCTCATTATCTTATCTCACATTCTCTCTCCTCAAGCTCTCATCTTCAAACCCTAATCCTTACACCTCATGAGTTGAGATCAAAGGATTAGTTAGACTAAACAATCCATAACCATCACTCTATCTCATCCTAACTTCTTTGATTAGCAATCCAAGAAGGTTAGTTGCCTCAAGTTTAGAGGTTTAGCTTGGAGTTTTGCTCTCGGGTGGATCGTCTACTACCTAGAGAAGGCCGAGGAGAACAAGGAGATCGTAAAGACGAAGGACAAGTTTCGTTAGGTATAATCCCTTAACACTATAGTTTAGTATAGCTATGTGTTCGGTTATTATTTGTTTAGCTTCGATTCAAGCGGTTAGTCGATGTTTGTTCTTTAAACTTGATCGTTTTTGAAAATTCCGCCTCCCCATAAGTACTGGGGTGTACTACATCTACTTACAGTTAATACCTTCTAAAAACCTTATAAAACACCAAAGTCCCAGCTCTTCCCTCAGGTGTGCAGATTAGCCTTCAAACACCCCAAAAAGCCCCTTTTTCCATGGTTTTGTGAAGGAAAAGTGATGATTTGAGTAGGGTTTTGTTTGGGGATCAAAGGGAAATGAAGAGAAGAAGAAGAGATGAAGAAAATGAGAGGGTTTTTCTGCTGAAATCTCCAGAATTCAGTAGTGAGGAGAAGAGAGAGAGAGAAGGTCACAAAAGTCCAATTCCTACCTAACACCCATGCCTCATTTGTTTATTAGGATTTTGAATTATGAAAAGGGTTATGATATGATTAAAAATGGTGGGGATAAGTTAGCAACCATGCAACAAAAGAATGGTTAACATGCTACCAAAAACCCTAAGCCACAAAATGCTAAGTGTGCAACACTACAAAAGAAAATTTCCCAATTGCTAACACAACTAAATATAATTAGTAAACCCGACTAAAATAACTAATAATCCTATGAACACATATATAATAACACGTACAAATACTAATTATCATGAAAACATTCTAACGGAAATTCAAAGTATTACACTGGGTGATGCCACATGCATACTGGGGATCAAGATCTACAGAGATAGATCCAAGAGATTCTTGGGACTTTCGCAGTCCAGGTACATAGAGACCGTACTAAAGAGATTTAGTATGGAAGATTCCAAGCGTGGTAATATACCCGCATTGCATGGAATCACCCTTTCCAAGAAGATGTCTCCCATGACTGACGAGGAGAGGGTTTACATGAGCACTATACCCTACGCTTCGGCGGTAGGATCTATAATGTATGCGATACTATGTACAAGACCAGATGTAGCTTACGCACTAAGTATGGTGAGCCGGTATCAGTCAGACCCAGATGAGAACCATTGGATAGCAGTGAAGAACATTCTCAAGTACCTAAGAAGGACTAAGGAGATGTTCCTGGTTTACGGTAATGGAGACCTCAGGGTCGAGTCCTTAACTGATTCAAACTTCCAGAGTGACAAGGACGATAGCAAGTCGGTCTCAGGTTTTGTATTTACCCTCAACGGAGGGGCGGTGTGTTGGAGGAGTTCCAAACAGGATACCGTCGCAGACACGACAATGGAAGCTGAATACATTGCTGTAAGAGATGCCGCAAAAGAAGCGGTCTGGATGAAGAAGTTCATTAGTGAACATCAGGTGG
Source organism: Agapanthus africanus (assembly GCA_030015575.1). Taxonomy (NCBI): domain Eukaryota; kingdom Viridiplantae; phylum Streptophyta; class Magnoliopsida; order Asparagales; family Amaryllidaceae; genus Agapanthus; species Agapanthus africanus. The sequence goes on along the minus strand of JASDDO010000016.1, from coordinate 36,692,049 downwards.
TTCCGTCCATTGTTAACCCAATACCTTTGTATTGCGATAACAATGGGGTTATAGCTTTAGCGATGGAACCAAACTCCCATCAGAAGTCCGGACACATCTTAAGGCGGTATCACCTGATCAGGGAGATCATTGATCGCCAGGAGATCGAGGTACGGAGAGTGGACACTAAAGACAACACGGCGGATCCATTCACAAAGGCCCTCCCTCAAACACAGTTCGAGCGACTTTTTGAGCTATTGGTTATGTGGTACGCCAGCAGCTGGCCATAGAGCATACGTTGGGTATGCGGTACACTAATTACTGGTCTTTAGTGCAAGTGGGAGATTGTTGGATATGTATGCCCTAGAGGCCATTATTGTATAGTACTAGTTTGTATAATACATTTTGGAAGCCTGGGATATATACATGGGTTTGCGACAGTCTTGCTCAATATAGTAGTATGCTACTTGGTTTGTTTCTATCTTAATATGTGTATATGTTTCTTTTAACATATCGCTAATACATATTGATGGAGCCCTTAGGATCTTTGCTTGACTACCGGCGTTGTGATAGCGATCATACTAGTGGGCTGGGTAGTCTATAAGCACATCCTTATACTGCTCCTTAGTCGTAAGATTATCGAGACAGGGCATCGATACTCCAGGGTAGACTGGTACATACGCTTCTCGTCCCAGCAGGGGAGATGGTCTGTCCCACAGCCATCAGTACGTCGTACTGGAGATAGTATGCAGGTGCTCGTTAGGTTACGAGTATACTGGATAGGACTCGTCGGGAACTGTTGGTTGGTATTATACATATCGTCCGTTAACAGTTCCCAGGTGACATGAGTATAGCTTAGTCCGTTGACTTGACACTGTCACTTCGCCTCGAGTGTGTTCCCACTGTTCTTAGATTACTACCCTACAACGGCTATATTGAGTCGTGCAAACAGGTAGTAGTTGGGTGCAATCCCGAAGCACTTGGAGACAGTGACGGTTAGACAAGATTCGTCTCTCCCGGTATTGGGAGTTGATACCACGCCGTGTTTAGGAAAGCCATTACACAAAGTCCCTTGCTAGGGCAAGCGAGATTTACTGGTAGTGTTTCCAGTAGTTTCTCATGGTATTCTGGGCTACACTCCGACACGACTTGTACCGCTATTAGGGGTTTGACGTTTACCACACCCCTAGGCCCGACATGCGATACTCTTAAACGAACAGACCGGACTCTTATCGGCATCTACTTGGGGACCGTTACGTACAGCTTGTACCGCTTGCGGCCTATGGTTAAACCCTCTGCCAGCGTAGTGTCGAGTCTTTAGAGTCCACATAGAGGGTTGTTCACCTTTGGGCGAAAGGAGTAGAGGTCGTATGGTTTTACGACGGGGTTCGTTCACATATGCGTACTTCTGCGCGTTTGGTGTTCGGACAGTTGATACTAGTGGGCTTTGGTTTAAGCCGGATCCTAGTATTTGATTTTAGCTTGGTTCAGTCGCATTGCATTCGTGTTCTTCGGAACGCGGAAGTGGGTATGTATATACAGTTGACAGAGACAAATGAAGGAGACATCTCATTAGGGTTTTTGACCATTGACTTGATTTAGATCTTAATGAGATGAAGGTAATTGATTAATAGTTTTAATTAGTGATAATTGTGCTATGGTTATTTGGATTGACCATTTGACTTGTTGACCAAAGTTGACTAAGATATTTTTCTTAAGCAAAAGATTCTTTGCTTAGCATTAATGGTGACATGATAATGGTAAAATCAAATGAACCATCGCAACTTTTTAGCTAATTAAAATTATTATTCTTTTATGCTAATATGAGAGCTATCTTTTCATTCTATCATATTCATTCCCTCTCCTAGCTCTCTCTCATTCATCCTCTCTCTCAAACCCTAACCTATCATGTGTTGAGAACAAAAGGAAATTGAGATCAAACCATAAAATCACTCTCTACTCACTCTAGGGTTCTTGGTCTAGCAAGGAAAGAACTCTCGTTACTTCATGGTTGAGGTAGGAGCTCAAGGTAGAGGCCATCGAGTGGATCTTCTTCGATATAGAGAAGCCGGTGCGGAAGAGCCATCTAGATCATTCCAAGGATCTCACAACAAGGAGAAGAAGGAGTTCAAGTTTAAGGTATAACTTTCTATCATAGTAGATAGAACTCTATTTAGTGCTAACTAGGTTTATAGTAAAGATCCGGTTAAGGTTTATTCTAGCGCCAAGTTCGTTATTGCTACGAAATTTTTGTTCCGCATTTGGCCACGGATGTTGGCTGGGGCGCTAGTGTAACCCTTCAGTTATAGGTACAAGAATAAAGTAGAGAACCATGTGTTGCAAGTAGAGAACCACGTATCGAAGATGTAGACACTTGTATTTGGTATTCAGTTGATAGTAATAATTTTGTGAACTGGCTTCTCTTTCAGGTTACTCATATCTGGATGCACTCCTAGTTGGGTAATGCTGATCGGCCTCTCTCCATTTAGTTGACATCCACTGGAGACAGCTGCATGATTTGAATCTGGTTCCAATTAAATTAGTGCCTCTATTTCGATATTGGATATAGAATGGTTCTTATCTTAACGATATTAAGGTATATGGAGTTGTCCGGCTTATGCTTGAAACCAGACTCTAGATAAACTCAAGGCATGTTTCAGTAATGGCTGTTTGTGGGTTATCCCGGGCTATATCGAAGGATAACTTTCTACCATCTGGAAGATCAATAGTGATATTGTTGTTGACTCGCCACAGTTTTAGCAAAATGGACTTTTCTCAGAAAATAGTAGTGGGAGTATTGTAGAACTGGAAGTGATTCCAGAACCACAAACGATTACTGAAGATTTAATAGAACCTAAAGATTCAATTGGTTTTTGACATTCTATTAGCCACTCCGCAGATATGTTGGGTAACCTCAGGCGCCCGAGAGGTACTTCGGTATCCTCAAAGACGGTGACAGAGAGGTTCTTGTTTACCCAGACTTTCCATTGCTGCTGTTTTAGACTATGAGACCCGGCAGGAGGATGAGTATAGCGTCGTTATTAAGTAGCTTTAGAAGTGCACGTGTATATGACTCTGCCAGAAGGTTGTTGTAGTCAGTTGGAGCAGCGGAAGCATAATGGACAAGTAGCTTGTGTCTACTTATAGACTGAAGCAGGTATAGCGGAGATAGATCATCTATTTTTGATGTGATAGTCATAGGCTTTGACTTCATCAGAATAGGAGATGGATCTGTTGAGATGGTAGTAGGGTGTGATGTCCTGGTATTTGGATGACATACACTTTTTAGGAAGTGAAATTCCTACACTACGATCGGTTATACTGTGGTTGTCACGCAGTTGTTTCTCCATATTGGATATGGATAATATATCAGGCATTCTGGTAACTAGATCTATGGTTTTAGATCTAGATTTGGGTAGTTTCTCAATCTGGGTACTTTGACAATATTCTAAAGGTGTTTTAGAATGGACGACTCCTGGCATGCTGGTGTACCTGCAGGTGATGGAGTCACCCTCTCTAACGGTGTCTTATAGACTAAAGGGGAGAGGGATTTGCATGATTGGCATATCACTTGCTTAGGCAATTTAGTCAATCATTAGATGTCAAGTACTACAACAGATGTTGTTTTTGCACTAGCTGCAATCAGTTTATATTGATCCAATCCTTGAGAAATGTTGGGAAGCAGTTTATGAATATAAGTGGATGTTCATAGGATATGGTAACAGCGGCCTCCTTCGGGAGACGACTATCATTCCAGGTTTCCAAGGTGACCTGGATGACAGAGAGACTGTCAGAGTTTTAGTTTTCCCTCTTTTGAGGGGCAGTAGTTTGGACAAGTGGTCAAAGCGGATACTGAGAAAGGAATGGTGCAGGATATGGATTAAATTTAGTGGACAATACAGTCTAAGAAGTTTGCTGGATTTTAAGTTCATTTGTGAACTGTGTCCCATCAAATATCCAGACATATTCTAAGACAGGTATTGCTCATTTCAGGAGATTGCTTTCTCCGCGAAGTTGAGATATAGAGAGATACAGAAAGAAACATTGGAGCGGATCCACTCACTGAGGCTATTTCTCGAACACAATAGTTTCGCAAACGAGCTTTGCGAGACTGATTTGTAGAGGAGTTGGGTGTTTGGTATCACACGGGCTGTGAGTATGCAACACCGCAATAATTAGCCTTAAGTGCAAGTGGGAGATTGTTGGCTATAGTGCCCTCAAGGCAATTGTCATAGTCGCGGGCAGGTGATTATGATGATCGAGAGAGGACCTATACCGGTAGAACAGTCTTACTCGAGATGATAGTATGTTATCTGGTTTGTCTTTATCATCATGTACAGCATTAGGTGGCATTACAGATCACTATTACATGTTGATAGAGCCCATAGGATTCTTGCTTGACTACCAGCAGTATGATGGCGATCATATACGTGGGAGCTGGGTAGTCTATAAGCACATCCTTAAATGTCCCTAGTCATGGGTGTTTCGAGAATGGGCATCGATACACCAGAGTAGACTAGTGTATACTGATCGAAACCCCGACGAGGGGCGGTGGCCAGTCTTACAAGACATTGGTGTCAGTTTGTTCACCTAAGATGTATGCAGGTGCTAATTAGGTTATGAGTACACTGGACGAACTCGCCGGGAACATGCTAGTTGGTATTATACCTATTGTCAGATAGCAGTTCCCTGGTGACATGTGTATAGATTAGTCTATCGACCTGAGCATCATTTGTCTCGTGTGAGTTCTTATTGTGCTTTGAGTACTACCATACCACGGCTCAAAGGAGTCGTGCAAACAGGTTTTAGTTGGGTACAGTCCCGAGCCACATGGAGGCAGTGAACGGATCGTCGGGGATTTGTCTCTCCCGGTATTAGGGGTTGATGTCGCGGTTGTGCACGGGTGGCCATCACCAGAAATCTTTGGCCAAGGTAGTCGAGAATTACTGATCTAGGATCGGTAGTTTCTCAGGTGGTGATGGGCTTCATACCGACACTAAATGTCATGTTATTAGGGGTCTGACTTTATCCACCCCCTAGACTCGATATGCGATACTCATAGACGAACGGACCGGACTGTACGGATATTATCACTGCCAGGCTCAGTAGGGGTTTCAGGATGAGTTTGCTCGTCGACCTCCCTTTCACTCAATACCTGGGTAGCCGTTACGTACAGCTAGTGCCGCTGACGTGATTGTGTTTAAACCCGCTGTCGGCGTATTGATGAGTCTTCAGAGTCCCACACAGAGGGTTTCCCTGCTTCGGACGAAACGATGTAGAGGCCGTATGGTTTTACGGCAGGGTTCGATCACATACGTGTACTTGTGCACGGATGATGTTCGGACGGATAATACTAGTGGGCTTTGTTTTAAGCCGGATCCTAGTATTATATTGTTGGATTATTTTCATCTCTTTGTATTCGTATTCTTCGGAATACGGATGCAGGTATGTATGTACGGTTGAGGGGTATTCTTGTTATTTTTTACAAGATTACTTTTAGAAGATTACACATCATTAGACCTTTTTGTATTAAAAGATTATTGAGGTGTAGGATGAGGTGTTTATTACATTTTTGTGGCATGGCTAATTAGTGACCCATGGTTACTATTCTAGCATGCTTATGGTTTTTGTTTGTTGTGAGATTGTTTGTTGACTTGAGATTTTTTTTTTCACTCTAGATATTTTGGAGACTTGACATATTTATTGTGATGGATCCATTATTTCTTATCAACACTAGCAACACACAAAACAACAAGCCATTATTCATTTCTTTTCTCTTTCTTGAGTTGCTCTCAACACCTCATTCTCATGGCATCTTCTTCTTCCTCTAGCTCCACCCAAACCCTCTCAAGAGTTGAGAATCCTTGGGTGTCTTGAGACAAATTAATCCTTCATCACTCTCTACTTCATCTACGGTATCTAGAGTAGAGATCTAGGTTCCCTAGTTGCCTCGGATAAGAGGTTGGAGCTCGTTGCATAGACTCTTGGATGGATCATCTTCGATGGAGAGAGACCGGAGATCAAGCTTCATCAAGGAAGCCCCTAGGAGCTTGGGATGATGGTTGAAGATCGAAGGACACGGATCTATTCGGTATAACCATTCTAACTCCTTTGCATGTTTTGTTACCTAAGACTTATGGGTAGATCCGGGTAATTGGTTGTGGTAGCGCCAAGTTTTATAAATTTTTGTTCCGCATTTGGTCACGGATTGATGGTCGGGACGCTGCCGTAACCCAACACCCAAGAGATCTTCTCCTTCATGGATGGATCTTCACGATACAATCAAGTAAAAATGCATCCTGAAAACCAAAAGCATACCACCTTCCGGACCCTGCTGGGCATATTCTTCTATAAGGTGATGCCCTTCGGTTTAAAGAATGCTGGCGCTACCTACCAAAGGGCCATGACAAAGATCTTCGATGACCTCATATATGAGATCGGCGAATGCTACATTGACGACCTTGTGGTAAAGAGCAGATCTCACGAGGAACATTGGGAACATCTAAAAATAGTGTTCCGACGTCTCCGAAAGTATAATCTGAAGATGAATCCTATAAAATGCGCATTGGGAGTCTCCTCAGGCAAATTCCTAGGATTCATCACACGGCACCGGCGTATCGAAATAGATCCCTCAAAAATCAAGGCGATTATGGAAATCCCCACGCCAAGAACCCTCAAACAGTTGCGATCTTAAGGAAAACTCGCATATATCCGGCGGTTTATAGCTAACCTCTACGAAAAATGCCTTCCCTACAGTCATTTGATGAAGAAGGGGACCCCGTTCGTCTGGGATCAAAAGTGCCAAAATGCACTAGACGAAATCAAGCAATACCTGCAAAATCCGCCGGTATTGACTGCTCTGGTTAAGGGAAAACCCCTTATCCAATATACAATAGACCTTGAGGGTTCTCTAGACGCACTATGGGCACAAGAGAACGATCAGGGAAAGAAGAGAGCTCTGTACTATTTGAGTCGAGTTCTCCAGGGGGCAGAAAAAAACTACTCCTCTATCAAAAAGCATTGCCTGGCGCTGATCTTCGCGATAACGAAGCTCAAACATTACACCTTGGCATATGAGGTCTATCTCATATGAAAGGTGGATCCTCTTAAATATCTAATGTCAAAGGCCATACTAACCGGATGGCTTGTTAAATGTGCCCTCCTCCTGATGGAAGTTCTCAGTGACATATCGACCCATCAAAGCAGTAAAAGGTCAGGCCATAGCTGACTTTCTCGCGGAGCATCCGATACTAGCCGACTCCCCTTTAAATTGCGAGTTGCCGGATGAACATGCGTTCGACACAATTGAAGGAGAGAAGGAAGAAAATGATTCCTAATAGGAACTCTACTTCGATGGAGCATCTTCCATGAAGAGGCGAAAGCAAAACACCCCCATAATCAAAGCCGGGGTAGTCCTTATCTTCGTGACTCACAAGGAGGGATATTGCGTTACGCCCTCTCCTTAACGGAGCCAAGAATTAACAACGAAGCCGAATATGAAGCTTTGATAGCAGGCCTCGATATCGCTATCGACATGGAAATCAAAGACCTCCTCATATATGGAGACTCCCAGCTGATCATTAGCCAAGTAAATGGCAACTACCAGACTTGCAAACCAGAGCTGATAAAGTATGGCGAAAGAGTGCAGCAACTGCGGACACAAATCCCTTCCTACATCCTGGAAAGTATACCGAGGGCAGAAAACAGCAAGGCGGATGCATTGGCCAAATTGGCTAAGGAACTGGCTGATGAAGACCTCAATGACGTAAAAATCATTGTGCAAAGCTGCAGGGTTCTCGCGCCAACAGATATATCTTTGGAAGACTTAATAGAGCCATCCGAAGAAAAAAAAAAAGGCGACCGGACAGGTGGCTCTTCAAATAGAGGACGAAGAAAAGGTCAAGGATTGGAGGGAAGTCTTCATAGACTACTTCAAATCCCAACAAATGCCCAAAAATGCGTCGTCTAGACATCAGCTCATGAAACGAGCTCTGTCCTTCGCTTTCGTCAATGGTACTCTATATAAATGATTGTTCGACTGTCTGTGGCTACGATACCTGGGACTAGAAGAAGCGAAAAGAGTCGTCCGAGAAATTCACGACGGAATTTGCGGGTCTCACTAAGCTGGACCAAAGATGAAGCTGAAGATAAAAAGAATGGGTTACTATTGGCCCACGATGATCCAGGACAGCCTCGAATATGCGAATCAGTGTCACTCGTGCCAAATTCACGGGGACTTCATCCACCAACATCCAAATCCGCTACACCCAACAGTAACTAACTGGCCGTTTGAAATATGGGGAACCGATATAATTGGCCCCATTTAACCAGCATCGTCCAAATGACATTGGTTCATACTGGCAACGATCGACTACTTCTCCAAGTGGGCAGAAGCAGTACCACTAAGGGAGGTGAAGACGAAGAACATCCTCCATTTCTTCAGGACACATGTCATCTATCGGTTTGGCACTCCGCGACGAATTATCTCGGATAATGGACCAACTTATAGAAGCCATAAAATAAGTCACTTCGCACAGCAACATAAAATAAATTGGAGATACTCTTCAGTATATAACTTTCGGGCCAACGGTCTAGCTGAAACTTTCAACAAGACCTTGATAAAGATTATAAAGAAAACGATGTCCAGAAATAAAAAGGCTGGCACGAAAGGATGCACGAAACTTTCTGGGCATACAGAACAACGTTCAAAATGGCCACGAATACAACACAATACGTGTTGGTATTCGGCACGGAAGCAGTGCTTCGCCTAGAAATAGAACTCCCTTCTCTACGAGTAGCGGTTCGATACGAGCTGAAAAATGAAGAAAATGCTCATCTTCGGCTTGAGGATCTCGATGCCCTCGACGAAACTCGCCTTATAGCACAACAAAATCTGGAAACTTATAAGGCAAGGATGACACAGTCGTACGAAAAACTGACCCGGCCGAGAACATTCCGCCAAGGCGAGCTCATGCTAGTCGTCAAAAGACCAATGATCCTCAATCGTGCAAAGCGGGGGAAGTTCGAGCCGAAATATGAAGGCCCATACATTATAGACAAATTCTACCAAGGCGGAGCCTACCTACTCATGGATATGCATAGCGAAAGACCTTTACGGCCAATAAATGGCCGATTCCTCAAATAATACTACGCCTGAAGAGTCATAACTTAGGTCAATGATAGATGACGACGCTTGTATCCGCTCGCTATCTTCCTGAGTCAGAACCCCTAAAGTAGTATCCAAAAAGCTCCGTCGCCTCAAACATGGCGACAACGGACCGAGAAGTCCCTAAGCTAAAACATCGCCTCAAACATGGCGCAACGGACCGAGATGTCCTTATGCTAAAACTTTGCCTCAAACATGGCGCAATGGACCGAGATGTCCCTAACCTAAAACTTTTCCTCAAACATGGAGCAACGGACCGACATGTCCCTAAACTAGCACATCGCCCCCAAATACGGCAATATGCTCCCTTAAGATCTATATTGCAATCGAAGTCCTAACGGAAAGGGTTGCAACTCAAGTCCTACTGGATACACAGCAACTCCAGCAATGAAGCCACCCCCAAATCCCACTGGCAAACAGATGGGTTACCTACGAAGAAGCTACTTTCGAGAGTTTCGCCATTCAAAAAAAAGGGGTATGTCCACAAGTGAAATGGGCACAGATGAAAACCCGAAAGGGCGCCGTGAGTAAAAACAAAAGGGCAACCGGCAAGCTTGTGAAAACCCGGAAGGGCGCAATCTCATAAAAAAAACTGCGTAAGATCCTTACGACTCACAAAGGATCAACACACTTAGAAATGCACACGATTTCTAAGGAGAAAATACACTTACGAGATCCTCACGACTCGTAAGGAGAATTCCCCCTATGAGATCCTCACGGCTCATAGAATTCAAAAGACTCAAGCTATAGGGATCGGAACCTATTCTTAAGCCATCATATTCTCCTAATATTGCCCTACAGGTGGTCCTATATTGACCCTTGTATACAATCCATGGGGATAAATAAATATAACCCCCACCAGGTTCTACCGATGGCGAGAAATGTCCCTATATGGTGAACGACACTCGTAATTCCTCTCGACTTATAACGAGAAAACACTCTTGCAAGATCCTTATGACTTGCAAGAGAAAATACACTTAGGAATCCTCACGATTCCTAAGGAGAAAATACACCTACGAGGTCCTCACGACTCGTAGAGAGAAATACCTTTATGAGACCCTTACGGCTCATAAAGTCAAAAAGCCTTAGTCGACAGGATCCTAACCCTATTTGCTAAGCCATCTTTGTTCAAATAGACAAAGGCAAATGATGATTCACTCTTGGTAATATCCCTGTTGGAGCGATACTGATGCCTAAATAGGTATCAAATTTCATGTCCTCTCAAAGGCAAATGATGATTCGCTCCTGGCAATGTTCCAGTTGTAGCGATACTGATGCCAAGATTGGTGTCAGATTTCCAATCCTAAAGAAAGGGGTCGAAATGATAGGGCAACTCGCAATAAAAAGCAGCGAGTAAAAACAAAAACAGTCGAAATGATTGGGCACCTCGATAAATAGCCGAAATGATTGGGCAATCGCGATTCTCGCGATATAAAAAGATGAAAAGATAGAGCATCGCGGAAATAAAAAATAAAATAAAATAAAATATCCTCTGCCCTCCAGCTATGTCCATATTGACTCTTATATACGATTCATGGGCACAAATGAAAGAAAGGGACCATATTTTCCCGCCATTCTTCGTCAGAAGGAGAACCAAGTTTTGACGGTTCGTATACAACCTAGAAACTATCTCGATGTTCCCCCTCATTTCAGCAGGGGCAGTCACGACAATCAAATAAAAATGAAGTGATGGCAAAATCCTAGCTTTAGGTCTCACTGGAAACATCTAAAGTCTTAAGATCACCCCGACGCTCTTCTCATTACAGCAGGGTGCGGACACAACAATCAGATAAAAATGGAGTAATGGAAAAATCCTAGCTCCGGTTCGACATGCTTCTAATGTCAACAAGATGCAGACGCAACGCCAACAAAGTCCTAAGGGTCAAATAGAAATGGAGTGACGGAAAAATCCTAGCTCCAAGTCTTAATGGTTCATATACAACCTAGAGTCACACCGACGCTCTCCTCATTTCAGCAGGATGCGGATGCAACTATCAAATGAAATTGGAGCAATGGCATATTTCTAGATCCGGACTTCAATTGCAATACATGCAGCATAGAGGTCCTATATATGTTTACCCTACCTTAGCCAAGAATCGGCGCGACATCATCAAAGTAAAAAAACCGAAGTGACGGCATATTCTCAGCTTTGGGTCTTGACGGCAACTCATATAAAGCCTAAAAGACCATTGGAGATCATCCCACCCAGAAGGGTGCGGTTATGACTCATCGGTGTCCCAAATTGAGCCTAACTTCAGGTAAAAAGCGTCATGGAAAATTCCTAACGCTTGCTATTCCAACTGTAATATGACCTAAAGAGATTACTTGAAGACGTCTTGTCCAGCCCCCGAAAGTATTAGAGACACGACAGTCGCGGGGCTACTCGAAAATCAACTTAAAGATTGCATATCGAGGAATACATCAGCCAATGCGACGGTACCATGGACTAAAAGCCTAGTACCACAAACCTAACGGACCTCTGTCATAAAAAGAATAGGAGTTATCCACGTACAATGTTGGGACAAGTTTTCCTGAAAACCCAAGAGAGGTAAACTAAAGATACTCCGATACGAGTGAATAAACTACAAACTCCAAGATGAGTAAATAAACTAGAGACTCCGAAACGAGTGAATAAACTATAAACTCCAAAATGAGTACATAAACTAGAGACTCCGAAATGAGTGAATAAACTACAAACTCCGAAATGAGTACATAAACTAGAGACTTTGAAACGAGTACATAAACTACTCCGCGCTAAATCAAGACGTCAAGAAAAAGAAAGGTGCGACTCATAGGCTTCGGGGCTTAGAACTACATTTCTCAAGGATCGAGATCTGAGTTAACGATAGATGACGACGCTTGTGTCCACTCTCTATCTTCTCAGATCAAAATTCTAAAAAAAATCGTGTATGACATGCCAGCCAGAAACCAGCCATATGATATGCATTGCTTCACTTACATGTATGCCACCATGAGTAAGGTGGTAGGGGAAGCATTTTTTCGCATCAGTCTAGTGTTCACCTATGTCTAGATGCATGCATCGGAAACTTCTATGGTTAAAATGCAAAGTATATATGCAGAGGCAAGATGCACACATGGATATGTGCTGGGGTGAAACGTTTAGCGGTCCACAAATTTTGTTTTATTATTCCACAGAAAAAAGATCACCAAATATGGGATCAGTGATATAGGGATTAAAAAAACAATAAACAAGATTCTCTAACTCCCTCTCTGCCTTCTCCACCATGTTGAAGCGGCGATCTTCGCGAGGAGTCGCTCCCCATCGGTTGCGTCGTGCCCATCAACGAAGGCGGACATGACGGCCCGCTGAGCCCGCATCTGACTTAGCAACTAAACAGAACAATCCTTCAAAGGCTGGGTAATCAAATGTTCCTCATAAAAGCACACGATCTTGTCCTACGCTGTGTCGAGCATCGCCGGAGTCATCTCCGCTGGATGAGGGGGGATGTCAGCAAGCACAGACATGAAGATCATCCGGAGCCAAATGGAACCGATAGGAAAAGGAGAGCCTCAACAAGCCAGAAGCTCGTACATCATCGTGTCACATTGGTCATCTATGAGAATGGGATCCACTAAACGCATAGCAAAACGAGGAACAATACCCTCGATAGGTACCTCCCACGGTTGCCGACGAGCATGCGGACGATTGAAAGCCATAACTCCTGGTTTGTTAAAAATGATTCGCTCATTGTGAAGGAGGAAAATATAGCTTCAGATTATAAAGAGAAGCATTCAAGTTTAAGCGCAGAAACTGTTGTGCATGGTGGAGCTATTTCTAAGTCTTGACAAAAAGGGCATGGGAAAAGAAAAAGTTAACTCATGGAAATCAGAGCAAGAAGGTAAAACGATTCCCTCAGCAGCACCTCACGTGCATGGCACGTGAGCGTCGGCACCAATTCTGTGCAGGATTAGAACCTTTAGCGGCACCTCACGTGCATAACATGTAAGCTCCGGCGCTGGTTTGGGATTAAATCCTGTATCAGTGCCTTTTGCGCATGACACGTGAGCGCCGGCACTAGTTTATATATATATATATAACAACGCCTCACATGAGGCACATATGAGCATTGGTGTAAAGAAAAGGGGGAGCTTTGTCATTCATATCTTGAAGAAATTTATACATTGGTGATAAGGATAAAAAAAAATATCATCAAAATGTTTACAACAGCAAAATGCTAAACTCCGGACACGAATTCTCAAACACAAAAGCAAGTTTGAGCAGGACCTTCAGCTTCATCGACCATCCTTTTGTGCATCTTCTCTCGGATGCAAGCGTCAGGGTCACCACTGATGTCCTCCACCCTCTCATATGCTGATACTATTGCTTTCTGCTGAAAGACGCGGTGCAAGATGGTGATGAGATTATCTCTCTGTTTCTTTGAGATCAACCATATTAAGTACACTGAATGTACCTTATCCTCAGCATCATCGAGCGCTTGAAGAGGCATAACTTTAAGACGTCCGGATATAACTTCCTTGATCGACTCAACGACGATCTTTAAAAGGGCAGAACGGCGGGGGAGCAATCGACCGTTGTAATCGTCGAAGCGACGCACATCAGCGCATTAGGTGTCAGTAAACTCCTGGCCTTGGCAGCGGGCTTGGATGCGAATCTCCTCGTAAGAAATAATCACTTCAAGATCGTACAGATAACCTACCATGGTACCTAAAAAAAGGGGGATTAAAACCCTAAAGATAAAAATAATAATAATAAAGCATACAAGAACGAAAAAGGGAATAAAATTCCTAAAGTTCTTAAGATCCAAATCAGAGCCAAGCTCTGCAAAAAAAATGAAATTAAATTCCCCTAAATAGTGGGATCAAATCCCATAACAATCTCTATGCTAAAAGTGTTCATGAGTTAATTGATGGAATCAAATTCCAGAACAAGTGTCAAGGTTGACAATAGGGTAAAACCCTAAGAAGAGAATCAACGATTCTCAAGTATGTCCATTGACTCAAACTTTTTTTAAGATCTCCAAGAGATTGATTCAAGAAAAGAGCTAAGCTCTGTCAAATATGGTAATAGGTTTAAAATAAAAAAATAAAAATAAATAAAAAATAAAAAAGAGTACCCAAAAGATTTTAAGAGCTTGGCTCTGTTCATAACCCTTACCAAAAATTTTGAAAGAGTTGGCTCTGTTCAAAGGAATTCTGTAGGCAATGAGCTAAACTCTGAAAAGATAATTAAATTCTCAACAAAGAAGAAGGAAGATAACGAAATGGTAGTCATCTCAAGGGCCAAAGGCCCTATTTATAATGTGAAGTCTTGACGGTTCAACTCCCTAAAAAATCAAACGGTGGAAAAAATGACACCATTGCACCCACATGTGGACGTGGGAACAACGATGGGGGGCATTTGTTCCACCAAAATTCGAACAATATAAAAAAAACTAAGCTCTGTCAAATTTTGTTGAGGCAGCGCCTTACGTGCCCCTCACGAGGGCACCATTGCCAATGTGCAAAGCATAGAAACGCTTTCTGAGTAAGAATTAAATTCTTATATGGCGCCGCACGTGCTCATCACGCGGATGCCAATGTTCAAAGCACAGAAATGCTTTCTGAGTAAAAATTAATTTCTTATACGGCGCCGCACATGCTCATCATACGGACGCCAATGTGCAAAGCAAAGGAGTACCCATCATAAGAATTAAATTCTTAAGCGGCGCCCACGTGCACAACACGTGAGCGACAACACCCAAATAAAAATCAATAGAATTAAATTCTACATAAGAATTAGGGATACTCTCTGTTAAACAGAGTCGTTGGATTAAACATCCAATGGAGAGGATAAATCATCAAAATATAGAATCAAATTCTATTAGGAGAAAATATCTCCCAAATCTTTCTAAATAAGAAAGATACACTCGGTTGGATCAATGATCCAATAATTGAATTAAATTCTATTTTGGGAATATATTCCATCAATTTTTCCGAACAAAAAGAGATTGCTCTCTGTAAACTAGAGAACCCGTAGATTAAAAATCCAATGGTAATTAAAAATCACCATTTTACAGAATAAATTCTGTATATGGGAAAATATTTTCCCAATCTTGTTAAAAACAAGAAAACATATTCTGTAAAACGGAAGTCCTTGGATCAAAAATCCAACGGAGAGTAAAATTCCCCAAATCAATTTTGAGTTCAATTTAATCAATTGGAATCTCTCAATGAGAAATTTTTTCAAAACCAACTAAAATTTTGCATCCACTATATAAAGGTCCCGAGACATCAAGTCTCAGGGGAGACAAAAAAAAGACCAAACAGAATAGAGACCATAGAAAAAATCCCCTATAAGCTTCTAAAAAAATACATAGAGCATTAAAAATAATAGAGAATTTAATTATCAAAGAGGAAGGCTTTCCTTTCAAAAAGAGAACCGAGGTAAAGAGAACACAGAGATAAAAAAAATTATCTCTTTTACTTATTTTAAGGGTTTAACCCTTTTCAAAGAACTTAATTCTTTCTCTGGATTAGAGATCCACAAAACAAGTCTCTCACAAGTTGAGAATTTAATTCTCATCGGGAAGATCTTGTTCTTAAGAATCAAAAATTCAGAAAAGAACTAGGTCGAAAAGGAAAACAAAAGGAAAAAGAACATATGAAAGAACTAAGTTCATAAAGAAGAACCTGATCCCAGATCTTCAAAAACGAAGATCTTAGTGATCATTACTGGTCAAAATACAATTAACAGAGATTTAATCTCTAAAAAAGGAAAAAAGACCAGCGCCTCACGTGTTTCCCACGTGGGCGCCCTTTTAACAGCACTTAGCGCTTCACCACGCGGGCGCCCAAAATAGAAGGCCAGTGCCTCACGTGAAATATACGTGGGCGCTGAATAAAAGTTCTTAGCACCCCATATACAGTCAAAACGGCTGAGTGCTTAGCACTGATTGGGTAGCGCCCAGCGCTTCACGTGCTCCTCATGTGGGCGCTATATAAAAAAGTGCTTAGCACTCCATATACAGCCAAAACGGCTGAGTGCTTAGCACTAATTGGGCAGCACCCAGCGCCTCACGTGCTCCTCACGTGGGCGCCATATAAAAAGCGCTTAGCACTTTATATACAGCCAAAAAATTTAGCACTGATTGGACAGCGCCCACCGCCTCACGTGCAGCTCACGTGGACGCCATAAGAAGTGCTTAGCACTTTACATTTAGTCAAAAGAATGTTCAACATTTATTGGGTAGCACATGACATATATGTGAGCATCAAAGCTCAAATAAGTGCTTAGCAGTTTTACATAAAAAGAAAAGGGCTAAACAAGTAGAGTCTAAATAAGTGCTAAGCACTTTTGAATGAAAAAGAAAATGAATAAGTAGACTAAGCCCAAATTGGTTAAGTCTCTAAAGTTTTCTTGCAGCTGAGCCCAAATGCTCTTTCGATGGATTTTAAGTAAAAATGATCCTAAAATGTTGTTGAGTTGATCTTAATCTCAAATAAGACTAATGTATCCTTAGCGAAAACAAACTGATCCTAAATACTCGCTTATAGATTTAAATTGATCTTAATCTCAAACTAGATTAACGGTCCTTAAAAAGAAAACAAAAATATTTCTGAACTGTAGGAATATACAAACTAAGTTCAAAACCCTGTTATGCAAATCCTTAGCCCAAGCCCAAATATAAAATATACGGATTTGGAATAATCCGCGCCCTATGGGCGACGACATAAACTAGTCTTCGTATACAATCCATGGGCAACCAAAATAAACAAACACACACACGATACGAAGTGAACTGCTGGAGAAGGAGAAAGTAGTTATCGCAATGCGGTAACGTAATTAACTGCAGGGGCTTGCGCCTGCAGGGAAGATCGTCCCCACAATCAAAAACCCTTTATAAAATGAGGGGGAATCTGATATAGTCTGCTATAATGGTCGCATCTGTACAAACCTCCGATATATGGTGCCATAAATCAACTTGGTATCTTCGGAGAGGTGGATAGATAAATCCAAGTAGCATTGTTCCCTTATAAAAAAAAATAATAAATAAAAAGCGATGGAAAAGTTCCCCAAAGGGTGCATCACGTGCCCGCACGTGATGCGCCTTGGAGCAAAAATTATAGGCATTACGCTTAACAAAAAGGGCTGAAATTGAGTCTCACGTGCAGGCACATGAGACTCTATATACAAAATATAAAGGCACCTTCCTAAAACAAATAACATGCCAGAGAGGCTCGTGTGCCAACACTTGATGCCTTTCTCTGGTACTGCTGCATATAAGAAAACCGGCCTAAAGCTATGGGTCACGTGCTATACGTGAGAGTTCCTAATGCCTTCTAAGCCGTTAGAATTAAATTCTAAATAAGAAATATCAAAACCCTATTTTGGAAAATATTTCCCCTAATCTTTCTAAACAAGAAAGATTGTGCTCTGTAAAAAAGAGCACCGTTGGATTAAAGATCTAATGGTGATTAAAAATCACCAAGCTACAGAATAAGCTCTGTATGGGAAAATATTTCCCCTAATCTTTCTAAATAAGAAAGATTGTGCTCTGTAAAAAAAGAGCACCGTTGGATTAAAAATCCAATGGTGATTAAAAAATCACCAAGATACAGAATAAGCTCTGTATGGGAAAATATTTTCCCAATCTTGTTAAAAAAACAAGAAAAATGTCTTCTGTAAAACAGAAGTCCCTGGATCAAAGATCCAACGGTGGATAAAATCCCTGAATCTCTCAATGAGAGATTTCCTTAACTAAATCAATAAACTTGCCTCTACTATATAAAGGACTCGAGACTGAAGAGAGAGAGAAGAGAAACCCCCATAAGATTTGAGAAAATAAAGAAGAAGATGAGTTTTCATTGAAGAAAAAGAAACCCTAGGTGTGGGAAAAGACCTAGTGATCATTTTATCTCCTTTTACAAGAGTTTAACTCTTCCAAAAAAGAACTTGGTTCTTCCTCTGGCTGAGGTCTGCAGAATCAAATCTTCCCACAAGTTGATAATTTAATTCTCGTCGGGGAAGTTCTATTATGCAGTCCTAAAACTCAGAGGAAAGAACTAGGCTTGAAGAATTTAATTCTTCGGAAGACATAGGAATTTAATTCCTCTGATAAAACTAAGGTTTAACCCTGCATAAGAATTTAATTCTCATAAAACAAAGGACTTGAAATTCTCAAGACTTAGATCAAGAGCTCCATGCATATTAGCGTTTAACGCTATAACGACAAATCATGTGTTCCCACGTGAGCACCTCTGAGGAACAAAAATGAACAACTGAGATCGAGTCATGTGATCCCATGTGACCTCCAATAGTGCTTAGCACTTAGAAAAGAATAGGAAGATAAATCCAAAGGAGGCAGTGCCCAACATGAGGGCGCCTCACGTGTCCACACATGATGATTATAGGATTTAAGTGTTTAACACTTATATGTATAGAACAAGGGAGTAAGCCTAAAGAAACAGTGCCCAATATTCAGGTGCCTCACGTGCCTTACGTGAGCGCTCCAAATTTTAGTGTTTAACACTGCTTGAGAGCCTCACGTGGGAGCACGTGAGTGCCAAACAATTAGCAGTGTTTAACACTGTGAGGGGCCAACCCTAGCCCAAATTAGCCAAGTCTCCTGAGGCCCAAAAACCTTTTTGACCATCAATCAACCGATACCTCCTATACTTGGGTCTCCCCAAATCGATCTTAGTTCCAAAAGATGACCAATGATCTCCTAACACATGGCATCTAAGATGATGTTCGTTCCATCATGATCTTTCCCTTAAATCTGGAGTTCGGTTCAAGGTTACATCTCCCCACACCTCTGATACATGTCGTTATAATTCTTCAACGATGTCAGAGAGGTGGAGGGTCCCGACAACCAACAGCTCTTGGACGCACTCTCAAACCTATAAGCATATCCCTATGGACCGTAATGTCCTTAAACTAGCTGTGGACCGTAATGTCCTTAAACTAGCTGTGGACCGCAACGTCCTTAAACTAAAATGATGGAACCCCAAATGCTTTTTCATTGGATCAAAAGTGTTCCCGAACCCCCGTTAAGTAGATCTTAGTCCAATATCGGATTAACGTATCCTTAACAAATATTTAAGTCGATCTTAATCTCAAACAAGGTTAACGATCCTTAAATCAAACAAACCCAAATCTAAGAGAATACGGATTTGGACTAATCCACGCCCTACGGGAGACAACACAAATTAGTCTTCGTATACAATCCATGGGCAACCAAAAATAAAACAAACACACACGACACGAAGTGACCTTCTGGAGCAGGAGAAAGTGGTTATCGCTATGCGCTAACGTAATTAACCTCAGGGGATTGCACCTGCAGGGAAGAGAGTCCCCACAATAAAAAAAAACCCTCACAACGAAGGGAAATCTGACGAAGTCTGCTACAACGGCCGCATCTGTCTAAACCTTCAATACACGGCGCCATAAATAAACTTGGCATCTTTGGAGAGATAGACAGATAACCAAATAGCATCTGCCCTCAAATTCAGGAATGACGACCTACGCGGTTTCGTCCCTGTTTTCGGCGGTAAACAGATTCTGGCACGCCCGGTGAGACCTTTTCCTCTTTCCACTCCACACTTCGTGTGTCGTGTTCGTGAACGAATCTCGGTTTAATATGGTTGCCCCTAGATTCGAGATACTAAGATTTTGTGTCTTGCTCCATATAGAAGAGAAGATGACATCGATAGCTTCCAACTGCACCAATTGCAACAGCAACTCCGACTCCGTCCCTGCTGGAAGAGTGACTTATGGGCCCCAAGAGGCCTCCATCTTTGCAATGCCGGTGGAATAGGTGACTCAAGCCACCACTGGACTGTTTTTCGGGACCATGCTCCCGCCAATGAGCTTCAACGCTTCAATATCATCACAGAAAGCCCCAAAGAGGTCGGTCTTTGATCGGCTCGCAACCACCTTGGCTCCTCTCAACGGGTCATCCCAGTCTGCCGCCTCAATTTTCGATAGGCCGAGCCAAAACTCCACTGGGCCCGTAAAGAGACTCGCGATACCTGAAGGGGTTATCCCAAAGCAAATAGCCATTCCAGCTCTGGTAGATGAAGTCGTCAAAGGGGCTTCTCCTTTTAAGGGATCGGTCTTCACAAGAATAACCGTTCCAATTCCTGCGGCAGACGAGGTCGTTAAAAATGCTTCCCCTGCCAAAAAGTCGGCCTTTGCAAGATTGACTGTTCCCTCTCAGCGGACGTCGGTCATCGACAGGCTGACACCAACAACACCCCATCAGAGTAGGGGGCGTGATGTAGCCACTCCCGTAACTGAACCATTCCCATCTGCACGACATGCTCGACGTCGCCACTGGTGCCTAGTAAGGAAGGCTGGGGGCAGTTCTCCCTATGGACTTACTCCACTAGCTCCAACGGTGGAAGTTGATGCCGCTGTTCCAACTGGGAACAGCTTTGAACTGCTTAGGAGGGTGCGCAAGAACTCTCCAACTGCCATACTGAAAAAGTCTCCTCTGCCTGTTGAAAAAACAATACAGGTGAATCCGGAATAGCCTCCTCAGCGGTTGTCCTCCAAGATCCATAGAGTTTGGCGGAAAGTCCAAGACTCTGTAATTGACAAAGATTACTCTCACCGGCTAAAGAAGACGAAGGCTCGGCAAGAAGAGGATCATCCCTCTGTCATGCCACGGAAGGTGTCATCAACGTGGGTGCCTGCTTCAATGGCCCCTTTGAAGGGTTACGCTAGCGCCCCGGCCAACTCCCGTGGCCAAATGCGGAACAAAAATTTTCTTGCGAACAAGACTTGGCGCTAGACTAAACCCTAAAACCGGATCTTACCATAAAACCTACTTAGCAAAAGAAGAAGTTCTATCTACTATGATAGAAACCTCACCAAACGAACCAAGTCCTTCGGTCTTCGTTCTTCATCCTTAGCTCCTTGTATCCACCTTGAAGTTGCTTGAACTCCAAAACTGGCTCCATCGGTCCATCGGGATCGAGCTTGTTCTCCGGCCTTCTTTTGTCACAGATGATCCACTCGGGGAATATGATCCATGGCTCTAGCTCCTTGCTATGTGCCAAAAGGAGCAACTAGAGAACTTGGGATGCTAGTCCAAATAGTCTAGGATGTAGTTTGGATGTCTAAGTGTTCTATCTCTTTCTAGTCTCTTCACTTGTATCTCAACATATGAGAAATACAGTGAAGAGGAAGAAGATGAAGGTGGAGGAGAAAGCTAGAGGAGGGAGGAGATGAGAGCTCAAGAGAAAAAAATGAATCAACCATGAGAGAGAAAATAACACACATAGGTTTTGTATGCCATTTTCTTTCATTAAACAATAGCAACCATGCTTCAATAGTAAACCCAAAATGAATTATAAATTCATTTGACCACTATTGAAGCATGGTCACCTCTTTTCCTCCCATACCCTTCACTTTACACCTCATTTCCAATTATCAAATAAAAGGAAAATACATAATGAGGTGGCCACCTTCTAGAATGAAATCTGTAATAAATATGGATTTCAGTCTACTGTACATATATACCGGCAATCAGATAAAAATTCGAACGCCCAAAGAGATAGAATAACACGAAGAACGTAATACTAAAATATATATATCGAAATACATATACGTAAATTATTAAATCAATACCTGATTTAATAATCCGGCTTAAACCAGAGCCGGCTAGTATTACCAACTGTCCGATCGAAAATCCGAGTACAAAGTACATCAATCGATCGAACCCTGCACGTATCCAATACGGCTACTACATCATTTCGCCTGAATCAGGGAAACCCTCTGTGTGGGACTCTAAAGACTCGACAATACTCTGTCAGTGGGTTTAACCACAAGCATGTCAGCGGCACTAGCTGTACGTAATGGCTACCCAGGTACCTGTCGAAAAGAAGGACGATGAGTAAACTCATCCGGATCTCATACTAAGCATATCCGTGACAATATCAGTACAGTCCGGTCTCTTCGTCAAAGAGTATCGCATACCGGGTCTAGGGGATGGTGAACGTTAGACCCTAATAACCTGATAAGTTGTGCCGATGTGGCTCAGGACCAATCCGGGAAACTACTGATCAACCTATTAGTAAATCCCAAGTTCCTTGGCCAAGGTCTTATGGTCCTGACCAATCGAATCACAGTGCGATATCAACTGCCTATACCGGGAGAGACGAATCCCCAAAAATCGCTCGCTGCCTCCATATGGCTCGGGACTGAACCCAACCAAAACCTGTTTGCACGACTCAGTAGAGCCGTGGTAGGGTAGTGATCAAAGTTCAGTGGAACTCATACGAGACAAATGCCGATCTCGGGTCCAAAGACTAACCTGTACACATGTCACCTGAGAACTTCCATATGACGATAGGTATAGTACTACGTGGAAGTTCTCGGTGAGTCCGTCCAGTGTACTCACACCCAGTGAGCACCTGTATATGATCTTAGGTGGATTAGACCAATGGCTGCAGGACCAACCATCCCCAGACGGGGCTAGAAACGTACACACCAGTCTTCTCTGGAGTATCAGTACCTAGTCTCGATACTCACGCGACTAGGGACCATTTAAGGATGTGCTTATGGACTACCCTGCTCCCACAAGTATGATCGCCATCACAACGCAGGTAGTTAAGCAAGATCTTAGGGGCTTTATCAACATGTAACCGCAATATGTAATAACTAGTATGACATATGCCGTGTTAAGATAAAGACAAACCACTATAGTATACTACCATATCGAGTCTTTATCAATATGTGCAAACCAGATATAATAACAATACAAATAAATACACATATCCCAATAAAGACAAGTCAAATAATATAATATAAAATTGAGAAAGATTGTTTTGTACATACATATCCCTAGTATCCATATGTATACATATACAATACTGGCAACTAGGGCATATACATCCAACACACTTTAAATTCGGCTTCCCACAAAAAGAGAAGGCCTGAGAATCTCCCACCACCGGCGATAAATTCTGAGCATGATGGATCCAAACACCCCAAGTCTGGGGGCATGGTTGTGCATACCGTCTACAGGGTATCCGGAAAAGAGGATAGTCATACTTCCACGAGTCATCAACCACTTACACGGTCTGTGACAAAAGCTCAAAAGCAACAACAGAAGCTCTAGGAGATGCTGACAAGGATGGCCGCACTCATTGGGAAGAAAGAAAGCCCAGAAGTATAGTCGGAACAACGCCATGAGAAGGAGACCGACACCGAATTCCTACGGAGGGTGCTTGAAATGAAAGATAAAGAGGCCGCGAAACAAGCGGCTAATATAAAACAAATGGCGCTTCTCTTCTACGACATGGTGGGGATGATGATCCAACCGGACCCTCCGGCCGAAGACCCTTCAATAATCATTGAAGACGACAGAGGCGAGACATCAAACCCTCCTCCAGCTTTATCAGCAGCCAGGGAGGAGACGATCTCCAAAGCTACCCTTGATGACTACATAGCTCAAAAAATACGAGCTCATCATGCGAACGAAGCGGCAGGCCAGGTCATTAGAACTGGGCGACCTTACCCAGGCTGGTACGACCAAATTAAGTACCCGCCAGGATATACAATCCCCAAATTCCATATGCATAAGGGGACGGGAAATCTGCATGAACACGTTGCTCAATTCAGAGCTTTGTGCGGTAACACCAGGGGTGATGACAAATTATTGCTTCGCCAATTTTTTGGCAGCTTGGTGGAGACAGCATTTTAATGGTATTCGGAGCTTCCGAATGATTCCATCAAGACATTTGCAAAAATGGAGCTACCGTTTACACAAAGGTTCGCAAGCACTAGCGAGCGCACCCCGATCACGTCATTAATTAACGCCACGGTGAAACCGGGAGAGACCTGTGTTCAGTACGCAATACGGTGGCGTAACCTATGGTCAAAGTGTGAACAGCGCATAGAAGAAGCTCCTGTTGTGGGCATGTTCGTGGGGACCCTTGATCCTCAGACAACTATATCCCAATTTATGATGTTCTTCAAGCCGACCACCTTCCAGGCCTTGATTGACAAGCTGGCCCAAATGGATCAGATGGGCCATAGGCCGTCCTCTTGAAAAAAGAATTTCCGGAATGAAAAGGGGAAAGAGAAAGCGACGTTCGTCGCCAACGCTTGACAACAATCGAGTGAACCGAAGCCGGTGGCTCGCTAAAAAAACAGAACGCGAGCCCTTGAAAAGAAGTTGAGACGTCCATACTCGTTTCCCCAGGATAAAACGAGGAGATTGTTCGAGCTAGCAGTGCGCAACAGACTCATCACTCTGCCGGATTCAAGACGCCCGCTGCAATCGGGCGACGTCAACAATCCCAATTACTGCCCCTACCACCGAATAGTGGGCCACCGAATCGAAGATTGTTACATCTTCAAGAACTGGGTTGAGGACCAGTACCAACAGGGCAAGTTCGTGCTGTCCGAAAACTGGAAGGTAAACCCACAGCAGCAGCACACTCCTAAGAAGGTGGACACGCCGGGGGCATCATGATCATTTATAGAGGAAGCTCCGTGGAAATTCGTCCTCTCGGTGAAAACTAAAAGAATGCTGAAGGATCTTCAAGCATGTTCAGAGATTAGGTGGAAAAGCCCGCTGGAGCCTGAAATTATTGACGGAATGCTGAAACCGCGCCCAACGCCAAAAGTTGGTAACGATGGACAAACCCTCCTGGCCAAGCCTCCGAAGTCTTCAAAGAAAAAGAAGAAGGCCAAGAAGCACATGCAGCTCGAAGGCCATCGTACGGGTCTGCAGAAATACATCGATGCACTGGAGGAATACAACCAAGAGGCACGGACCCCAATCACATTTGAAGAGTTCTTCAAAAATGTTCTTGAGGACGGAAACAGTGACTTTAATGAAGGAGACGATTCTTCAGATGAACCCGAGGATTATGTAGCGAGTTGCCATATGATCTCTCACTCGTCGAAAAACGGAAAAGAAGCTCCTAACATAGAGAAACAAGAGGCAGATCCAGAACCAAAACCCATGGAACCGTCGGATGACCTCATCGACAAGCTGCTGAACGAAGCTCTTCAAAAGAGCAAAGCCGATCGAGAACGTGAGGCGGCCATTTACGAAAAGGCCAAGCGTCGGTGTTAGGCCAAAAAAACCCCAGTGATGAGAAGCCATAAAGTACCTCAACCGGATCAAAATGCCCTAGCCACCAGCAGGAGCAGAATCAAGATAAGGAAGCAGTTCGCCAAAGCTCTGTCAATGAGAATGATGCTTTCACCTTCCAAAGAAAATACTTCCGGGAATACGTGCCCCAACGAACCTGATGTCCATCCAAAATACTGCTTGTATCATCGGAGGGTCACACACCCTACCGAAGAGTGCAATGCCTTCAAGAAGTGGTAGCAGGGATACGTTGCCCACCGACAAAACTTTAAGCGGGTAAAGCGCAAATCCCGTTAGGAACAGAGAAGCGCGGCAGATAAGCATGAAGGAACAGCCGGTAACTGTTATATGGTTGCTACTATCCCGACAAGAGCAAATCCTCAAGTTTTTACCTTCGGGAGCGATTCTGACGAAGAAATAACCCTTGTCCCTCTCTTCAATGAATCCGCCTCTGGAAAAGAAGAAGAGATGAGGAACAGTAAGAACATTCAGCTACGTAACCGTACGTTGCCTGAAAAGAATCTCAGACTCTCAAACAAAGGTTCGGGAAAAAGAGACAAAGGGAAGGAAAAAGTCCCTGAGGAGATTGCCCTCAATGATAGAGTCATTGAAGAGCTCACAGCCAAGGACCCGCTCAAAAAGAACAAGGTGGATTACAATGTCCTGGCACATTTGAGGAAGATACCCTCAGAATTGAGTATTTTGGATGCCCTTCTCCTGTCTAAAGAAGAACGAGATTCCCTGATCAAAGTGTTACAAGAGCCCGACTAGTTTCAAGCCTTCCTGGCGGAGGAAAAGATGAACGATGAGCTGGAAGAAGTCCACACGGCTGATGTCACCTTCAGTGATGAAGATCTCCTTCTCGGAACGTGCGAGCACAACCGTCCGCTGTATGTAACCGAGTATTGTCACGATATCATGATAGGGAAGATCCTGGTCGACAATGGGTCCTCCGTCAACCTTCTCAATGTAAGCGTGTTGAAGAAGATTTGCATGAACGTGCAACACCTGGCTCGGGATAAAATTACCATCTCCGATTTTGACTCCCAATCATCACAAACGCTTGGGTCTGTAATACTGACATTACGCTTCGGGCTGCTCATCACTGACATCAAGTTCCATGTTATTGATGCCAAGACTTGCTACAACGCTTTGCTCGGCAGGGCTTGGTTACATGAGTGCAACATCATCCCTTCTACAAAATATCAGTGTATGAAGTACTTCAAGGACGGCCTCGAGTACACAGTTATAGGGGAACTGAACCCATTCTCCGTAAATGAAGTCCGCAAATATGAAGACGCCAAGTACTTCTTACCAGACTTCGAAGACATGGAAAGATGTCGCAAAACGAAGAACAAACAAAAAGCCATCGCCACTATCCCGATATTTGGGAGCGATACCGAGGAGGACGAAAAGATGGTCTACTCAGGACAACCCAAAGGCAACAGGCCAAGACCATCTACTCCTATTCTAGTCTTTAGCAGTGACTCTGAGGACGAGGCCAACACAGTGTTCTCCGTCCGCCCGTCAATGTAGACCTTTGTTGGAGCTAACCAGAGTTTACAAATTACCATGGTTCCACGGCGGAATTACAAAGAACTTGATGCACTTGATACGTACAACATGCAAGAGCTGCAGACCTTCTATGTCCCCCCTAAGCAAAGAGGTGAAAAATCAATTCTTTTCTACCGATCCACGGAGACCAAGGTGGAGAAAGAAGTATGGCATGGTGCTGAACCTGCGCTCGACAGACTTCAACTAATCCGTCTTCCCAGATACTACGCAGAGGGACTGAAAAGGCTAGTAAGATGCCAAAGTGTACCCTTCAAACAGACTGGTCGACAAGCCTAGTTCTATAACAAGATTTGGGACATTCCCGGGACTCAGCGGAAGATGCCCAACAGAAGAATAGAGACGACTGGTCTTGGATATGTTCGGTCCAAGAAACGGGAGCGATTCCATGGCTGCCATGTCATAAATAACTCCAGTGGAGAAGCGATTGCATTTTCAGATAGCGTTGATGTCGAACCAGAGCGAGATCCCACCGTGAGAATACTAAGCCCAATATTCGAAGAACAGATTGATAAGCCGATAAGAGAAGAGGGTCAAAAGGTTCGGGATGAATATAGCCGCGAAATGGCCATTTACGAGAAAGCCAGGACGCAGCATATCATTCAGCAGGCTATGGAAGGAGAAGACGACGATGCCCTTCACCCTCAGCTTACTGTGCGCTCTCGTGGCAAGGAAAAAGTCCTACGCAGAAGCAATGACAAGATCAAGAACGGAGACGGAATTCAAAGACAGCGAAGCGGATTCTAGAAGCTACGCGAGAGAGAAAAAAGTCAGCTGGAATCGTCTTTTATGAAGAATATGGGTCGGGAGTACTCTTTCCCTCAAAACAAGACAAGGAAAATATTCAACCTTGTCATGAAGCATCAAATGATGACGCTCCCGGAGTCTTGATACCCCGAACAGATAAACGAGGTCCATCACCCGGATTATTGCTCCTATCACCGAGTAGTGGGACATCCTCTTGAAGACCGCTTCACCTTCAAAGACTGGTTTGAAGATCAGTATCAGCAAGGCAGGTTTGCTCTATCCGACAGTTGGAGGGTAGCCCCGCCATGAAATCATGAGCCGAGAGCAACCTACACTGCGAGGGAAAGTCTAGGTCAGCATCAAGCTTGGAAAAGTGCTCGTACCTGCCGTATGATAACATTCTCAAAGGAAGGAGAGCACAAGAATACGAATGACCTCCCCAGTGCTTTGCAAATGAATATGAAAATGAGGTGATTTTAGGATTTCCACCAGCGCCAAAGGAGCTGGAAGATGGGATACACACCACAGCAGACAACTTGAAAAAATCGACTTGGGGACGGCAAACGATCCAAGGCCAACGTTCGTCAGTGGGCTGCTGTCTGAGAAACAGGTGGCCATATTAAAGGACATGCTTATGCAGTATAAAGACTGTTTCACATGGAACTATTCCGAGATGCCGGGACTAGATCCAGAGATAGTTGTGCATAAACAGGCGATATCGCCGGACGTCAAGCCAGTCAAATAGGCACCAAGAAGAATGCGGCTCGAGCTTGAGGTGAGTATCAATTCCGAAGTAAAGAAGCTAATCGACTCCGTCTTCATCCAAGAAGTTCAATACCCTGACTGGATCGCCAATATCGATCCGGTAATGAAGAAAAATGGGACAGTACGCATCTGTGTAGATTTTCGGGATCTCAACAAAGCTTGTCTGTAAGATGACTTCCCAGTGCCTTTTAACGAGCTGATGATCGATAACACATCCACTCATGAAGTCTTCTCCTTCATGGATGGATCCTCAGGGTATAACCAAATCAAGATGCATCCTGAAGACCAAAAGCACACTGCTTTCCGGACCCCGCTAGGCATTATCTGCTACAAAGGGATGCCCTTTGGTCTGAAGAACGTTGGCGCCACCTACCAAAGGGCCATGAAAAAGATCTTCAACGACCTTGTGTAAGTCGATGTACAACACCCCACGACATGATGGGAGGCGGAAATATAAAAAATGATCTTGTTTTAGGCGTAAACATCGACTAACCGAAGAATCGTTTGCTAAACTATAACTAACAACAAACATAGGAGTTCTAAACTACTATGTAAAGTGATTATACCTAATGAACCGTGTCCTTCGTCTTTTCGTTCTCCACCTCCTCCTCGTCCTTCTCCAAGTAGTAGACGATCCACCCGAGAGCTACACTTCAAGCTTCACCTCAAACTAGAGGTAACTAGGTTTCTTAAAGTGCTAATCCAAGTAACCTAGGTGATATAGAGTTGGATTATGGATTAAGTAGCCTAATCTAATCCTTGTACTCAACACATGAGAGGGGAGGATTAGGGTTTGAAGAGAGAGAGCTTGAGAAGAGAGAAAGTGAGCAAGAGAATGAGATGAGATAATGATCTATCATAATATATATCAAGCATTATCATTTATCCAATAAAAGAAAATAAAGGATGAATAATCATGCTTCATAAATACAAGAGGGTGATTCATCTCCATGAGTCATTAAGCATTTATGATGCATTAATGACATGGATGAATCACTAAAATGACTCACTAATCTCATTTAATGGATATGCCACCTTAACCCCCAAGTCACCATCTTCTAGAAGCTTCTCGCGTAATTACTAGAACGCCCCTCCTATCCGTGAAAACACGGGAAAACTTTAGACTGTATAAATCCAATATCCCGATACTAGAATCTGGCTTAAACCAAAGCCGACTAGTAAAAACTGTTCGAAAGTCGTACGTGCGTAAACACACGTATGCGTCCGAAACCTTGTCGTAAAACCATACGACCTTTATATCGTTTCGCCTGGAGTAGGGAAACTCTCTGTGTGGGACTCTAGAGACTCGACTACTACGCTGGCAGTGGGTTTAACCACAGACCGCAAGCGGCACTAGCTGTACGTAACGGTCCCCAGGTAGATATCGATAAGAAGGCCGATGAGGAAACCCATCCGAACTGCTACTGAGTCTGATGTGACAATCTCCGTACAGTCCGGTCTGTTCGTCTAAGACTATCGCATATCGGGCCTAGGGGGCGGCAAGCGTCAGTCCCCTAATAGCGGTATAAGTCGTGTCGTTGCGAAGCCCATTACACCCTGAGAAACTACTGGAACCTACCAGTAAATCTCGCTTGCCCTGGCCAGGGACTTTGCATAATGGCTCTCTGACACAGCGCGATATCAACTCCCAATACCGGGAGAGACGAATCCTGTCTAACCGCCACTGCCTCCAAGTGCTCGGGACTGCACCCAGCTGCTACCTGTTTGCACGACTCCTTTGAGCGGTGGTAGGGTAGAAATCTAAGAACAGTGGGACACACTCGAGGCGAAGTAGCAGTGTCAAGTCTGTGGACTATGCTGTACTCATGTCACCTGGGAACTGTTAACTGACGACTGGTATAAAACCCAACCAACAGTTCCCTGCGAGTCATGTCCGGTGTACCCGTAACCCAACGAGCACCTGTATACTATCTCCAGTACGACGTACTGACGAATGTGGGACAGACCATCTCCCTAACTGGGATGAGAAGCGTACACACTAGTCTACTCCGGAGTATCGATGCCCTGTCTCGATAATCCTACGACTAGGGACCTGAATAAGGATGTGCTTGTAGACTACCCAGCCCCCACTAGTGTGACTGCCATCACAACGCTGGTAATCAAGCAAGATCCTAAGAGCTCTATCAATACGTATACTCACATATTAAGATAGAAAAACCAAGTAGCATACTACCATGTTTAGCAAGACTGTTATATACATGTGAATATCCTAAGCTTCCATTAAGTAATATATAAACTAGTATGATACAATAATGGCCCCTAGGGCATATACACTAACAATCTCCCACTTGCACTGGGGCCATGTACTGGCGTATCGAAGACCGATGATCTCGAGTAGCCTCTCGAACTGAATCTGAGGTAGGGCCTTCGTGAATGGATCAGCAATGTTCTCTTCAGTAGCAACTCTCCGAACCTCGATCTCGCGACGATCAATGATCTCCCTGATCAGGTGATACCGCCTTAAGATGTGTGTGGACTTTTGATGGGACCTTGGTTCCTTTGCTAAAGCTATAGCTCCGTTGTTGTCATAATACAGAGGTATTGGATCAACTATGGTAGGAACCACCTGAAGTTCTGTTAGGAACTTCTTCATCCAGACCGCTTCTTTTGCGGCATCGCAAGCAGCAATATACTCCGCTTCCATCGTCGAGTCAGCAACGGTGTCCTGCTTGGAGCTCTTCAAGCACACCGCCCCTCCATTGAGGGTAAAGACATAACCAGACATGGACTTGGAATCGTCCTTATCACTCTAGAAGCTGGAATCAGCAAAGGCCTCCACCTTGAGGTCTTTTCCGCCGTAAACCAAGAACATCTCCATAGTCCTTCTCAGGTACTTGAAAATGTTCTTTAGTGCTATCCAGTGCTTCTCCCCTGGGTCTGACTGATACTGGCTTACCACGCTGAGTGCGTAAGCTACATCTGGTCTGGTGCACAACATCGCATACATTATAGAGCCTACCGCAGAAGCGTAGGGTATAATAGACATGCGTTCCCTTTCCAAATCAGTCTTGGGAGACATCTCTTTCGATAGGGTGATTCCGTGACAAGCCGGTAGATTACCGCGCTTAGAATCTTCCATACTGAATCTTTTCAGTACAGTGTCGATATACCTGGACTGCGAAAGTCCCAACATCCTCTTGGATCTATCACGATAGATCTGGATCCCCAGAATGTAAGAGGCATCACCCAGGTCTTTCATGGAGAACCTGTGTGACAAGAATCCTTTGACAGATTGAAGCATAGGAATGTCATTTCCTATCAATAGAATGTCATCCACGTACAAGACGAGGAATACGACACTTCTGGCTACAACTTTACTATATATACATGGTTCATCTGGATTTTTGATAAAGTCATATTCTTTGACTGTTTCATCAAAACAGATGTTCCAATTCCGCGATGCTTGCTTTAGTCCATAAATGGACTTAAGCAACTTGCATACTTTCCCGCTGCTCCCACTCTGATTGAAACCCTCTGGCTGATCCATATAGACGCATTCTTCTAAATTACCATTCAGAAAAGGCGTCTTTACGTCCATCTGCAAGATTTCATAATCATGGAAGGCAGCAATAGTAAGAAGGACCTGAATGGATTTGAGCATAGCCACTGGAGAAAAAGTTTCGTCATAGTCCAAACCAGGTCTTTGACGAAAACCCTTTGCAACAAGTCTGGCTTTATAGGTTTCCACCTGTCCATCTACACCAATCTTTTTCTTGAAGATCCATTTGCATCCTATAGGTTTTACCCCATCTGGAGCAAAGTCCAAAGTCCATACTTTGTTAGTGTACATGGACTCCATTTCGGTCCGCATTGCATCTAGCCATCGTACCGAGTCGCCGCTCTGGATGGCCTGCTGGAAGCTAGTAGGTTCATCATCATCTATGATGCAATCCTCTCTATCCCCATCTATGAGAAAACCGTAGTATCTCTCAGGCAGATGAGACGGCCTACTACTCCTGCGGAGGGGTGCGGGAATGTCCTGTTCTTCTTGAACTACCTGTTCTACCAAACTTTCAGTAGTAGTTTGCGGTTCTGGAATTTCTTCCAGTTCTATTTCGCTCCCACTTGTATCCTTTTCCAAAACTTGCTGTTCTAGAAAATGGGCATTACGAGAAACAAAAACCTTTTGTTCCTCTGCGTAATAGAATAGATACCCCTTGGAGTTCTTTGGATATCCCACAAACTTACACTGTACTGATCGTGCCTTGAGCTTGTCCACATGCTGCTTTTTAACAAAAGCTGGATATCCCCATATCCTCAGATACTGAAGATAGGGTTTCTTCCCACTCCACATCTGATATGGCATGGTAGGCACAGTCTTGGTAGGAACCCTATTAAGAATATATGCCGCTGATTCTAGCGCATAACCCCAGAAAGATCGCGGTAACTCAGCATTACTCATCATGGATCGTAGCATATCCAAGAGAGTTTGATTCCGTCTCTCTGATACACCGTTATGCTGTGGAGTGTATGGAGGAGTAAGCTGAGAGAGAATTCCTTTCTCTTTTAGGTAACCTAGGAACTCAGCACTTAAGTATTCACCACCTCGATCAGATCTTAGTGTCTTGATACTTTTGCCGGTTTGGTTTTCAACTTCATTCTTATACTCCTGGAATTTTTCAAAAGCCTCGGATTTATGTAATGAATCCGTACCTTGAGTAATCATCCGTAAAAGTAATGAAATAGGAAAAACCACCTCTTGCATGTGTAGAAATTGGACCGCATACATCGCTGTGTATGAGTCCTAAGAGCTCGCTCGCTCTTACTCCATATCCAGTGAATGGAGTCTTTGTCATCTTTCCTTTGAGACATGATTCACAAGTGGCATAAGTTTGATATTCGAACGAGTCCAAATACCCTTCTCTATGTAACTTAGTCAACCTTGTCTCATTGATGTGACCTAGTCTACAATGCCATAAGAAAGCTTTATTTAAATCTGGAGACTTTCTTTTTAGTGTGTTCTGGACATTGAAAATCTGGAGTTGGTTTAAGACATATATACCGTTATTTAGTGTACCGGACCCAATCAAACCATGATTTAGGTGGATGTTGACAACATCACTTACAAACGTGAAATCATAACCTTTATTTGATAACAAGGAAACTGATATGATATTACACGTTAAGCTAGGTACATAAAAACTGTTATGTAAAGCCAAAATGTGTCCACTCGTCAATCCCAGGTGATAATCCCCGACGGACACAGCTCCCACGCTAGCTCCGTTAGCAACCTTTAGGGTCATATCACCTTCCTTCAGCACTCTACGGTTTCTCAGTGCCTGCAATGAATTGCATATATGAGATCTTGATCCGGTATCCAATACCTAGGAAGTAGAGTTGATTGACAAACAATTCTCAATTACAAACACACCTGAAGTCGAAGCCACAGCTTGCTTCGGTCCCTGGTTCTTGGCGTTCCAAGCCTTGCAATTTTTCTTCCAGTGCCCTTTCCTTGACAATGGAAGCACTCATCCTGGGCCACTACTGGCACAGCAATCTTTTTCTTTCCCTTCGTTCCCACCTTACTAACACCTCCTCTAGGTCTGGTGGCGGCCTTCTTCTTCCTTCCTTTGGCCCTAGCCTTGGACCCGGAAGAAGAGGCACCGCTAACAAACATAGCGGGTGTTTCCCTTGCCTTCTGCAAAGTGCCCTCTGCACTCCTCAACATGTTAAGGAGTTCCGGAAGTTCAACTTCTTTTCTTTGAATGTTGAAGTTCAGAATAAACTGGGCGTAGGTGGAAGGAAGGGACTGGAGAATAAGGTCTGTATAGAGCTCATTATCCAAAGTCGTCCCAAGGTCTGCGAGCTCTTCTATGTAGCCAATCATCTTTAGGACATGTTCTCCTACCGATGATCCGACAGCCAACCTCGCTCGAAACAAGTTCTTAGAGGTCTCGTATCTTGCTATACGAGATTGCTCTCCATAAAGTTCCTTTGTATGGAGAAATATGGTATCTAGTTCCATATCCCCGTGCCTTCTCTGATGTTCATTGTTCATCGAGACAAGCACGATGCACTTAGCATTCGCGCAATCGAAATCCCAGGTTTTGCGGATTTCCTTATCCGCATTACTGGATTTGGGACCAGGGACAGCAGGTGCCTTAGCGGTGAGGACGTACCCCAATTTGTCATAGGTCAAAGCCATTTTGACATTCCGCAGCCAATGTTTATAGTTTGGCCCTGTCAGTATATATTTCTCTAAAAGTAACTTAAGTCCAGTCATTTTCAGGGTCGCTGCAATTAGGAGAGAGAGAAGAAAACTCTTTAGCATGATGCTCTTGCAAGTTTAGAGTGGTTTTTAGTTCATCTAAACTGGATGGCATCCACTGTTTCTCGAATCCTTCCTCAAACCATAAAAGAAGAATTAGCCAGGACTATTCTCACCGTACAATACTTGCTTAACCGTTCAGCCAGGCCAGTGTCGATATTTCGAGGGAGATTTTCCAACGCTTTCGCGAAGTTCCTTAATTAAAGAACCTCTTTTCTCTGGGGGCGTAGCCCCGCTGACACCTTTCTCGGCACCTACTTGGTTTATAGCATTGATCGTTAAGTGACGAATCTCCTGATAAGTAGCATATACTCACAGTAGGATCGGGATCCAAATATCATCGTATGATAATGTTGAAGGAATGCTACCAACATTCATCAAACACCAAATGGTATGCATCTCTTTGCAAATTTCAGTTTCTTTAGAAATTCCCGATATATATTTTTGCCCCATGCTCTTATGAACTTGGCGTTGGTCAAAATTTCATAAGTCACATGTCAAGTTCTGCCCATCATTATCTTGTTAATTTGAACCCATCCGTATATATCCCTGACGTTGGCCAAATGATAATACGCCTGTCCCAAACTAACTCATCTATCTATGCAACAAATGAATACCCAGCAGCTACCAAACACTATGCATTGGCGTTGGTCAAAATGCATAGCTTGAATACTACTGAATACCCAAATGAAATGACGGAGGGCTACGAATGGTTTTGGCGAAACCATGAACGTAGTGAACTTGATATAACCGAAGGAACCTGATAGCTTTTTAAAAGGAGTGGTTAAAGCTCCGCAATTAAAAATATCTTCTGTTTTAAAAATAACCGAATGGTTTCTTTTAAATTGTTCCAACGATTCATGTTTTGGTTTATTTTCTTTGCATTATAAATAATGTGTCCCATCATTAACCTATCATTGCAGAAAACAACGAAAATACAATGTCCTCTTATGCCATCCGCATTCGCCACTGGGTCCCGTCATCACCCGTTAGGTTACTTAACTAACGACAGAGCGGGGGCTGGGCTAGCGCGGGTGTAAAACATAAGTGACGTCTAAATAGCTATCATATATAGATATTGTACATTCGTCTGACGCAATAATAGGCATTCCAGATCTTATATGAACTTTATTGAATTTGCAAGCAATCCGCGTTTGTTTAGAGCCTGCAACAAAAGACGGATTACACAGTTGTGATGAATATCAATTACCCTACCCTAGACCCCTACGGGTACGGCAAACTACCCGCCAAATACCCGAAGTGAAGCGGTCTCCCTCAACAAAGTGAGTAGGCCACTAAACACTTCAATGTACCCGGTAGTTTGTGCACCCCACCTTGGGTCTATCCTAGGAGCAAAAACTGTAAAATGAAACAATACAACGGTGGCTACAACCGCAACCTGGATGTGCCCCGCAAAAATAATATTACAACATATTACAATTACATTGAATGAATTAAAATAATAACCCATCACAAAACCCCGGCTAATCATCACAACAGTCCAATACAGTTCACATACACAAACAGTTAAAACCATTACAGAAATGTGCAACCCCCTGCCAACCGACATACTAGCAGTTAGGGGGGGTTTACGAACACATTATACAATCACAGATATAGTTATATTAGCAAATATCGTAAAATTTCGATCGAGCAAACACTTTAGATTCCGCTCCAAAACTTCTCTGTGCACCTGAGATCTTAGCAGAAAATAAAATATCCTAGAAATATCATTATTAACACATAGGAGTAACTGAAAAATTTGGGCTGACTCGGGCCTAACTCGGACGCGGATCCGCGGCGGATCGCATGGATCAGCCGCGGTTCTGCGGTGAGTTAGCCGAGTTACAAGTCCAAATTAATGCAGTAGCCCTATAATTTCCTGCTTGTTATTCTGAGGGTCCCTGAAAAATTTTTAGGGCCTGTTTAAAATTCGACAGAAACTGTGTTAAATCGATGATTTCTCCGGTTCATTTTGCGTTCGAAATTCTTACGACTTTGCTAATGAGTTAATTATTGTTTAGCGAGGCTCTGATATCATTGTAAGTCGATGTACAACACCCCACGACATGCGGGGAGGCGGAAATATAAAAAACGATCTTGTTTTTGGCGTAAACATCGACTAACCGAAGAATCGTTTGCTAAACTATAACTAACAACAAACATAGGAGTTCTAAACTACTATGTAAAGTGATTATACCTAATGAACCGTGTCCTTCGTCTTTTCGTTCTCCACCTCCTCCTCGGCCTTCTCCAAGTAGTAGACGATCCACCCGAGAGCTATACTTCAAGCTTCACCTCAAACTAGAGGTAACTAGGTTTCTTAAAGTGCTAATCCAAGTAACCTAGGTGATATAGAGTTGGATTATAGATTAAGTAGTCTAATCTAATCCTTGTACTCAACACATGAGAGGGGAGGATTAGAGTATGAAGAGAGAGAGCTTGAGGAGAGAGAAAGTGAGCAAGAGAATGAGATGAGATAATGATCTATCATAATATATATCAAGCATTATCATTTATCCAATAAAAGAAAATAAAGGATGAATAATCATGCTTCATAAATACAAGAGGGTGATTCATCTCCATGAGTCATTAAGCATTTATAATGCATTAATGACATGGATGAATCACTCAAATGACTCACTAATCACATTTAATGCATATGCCACCTTAACCCCCAAGTCACCATCTACTAGAAGCTTCTCGCGTGATTACGAGAACGCCCCTCCTATCCGTGAAAACACTGAAAAACTTTAGACTGTATAAATCCAATATCCCAATACTAGAATCTGGCTTAAACCAAAGCCGACTAGTAAAAAATGTCCAAAAGTCGTACGTGCGTAAACACACGTATGTGTCCGAACCCTTGTCGTAAAACCATACGACCTCTATATCGTTTCGCCTGGAGTAGAAAAACTCTCTGTGTGGGACTCTAGAGACTCGACTACTACGCTGGCAATGGGTTTAACCACAGACCGCAAGCGGCACTAGCTGTACGTAACGGTCCCCAGGTAGATGTCGATAAGAAGGCCGATGAGGAAACCCATCCGAACTCCTACTTAGTTTGATGTGACAATCTCCGTACAGTCCGGTCTGTTCGTCTAAGACTATCGCATATCGGGCCTAGGGGGCGGCAAGCGTCAGTCCCCTAATAGCGGTATAAGTCATGTCGGAGCGAAGCCCATTACACCCTGAGAAACTACTGGAACCTACCAGTAAATCTCGCTTGCCCTGGCCAGGGACTTTGCGTAATGGCTCTATGACACAGCGCGATATCAACTCCCAATACCGGGAGAGACGAATCCTGTCTAACCGCCACTGCCTCCAAGTGCTCGGGACTGCACCCAGCTGCTACCTGTTTGCACGACTCCTTTGAGCGGTGGTAGGGTAGAAATCTAAGAACAGTGGGACACACTCGAGGCGAAGTAGCAGTGTCAAGTCTGTGGACTATGCTGTACTCATGTCACCTGGGAACTGTTAACTGACGACTGGTATAAAACCCAACCAACAGTTCCCTGCGAGTCATGTCCGGTGTACCCGTAACCCAACGAGCACCTGTATACTATCTCCAGTACGACGTACTGACGGCTGTGGGACAGACCATCTCCCCAACTGGGATGAGAAGCGTACACACTAGTCTACTCCGGAGTATCGATGCCCTGTCTCGATAATCCTACGACTAGGGACCTGAATAAGGATGTGCTTGTAGACTACCCAGCCTCCACTAGTGTGACTGCCATCACAACGCTGGTAGTCAAGCAAGATCCTAAGAGCTCTATCAATACGTATACTCACATATTAAGATAGAAAAACCAAGTAGCATACTACCATGTTTAGCAAGACTGTTATATACATGTGAATATCCCAAGCTTCCATTAAGTAATATACAAACTAGTATGATACAATAATGGCCCCTAGGGCATATACACTAACACCTTGTACATGAGATTGTTGAATTTTATATCGATGACCTCGTGGTGAAAAACAAATCGTACGAGGAGCACTGGGAGCATCTAAAGATAGTGTTCTAGTGCCTTCGGAAGTACAACCTGAAGATGAACACTCTGGAATGCGCGTTTGGAGTTTCCTCAAGAAAATTCCTAGGATTCATCGTACGACACCGAGGCATCGAAATAGACCCATCAAAGATTAAGTCAATTAAGGAAATGTCCGCGCCAAGAACTCTCAAACAACTGTGATCTCTTCAAGGAAAGCTCGCGTATATCCGACGGTTCATAGCTAACCTCTCCGGCAAATGCCGCCCCTATAGTCATATAATGAAGAAGGGGACCCCATTCGTTTGGGATCGTAAATGCCAAAGTGCATTGGATGAAATCAAGCAATATCTGCAGAACCTACCGGTACTGACCGCGCCAGTCAAGGGAAAACCCCTCATTCTGTACACAACAGCCCTTGAAGGTTCTTTAGGCGCGTTATGGGCACAAGAGAACGACCAAGGGAAGGAGAGAGCTCTCTATTATTTGAGTCGAGTTTCCCTAGGGGCAGAAAATAACTACTCCCCCATCGAAAAGCATTGCTTGGCACCGATCTTCGCAGTAACGAAGCTCCGACATTACGCCTTGGCACATGAGGTCCATCTCATATCAAAGGTGGATCCTCTAAAGTATTTGATGTCAAGAGCCATGCTAACAGGAAGGCTTGCCAAATGGGCCCTCCTCTTGATGGATTTCTCGATAGTATATCGACCCCTCAAGGCAATAAAAGGCCAGGCCATCGCCGACTTTCTCGCTGAGCATCCGATACCTGCCGACTCTCCCTTAAACTGCGAGTTGCCAGACGAACACGCCTATGACGCAATTGACAGGGAGAAAGAAGGGAATGATACCTAATGGGAACTCTACTTCGATGGAGCGTCCTCCTTGAAGAAGCGAAAGCAAAACACCCCCATGATTAAAGCCGGGGTAGGCCTTATCTTGGTAATTCCACAAAGAGGGATAATGCGTTTTTCCCTTTCATTAACAGAGCCAAGAACAAACAATGAGGCTGAGTATGAAGCTTTGATAGTGTCACGACCCGAAATTTGCACGTGACGGCCCTAATACTACGCAACGCCTAAAGACGTAATGCAGTAAAAGAAAGCCAAAACCCAGAAATCTAAACTAAATAAAGAAAAGAAAAGATAATAGCAGTTTTGAAACATTTGAAATCACAACCCAAATTCTTTAAAAGAGTCCACTTTTTTCTTTAAAATTTTGGCAGCACCCCCTTTGTAAAAACTAACCCCCAAATGGGTACAACATGAATAAAAAGTAAAGCATCCCAAACGGGAGAAAAAATCCACGCCCAACGGCGGAAAACAAACACCACAACAGATATACGACGCCGTAGCGAAGAAATAAGAGACAAAAGAAAGGAAACTGTAAAAAAGGCAACAAATCCACAATAATATACAATATCGTCCTCACCAAGTCTCTAAGTCACAACATACTAGTAGTAGATGGAGAGTACAAAATACAACGAATATACAATACAAAATACAGATAACCACCAAAACCCACCTAACCAAAACAGCACACTGTGAGCCAATGCGGTATCTGTAGCGAAAGATGATAGATAGGTGAATAGCCTGTCTCGACTACTCTGGGGAAACACATGCAATACCTGTGGCACAACGGGGGTGAGTTGCCAACTCGTGAATAGTAAATAACATATGCAGGAAATCGCAAGTATGCACGTAAAGCGTGAATCTAAGATATGCAATTAACAGTAATAACATGTCATATGAATGCAGAATAATGGAAAGTACATTAGCAGGTACAACCAATATATATAAAGCAATAATGATAGGACAACAGTATGCAATAATCATGCGATAGGGATATGAGAATGTAAATGTGCAACAATCATGAAAGGTACTCAAACAGGTACTACTAATACATGAAGCAGTGCACAAATAGATAAAGGTGGGGTATGGAGTGAAGTATGTCATTTCCACGGAATCCTGACATCGTGGTAGGATCACAATCCAGCAAGACAATTCAAATCCCAATTCCTCAAATCAGCCCCCAAATTGGCTCTCATATTATCTAAGTATCACATCTCCTCAATTGCACAATATCAAGTATATCTCATGTATCCCGAATGTACAACCTCAAGTATATCTCACATATATCGAATGTACAATCATCAAGTATATCTCGTATATATCGAATGTACAAAATCAAGTGGATCTCACATATCTCGTATGTACAATATCAAGTATATCTCACATATCTCGAATGTACAACAGCAAGTAGATCTCACATATCTATCCAGTATCCAATCTCAAATGAATCTCTTATATCCCGAGTCAAATCTCCAGCAAAATTCTAACATCCTAAATATAATGGCGTAAATAAATATGATGAGGTCAATACACATATATTAGCGTCCCATTCCACTAATATTGGTGTAAGGGTATATATAACAGCGGCTCAATCCCCTGTTATATATACAAAGGAGTAATTAGAAATATCATGAAACCAATGTGCCAAGCATCGACACAGAAATACTGATCCATGTCTCCATGACTGGCCCCCTGATAGGTACGTATCATACGCTATCCCGAAAGCTCGAGTGCCTAGCTCTGACCCTCGCCTCTCGACGTATCCATACCTACATGACTCCCGTCGGTATCCACATGATAGCCGCTGAGTCATTGGTCCTGTCACCGGATAGTATGGTTCCCCTAAGCCTCATCGCCTGACACCACGACATCGTTCTTGCTTCGGGGTGCCTCCGGGCCCCACCATGTACCCGCACACGGACCCCTCCTTTCCTCGCGTGGGGTATACACATCGTAAACGACAAATCTCATGGTGGCTGCTGAAATATCATATCAAGGGAAACCGGGGTTTTTCAAATAATGCATAATTTCATGAACTACCACGGTTCCCAAATCCAGAAAACATCATGAAAAATCCATATCTCAATGCGAAAATCCATCAATAAAGTATACGCATCATAAAATCTGAAATGCGAGCATATAGAGGAAAAGCAGCAATTAACTGTAACAAGTTAATATAATATCATGCGGTTCCTAATCTCTCCAATTCTAAAATAACATCAAGTAAAGGTAAACATGTTGCTATAACCAGATATATGTGCAACATAAAGGTATAGCAAGATATATGTATCTACCTATAAGTAATGATGTAGTATACCCCCTGGGTATAAGTGAAATAGGTGTGCAAGGTATATACCTGTAGCTATGTCATAAAGTGTGCATGTACCTATCACTAATGGTACAATACTCTATAGGTATACAGGTAACTAGCATGTAAGTATGTCATAACTTATGTGTAAGCATGTAGGTATACAGGTATGATATAAGTCAATGCGTAAAGAAATATAAATCAAAGTCTCAATGTCCCTAACCAAGCAATATCATATCTATAAGTGGGTTGTGCGTGACATGGCAATTATTGACGGTGTGTGTAGCATACAATCAGTGCTCGTGCAACATGAATCGTCAATAATATGTGCAGTGTCCTACTACTACTAGTCCAGGCACAACTACATCTAAGTAATAGGGTAAAGGCGCAATTCTAACAATAACGTAGAATATGCGACAAGTAATAAAATCTCTAGCCCTGACGCATAACGCCATGCGGGCGATTCCCCTGTAGATGTTAAATCTACTCACCAACGCTCCAAGCTAGGTGAAGCCTACCACCTGTTTTCCCCTTGTCGTAGCGTCCGAAGTCCCCGCTTGCGACCCTAAAATTTCACAAACACATCACATAAGAAAAAATCCTACAATGACGAAAAGACAACGAAATGCGAAGAAAATGCCAGGAAAATTACACTGCGCGTTTAGCGCATCTATCGCGCACGATACCGGCTAAAAACCCTAATTGGGGTCGCTAAACTACAAAACACCAAGTCTGGCCCCCGATCGTCCCGATCGCGTAACACAACACAAGAATTACGAGGAATACAATAGATATAACCTCGCAATAACCAATCGAACGCACGTCAGAAAAACCACGAAAACTAGTAAGCAACCTATCGCAATATTTCGCACTAGTTTCAAGCTAATGCATATCTAGCGATTACAAACACCTTAAAATAGCTTAACTAAGCTATCTAAACCATTCCTATATTTTTAACACTCGCTAATTATGTTTTGGCAAAAACCTAGTAAGCTAATTGCATAATTAAACAAAGTGTTCATTAGCAAAAATTAACATTTCCTACTAGGTTAATCATCTCCAAAACACAAATTAACACTTCAAAAGAACACTAAATACTTAACAAAATTTAACCCTAACATGAATTTCTTAAACCAAATATAAATGAATTAATCATAATTTAAAAACTAAACTAAACACATAATTAGCTAACTAAATTAGCTAGATTTAAGATTAAAGCAAGTATAAAAGGATTAAGGTAAGAATTATACCTCCCCAAGAACACCAAAATGAAGCTTAATCCATCATCTTAGCATCAAAACCCATGCTTGTTGAAGAACCAAGAAGGGTCAGTGAAGGAAAAGATGGTTTTAATTTTATTTAGGATTTTTGTGGATTTATTTTGGAATTTTTCTTGATGAATTTTGAAGAAATCATGAAGAAATGAGCTTGGGAAATATTTTGGACAGAAATTAGAGATAAGGGTCGGCCATGGGGGTGAGGGGGGGTACTTTTGTGAATATTTTGTGAAGAAATAGCTAGGAAAGAGAGAAATAAATGCTAATTAAAGCAATTTTGCCACCTTTCACTCTTTTCTTTTCTTTTTTAATCCAAATCCTTTTGCACAAAGAAAAATCTAGATATTTGAAAAGAAGCTTCTAAAATAATTTTAGTGACAAAAAAATAAATTTATTCACAAGAGAAAATTTTTCCGATTTACGTGCACAAAATACCGCTTAAAATAATATTTTATTTGGGAAAAATTCTATCTGAACCAAAACCTTCCAAATACTTCCAAAGTTCGCGTACAAGCTTTATTTTAGCTAAACTAGGTGCCGGCAAGCTTATACGGACGTTTGATCGAAATCGGGATAAAACGGGAAAAACCGACAATTTTGCCCTAAAACGGGAAAATTCGCAAAATGATTTCTGAAACGTTACAATATCCCCCCCTTATAAAAATTCGTCCCCGAATTAAAAATTTTTACTAAGCGTACCTTCAAAGAGAGGATTACTAAACTCTCATATCTCGTTCACAGCCTCCCAAGTGATTACCTCACTATACGGCTACGTCCAAGAAAAACCCTTCACAGATGGCAAGACCCTTGACCGAAGTTTCTCCACCCGCCTAGCCATTAACACAATTGGCTGCTGGTGAACGAAAGATCGCGTCCAAGCTAAATGGTCTGGTGCTGAATCATGTGAGAAAGGTCATGAAGGTAATTGCAAAGTATCGACACAAGGAATACGGGGTGAATACTCAATAATCTGGGCGGAAGTGTGTTCAGACCATAATATTGCATTTATCATTCCCCTATTCTTATCCTTTTTATAAATAAACAGGTACTCTTGACGCACGTTTGTTGCATATTACAGGATACAGGTTTCTGGAGCAAATACAGTGAAAAAGACACAAAACAACAGAAAAGGGACTTTTGACCAACAATTAGACGAATCCTAGTCAAGCCAAGGTGCAAGGCAACGAATGTCAAGGTGAAACGGTTAAAAAGCCCAATACAAGTCTTCACTGAAGATCTGGTGAAGAGTGAGAAGCCAACAGAGAAAAAGAAGTATAAAACTAAGAAGCCCAGACAACCACAAAAGGACCCCAGAAGTTTGGAAGCCCAAGACCACCAATGGGCCGCGGATCCGCGGCCCAAGCCATCAATTGCCGCGGATCCGCGGCCGTATAATGCCCGTGTCGGCGCAAAGATTTTGTGCTGTTGCGTCGGTGCGGGTGTTGGGATTTTTCGTGGGTAAATCTGTAATTGCGCATGCGCGAGAGTCTGTAACCCTAGGTTTCCTATTTTCCTATAAATTGTAATCTTAGATCTGAAAATTGTATGCCTCTTTTCAATCAATAAAATTCAGAATTTCTGAAAGCAAAATTCAGATCTGTTCTTCTTGTTTGGAGGGAGCCGTCAACCTAGTAAGTATTTTATTTATGTTTCTTTTAATTATAATGTCTTCTCATCCCCTAATGAGCGAGTAGTCTCCTCGCTTGTTAGGGTTAGCCTTAGGGAAAGGGTTGAGAGATGAGATCTCTCGCCCCTTTCAATGCCACCTTCACCTAATGAATTAGAAC
The DNA here is from genome assembly GCA_030015575.1 of Agapanthus africanus. Taxonomy (NCBI): domain Eukaryota; kingdom Viridiplantae; phylum Streptophyta; class Magnoliopsida; order Asparagales; family Amaryllidaceae; genus Agapanthus; species Agapanthus africanus. Next base: position 36,647,240 of record JASDDO010000016.1, on the reverse strand, counting down.
TTCACGCATACGAGCACAACCGCTCCCAGCGGCATCCTACCCTTCGAGGTAACGATGAACCGTAGTATAAAGGGCCGGTCGCGCGCGTTTTCCGTGAGGGTTAGGATAATTATCAACAAAGGAAGGATACAAATCTAGAGGAAGAAACATCTTCCCAAAAGATTCGTATCCACTTTATTGATAATTAACTTAACATCTAATAGATCTAAAAAAGAAGGTATTGAAAGCGGTGATGAAAAACATTAATCTCCAAAACTTCCCCTAAGCCTAACCCTAGCAAGATTCTTAATTAGATTAATTAGATCCAGTTTTCATAGATTTTTATAAACCAACCAAAACTACAAATTGAATCAACTCGTTAAAACACATAAAAGGAATTTACCCGTCTCTGTGGATCGACCCGTACTCACCGGCTAGCTGCGAAGCGACGCCGTTTCTGATTGCGGTAAATACAAGTTTTTGCATTAATCAAATGGCGCCGTTGCCGGGGACGACGTAATCTTTCTTTTTGTGAATTTTCGGGTTGATATAAATTTTAAAAATTATAAAAATCTGAAAATATAAAAAAATATATAAAATAATCAAATTTGATCTGTTTGAAGGGTGTATCTTTTGGATCTTGCAGGAACAGCGAAGAATCAAGGATCTGGAATTTTACAGAGGGAAAAACAGAAAAGTACACATAAGAACAGAGAGGAACTGAAGGTACAGAACAGCAGGAAATTTTTCAGAGGCTGAACCCATCAACCTGCCGCGCTTCCGCCGCAGAATAGGGTCCCAGACCGCGGTTCCGCCGCCGATCTGCCACGTCAGCGCATCAGATTTGCACTGTTTGTTCTCTTTTCTCCCCCTCTGCAACCTACATTATATCTCTCTGTAAAACATTTTCTGCAGGAATTCTTTGCGTAAAGAGTCTTTCTCCCCCTTCTCGATAACAGATCTTCTGCAGGTTTCTTTGCGCCGCGCTAAAAAAATTCTGATTGCAAGTGAAATTTTATTTGTTTTGCATAATTTAACCGGACTCTAAGGGGCTAATTGACCAAACTCAGATTGGGTGGGGATTTCATCACCCTTCCCAAGACCCCAGAAAACACCTAAAGCATTTTGCATCGACCACAAGTAATTAAAAAATATTAGACTCAGACCTAAGGACATCGAGCTCAATAGGAAAAGGACTAGTATAGGCATCGACCATTTATCCTAACCGACATTGCGGTGTCTAGGCTAGTGGTTATTAATTAGGCCCACTGTAGTGGTGGTTCCTTCCCACTGACCTGGCCGTATTTGTCCGTGAAGAGGCGGCTTGAGGTCCTATTTCTAGCCCTAGTTAGGAGCTGTCTAGCAGACCTAGGCAACCCTAGATCTAGGCCTGATTGTGCATGTGTGGTTGATACATTTGTGTCACGAGTCTATTTTCAAACCTTCTTGCAAAACTCTCCAATAAAAAAAATAAAGAAAAATCTTTTCAAAACTTGCAACTTGCCGCTAAGAAAACTTGCACCTCACTTCCACCATCTCTCCTTCATTGACGTTATCTTACCCCCACATTCTGTTTTTCTATTTTTTTTCTGACTGCACTACCCTTTAGTGTATGTCATCTTGGACTAGGGATACTAACGCCCGATTAGTCCGTGTTTCGTTGGTACCGATCAACGAACCCTTCGACGAACCCTTCGTCGACATTCCGTCCACTTCCTTACCTCCACATTCAAATTCTTCTTTCGAAGGTATGTCGGGATTCAACCCCAACGATACCTTACAGACGGGAATGATTCCACCTACGCCAGGTGCGAATAACCCGAATCTTCCGCCTGTCGAAGCGCCCGCACGTGTCGCGCTCCAGGACCTCTTCTACCCCGTTCGCACTTCTTTACCTACATGTCTTTCACCCCCACCGGCAAATGGGGACAACTTTGAAATAAAACCACACTTCATCAATATGCTGCCTAAATTTCATGGTTTGGAATCCGAAGATGCATATATTTTCATTAATAAATTCCAAAACGTTTGCAGCATGATGAAGACAACCCAATTAAGTGATGACGCAATAAGGCTAAGGGTCATTCCTTTTACCTTATGTGACCTAGCCGAGAAGTGGCTATATAACACCGCATGACACTCCATTAGAAATTGGGACGAGTTTGTGAGAGCTTTTCTAAAAAAGTTCTATCCTCATCATAAAACTGCTAGAATCCGAAACGAGATTATACAATTTTCACAGCTTCCGTCCGAACCATTCTGGAAGTGCTTCGAGAGATTTAAAGACCTACTTGTTCAATGCCCTCATCATGGGATAGAAAATTGGCAACTTTGCCAAACATTATACGAGAGATTGAATGCAGCAACGAAGCAGTTGCTAGAAACAATATGTCAAGGTCATTTTCTCTCCAAGTCTAGCGACGAAGCTTGGCAGTTTCTTGAGGACCTAAGTGAGCAAACAATTCAGTGGGAGAGTACCAAGACCACATCATCTTCTTCAGTTGGTCAATCTAGGGCAGGCATACATCAAATAGATATGTCGATAGCTATGAAGGCCGAGATGGCCTCACTTATGAAAAAGCTAGAAGCCATTGAGACCAAAATCTCATCGTCTTCTCCTGCCCCTACTCTACCCACACGAACTGTTTGTGCTTGTTGTTCGAACCCATCGCATTTAACCGAAGAGTGTCCTTATAATGCACCTATTCAAGGACAGGATCAAGTCAATGCTGCATTTCAGCAACAACAAAGAAATGATCCGTACTCTTCGACATACAATCAGGGGTGGAGGAGTCACCCAAATTTTGCTTGGAACCAAAATCAACAAGTCCAAGGAAATAACAATTTTCAAAGAGCTCCTCCACAACAACAACAAGCACCCTTACAAACTCAAAACCAGCAACCTTTCCAACAACAACCTTATACAAATCAAACGAACAATTTGGTTCAACCAAATGATGATAAGGTTAACTCGCTCGAAAAAAGTCTAGATGCATTTCTTAAGCAAACTACAGAATCCGCAGCAAGATTTGAAAGTTATGTTCAATCTTTAATGAATAACAATGCCTCACACGATCAAAGTATCAAATCTATTGAGGCACAAATTGCACAATTAACTGCTGCGTTGAGCGAGAGAGAAAAGGGAAAGCTTCCATCTCAACCATTGCCCAATCCCGGTCACCCACAAAACGCATATAACAATCACAATGTGAATGCGGTGACCACGTTGAGATCCGGAAGAGAGTTGCAAAATAATGTGGGAACTAATGATGACATCCCCGCCGGTGGTTCTTCTTCTTCCCCTTCTTCATTTTCTTCACTTCGTTCTTCACCTTTTTCTTTAGAGCCTATTCTCCACCCTTCACACGGCTCTACTTCTTCTGACTCGAACGGACCCATTTCTCACAACACGAACACATCCACACTGGGATCCGTTCCTACTCCACATTCTAATCCACAGACTTTTGACTCAACAAATTTTCAGAATGCTCCATTCCCAAACAGGTTGAGTCCTAATAAACCAAATACACAAGTGGAGAAAATTGTGGAGATATTTAAGCAGGTTAGCATAAATATACCTCTCTTGGATGCTATCCAACAAGTCCCTTCATACGCAAAAATCTTAAAGGGCTTGTGCACCTCGAAGAGAAAGGCATCTCAAGTATCCAAGAAAGTGCTAGTGGCTAGTGCAGTGAGCAATGCTATTAACCACCATCAAACCTTACCCCAAAAACGAAAGGACCCCGGCTGTCCTACTATTTCAATCACAATTGGGGATAAGAAAATTAATCGAGCACTTTTAGATCTTGGGTCTAGTGTTAACCTGATTCCTTACTCCGTGTACGAACAATTAGGGGTTGGAGAGTTGAAACCCACTCGTTGCACTCTCCAAATGGCTGATCGATCAATCACCTATCCAAGGGGTCAACTAGAGGATGTGTTGATCAAAGTCGGGGAATTCATATTCCCCGTTGATTTTATCGTTATGGATACACAACCTGTTGCTAACCCAAGAAACCAAATTCCGGTGATTCTTGGTCGACCATTTTTGGCCACTTCCAATGCCGTAATAAATTGTCGCAATCGCTCCATGACTCTATCCTTCGGAAAGAGGTCTAGTGAGTTCAATATTTATAAGATGGGAAGTCTGCCCCCCGTACCTAAAACTAGTACACGAGAAGTTTGCTCTATTCATGAAATCACGTAGGAGGACTGCGAGCTTGAAAGATTTCTATTTGATGAAAACAGTTTTGACGCCACTAGTGCGTCCCTCCTTGAGCCTACTACCGTTGACACAACCGATGTTGATTATGAATGTTTCACCTTTTTGGATGATGATGACTCACAGCCCGAATATGAGTCGTTTGAATTTTTGGATGAGTCAGTCGAACCATCCGAATCGGTTGTTTGTAGTGATTTCGAACCTGTGTTGGAGTCCTTTAAGTTCGAGGTAGATTCCGCGATGATTCTTTCGCCTCCGAAACTCGAATTAATGTCCTTACCGCCTCACCTTATATATGCCTACATAGGTGAGAATGAGACTTTTCCCATTATCATATCAGCCTCTCTAGCCTTCGAGCAAGAGAACGCTATTTTAAAAGTCTTACAAGATAGGCGGCAAGTTTTCAGTTGTACTATGGCGGACATCGAGGAGATAAGTTCCCTCATAAGTGAATATCATACACAATTGATGGATGATGCCATGTCATTAGAGGACCCACAGGAACATCTTGGGGGTATTGTGGTGAGTCAACCTCCTCCCTTAGAAGTTGAAATACCCCCATTTCTTTTAGTAAGGTACGAGAATGCCAACACTCCACTGATTGCTGATCATTTACATTCTCGTTTCGATGCATCACCATCACCTGTATATTTACCTCCACACCTCCCATACCACTACTTCTATCTTACCAAATTCTTTGCAGACCACCACAACTTATTTTTCCACCAACCAATATTCTTTACTGATAAATTTTTCAACTGGTTGGTGTTGACTTTTGGCCGATGCAAAGTTTGGCAGTAATGTCTAACATAGTTTAATTGAAGTTTGGGGGAGGGTCTTTTTGTATATATTTTTGTTTTTCTTAATAATAATAATAATAATAAAAAACCTATAAATAAATAAACAGGAGAGTATCGGTATTTTGACCCTCTTGGTTTAGCATGACAGTGAGGACACTGTCAAGTTCAAGTTTGGGGGTATGCTCGGTACGTCTTCTTCCTTCGCATTCATTTATATATATTTTTGCATTTGCATACTTATTTGAAAACCCATAAAAATTTGAAAACAAAATATAAAATTATTGTATTCAATTTTGGCTTATTTGACTTGAGTTTGACAAATAGGTTAACTGGCTAAGAACAACTTGATCTTAGACTTAGTAAATTAAAAACCCTAAAAATAACATTTCTTAAAGTTTAACGGTAGAAAGTATATGCCTTGTAGTTTATTTAGAAATAGGCAAATTTTGGGTTCACTTCTTAGGCTAAGTCGAAACAAAGGAAGAGTATTGATGTTCTAATTAGAGTATAAGTTTGAAAAATAGTTCCTAGCTTAAGTCTAGATTCTGAAAACGTATACCCTACAATTTGCACAATCACGCACCTTGAAACATGGAATAGTAGAAGAGACCTTGAAATGCTCTTGTCTAAAGTCCTTAGTATGAAAAAGTGTGAATAAAAAAAAAAGGACACTGGTTTTTGTGATTACTTAAGGCGGCAAAAATAGAAAATTCTTTAGCGAGGGTGCTTCATCACCTAGTGCCTTAGACCAACTGGTTTGGGAGTCACTGCTAAAGCCTTGGGTGTTGCAAAGACTAGGAAGTAAGCTTTAAAGTGCAAACGCATTTTGTAATCGTTCGTTGGTACCTCAAGAAGTATTAACGGTCGCATGAAGGATGTGTAAGCAAATTTCATTTAAATTCACCAACTAATGAGTACTTTGGACGACGGACAAGGGGTTGATTGCTTAATTTGAATTTCCAAGTGTAGGGGTGATCTTTACACACACGTAGGGATATGTAATTGGAGTTTAGATGAGAGAAAGGAGTGAAGAATAGAGCTTGTATCTTTAATAGAGTTGATAGAAATTCCTAAGTCGAGATGGAATCCTAGAAGGAAAACTTAAGAGATGCCGAAAGCTAAGTAAGTCTATAGGATATATATAATCTTAAGTTAAATGATGAGGAAGTGTGAAGAATGTGGGTGGATAATTTACAAGTATAAGATAATAGAATTCCTTATTGGAAAACTTAATTGGAGAACAAAAGTCAATGGGCCGAATTGATAGGATTTTGTGGGTAGTATCTGCTGAAAACCCTCAGGAGACAACACTCCTCCTACTAGGGACACCTAGAGGTTTAACGGCTTGTTGCACATGCTCAGTGCAATCGCGTTTCCCTGCGAAAGTGCGGTTAGGATTTTAGTGAATAAAAATAAGTTTGCTCGAGGACGAGCAAAAGGTAAGTTTGGGGGTATTTGTTCAGACCATAATATTGCATTTATCATTCCCCTATTCTTATCCTTTTTATAAATAAACAGGTACTCTTGACGCACGTTTGTTGCATATTACAGGATACAGGTTTCTGGAGCAAATACAGTGAAAAAGACACAAAACAACAGAAAAGGGACTTTTGACCAACAATTAGACGAATCCTAGTCAAGCCAAGGTGCAAGGCAACGAATGTCAAGGTGAAACGGTTAAAAAGCCCAATACAAGTCTTCACTGAAGATCTGGTGAAGAGTGAGAAGCCAACAGAGAAAAAGAAGTATAAAACTAAGAAGCCCAGACAACCACAAAAGGACCCCAGAAGTTTGGAAGCCCAAGACCACCAATGGGCCGCGGATCCGCGGCCCAAGCCATCAATTGCCGCGGATCCGCGGCCGTATAATGCCCGTGTCGGCGCAAAGATTTTGTGCTGTTGCGTCGGTGCGGGTGTTGGGATTTTTCGTGGGTAAATCTGTAATTGCGCATGCGCGAGAGTCTGTAACCCTAGGTTTCCTATTTTCCTATAAATTGTAATCTTAGATCTGAAAATTGTATGCCTCTTTTCAATCAATAAAATTCAGAATTTCTGAAAGCAAAATTCAGATCTGTTCTTCTTGTTTGGAGGGAGCCGTCAACCTAGTAAGTATTTTATTTATGTTTCTTTTAATTATAATGTCTTCTCATCCCCTAATGAGCGAGTAGTCTCCTCGCTTGTTAGGGTTAGCCTTAGGGAAAGGGTTGAGAGATGAGATCTCTCGCCCCTTTCAATGCCACCTTCACCTAATGAATTAGAACTTCACGCATACGAGCACAACCGCTCCCTGCGGCATCCTACCCTTCGAGGTAACGATGAACCGTAGTATAAAGGGCCGGTCGCGCGCGTTTTCCGTGAGGGTTAGGATAATTATCAACAAAGGAAGGATACAAATCTAGAGGAAGAAACATCTTCCCAAAAGATTCGTATCCACTTTATTGATAATTAACTTAACATCTAATAGATCTAAAAAAGAAGGTATTGAAAGCGGTGATGAAAAACATTAATCTCCAAAACTTCCCCTAAGCCTAACCCTACCAAGATTCTTAATTAGATTAATTAGATCCAGTTTTCATAGATTTTTATAAACCAACCAAAACTACAAATTGAATCAACTCGTTAAAACACATAAAAGGAATTTACCCGTCTCTGTGGATCGACCCGTACTCACCGGCTAGCTGCGAAGCGACGCCGTTTCTGATTGCGGTAAATACAAGTTTTTGCATTAATCAAAGTGCCAAATTAAAGGCAACGGAACTAACTCACTTTAAGAATCTCGAAAGGACCTACAATTCTGGGTAAGCTTCCCAAAACTCAACACGTCTTTCATCGGAAAAATCCATAGGAATACATGATCTCCCACTGCGAACTCGAGCATGCGATCACCATGGTCGGCATAAGACCTCTGTCCGCACAGGACTGTCATCATCCTTACCTGAAACAGCTGGATCATTTCTGAAGTCTCTAGACTAGCTGGGGTCCAAAAATCCTACCATGTAGAGTCAGAAAAACAGACTGGAGATCGACACCACCTAACAAACAAAACTTAAAGGTTGCCAATTGGAATGTCTCCTGATAACTGCTATCGAAGGAGAATCCGAACAATGGCAAGTGACGATCCCAACTGTCGAAAACAATTAATACGTACGCACAAGCATATCCTCCAGAGTCGGTGTAACCCGCTCTCACAAAACCATCATCCTACGGATGGAAAAACGGAGCTAAAGCTCAACCAGTACGCAAGGCTTCCTGAAGCTCCTGCCCAAGACGGCAAGCGAACAGGGTGCCTTCATTGGATACGACCCTCGAAGGAACTCCATGCAACGCACAAACTTAACAAAGAACAACTGAGCAGACTGAGAAAAACCGGACAACAAGCATCCGAATGGAGTCACACCCTGACTAAACCTGGGTAGACACCATAACGAATTTCATGGAGATCTGCTCCCATTCCCACTTCGGAACAGTTAAAGATTGCAACTCTCCAGCCGGTCTCAGATGCTCAACCCAAAAATCTGCGGATCTCCGTCCTGCACACAAGTCTGGGCCAAAGCTGTACGACCTCGATCTTCCTCGGAACCATACGATACCGTCTCCCGTAACTACAAGACCTAGGAGTCAACACAAACAAGCCTAAAGGAACACTCAAAGAATCTAGCAAACAGCTGGGGCTCTCCCAATGTCTGCAAAACAAATCCTCAAGTGGTGCTCCTGTTCCTCAAGACACAAAGTATAGACCAGGATGTCGTCAATAACACAACAATAGCTGGTCGAGGAACGGCCTGAGGAAATCTGGTTCATTATATCTACGAATGCTGCTAGGGCATTGGCGAGTCCAACGACACCACCAAGACACAAACTTCCCGTAGCACGCACAAAAGCAGTATTCGGAATGCCATCACTCCGAACCCGCAATGATGATGACCTGATCCCCAACAACTTAGAAAAAGTCTCGCACTTAGGAGCCGATCGAAGAAATCGTCAAAGCGAGGTAAATGATACCTAACCGCACCGTAAGCCGGTTCAATTAACGATCTATCAATCCACGACCGCAATCTGTCGTCTTTCTCCTTGACGAACAAAAATAGGAGCTCCCAAAAGCGAAACACTCAGACGCACAAACCACCCAACAAACAACTCTACAGCCGATCCTTAAGCTCCCTAAGCTCCGCCGGCTCATCTGGAACAACGTCGGAAACTCTCGCACGATAAGAACCCGGTCCAACAAACCCACTATGGCTCCGGTATCACGAATGAACGCAAAGAATCCTCGACATCCTCTTCTCAAAAGCCGACTAGCGAAAAAGGCTGAATTCAAGCTGTGTGAGGCGGCACCACTGCCCTCCTATGCCCAACAAGAACTGACTCGCCGGGAAAACAAACCCTGTCTATTTTCCTCGTGGTAGTCCACAGACGCCTAGCACGTAACTAACCAGTCCGTGCCCAGGAGAACGTCAAATCCAACATCTCTAGAAGGATCAAGTGACGGATGAATCTCCTAACCGATTGACATACGACTGAAATACGTGTCGCGCAACAAAAGAATCGCTGACAGAAGTTAACACAACAAACGGCTGATCTAGCTAACACGGATCCCCTCGTCCCAACCTCTGCTACTCCCGCAACGGTCACGAAAGCTGTCTCGACGACTAAGCCTCTGTCTCTGAGCTGATACCCCGGTACAAGTCCTCTACGGTTCCGAAACTCCCGAAGTCTCTAGTATACGTGTCTCGTCAACTAGGGCTGCATCCACTGGTACTATGTAAGTGACGGAAAGCTGTGTGCTGATCGCAAGGAACAACTGGGTAACAGGGGTGACAACCTCCTGTCACTGCGCTCGAATGGTCTCCACCAAAGAACTCATCGTCTGGCGCATGTCCTGCATCTCTGCCACAAGCCTAGCGATACTATCTGTCAAAGGCGGATCCGTCTGCACCTGTGCAACGAGCGTGCCATCCTGGTCAGTCCTCGCTCTCCCCGAGTCAATACTGACCTCGGCCCTCGCTGCACCTCACTGAGTCCACATAGTCTTCGTCGGCAAAGGCTATAAATAGGAATAGGATTCGATATGAACACAGAAATCGAATCACAAGGATATGAATCATCAAGGAAGGAATTTCAAGTAATTGTACTCAGGTCACTTTAGGCAGAGTACTGCATCGTGAGTATGCTGCAGACATACACACACTACGTTACTCTGCTTAAGCTACCTACTCTATCATACCAAGGTCATCCTACACTCCGTAAGATAAAACCTAACGCTCTGATACCAACTTTGTCACGACCCGAAATTTGCACGTGACGGCCCTAATACTACGCAACGCCTAAAGACGTAACGCAGTAAAAGAAAGACAAAACCCAGAAATCTAAACCAAATAAAGACAAGAAAAGATAATAGCAGTTTTGAAACATTTGAAATCACAACCCAAATTCTTTAAATGAGTCCACTTTTTTCTTTAAAATTTTGGCAGCACCCCCTTTGTAAAAACTAACCCCCAAATGGGTACACCATGAATAAAAAGTAAAGCATCCCTAACGGGAGCAAAAATCCACGCCCAACGGCGGAAAACAAACACCACAACAGATATACGACGCCGTAGCGAAGAAATAAGAGACAAAAGAAAGGAAACTGTAAAAAAAGGCAACAAATCCACAATAATATACAATATCGTCCTCACCAAGTCTCTAAGTCACAACAAACTAGTAGTAGATGGAGAGTACAAGATACAACGAATATACAATACAAAATACAGATAACCACCAAAACCCACCTAAGCAAAACAGCACACTGTGAGCCAATGCGGTATCTGTAGCGAAAGATGATAGATAGGTGAATAGCCTGTCTCGACTACTCTGGGGAAACACATGCAATACCTGTGGCACAACGGGGGTGAGTTGCCAACTCGTGAATAGTAAATAACATATGCAGGAAATCGCAAGTATGCACGTAAAGCGTGAATCTAATATATGCAATTAACAGTAATAACATGTCATATGAATGCAGAATAATGGAAAGTACACTAGCAGGTACAACCAATATATATAAAGCAATAATGATAGGACAACAGTATGCAATAATCATGCGATAGGGATATGAGAATGTAAATGTGCAACAATCATGAAAGGTACTCAAACAGGTACTACTAATACATGAAGCAGTGCACAAATAGATAAAGGTGGGGTATGGAGTGAAGTATGTCATTTCCACGGAATCCTGATATCGTGGTAGGATCACAATCCAGCAAGACAATTCAAATCCCAATTCCTCAAATCAGCCCCTAAATTGGCTCCCATATTATCTAAGTATCACATCTCCTCAATTGCACAATATCAAGTATATCTCATGTATCCCGAATATACAACCTCAAGTATATCTCACATATATCGAATGTACAATCATCAAGTATATCTCGTATATATCGAATGTAAAAAATCAAGTGGATCTCACATATCTCGTATGTACAATATCAAGTATATCTCACATATCTCGAATGTACAACAGCAAGTAGATCTCACATATCTATCCAGTATCCAATCTCAAATGAATCTCTTATATCCCGAGTCAAATCTCCAGCAAAATTCTAACATCCTAAATATAATGGCGTAAATAAATATGATGAGGTCAATACACATATATTAGCGTCCCATTCCACTAATATTGGTGTAAGGGTATATATAACAGCGGCTCAATCCCCTGTTATATATACAAAGGAGTAATTAGAAATATCATGAAACCAATGTGCCAAGCATCGACACAGAAATACTGATCCATGTCTCCATGACTAGCCCCCTGATAGGTACGTATCATACGCTATCCCGAAAGCTCGAGTGCCTAGCTCAGACCCTCGCCTCTCGACGTATCCATACCTACATAACTCCCGTCGGTATCCACATGATAGCCGCTGAGTCATTGGTCCTGTCACCGGATAGTATGGTTCCCCTAAGCCTCATCGCCTGACACCACGACATCGTTCTTGCTTCGGGGTACCTCCGGGCCCCACCATGTACCCGCACACGGACCCCTCCTTTCCTCGCGTGGGGTATACACATCGTAAACGACAAATCTCATGGTGGCTGCTGAAATATCATATCAAGGGAAACCGGGTTTTTCAAATAATGCATAATTTCATGAACTACCACGGTTCCCAAATCCAGAAAACATCATGAAAAATCCATATCTCAATGCGAAAATCCATGAATAAAGTATACGCATCATAAAATCTGAAATGCGAGCATATAGAGGAAAAGCAGCAATTAACTGTAACAAGTTAATATAATATCATGCGGTTCCTAATCTCTCCAATTCTAAAATAACATCAAGTAAAAGTAAACATTTTGCTATAACCAGATATATGTGCAACATAAAGGTATAGCAAGATATATGTATCTACCTATAAGTAATGATGTAGTATACCCCCTGGGTATAAGTGAAATAGGTGTGCAAGGTATACCTGTAGCTATGCCATAAAGTGTGCATGTACCTATCACTAATGGTACAATACTCTATAGGTATACAGGTAACTAGCATGTAAGTATGTCAGAACATATGTGTAAACATGTAGGTATACAGGTATGCTATAAGTCAATGCGTAAAGAAATATGAATCAAAGTCTCAATGTCCCTAACCAAGCAATATCATATCTATAAGTGGGTTGTGCTTGACATGGCAATTATTGACGGTGTGTGTAGCATACAATCAGTGCTCGTGCAACATGAATCGTCAATAATATGTGCTGTGTCCTACTACAACTAGTCCAGGCACAACTACATCTAAGTAATAGGGTAAAGGCGCAATTCTAACAATAACGTAGAATATGCGACAAGTAATAAAATCTCTAGCCCTGACGCATAACGCCATACAGGCGATTCCCCTGTAGATGTTAAATCTACTCACCAACGCTCCAAGCTAGGTGAAGCCTACCACCTGTTTTCCCCTTGTCGTAGCGTCCGAAGTCCCCGCTTGCGAACCTAAAATTTCACAAACACATCACATAAGAAAAAATCCTACAATGACGAAAAGACAACGAAACGCGAAGAAAACGCCCGGAAAATTACACTTAGCGCTTAGCGAATCTATCGCGCACGATACCGGCCAAAAACCCTAATTGGGGTCGCTAAACTACAAAACACCAAGTCTGGCCCCCGATCGTCCCGATCACGCAACACAACACAAGAATTACGAGGAATACAATAGATATAACCTCGCAACAACCAATCGAACGCACGTCGGAAAAACCACGAAAACTAGTAAGCAACCTATCGCAATATTTCGCACTAGTTTCAAGCTAATGCATATCTAGCGATTACAAACACCTTAAAATAGCTTAACTAAGCTATCTAAACCATTCCTATATTTTTAACACTCGCTAATTATGTTTTGGCAAAAACCTAGTAAGCTAATTGCATAATTAAACAAAGTGTTCATTAGCAAAAATTAACATTTCCTACTAGGTTAATCATCTCCAAAACACAAATTAACACTTCAAAAGAACACTAAATACTTAACAAAATTTAACCCTAACATGAATTTCTTAAACCAAATATAAATGAATTAATCATAATTTAAAAACTAAACTAAACACATAATTAGCTAACTAAATTAGCTAGATTTAAGATTAAAGCAAGTATAAAAGGATTAAGGTAAGAATTATACCTCCCCAAGAACACCAAAATGAAGCTTAATCCATCATCTTAGCATCAAAACCCATGCTTGTTGAAGAACCAAGAAGGGTCAGTGAAGGAAAAGATGGTTTTAATTTTATTTAGGATTTTTGTGGATTTATTTTGGAATTTTTCTTGATGAATTTTGAAGAAATCATGAAGAAATGAGCTTGGGAAATATTTTGGACAGAAATTAGAGATAAGGGTCGGCCATGGGGTGAGGGGGGTATTTTTGTGAATATTTTGTGAAGAAATAGCTAGGAAAGAGAGAAATAAATGCTAATAAAAGCAATTTTGCCACCTTTCACTCTTTTCTTTTCTTTTTTAATCCAAATCCTTTTGCACAAAGAAAAATCTAGATATTTGAAAAGAAGCTTCTAAAATAATTTTAGTGACAAAAAAATAAATTTATTCACAAGAGAAAAAATTTCCGATTTACGTGCACAAAATACCGCTTAAAATAATATTTTATTTGGGAAAAATTCTATCTGAACCAAAACCTCCCAAATACTTCCAAAGTTCGCGTACAAGCTTTATTTTAGCTAAACTAGGTGCCGGCAAGCTTATACGGACGTTTGATCGAAATCGGGATAAAACGGGAAAAACCGACAATTTTGCCCTAAAACGGGAAAATTCGCAAAACGATTTCTGAAACGTTACAGATAGCAGGTCTTGAGATTGCTGTCGACATAGGGATCGAAAAACTCCTCATATATGGAGACTCCCAGCTGGTCGTCAGCTAAGTAAAGGGCGACTATCAGACGTGTAAACCCGAATTGATAAAATAGGGCGAGAGAGTGCAGCAATTGCTGACGCAAATCTCCTCCTACCCCCTGAAAAGCATACCGCGTGCGGAAAATAGCAATACGGATGCGTTAGCCAAGCTCGCTAAAGAACTGGCCGACGAAAACCTCGATGACGTAAGGATCATTGTGCAAAGCGCCGGATTCTCGCACCAGCAGAGATATCTCCGAAGATGTCTAAAGAAGAGGAAGCAACCGAACAAGCGGCCTTCCAATTAGAAGATGAAGAAAAAGCGAAGGATTGGAGAGAAGTCTTTATAGACTACTTCAAATCCCATCGAATGCCCGAAGACGCGTCGTCAAGACATCAGCTCATGAGGCGAGCCCTGTCTTTCACCTTCGTCAATGATACTCTTTATAAGAGATCGTTCGATTGTCTATGGCTGAGATGCCTGGGACAAGAAGAAGAAAGAAGGGTCGTTCAAGATACTCATGACGGACTCTGCGGTTCCCATCAAGCCGGGCCAAAGATGAAGCTGAAGATCAAAAGAATGGGTTGCTATTGGCCCACGATGATTCAGGACTATCTTGAATATGCGAAGCAGTGTCACTCGTGCCGAATTCATTGGGACTTCATTCACCATCATCTGAATCCACTACACCCAACATTGGCTAGCCGGCCATTAGAAATGTGGGGAACCGATATAATCGGGCCTATCGAACCGGTATCATCCAAGGGACATCGGTTCATATTAGCAACAACCGATTACTTCTCCAAGTGGGCAGAAACAATACAGCTAAAAGAGGTGAAGACGGAGAACATCCTCCATTTCTTCAAGACACATGTCATCTACCGGTTCGGCACTCCGCGACGGATCATCTCGGATAATGGGCCGGCCTACAAACGCCATAAGATTAGCCGCTTCGTACAGCAACATAAAATCGATTAGAGATATTCTTCAGTTTATAATCCTTGAGCTAACGGTCTGGCTGAAGCTTTCAACAAGACCTTGACAAAGATCATAAAGAAAATGATGTCCAGAAATAAAAAGGACTGGCATGAGAGATTGTATGAAGCTCTCTGGGCCTATCGGACTACGTTCAAGACGGCCATGAACACAACGCCATTTGCGTTAGTATTCGGCACAGAAGCGGTACTTCACTTGGAGATAGATCTACCCTCTCTGCGAGTGGCGGTTCGATACGAACTAACGGACGAAGAGAATGCCTATATTCAGCTTGAGGAGCTAAACGCCCTTGATGAAACTCGTCTCATAGCGTAGCAAAACCTAGAGGCTTACAAAGCGAGGATGACGCGCTCATACGAAAGATTGACTAGGTCGAGAACATTCTGCCAAGAGAACTCATGCTAGTCATTAAAAGACCTATGATCCCCAACCGTGCCAAACGGGGGAAATTCGAGCCGAACAATGAGGGCCCGTACATTATAGACTATGTCTACCAAGGTGGGGCCTATTTGCTCTTGGATATGCATGGCGAAAAACCCTTCCGGCCAATAAACGGCTGGTTCCTTAAGAAATACTATGCTTGACAAGTCAAGGCTCAGGTTAGTGATGGATGACGACGCTCGTGTCCGCTCGCTATCTCCCTGAGTCCAAACTCTATAAGTAGTATCCAGCGAAACCTCGCCTCGAAATATAACGGACCGAGATGTCCTTAAACTAGCTATGGACTGTAATGTCCTTAAACTAATAATGGACCGCAATAACCTTAAACTAACAACGGACCGAGATGTCCTTAAACTAGCTATGGACCATAATGTCCTTAAACTAACAACGGACCGCGACGTCCTTAAACTAGCTATGGACCGAGATGTCCTTAAACTAACGATGGACCGTGATGTCCCTAAACTAAATACGCCGCCTCAAAAACTTGGCAACAATGGAATCCAGGTCCGTAAGTCCTAGCAGCGAGGATTTCAACTTAAGTCCCTCTGGCTCCGCAGCTACCCCAGTTGGCGAAGTCCCACCTTAAAAAAAATGGTACGTCCAAAAGCAAAATGGGCACGAATGAAAATCCGAAAGGGCTCCGTGAGTAAAAACAGCAGGACTGCCGGCGAGTTCGTGGAAACCCGAAAGGGCACAGACTCGTAAAAAAAATTATGCACACTTGCGAGGTCCTCTCGACCTTGTGAGGAGAAAACACCTGCGTGAGATCCTTACGACTCATAAGGGAGCAACACACTTAGGGATCCCCATGATTCCTAAGGAGAAATTACACTTACGAGATCCTCACGACTTTTAAGGAGAATTCCCCCTGCGAGACCTTCACGGCTAGTAGGATTCAAAAGCCTTAAGTTACAGGGATCTGAACCTGTTCTTAAGCCATCACACATCCTAAGTTGCCCTACAAACGGTTCAATATCGGCCCTTGTATACAATCCACGGGCATAAATAAATGTTTCCCCCACCAAGTTCCACCAATGGCGCGAAATTTCCCCATTTGGCGAACAACACTTGTAACTCCTCTCGACTTATAAGGAGAAAACACTCTTGTAAGATCCTTATGACTTATAAGAGGACACACACTTAAGAATCCTTATGATTCCTAAGGAGAAAACGCACCTACGAGATCTTCACGGCTCGTAGGGAGAAACACCTTTATGAGACCCTTTACGGCTCATGAAGTCAAAAACCTTAGTCAACAGGATCCTAACCATGTTTGCTAAGCCACCTTTGTTTGAATCGACAAAGGTAAATGATGATTCGCTCCTAGCAATATCCCAGTTGTAGCGATGCTGATACCTAAATCGGTATCAAATTCCAAGTCCTTTCACAGCAAATGATGATTCACTCCTGGCCATATTCCAGTCGCAGCGATGCTGTGTTAGTTACGCATATGCCCTAAAGGTCATTATTGTACATATGATGTATATTATAGTGGATGCTTGGATATATAGAGAGATGACTTTCTAGCTCGATATGATAGTATGCTATCTGGTTGCACTTTGTCTTAACATGTTGACTTGTATTCGTTTACTGTCTTACTCTCACATGTTCATAAAGCCCTTGGGATATGTACTTGAGTACTAGGACTATGATGAGATCATACTAGTGGGGCAAGGGTAGTCAACGAGTACATCTTATAACTGTTCCTAGTCGAGGGTGTATCGAGACAGGGCATCGATACACCAGAGTAGACTCATGTATACACATCTTGACCCATATGATAGGCGATGGATGATCCCATATCCATTGGTTTTTGACATCAAAGATGATGTACGGGTGCTCAGTGGAGACTGGGTACACTGAACGGACTCGCCGAGAACTCCTAGATGGATTTATACCTATCGTCAGATAGCAGTTCTCTGGTGACATTGGTATAGGTTAGTCTGTAGACCCGAGATCGTCATAGAGTCTTATGTGATTCCCACTGTGCTTTGATTTCCACCTTACCACATCCAAGAGGGCATGCAAAATGGTGGTTTTTTGGTACAGTCCCGAATCACATGGAGGCAATGAGCGATAGGAGGGGTTTCGTCTCTCCTGGTATAGGGAGTTGATGTTGTGCTGTGTTCGATTGGCTATAACTGGAAGTCCCTGGCCAGGGCTGATATGGAGTGATACTGGTAATAGTTATCTGTAGTTTCTCGACCTGTTATGAGCCTTACATCGACACGACTTATCGGTTACTGGGGTCTGACGTTTACCACCCCTAGACTAGATATGCGACATATCAGACGAAGAGACCGGACTGTACGGGAGTGTTACTAATTGGATTCACAGGAGGATGTACAGGCTTGCTTGTTGATCTTCTGATCGCTCAATACCTGGGTGGCTGTTACGTTTAGCTGACCGCTTGCAGCTTGTGGGTGTTTGATATGATCATCACCAACTGTTGGCGTATTGACGATTCTTTAGAGTCCTACATAGAGGTTTCCTGGCTCAGGCAAAACAGAGTACGAGCACATAAATGGTAGTGCGGGACCGAGAATAAAACGATATGAGATACCGTATTATATTCTCGCGATATGTGATATCGACCGGGTATATATGATATAGCCGGGTCATCGGATCAAGTGTTGATTCGATGAAATGGTACATGTTATATTTGTCGGTTATATGCAATATAACCGGATTGTCGGATCAAGTGTTGATTCGATAATTTAATATATAATTATATATGTGATATATTACATTACTTTAACTAATATAAGCTCGCATTATTGATTTATTTTCTCACTGGATAATACATTGATGTATATGCGATATATGTTAATTGTATAATTTTCTTTTATTACAAAATAAATTTTATATGTGATATATAATATTGTAACATGTTATGGTTACAAATGCAACATGGTTATTGAGTTTAAACCAAGTTAGGGTTTGGATTATGGTTAGCTTTTGGATGAGCTTTCATGAAGCTTCATGAAAGTTTGACTTTTGTCTTCATCCTTGATATTTTGTGTAGATATTTGTTAACCCAACCCAAACCCTTAACCATAGTTTATTCTCTACATGAGTTAAAGCCTTCATTCTTAACTCATGGTTGCAATTGTAACAACAACAATAATTCAAAATTCATCACAAAAGGTTTTGCTTCTTCTTCTTCTTCTTGCTCTTGAAAAAAGCTTGCTAGCTTTTTGAGTTGTGGTGATTAATAGTGAGAAATTGAAAACAAAAGAGAGTAATATTCCTACTTCATCATCCTCATATATTCTAGCCACTTAGATTAGGGTGTTCACTTCTCTAATTACTTCACTAGTGAAGTGTAAGCTTGGGTTAGAGATTCTTCAAGGTAGATCATTTTAGATCAAGAAGACTTCAAGCAAGATACATCATTCACCTCTTGGAGCCTCACGAGAGTCGGAGTTCTTGATGATCGCAGTGAAGAGACCTCAACACGGAGCTTATGAAGCGAAGGAACGGACTACAAAGGTTGTAATCCCAAACTCTTAGATGTTAAGTTGTTAACATATAGTTTTGTTTGATTCTCAAGTTAAAGTTCCTAGATTTAGGGTTTTCTTCAATGGAAAAATTTTAACTTAGCATGGATGATGCTTCCCAAAACCTTGCTGCCGTTGTAGGTATTCTAACAGTGGTATCAGAGCCTAGCTAGAGAATTAGACGGATAAGTGTAGGATTACGAAACCGAAACAACTCCGAAACACCCGATGCAAAACCCCTGTTTCTGTCGAATTATTTTAGGTGTCAAAATTTTTTTCAAACAGTTGCAGAATGTTGTATGAGATACAATATGAACACACACCAAAACCCAAACCTCCTGCTCGGATTTTGGCCGGCCAGAAGGACAAAAAATCCGACCTGCTCGGATTTCTTAGGGAGCTAAGGTTTGGTTTTTGGGTGGTGTTCAAGTCTCTAGGATTTGGTACTTTTAGTGTTGTTTATTTTTGCTAAATTTGCATGAGTTGTTTATTTACTAAAAAGGATATTCGGAGTGTTTCGTATTCGCAATTCTAACTTGGTTTCATGATTGTTTAGACAGTGTTAAAAAGTTCGAACGGATATCAATAACTCACTTTTTCCCCTGTCGGAAAATTTCCAAGTGTTGGATTTTTCCTTAGTTAAAGAACATTCAAATATCGTGCAAGTGACGTGGTGTACCCTCTAGAAGAACGAAACCTTAACTCGATTTTGTGATCGTCAAAACCGCCACTAAACCCTAGGGTTTGTGGTGGTTTGGCGGTGCCATAAGTGAGGCGTTGGTTTGACCCTTATACGGCTGGTTCAATGCTACTGTGGCATGTGATGGATGCCTTTAAACTAAGTTCAAGTGTTGAGCAATAGGGAAATTTTGAGTGTTTTTTGATTCGATCGGAATGTTTAATATCGTCTAGCTTTTTCTGTAATGTGATACAATATGTGGAATTCATACAGTTAGGCATGAAATGCGAAATATGTGATATTTCTGATTTATGATGTCTAAGGAGTTTGTGGATTCCAAATGTTGTAGTTTTACACTTTCTTTTCTGCGACCGTAACTGTAGTATGTGGGGAATTGCCGGCTTCGTTGCTATACATCAACGATAATCGGGATACACATACTTATTTACGTTGATGATATGAGATATTATGTGTTGCTATGATATGTTATATTGGATTATTGTGTTCTGAATAGCCGGGGGTTTTATGTGAGATGAGAGTTTTTATTTTCATTCATGTAAAATTCATTTGTATGTAATATTCTTTTATTGGGGCACTTCCGGGTTGAGGATGATGTCACCATTGTATATTATTTACTTTTCCGCATTAGATTAGACCCAAGGCGGATAGCACAAGCAGCCGGGTTCAAGGGTCCAGTGGGAGCCCATCTTGAGGAGTCGAGACCGGGTCTCCTAACCTTAGAATTGGTAGGGTTGCTTGCCGCTCTCGTAGGGGTCTAGGGATATAGATTTGGCTATTCATCGTGACCGTGGAATCCGTGTTTCATACAGTCTCAAAATAAAACACGGACCTCCTAGAATATCCAATATTTCATATGTTTCTTCTGCCGCTGATGTTCTGTGATGAAATCATATTACTGCCTGAGACGAATGCTTATAATATGTATATATGATGATATATAAATATTACTGATTTCGTTTCTTCTGTGATGCTTAGGAAGCATAAATGATGGGATTCATTAATGAGATTAATGAAATGAAAAGAAACCTAAAAGATGCTGTAGAATCAAATTTTCAAAAAGGGCAGCTACAGTTTTTTGCTTTGCATAGTGGTATATATGATATACCCTGCACCTTATTCGATGAGGAAAGAGCCGAGATCCCTTCATCAGGACTGACCTCTTTAGCAAAACTGGCAGATGCTATAAACTCACGGTTTAATTTTTGATTGATTCCATAGTTCTTTCTTTGTACAGCGGTATTTATGAAATATCCTGCACCTTATTCGATAAGGAAAGAGCCGAGATCCCTTCACTGGGAGTGACCTCTTTAGCAAAACTAGAAAAGCCTAAAATACACTCCTTTTCAAAATCACTTGTTTCTACAACGATATCAAGTTCATTACGCAAAAGGTTTTCAGAAAAACCTGTCTTAGCCCTCAGTCATTTCAGATAAATACTACTTAGTATTCGTGCTACGTTTGTTGACTAAGTTAAGGCGTAGTGTGCGGTAGCTAATTAGTGCCTATCTGCTAAAGCATAAGATGCGATTGGATTAGGGTAGTCGTACGATTTTGTTGACTTAGTTAAGGATCGTACGGTTGGGTTTATTTCAATCAAGAAATGACGGTTTGAACTTGGCTAGCGCTTATGATTTGTTGACTAAGTTAAGTTCATAAGTTTCTAGGGGAAAAATAATTATCGGGAATTTCAAGTGTTGAAATTTGCAATGAGATTGCATACCTACTATGAGATAGTTGGTTCCTGACACCCACTGCGAATAAGAGTTACTCCTGGGAGAGTTTTACACAGGACAATTAGCCGATCATGTAGGTGTCTAGAAAAGTGTTAACGGGGTTATGCCTTTGGAAAAACGAGGTTTATTCTAATTATGTCTGAGCGAAAGTACGGGGAACCTCCCTCAAAGTACCAACACTGACCTGGCTGAAAGATTGGCGAACTTGTAAGGTGTAATTAATCCCGGCTAGTCTTACCTTTTAGCGTTTGAAGGAAGATTTGATGAAAACAATGGGAGCCATCCTGATTAGATAAGATAATAACCAATCTAATCTTGCAAGAGCATACGCTAAAGTGTTTCCTTCTCTCTCTCTCTCTCCGGGTAGCGACCATGTCAGGACTTAATCAAGATAATAATATGGATGTATTGACCGAACCCGCTTTTTATACTGTGCAGGGGAACGTTGGTCCCGTTCTTTCTTATGAGTGTTATAAAACTGAGCAGGAAATAGGAGAATATGTGGATTCTCACGCCGCCCAAACGAAGAACAGGCATGCTGATGCATCTTCTTCGGATGTGTTAGTTATCGAGAATTGTTTCACAGTTCACTCTACGTCCTGGTAATTAGATACCGGATCGGGATCCCACATATGTAATATGTTACGTGGGCTACGTAAAGGTAGAAAACTTGGAATGGGTGATCATTCCGTAAGAGTAGGGAATGGTGCAGATGTTGCAGCCATAGCAGTTGGCGAATATCAGCTTGTATTACCAAATGGTAATACATTGATTCGGAACGAATGCTATTACATTCCGACCCTGATATGCAATCTTATATCAGTTTCTTTGTTAAGTAAAGATGGATATAATTTTGTAGTACAGGATAATGTTATGAACATCTTCCTGGATCAAAAGTTGATTGGATCAGGCTCATTAAATAATGGCATATACGTTCTAAATCAAACTACAGTTCTTAATGTACAGAACACACACAAGAGGTAGTGATCAGAAATGAATGAATCCTACTTATGGCATTGTATACTAGGTCATATCAATGCGACATGACTAGCTAAGTTACATAAAGATGGATATTTGAATACGTTCGAATTATCATCTTATGAAACTTGTCATTCATGTCTCAAAGGCAAAATGACCAAAACTCCATTTAGTGGACACGGAAAAAGAGTTAAGGAACTCTTAGGACTGGTACATAGTGATGTATGCGGTCCCATGTCTACACATCCCAGGAACGGTTCTTTCTACTTCATTACATTCACTGACGATCTCTCAAGATACGGACATGTGTTCCTGATGAAACACAAGTCTGAAGCTTTTGAGAAATTCAGAGAATATAAGCACGAAGTGGAGAACCAAACGGGTTAAAGTATTAAGATCCTTCGATCTGATCGAGGAGGAGAATACTTGATCTACGAGTTCCTAGATTATTTAAAAGAGAATGGGATTCTCTCTCAGCTTACTCCTCCGTATACACCACAGCACAATGGTGTATCAGAGCGGAGGAATCACACATTATTAGATATGGTGCGCTCTATGATAAGCACCGCTGAGTTGCCTATTTCCTTTTGGGGTTATGCGCTTGAGACAGCAGCATACCTATTTAATCTAGTTCCATCCAAATCTATACCCACCACACCATATGGGATATGGAGTGGGAAGATACCATATTTTGAACGAGTTAAGATATGGGGTTGTCCGACCTATGTCAAAAGGCAAAATCCGGACAAGCTCGAGGCACGATCAGTTCTTTACAAGTTTGTAGGATATCCAAAGAATTCTCAAGGATATTTTTTCTACCACGCTGAGGAGCAATAAGTGTTTGTTTCTCAATATGCCACTTTTTTAGAAAAGGAATTTCTTGCAAAAGAAATTAGTGGCGAAGAGGTAAAGCTGGAAGAAATTCCAGCAGCACAAACTACAACTGATGATTTGTTGGAACCAGAGGATTCAGTAGTACCCAACGAACCCCAGCCTCTCTGCCGATCTAGCAGGGTTTCTCATACACCTGAGAGATACTACGGTTTTCTCGTTGATGGTGGGAGCGAGGATTTCATCATGGAAGATGATGACCCGACTAGCTTCGAGCAGGCCATCACGAGTGGTGACTCTGTGAAATGGATGGATGCAATGCGATCTGAGATGGAATCCATGTACACCAACAAAGTATGGACTTTGGAAGTTGCTCCTGAAGGGGTAAAACCCATTGGGAGCAAATGGATCTTTAAGAAGAAACTTGGTGTAGATGGAAAAGTTGAGACTTTCAATGCTAGACTTGTTGCAAAGGGTTTTCGTCAACGACCAGGTGTGGATTATGACGAAACCTTTTCTCCAGTAGCTATGCTTAAGTCCATCCGGTTCCTACTTGCCATTGCTGCATACCATGACTATGAAATCCGGCAGATGGATGTTAAGACCGCCTTTCTAAATGGTGATTTAGAAGGGTGCGTGTACATGACTCAGCCAGAGGGCTTCGTAGATAGTGGGAGCAGCAGAAAGGTGTGCAAGCTGCTTAAATCCATCTACGGGTTAAAGCAAGCATCGCGGAGTTGGAACATCTGCTTTGATATTGTAGTCAAAGAGTTTGACTCCATCAAAAACGTAGATGAACCTTGTATTTACAAGAAGGTTGCAGAGAGTATGGTTTTCTTCCTCGTATTGTACGTGGATGACATACTCTTGATAGGAAATGATATTCCTATGCTGCACTCGGTCAATCTCTTCTTATCACATAGATTCTCAATGAAAGATCAAGGTGATGCCTCCTGCATTTTGGGGATTAAGACCTATAGAGATAGATCTAAACGGATATTGGGATTGTCCCAATCCAGGTATATTGACACCATACTAAAGAGGTTTAGTATGGAAGAATCCAAGCATGGGAACCAACCCACGATCTCTGGACTCACTCTCTCCAAAGAGATGTCTCCCAAGACTGATTTGGAAAGAGCTCATATGCAAGGGATACCCTATGCTTCGGCAGTAAGCTCTATCATATACGCGATGCTATGTACCAGACCCGATGTAGCATACCCACTAAGTGTAGTGAGTCGGGATCAAGCAGATTCTGGAGAGAGTCACTGGGCAGCTGTGAAGAACATTCTCAAGTACTTGAGAAGGACTAAGGAGATGTTCTTGATGTATGGTAACGGTGAACTCCAGGTGGAGTCCTTTATTGATTCAAGCTTTCAGAGTGATAAGGACGACTCTATGTCGCACTCGGGATTTGTCTTTACCCTCAATAGAGGGCCGGTGTGTTGGAAGAGTTCCAAAGAGGAAACCGTTGCAGACTCGACGATGGATGTTGAATACATCGCTACCAACGATGCTGCCAAAGAGGCTGTCTCGATGAAGAAGTTCATCACTGAACTTGGAGTGGTTCCGTCAATTGAGCATCCAATACCTTTGTATTGTGATAACAATGGAGCTGTGGCTTTGGCCAAGAAACCCAGGTCTCATCAGAAGTCAAGACATATTTTGAGGTGGTATCACCTGATCTGGGAGATAGTTGATCACCGGAAGATCGAGGTCAGGAGAGTTGATACGAAGGACAACACTGCGGATCCACTCACGAAGGCCATACCCCAGATACAATTTAAGAGACCCTCCGGGATGTTGGGTATGAGATACTACAACAGCTGGCCTTAGTGCAAGTGGGAGATTGTTAATTATGTATATGCCCTAGAGGCCATTATTGTACATATGATGTATATTATAGTGGATTCTTGGATATATATAGAGAGGACTTTCTTGCTCGATATGATAGTATGTTATCTGGTTGCACTTTATCTTAATATGTTGACTTGTATTGGTTTACTGTCTTACTCTCACATGTTGATAAAGCCCTTGGGATATGTACTTGACTACTAGGACTATGATGAGATCATAATAGTGGGGCCAGGGTAGTCAACGAGTACATCCTATAACTTTTCCTAGTCGAGGGTGTATCGAGACAGGGCATCGATACACCAGAGTAGACTAGCGTATACGCATCTTGACCCATATGATGGGCGATGGATGATCCCATATCCATTGGTGTTTGACATCAAAGATGGTGTACGGGTACTCAGTGGAGACTGGGTACACTGAACGTACTCGCCGAGAATTCCTAGATGGATTTATACCTATCGTCAGATAGCAGTTCTCTGGTGACACTGGTACAGGTTTGTCTGTAGACCAGAGATCGTCATAGAGTCTTGTGTGATTCCCACTGTGCTTTGATTTCCACCTTACCATGTCCAAAAGGGCATGCAAAACGGTGGCTTTTGGGTACAGTCCCGAATCACATGGAGGCAATGATCGATAGGAGGGGTTTCGTCTCTCCCGGTATAGGGAGTTGATGTTGTGCTGTGTTCGATTGGCTATAACTGGAAGTCCCTGTCCAGGGCTGATATGGAGTGCTACTGGTAAGAGTTATCAGTAGTTTCTCGACCTATTATGAGCCTTACATCGACACGACTTATCGGTTACTGGGGTCTGACGTTTACCACCCGTAGACTAGATATGCGACATATCAGACAAAGAGACCGGACTGTACGGGAGTGTTACTGATTGGATTCATAGGAGGATGTACAGGCTTGCTTGTTGATCTTCTGATCGCTCAATACCTGAGTGGCTGTTACGTTTAGCTGACCGCTTGCAGCTTGTGGGCGTTTGATACGATCATCACCTACTGCCGGCGTATTGGCGATTCTTTAGAGTCCTACACAGAGGTTTCCTGGCTCTGACAAAACGGAGTAGGAGCACATATGTGATATGTGCGGGACCGAGAATAATTCGATATGATATACCGTATTTGTAACGTTTTGAAAATCGTTTCGGTGAAATTTCGAAAAAACGGTAAAATAAGGGGGTTTTCTGTAAAAAGTCAAAATACAAATATCTTATTATAAAAATTAAATATACATATTCTATCTATGTAATTGCTGGTATTTGGTGTTTATTGAGCCACTGGTGAAATTTCAAATTTTCTGAAAAAAAATTATTTTATTATTATTTTAAGCCGTCACTAATACATTTAATTAGGGAAAATTACAAATTGGAATGAGTTGAAACAAATTTTGTGCATCATAAAACTTTAAATAAAATTTTATCATGTGGTTTTTGAAATGAAAACGTTTGCCGAAACGGTTTAGAAATCATCGAAGAAAAAAGGTTTTTTTTAGTGAATTTAGTGTAAATGGTTGTTTGGGGTATAGTATCTATCATTTTTTCCTCACCCACACTCACCCACACCCTCTCTCCTCTCCCCAAATCAGCAGCCCCAAGTTTTCCCCCCTCATTTTCCCACTTGTATTGTTACAAGAAAAATCAAGAGAAAACAAAGAAAATGAAGGGAAATTGTTAAAAGAGTATGGGCTTTGACTTTGTGGGTTGACTTGGCTTATTTCCCCACCTCACTCTCTCTCCTCCCCTCCCCATATTGTGGCCGAATCTCTCCTCTTCCTGCTGCAACAGCAGCCCCCTCTCATTTCCCCCATTTCCCCTTCTCCTTCAACCGCAAAAACCCTTCAAAAATGCATCAAAAATCCTACAAAATCAAAATCAAGCTCCTACCCATTTTTCCTTAGCCCCTATAGCATGGATCTTGGTGCAAAGATTTCAATTTGGAGGGCTAGATTTCAAGTTGGATCAATGGGTTGTGAGGTATAAAAATCTTGACCCTTTTTGTTAAATTGTTGTTTAATTATGATAGTCTATTTTATTCGAGTGTTAATTTGGTTGTAATTGCTAGTTTAGGAAATTCTAGAAAAGGGTTTAATTTTTTTATTAGGGTTGTTATCATTATATTGTGGTCTTAATGAGTAGATTAACATGTTTTTGTTATGTAAAACTTAATCTTGTTACATCTTGCTAATTGCTACCTTTAAATTGTCCAAATTGCATAATATTGCAAACTAGGTTTTCAAAATTAAGTTAAATTGTTAGATAAAAATTCTAATTATGGTTTCATAGCATTATTAACATTATAATGAGTGGTTTAATACCTTAGGTTATGCAAAACTAAGCTTAATTGTTAAATTGTGAATTTTTGCTTTAAAATTGTTAAAATTGGATAATTTGTAAACTAGGTTTTTGGGGTTAATGAAATTTAATGAGATTAAATTGTGGAAATGGTTTATATAACTTAGTTATGATATTTAGTGGATATTATGGCCATTAGTTTTGTTAAAATGTCAAGTTTCGAATTAAAACGGTAATTAAGTGTTTTCTAAGTTTTGTGAAATAAACCGATTTGATCAATTTATTGGTTTTGATGATTTGCATCGTATTTCATATATTTTAGTGATTTATGAAACCATGATTGGTATGTTTGGTTTTAACTCGATGATCTGACATTTGTACGACGATATCGAGGGTTGGTGGTGGTTTTGAAAGCGTGGTCCATAGGTTCTAACCTATAGGCCTTTGGCGTGTCGATTTGGTTTTCCGATGTGATTTTAATGCGCATTTGCGATTATGTATATGTGTAGGTACCCCACGTGATGTCGAGACGTTGAAGATGAAGAGGGTGACATCGGCATCGGCAAACAAGGAGCAGGTGAGTAGATTTATATCTACGGGAAGAAGTCGGGTGGATGGCGTATAGCACCCCCGCAGTCCGTGGTGGTGTATACGGATGCGTATACACACCAACAATTATTATATGTTATTTGGGATTAATATCGATGTTTAGGATGGATATTGGTGTGTTGGATTATTTTAGTGTTGCGAACCCTAAGGTAGTGTTGCACTACACATACACACATACATACTTGCATACATTCCTATTTATATGTGCTCATGGGATTCTTTATAGTTATGTGTTCACATGGGTATGGGACTATGTGTTCACATACGGATTTGAGGATGATACTTGGGATTGAGCTGAGTCGATGAGATTTGTTGTGTGGTTGTGATATCGGTGATATGGCAGGATTCGTACTTGAGGTACGTCCTGGTGTTATAGCGGATCTTGGGGCGGCGATACGGGTGAATAGTGTTATAAATAAAATGGTCGACATGTGATCGTGATATGAGGCATGATATGCTAGGATATTGATATTAGGCCGTATCGGGCGATGTATACCCCTTGATGATGATATGTGCTGATGATATCGGTTTGTACGAGACTGTTGATCAGTAGTCAGATCATGACTATATTGATGATTTTAGTATTGTACTAGACATAGGTCAGTACCCTGGACTATGATCTCGGATAAAGAGGATACCAGATGAATAGTGTGATGAATATGATATTAACTCGTACCCAGATTTGGGGATGCCGTACGACGGATTTACGTACGAGCTATATTTTGATGATTGATCCGCACTCTTGACTTGGGATGTCTGATTATAGATATGGTATCGGATATGATATTATTGAGGCGGGATCACCGACTAATATATATACAGGTATGTATATGTATCGACTCAGATGTTAGGCGGTTTCCTTACCTGTAGTCCAGCTTGTTAGCTTAGCCCTTTAGTTTAGTTTAGTTGTTAGATTAGATTCGATTCTTACCTATTTCAAAAACTAACGAATCGTGGGTATTTTAAAAGACAGCCCAAGGGATCCTACGGATATTTCAAAAGACGTATCTTTTCATAAAAACACCGTAGCCCCTATTTTCAAAACCCCATGATTCGTGTTATTTCAAAAGGCACCATTTGTAGGACTTATATTAGACTAATGCAGATTAGTTATAGTTGCGTCTAGTATTCAGCTCCCGCTCATTATTGTGGTTCGCTTCGCATCGCATGCTTATTTTATGTTTCATACTCCACTATTGATATCATGCTGTTAGGACACCATCACTATTACCGATGATGCGTATGTACCACGTACACTTACTTGCCGGCTCACACACATCTTCATCGGTAATTGCCATGTCACGTACACCTTAGAAAAAATTATTGCTTGACATAGCTTGTTAGCTAATAGTTTAGACATTGTAGTTATTATCTGCTACTTCATGCATACTGTTATTCATTGTTATGCCGTATTCATGGATTCTCATGCATATATTCACTATTTTACGTGTTATTGAGGTTTTGGATTCGGATTTCCATGAGATTTTCTGGGTTTGGAGGAAAACCGCAAAAACATAAATAAACCTTTTCTCTCTTTTAAAATAAAAAGTGTGGTTTTCCCATGATGTATGAGTCGTCCACCATGAGTTTGCTGATGGATTTCGAGACCCGATTCGAGGAGTGGAGGAACCGTTTCGGGTACATGGTGGGCCCGATGCGGTACCCCAGGGCAAGAGGAATGTGTTGTTGACGTTGAGCCCGGCAGGGGAGCACTACCGACCGGTGATATTACCCGACGCGTCGGATATCCAGAGGATACCGTCGTGGTCTTGAGATGGATGGTAGGGGCCGGTCTGGATTGACGGCGCCCTAGATATTGTGATTTGAGATATTGAGGTACAGCGATTGTGATACATAAATATCGAGATATTTGGACACTTGTTTTGTGTCGATACTAGGCACTGTTTTATGCTGATTTCATTTATGGTACCTCACTTTTAAAATACAGAAATCTCACTGATTTATGAAAGCAGTTTTCGTCAGTACATGCATTCTGTTCCATGCATTCATACCTCATTCATATGATATATTGCTACCTGAGGCACTGACACGGGCACATGAGATCACACTCGGGTTAGATACTACCCTAGCCATTGTTATAGGCTGCATGTTATACATATATTTGAGGATACATTATGATCATTGACCTAAGTTGCGTTATTTATGCGATTTCTGTGCGTAGATGTTTTTCTATTCACGAGTTGGCAACTCACCCCCGTTGTGCCCCAGTTTCTTGCAGGTTTGCCGTACAGGTTTCATTACGGCTTGCGGGCATAGTTTCGTTCGGGTGATTTGCTAGTAGGTGGGTTTACTTGTATCGTACCCCCCATTATATAACTTGTATATTATTACTCTGTTGTATCTAGAAGTTCCATCAACCAAACATGTATTTATTTTGAGATAGAGACCAGTGATGTTATTCCTTCGACCTTAGAGTCGCGCGTTATTTTTCTGTGGTTTTCTTGCGGTTTTGAGTTTCCTTTTGAGTTTTGATCCTCGCCCTTGGCGTTGTATATTATATTGCTTGTGTGGTTGTGACCGTCGATTGACGAAGAGCTAGCTCCCGCTTGGGGATGCCTTTTTATGGATTTCGTATACTATTCATGTTGTATCCCGTTTGGGAGCCAGTATTTACAAAGGAGACTCTGCCGAAATTTTCAGGAAATTTTGGATGTTCTAAAAAAAACGCATAACTCGGCTTATGCTATTAAAACTACTTGATTTTAAATTGGTTTTCCATCACTCTACTACTTTTCTTGGTTTGGATTTCTGGGTTTTCGGCTTACTTAGATTACGTACGCCTCGAGACGTTTCGTAGTTTAAGTGCCGGTCATGTTCCGTACTTTCGGGTCGTGACAGTATTCTATTCTCGCGATATATGATATCGGCCGGGTATATGAGATATAGCCGGGTCATCGGATCAACTGTTGATTCGATGAAATGGTACATGTTATATTAGTCGGTTATATGCAATATAGCCGGATTGTCGGATCAAGTGTTGATTCGATAATTTAAATGCAACATGGCTATTGAGTTTAAACTAAGTTAGGGTTTAGATTAGGGTTAGCTTTTAGGTTAGCTTTTGGATGAGCTTTCAGGAAGCTTCATGAAGGTTTGACTTTTGTCTTCATCCTTGATATTTTGTGTAGGTATTTGTTAACCCAACCCAAACCCTTAACCATAGTTTATTCTCTACATGAGTTAAAGCCTTCATTCTTAACTCATGGTTGCAATTGTAACCACAACAATAATTCATTATTCATCACAAAAGGTTTTGCTTCTTCTTCTTCTTCTTGCCCTTGAAAAAAGCTTGCTAACTTTTTGAGTTGTGGTGATTAACAGTGAGAAATTGAAAACAAAAGAGTGTAATATTCCTACTTCATCATCCTCATCTATTCTAGCCACTTAGATTAGGGTTTTCACTTCTCTAATTACTCCATTAGTGAAGTGTAAACTTGTGTTAGAGATTCTTCAAACTAGATCATCTTAGATCAAGAAGACTTCAAGCAAGATGCATCATTCACCTCTTGGAAACTCGCGAGAGTCGGAGTTCTTGATGATCGCAGCGAATGGACCTCAACACGGAGCTTATGAAGCGAAGGAACGGACTACAAAGGTTGTAATCCCAAACTCTTAGATGTTAAGTTGTTAACATATAGTTTTGTTTGATTCTCTAGTTAAAGTTCCTAGGTTTAGGGTTATCTTCAATTGAAATTTTTTAACTTAGCATGGATGATGCCTCCCGAAACCTTGCTGCCGTTGTAGGTATCCCAACAGTGGTATCAGAGCCTAGCTAAATAATTAGAAGGATAAGTGTAGGATTACGAAACCGAAACAACTCTGAAACACCCGATGCAAAACCCCAGTTTCTGTCGAATTATTTTAGGTGTCAAAAAATTTTTCAAACAGTTGCAGAATGTTGTATGAGATACAATATGAACACACACAAAAACCCAAACCTCCTGCTCGGATTTTGGACGGCCAGAAGGCAAAAAAATCTGGCCTGCTCGGATTTCTTAGGGAGCTAGGGTTTGGTTTTTGGGTGGTGTTCAAGTCTTTGGGATTTGGTACGTTTGTTGTTGTTTATTTTTGCTAAATTTGCATGAGTTGTTTATTTACTAAAAAAGATATTCGGAGTGTTTCATATTCGCAATTCTAACTTGGTTTCATGATTGTTCAGACAGTGTTAAAAAGTTCGAACGGATATCAATAACTCACTTTTTCCCCTGTCGGAAAATTTCCAAGTGTTGGATCTTTCCTTAGTTAAAGAACATTCAAATATCGTGCAAGTGACGCAGTGGACCCTTTAGAAGAACGAAACCTTAACTCGATTTTTTGACCGTCAAAACCGCCACTAAACCCTAAGGTTTGTAGTGGTTTAGCAGTGCCACAAGTGAGGCGTTGGTTTGACCCTTCTACGGCTGCATCATTGCTACTGTGGCAGGAGAT
The DNA here is from genome assembly GCA_030015575.1 of Agapanthus africanus. NCBI lineage: Eukaryota > Viridiplantae > Streptophyta > Magnoliopsida > Asparagales > Amaryllidaceae > Agapanthus > Agapanthus africanus. Next base: position 36,614,475 of record JASDDO010000016.1, on the reverse strand, counting down.
GAATGCCATTAAACTAAGTTAAAGTGTTGAGCAATAGGGAAATTTTGAGTGTTTGTTGATTCGATCGGAATATTTAACATCGTCTAGCTATTTCTGTAATGTGATACAATATGTGGAATTCATACAGTTATGCATGAAATGCGAAATATGTGATATTTCGGATTTATGATGTCTAAGGAGTTTGTGGATTCCAAATGCTGTAGTTTTACACTTTCTTTTCTGCGACCGTAAGTGTAGTATGTGGTGTATTGCCGGCTTCGTTGTTATACATCAACGACAATCGGGATACGCATACTTGCTTACGTTGATGATATGAGATATTATGTGTTGCTATGATATGTTATATTGGATCGCCGCGTTGTGAATAGCCAGGGGTTTATATGAGATGAGAGTTTTTATTTTCATTCATGTAAAATTCATTTGTATGTAATATTCTTTTATTGGGGCACTTCCGGGTTGAGGATGATGTCATCATTGTATATTATTTACTTTTCCGCATTAGAATAGACCCAAGGCGGAGAGCACAAGCAGCCGGGTTCAAGGGTCCAGTGGGAGCCCATCTCGAGGAGTCGAGACCGGGTCTCCTAATCCTAGAATTGGTAGGGTTGCTTGCCGCTCTCATAGGGGTCAAGGAATGTGGGTTTGGCCATTCATCACGACCGTGGAATCCGTATTTTATACAGGCTCAAAATAAAATACGGACCTCCTAGAATATCCAATATTTCATATGTTTCTTCTGCTGCTGATGTTCTGTGATGAGATCATATTACTGACTGAGACGAATGCTTATACTATGTATATATGATGATATATAAATATTACTGCTTTCGTTTCTTCTGTGATGGTTAGGAAGCATAAATGCTGGGATTCATTAATGAGATTAATGAAATGAAAAGAAACCTAAAAGATGTTGTAGAATCAAATTTTCGAAAAGGGTAGCTACAGTTTTTTGCTTTGCATAGTGGTATATGTGATATACCCTGCACCTTATTCGATGAGGAAAGAGCGGAGATCCCTTCACCGGGAGTGACCTCTTTAGCCAAACTGGCAGATACTACAAACTCACGGTTTAATTTTTGATTGATTCCATAGTTCTTGCATTGCACAGCGGTATTTATGAAATATCCTGCACCTTATTCGATAAGGAAAGAGCCGAGATCCCTTCACCGGGAGTGACCTCTTTAGCAAAACTAGAAAATCCTCAAAAACACTCCTTTTCAAAATCACTTGTTTCTACAACGATATCAAGTTCATTACGCAATAGGTTTTCAGAAAAACCTGTCGTAGCCCTCCGTCATTTCAGATAAGTACTAATTAGTATTCGTGCTACGTTTGTTGACTAAGTTAAGGCGTAGTGTGCGGTAGCTAATTAGTGCCTATATGCTAAAGCATAAGATGCGATTGGATTAGGGTAGTCGTACGATTTTGTTGACTTAGTTAAGGATCGTACGGTTGGGTTTATTTCAATCAAGAAATGACGGGTTGAACTTGGCTAGCGCTTATGATTTGTTGACTAAGTTAAGGTCATAAGTTTCTAGGGGAAAAATAATTATCGGGAATTTCAAGTGTTGAAATTTGCAATGAGATTGCATACCTACTATGAGATAGTTGGATCCTGATACCCACTGCGAGTAAGAGTTACTCTTGGGAGAGTTTTACACAGGACAATTAGCCGATCAAGTAGGTGTCTAGAAAAGTGTTAACGGGGTTATGCCTTTGCGAAAACGAGATTTATTCTAATTAGGTCCGAGCGAAAGCACGGGGAACCTCCCTCAAAGTACCAACACTGACCTGGCTAAAAGATTGGCGAACTTGTAAGGTTGAATTAATCCCGGCTATTCTTACCTTTTAGGGTTTGATGGAAGATATGATGAAAACAATGGGAGCCATCCTGATTAGATAAGATAATAACCAATCTAATCTTGCAAGAGCATACGCTAAAGTGTTTCCTTCTCTCTTTCTCTCCAGGTAGAGACCATGTCAGGACTTAATCAAGATAATAATATGGATGTATTGACCAAACCCGCTTGTTATACTGTGCAGGGGAACGTTGGTCCCGTTCTTTCTTATAAGTGTTATAAAACTGAGCAGGAAATAGGAGAATATGTGGATTCTAATGCAGCCCAAACGAAGAAGAGGCATGCTGATGCATCTTTTTCGGGTTTGTTAGTTATCGAGAACTGTTTCTCAGTTCACTCTACGTCCTGGATATTAGATACCGGATCGGGATCCCACATTTGTAATATGTTACGTGGGCTACGTAAAGGTAGGGAACTTGGAATGGGTGATCATTCCGTAAGAGTAGGGAATGATGCAGATGTTGCAGCCAAGTAAGTTGGCGAATATTACCTTGTATTACCAAATGGCAATACATTGATTCTGAGCGAATGCTATTACATTCCGACCCTGATATGCAATCTTATATCAGTTTCTTTATTAAGTAAAGATGGATATAATTTTGTAGTACAGGATAATGTTATGATCTTCCTGGATCAAAAGTTGATTGGATCAGGCTCATTAAATAATGGCATACACGTTCTAAATCAAACTACAGTTCTTAACGTACAGAACACACACAAGAGGAAGAGTTCATAAATGAATGAATCCTACTTATGGCATTGTAGACTAGGTCATATCAATGCGAAACGACTAGCTAAGTTACATAAAGATGGATATTTGAATACGTCGAATTATCATCTTATGAAACTTGCCATTTATGTCTCAAAGGAAAAATGACCAAAACCCCGTTTAGTGAACACGGAGAAAGAGTTAAGGAACTCTTAGGACTAGTACGTAGTGATGTATGCGGTCCTATATCTACACATGCCAGGAACGGTTCTTCCTACTTCATTACATTCACCGACGATCTCTCAAGATACGGACATGTGTTCCTGATGAAACACAAGTCTGAAGCTTTTGAGAAATTCAGAGAATATAAGCATGAAGTGGAGAACCAAACGGGTAAAAGTATTAAGATCCTTCGATCTGATTGAGGAGGAGAATACTTGAGCAATGAGTTCCTAGATTATTTAAAAGAGAATGGGATTCTCTCTCAGCTTACTCCTCCGTATACACCACAGCACAATGGTGTATCAGAGCGGAGGAATCACATCCTATTAGATATGGTGTGCTCTATGATGAGCACCGCTGAGCCCTGCATGTGAGATCGCACTGACCCCTGTATACAATCCCTGGGCACAAACGAAAAGGGAACCACATTGTCCCACCAGGCTTTTTCAAAGAGAATCTAGATCTTGATAGCTACATTTGTTTCCTAGAAATCAACAACGGCGTTCCTTCTCGTTCCAACCAGAAGCAGATACGACGTCAGCTACCTCGGAGCCACGGCAAAGTCCCCTATTTCCAAATCTCGATGGTTCACAGACAACCTAGAGGCTACCTCGGAGCCATGGCAAAAGACTCTAGTTCCAAGTCTCGACGACAGCATCCACAATATAGAGATCAACCAACAGCATTCTTCCTCCCTCAGCAGGATACAGACGCGACATCAACAAATGGAGCCATGGCAAAGTCCCCTAGTTATAAATCTCAACGGTTCACAGACAACCTAGAGACTACCTCGGAACCATGGCAAAGTCCCTAGTTCCAAGTCTCGACGGCGGCATCCGCACCCAAGAGATCAACAATAACGTTCTTCCTCAATCCAGCAGGATACAGGCGCGACATCAACAAACGGAGCCATGGCAAAGTCCCCTAGTTCCAAATCTCGGCGGTTCACAGATAACCCAGAGACAACCTCGACATTCGTCGCAATATTGCAGACACAATGTCAACAAACGAAGCCAAGGAAATCCCTCGCTTCAAGGTCTTGACGACAACTAAAATGAGACCTGAAAAGACTATCGGAGATCATCCAACACCAGCGCGGAGTGGTCATGACTCATCGGGCTCCCAAACTGAGCCTAACCTCAAGTAAAAAGCGACAAAGAATATCCCTAACGCTTGATCTTTCGACGGTAATATTACCTGGAAGATTACTTGAAGACGTCTTGTCCAGCCCGCGAAGGGATCAGAGACACGACAGTCGCATGGCTACCCGAACAGCAAGATTGCATATCGGGGAATATATCGGCCAACGCGACGGTGCGATGGGTAAAAAACCCTTGTACCACAGACCCTAATGGACTTCTATTACAGGAGTTAACTGTGACGTTAGGAAACCCTTGCGAGAACTTCTCGATTCGTCTCGACTTGTGAGGAAATTAGTGTCCTTGCGAGAACTTCTCGATTCGTCTCGACTTGTAGGGAAAAGCCTTAGGCAATGGGGATAAGGACCTATTTCCTAAGCACTGGGGCCCTGCAAGTTGGTCCAAGATGGACTATTGCATACTATTCACGGGCCAAACTCTCCAAAGTCGAATATCGACAAGGAGGGAAATAACCACTTACGAGTCCTCTCGACTTATAAAGAGGAAAATTCTCTTGTGAGATCCTTACGACTCTCAAGAGAAAACACACACTTAGGAGTCCTCACGACTCCTAGGGAGAAAATACACCTACGGGACCCTCTCGGCTTGTAGGGAGAAAAGTCTTTATGAGACCCTCACGGCTCATAAAGTTGAAAAGTCTTAAGCGACAGACCTGAACCTGTTTCCTAAGCCATTGCTGCCCTGCAAGGAGATCAAGATAGACTATCTACAAAGACGCATTTGCTAAAAGGGACACACAAATATGAAATAAAATATGTCTTTTATTCATGAATCCAAATGAATACAAGGTACATTTCATAGAAGAATCAAAATGAATACAGGATACTCTCATTCAGGAGTAAATACAAAAAAAGAGAATATAAAAAATATCTTCAAGCCGGCGGATGGTGCAATAAGCTCTTCAGTTCATCGTTCTTCTGCTGGGCCTTGGCTTCAAGCTTTTTTATTGCTACAGAATGGGTCTCTGCCGGAGACTGTTGAGTCTGATACGAAGCGAACTGACTCTCAAGCTCCTTTTCAGCAACTTTATGAGCTTCAACCATCTCGCGGGTAAAAATAATGGCTTTATCAAAAGTTACCACCTTTGTGATGGCTTCTTGATGTACCCGCCAAATTTCGTATGCACGGGTGGTCTTAGTAGTAAGTTGAGCTTGGAGTTCCCCAAAGCATTTGAAGCTAGCTCCCTCTCCAAAAATTTCCAGTTGAGCCTCTTCTCGCAAGACTATAGATTAGCGGCGCACCGCTCAATCCACCCCCACAGACTCACCTTTGCAGTCAGGAGCTCAGAAGGAAGGCGTATGCGCTCGAGATTATGTAAGTGTTCCCTGATAAAATATCAAGAAATACCCAAATGGGGTATAACGTGCTCACACGTGACCAAAGGTCACGTGCTGACACGTGATGGTTTCCTTGGACTCTGTTATAATAGAATTAAATTCTAATCAAGCAGGAAATTAGTGGGGTCACGTGCCCCAACGTGATGGGCCTTTAAAACCAACCAAAAAGGATTAAAAGATATAATAAGACACTAAGGAAAAACCCCAATGGGGCATTACGTGCTCACACGTGACCAAGGGTCACGTGATGACACATGATGATTCTTTAGTTTTGTTAAATGGCAGAATTAAATTCTGAATAAAATGTTTAATCAAGGGGGTCACGTGCCAACACGTGACGGGTTCCTAAGGTATTTAATTGATAGAATTAAATTCTATTTCAATGATCAAACAGTGGGATCACGTGCCAACACGTGATAGGCTTTTAATCCTTCTGAACTAATAGAATTAAATTCTAATTAAATGGGAATCCAGAACCTTAACTGGAAAAATATCTCTCTAAATCTTTCCAAACAAAAAGATGGTGCATTGTAAAATAGAGCACCGTTGGATTAAAAATCCAAGCGTGATTAAAAATCACCAATTTATAGAAAGATTTTATACAAGGAAAGGTTTCCCTGAAAATTCACCAAGAATAACAAACAAAATATCTTTTGGATTAAAAATCCAATAGTGAATAAAATTCACTGAGTGATCTAAAAGATCATGTTGATTACAGAAACAACCAAAATCTTTCAATGAAAGATTGACTAAACAAATTGATTCTTTTCTTTCTCCTATAAATAAGAGCCAAGAAGAGAAGAGAAGGATCTTTTGATTTTCTGGAGAAAAAACAACAGAGAGAAAAAAGAGAGGAGAATTTAATTCTCAAGAGAGAAAAGAAGTTCATTTCAGAGAAAAGAAATCCTAGGTGAGAAAGGGGAAAGAAATCTAAGCTCCATAAAACAATTTAAGAATTTAATTCTCAATTTAAGAATTTAACTCTTCTCAATAAGAACTTAGTTCTTCCTTTTGTTGAAGATCTGCAGAAGCAGATCTCCCCACAAGTTGAGAATTTAATTCTCATCGGGGAGATTCTGCCATGCAGATCCAAAACTTAGAAGAGAGAATTTGAGTTTAAGAAATTTAATTCCTCCAAATTCATAGGAATTTAATTCCTCCGAATAAAATTAGGGTTTAACCCTATATGAGAATTTAATTCTCCCAAATTCATAGGAATTTAATTCCTCCAAATGAAATTAGGGTTTAACCCTACATAAGAATTTAGTTCTTCCATATACATAGGAATTTAATTCCTCTAAAACAGAATTAGGGTTTAACCCTACAGAGAATCTAATTCTTAAAACAAGAGACTTAAAGCTCTCCATGCACGTAAAGAACTTGGTCACGTGGTGACACGTGACCCCCATCCTCAACGATCAGAAAATAAAGAACAAAACTACGTCACGTGCCCCCACGTGACCCTTAAAACATATCCCTTAAAATGAGAAAGAAAACTTAGAGGCAATGCCTCATGTGCTCCCACGTGACCCTCAAAATAAAGGGAACAAAGCCAAAGGCAGAATCAATTTTGGGCGCCCTCACGTGTCACCACGTGACCCCTTAATAAACACTTTAATAATCAATATATGGATACCCATCACGTGCCAACACGTGATGGCCGTGAAGACTTAAGTGTTTGACACATTTGGATATTCTGAGAACAAAACAAAGGAGGTTTGGCCTAATTCTCAGGCGCCTCACGTGACCCCACGTGACCACCCCACTTTTAGTGTTTAACACTATTTTGAGCATTTTGTCCCTAGTGTTTAACACTGTTTTAAAGCGCATCACTTGGGAACACGTGATCGCCAAATATATGTTAGCGTTTAACACTATTCTCAAACCGGTCTTAGCCCAAATTGGCTGAGTCTTTCTGAGTCAAGACTCCCAAATTATTAAACCCCGACTACATTCTTTCAAACTTGATCATTTCATATGACATTCAAAGAAAACTCCAGAGCCATGATGAATGGTCAATGCCCAATAAAAGACAAAATGTTGTCAGAGCCCCTAAACCCCTGTTTAGCATTGCTAAATAATAGGTGGCTGAACCCAGACAAATGTTCAATAGTCCAACAAAGGGCCAACATTTCAAACTTAATTGGACTTAGCCCAAATTGGCTATAAGTCCTCAATTCAGATTTAACTGAGCCAATGTGCTCATAATATAATTAATTGATCTTAGTTCCAAGTTGGATTACAGATCTCCCAATCAACTTTGGTTCAAGCGTACATCTCTTCACTCCTTTGATATTTGCCGTTGTAATTCTTCAACGTCTTCAGAGAGGTGACGGGTCCCGATAACCAATCATTCCATGGACTGTGGGGTCCTTAAACTCATGGACTATGATGTCCTTAAGCTCGGACTGTGGGGTCCCTTTAAACCCATGGACTATGATGTCCGAACCTTGGACCGCAATGTCCTTAAACTAACGATAGACTACCATGTCCTTAAACTGGTAATTGACCGCAATGTCCCTAAACTAAACAATAGAGCCCAAATGCTCACTTGTTGGATCTAAACGATCCCGTTATGTTGATCTTAGCCTAAAAATTAGATTAACGTATCCTTAACAAACGTTTAAGTTGATCTTAGTCTCAAATGAGACTGACGTATCCTTAAACCCAACCCCAAACCCAAATCTAAGAAGATACGGATTTATACTAATCCACGCCCTACGGGCGAAAACATAAATTAGTCTCCGTATACAATCCACGGGCAACCAATAACAAAACAAACACCCACGACACGAAGTAACCATCTGGAGAAGGAGAAAGTGGTTACCGCGATGCGGTAGCGTAATTAACTACAGGGGCTTGCACCTACAGGGAAGAGCGTCCCCACAATCAAAAAACCGCTCAACGAGGGGGAATCTGACAAAGTCTGCTACATCGGCTGCATCCGTTTAAACCTTCGATACACGGTGTCATGAATCAATTTGGCATCTTCGGAGAGGTGGACGGATAGCACCAATTAGCATCTGCCAAGAAATTCAGGAAAGACGGACCTGCGCGGTCGCGTCTCCGTGTTTCGGCAGGAAACAGATTCTGGCACGCCCGATAGAACCTTTTCCTCTTTCCACTCCACACTTTGTATGTCGTGTTCGCGAACGAATCGCGTTTTAATATGGTTGCCCTTGGGTTCGAGATACTAAGATTTGGTTTTGCTCTCGTGCAGAAAAAAGAACATCGATGGCCTCTAACTGCACAAGCTGCAACAATTGCAATAAATCTCACTCCGTCCCAGCAGGAGGAGTGACCTACAGGCCTCAGGCGGCCTCTGTTTTTACAATGCCGGTGGACAAGGTGACTCAGGCCACCACTGGGCTATTCTTCGGGACCATGCTCCCACCCATGAACTTCAGTGCCCCGCTGCCATTACAGGAAGCCCCAAAGAAGTCGGTCTTTGATCGATTGACAACAACTGCGGCCTCTCTCAACGGGTCATCCAGCTCCAACGCCTCAGTTTTCAATAGATTGGGCCGAAGCTCAGATGGGCCCATGAAGAAGCCCCGAAATTCCTGAAGGTGTTATCCCAAAGAGGATAGCCATTCCTGCTCATGAAGCCGTCAAGGCGGCTTCTCCTGCCAAAGGGTCGGTCTTCACAAGACTGACTGTTCCAGCTCCTGTTCCAGGCGAAGTCCACAAAGTTGCTTCCCCTGCCCAGAGGTCTGTCTTTGACAGATTGGACATTGCTTCTCAACGGATGTCAGTTTTCAATAGGCTGGCACCAACAGCAACCCTCCGCCAAAACAGGTGGCATAAGGAAGCCACCCCTACAGCCGAGACAATCCCAATGGCTCGACACGCTCGATGTCGCCACTGGCGCCGAGTGAGAAGGGCTGGGGGCAGCTCCCCGTCTGGACTGACTCCGCCAGCTCCCATGGTGGAAATCAATGCTGTTGTTCCAACGGGGAACAACTTCGAACCGCTAAGGAGGGTGCGCAAAAACTCTCCGACTGCTGTGCTGAAGAGATCTCCTCCACCTATGGAGAATGCTACAGAAAAGAAGCCGGAGCAGCCCCCTCAACGGCTGTCCTCCAAAATTGACGAAGTCTGGCGACAGGTCCAGGAATCGGTGATTGATCAAGATTACCCTCGCCGACAGAAAAAAGTGAAAGTTCAGTAAGAAGAGAACCATCCTGTCAAGCCACAAAAGGCAACAGCTGTTTGGGTGCCCACTGCAACGGCCCCCTCGACGTTAACCGTTCACAAGAGAAAAAGGCCGGAGAAAGCCCCTGTGACCGCGGCGAACCGCAAAGGCGCTGAACCTAAATGCCCTAAGTCTGGGGGCATGGTAACACATACCGTTTATATAGCCTCCGGAAAAGAGGAAAGCCGTGCTTCCACGGGTCATCGACCGCTTACTCGATCGATAACAAAGGCTCCGGAGCAGCAACAACAGAAACTTAAGGAAATGCTAACTGCAATGGCCGCACTCACGGGGAAGAAAGACAATCCGGAGACCTCAGAACAGCGTCAGGAACAAGAAACCGATGCTGATTTCCTCTGAAGAATGCTCGAGAGGAAAGAAAAAGAGGCTGCGGAACAAGCGGCCAATATAAAACGAATGACGCTTCTCTTCCAAGACATGGTCGGGATGATGATACAACCAAATCCTCCGGCTGAAGACCCTCTGATTGTCCTGGAAGATGACAAAGGGGAGACATCGAACCCTCCTCCGGCTCTTTCAGCAGCCAAGGAAGAGACCATCTCCAAGGCCGCTCTGGATGATTACATTACTCAGCAAATACGAGTTCACCGAGCAAATGAAGCGGCTGGGCAGATTGTGTAGTCCGGACCACCCTATCCGAGCTGGTATGACCAAATAAGGTACCCGCCGGGATATACGATCCCTAAATTCCATGTATATAAAGGGACGGGAAATCCCCATCAGCACGTCGCCCAGTTCAGGGCTCTATGTGGCAAAACTGGAGGTGATGATAAACTTTTGCTCCGCCAATTTGTTGGCAGCTTGTCGGAGACGACATTTGAATGGTATTCTGAACTTCCAAACGACTCCGTCAATACTTTTGCAGAGATTGAGCAAATATTCTGTCACGACCCGAAATAACACGTGACTGGCCCTTGAATCATATGAAATCTATTGGACCTCATCTAATTCAAGTAAGCCATAAGCCCAGAAATCTAAAACCATTTTAAATAATAAATGAAGGAAAACTAGTTTTAAAGAAGTGAAAAAAACATGTTTTAAAAACAAGGTTTTTAAATAAGTAAGCTGAATATGCATTTTTAAATCCTCAAGTCTTTTCCGAAAATTTCGGCAGAGTTTCCTTTGTAAATACTGGCGCCAAACGGGGCACAACAAGAATAATATATACATCAATGATAAAAGGCATCCCCAAGCGGGAGCTAGCTCTTCGTCAATCGACGGTCACAACCACGCAAGCAATATAATATACAACGCCGAAGAGGGAGGATCGAAACTCAAAAGGAAACTCAAAATAACAAGAAAACCATAATAATACAACGCGCGACTCTAAGGTCGAAAGAATAATACAATGGTTTCTAAGTCTGAAACAAATATACAAGTCTGGTTGATGGAATTACTAGATACAACTGATTAAAATAAATACAAGGGTGGTCACGATGCGAGTGAACCCACCTACAAAAGCAATCACCCAAAAAAGAAGCAGTGTGCCAGAAAGCCACAATAAAACCTGTACCAAAAAACCCGCAAGAAACTGTGGCACAACGGGGGGTGAGTTTCCAACTCGTGAGTAGAAAACATCACAGAGCAGAAATCGGATGTATGACTCAATCCTAGGTCAAACGATCAGTAATAATATATCCTCAATATGAATAAGTCTGAAGCATGATAAGGTGGCAAGGGTAAACATCTATACATAAGTGTAGTACCAAGTGCTCGTGCCAGTGCCTCAAGTAGCAAATATCATAAATATGAGGTATGATCAATGTAATCAGTGTCAACTATATCATGAAGTCTATGAGTATATGGATATCATCCAACTATGTAATCAATGTCTGTATGTATGTGGATCTCGTCCACGTGTCAACTAAAGACACAAAACATCATGCACGTAAATATTATAAAGCATATGCTTGGAAGTATGAGGATATAAATCAACGTGTGTCCCTCGCGACACATCAAAATCATGGAACCGAAGTGTCCAGTATCGACACTCGAAAACATCATGAAACCTGTGCCCAGCATCGGCACGTAAATCTTCATATATATAAGGCTCCGTCAGTCCGGATCGGCCCACATCATCTCTCGACTCCGGTCGGTATCCTCCAGATATCCGCCGAGCCCAAATACTATCACCGGTACGTAGTGGTCCCTCTGCCAGGCTCATCGCCTACTGCACGACAGATCCGTTCTCGCCCTGGGGTACCAAACCGAGTCAACCATGTACCCGTAATCGGCCTCATCCAACTCCTCGAATCGGGTTTCACATGTCATACGTCTCAGAACCGAGAAAACACATGGTGGACGCACTGAAATATCATATCAAGGGAAACCGGATTTTTTTTAAAATAATACATACTCTCTTTTGAAATAATCACGGTTCCCAAATCCAGAAATCTCATGAAAACAAACACCTCAATGCGTATAATCTAAAGCATGATGTATGCGACATATAACAGAAATGTAAGCATATCTGTATATCACGCAACATGGAACAGTAATATGCACATATCGAGGGAAAACCTCTCTTTTAAAATGAAATCCAGTTTTAAAATATATCTTGCGGTTCCCAAATCTCCAAAATCAAGCCAGAATCATCTATGTATGTGTAAATGCGTATGTATGCAAGTATGGGTGTACAATATGTGTGTACACAAGTATGTCATTCAAGGGGTCATATCCTGATGCAACAATCCTACTGTGTAGTGACATGGCAATTATCGATGATGAAGTGTGTAAGCCTGCAAGCAGGTGTACGTGGAGTATACGCATCATCGATAATGGTGCTGGTGTCCTGACAGCATGGGTTTAATATAACAATAACACATTTAAACATGCGATGCGATGCGAATAGCAAGAATATGCGGAAAATGAATAATAAACACAACAGTGAAGAATCTACATCAATATATATATATATATATATATATATATATATATATCATACGGTTTTGCCATTTAAAATAAGATGAATCGTGGTGTTTAGAAAAATAAGGGCTACGGTATTTTTAAGAAAAGATGCGTCTTTTGAAAATATCCGTAGAATCCCTTGGCCTGTCTTTAAAATACTCACGATTCGTTAGTTTTGAAATAGGTATGACTCAGGTCTAGTCTAACATCTACTAAGTAAACTACAGATCTTACTAACAAGCTAATCAAAAGGGTATGGAAACCACCTAAATCTGAGTCGATATATATATATATATATATATATATATACATATATAATAGTCAGTGATCTCGCCTCAATAGTACCGCGTACGATACAATATATCATATGACATTCTCGAGTCATGAGTGCGGATCTATCATCAATATATAGCTCGTACAAAAATCCATCGTACGGCATCCCAAATCTGGGTACGGGTCGAATCTCATATTTATCTCATCAATTATCTGGTATCCTTATCATCATATCTAATGAACTGGGGGTACTGATCTGAGTCTAGTACAACTGATACCATCGATATATATATGCGTGTATGGAAAGACACGCCAAAAGGCCCGCTAAAATCTCATGTCGTATCTCCTAATACGAACCACATCATATCACCGATCTCATGGCACCATGCCCAATCTCATCGATTCATCTCCAAATACCATATACAATCCTCATCATCTATGTGTAGGTATACGTGTATATATATACATAGTCCCATACCTATGTGTGTATATGTATATACGTATCCCCATGTACGCACAAGTTTAACAAAGTAAGCAAGTGTGTGCGTGTGGGTGTAAACCTATTCTAGGGTTCGCGACTAAGAAACTATACTAGTTAACATCTAAAAACCCTAATCTAACTATTGAACACCTAATCATATCTTGAATATCCATGTCACACATAAAAGGTATCATATATATATAGTATATATATAGCATACTATACATCGAACTGCGGGGGGTGCTATACGCCATCCACCCGACTTCCCCCGTAGATATAATCTACTCACCTTGCTCTTCGCTTTCCGTTGCCAACATTGCCACGTGATTGCTGGTCGTCTCGAAGTCTTCGCGGGGTACCTACACATCATAACGTATCGTGCCACATTAAAACCCAATTCAAAACCAAAACGACACGCTAAAAGCCTATAGCTTAGAACCTATGGACCACGCCTTCAAAACCACCAAATAACACTCAATTTCGACGTACAAACGTCAAGTGATCGAATACGACACAAATCATAAAAATACAGAATTCAAAATACGCAAAACGAAACCCCGAATCAAAACAGAAACTCTTGAAAATGGTCCCAGATTTTACGCTAGGTCAAATTAGTCAATTTTGCATATGCCAAGGGTCTAGTTTACAGGAGATGGAGCTACAAAGAAAACATGAACCATATCCAACCTACTCTGGCCGCAAATTGCATCCAGAATGATTAAATCTGCGGCCAAAGAATGGAGTCAGGGGCTGGGGCTTGGGGTTAGCATTCGGGTGCCTGCACATCTCTCTGTGTTTGCTAAATAATTTTCAGAGGCTCCGGGTGATAGCAGATTTAATTTTACACTCACAGAATCCACAATTCCACTGATATCGGGTTTCTAAGTTTGTATTCTTGGGTTTTAATCTCTGGTTTGGGTCTCTAATCAATCACCACAGGGGTTGTATAGCCTCTACTAACCTTAATTTCAACTTTGGGTTCAACTCAAACCCTAATCCTCAACTTAAAGTTTTCAAAGTCCCCAAAACCACACAATATCGATTCTCATTTAACATGGATACTAAAGCAATGGAAATTCTACACTAATGATGGAATAATTACCTCATTTTGCGCTCATGAATGCTCTACAGTGCCAAAACTCAAACTTTCTTGGTCCAAAGGGTAGCTTGAGAGCTTGTGCACAAAATTTGTGAAGAGGAGATGGGGTTTTAATGGGTTTTATTGCATGATTGTGAGGAGGTAGAGAGAAAAGGGGAGAGAGGGCAGCAACAGCAGCTTGAGTGAGGGAGAGGAGAGAAAATGGTGAAGGAATGAAGTGGGAATGGGAGCTTGGTCCAAGGTTTGACCCCTTACCCTCTCACTCTCTCTCATGCCCATCCCTCCATTCTTTATTCATATCCTTTTTCTTTTCTTTTCTTTTCCTTTTCTTTTCTTCTCTTTAATTTTATAACCATGCATGATAAAAAGAAGAAAACATGAAAGAAAAATGTAATAAGTGCTAAAAAAAGACATGTGTATGTTTTGCACAAAACAAGCTTAATGCGCGATTAGCGATATTTAATCGCGATTAGCACTAAATAGCGTATAATTAATCATAAAAACTTATAATTTGCTTAATTCACATAAAACACCCTCTTTTTATTAATTTCCATATTTTTCCAAAAAAATTTCCCAATTTTTCGGTGTTTAATTATACCGCCTTATTAAAATATTCAATATTTTATTATTTAGTTATAAAAATTCCTAAAAATAATATTTTATTTTTTTGAAATGTTACAATCTTCCCCCCTTAAAGAAATTCGGTCCCCGAATTTAAATTTAAACCCCTCAAATACTAAAACATTTCTGTAAAAAGTCCAAGTCGTCGGTGCTCCGAAACCATCAATACATAAAATACGTCGTAGCGCAATGCGTGCGCATGAACAATGAGCAGATAACTCAAAATCAAAACTCCGTCAAGCATCCCGCAATCATCGGAGTCATGGTGAAGATACCAATGTCAAATCTAATATGAAATCCAACATGATATACATCAAAACTATACATGTAAACATCAAATTTATACATGTAAATATCTGAAGGAAATGCATGCCAACCCGTTTTAAATCGCTGTGTGACGTGCATATCGCGGCACAGTGGCGGACGTCTATTGTATGAAAATAACCATATATGTATATATCTTTTGTTTAATATGTACGTTCCACCGTTTTGAAAACAATTTAGAAGGGTTTCCTTGTTTTAAACATTTCGTGTCATATCAGACACGTAGGTAAATACTGAGACTATAGCTCTCTTTTTGGAAATCCCTTCGATAACTATCAATGCATGCAAAATATATCCAGGTACTGTCCTCTGACTAGTCCTGCTCAGTACGAAAGCAAATAGCAAATATCATAAAAACTTACTGCTCCATAAAAATCAATCCCAAAATGTGCATAAGAATGCTACGTGCGTCTGGTGCGCATAGAAATCAAAATCCATATGTGTGCCATACGTATGCACAGAAACAACATCTAAGTGCAACGGGTGTGCACGAAACACCTGTCAGAGACAACGTGTGTGCTTGACAGTAAAATCAGGTGCATCTGATATGCACGAAGAATCTCGATTTAGTGCATCTGGTGTGCACCAAAATCGCATCTCATAACATGCGTCCAACATGCACGAAAATCCCAAATCAGGTGCATTCATCATGCACGAAATCACGAAATCTACTATCAAGCGCCGAACATGCGCAAAATCCAATCCAAGTGCGCCAAATATGCGCAAGAATCCAAATCAAATGCACAGAGTGCACGAAATAAAAATCAATATCAGAATCGAAATCGACGGTATACAATACAGCTCAATCCTGATCAGGTATACCGCGGTATATAATCTCACAACCATGTACATCAGCGTGCACAAATCAAATCAAAACACTAAAAGTGCATGAAAACTATGCCAAAAGCATAAAGCAAATCACATACATAACACAGGCATGAAATCAAAATCAACATATCGGATAACATCAAACCGAAGTCATGTGTAACTGTGGTGCACAAATACGTATCAATGCACTGCAACCATATGTGAACTATACCAAGTGCAAAAACCAAATCATGTACGTATCATATGCATAAAATATGAATACCCAGTAGGTGCAACCATGGTGCACGAAAACAAATATCATGAAACTCAGTCATCAAGACTAATTCATGCGAATAGAACGCCTAAAATACCGAAATCAAGTATGGCGGAATAGTCTCACTCAAGCACATCTTCTACAGATCTCTAGCCAACTATCTCGTCGACGATGCCGAACTCTGGCCTGCTGGGTGTGCGCAATATGACCGCTCCTGAGTCCAAGTTTTCTCGTATAGTATTCCAGAAAGGTCCTGCCGAGGTCTCTCTCAAATCTCGCTTCTGCCGAACTGCCCGGAAGTCATAATCCTTTAATAATGCTATTTCTTGTTCCGGAACGGCTGCATACTCATCGCGACTCCTTCTGGAAGATATATCCATAATCAACGCCTCTGCATGCGTATCACATCTCTGATGTCGATGGAGTGGAACGTCATCTCTTCAAGATCTCGTACGAACCTCTTACTCCACTTTTTCTCTAATGTCGACTGCTTTGGACTCGTCTCATCGTGGCTGCATGGACAGTGATCCAACGGCTATACTCGTATCTGGAGTCTCCCAAGCAATGTATCACATCACATGATATCCGAATGACGTCGAACCTTTCGATCGATTTGTCAAGGTTCCATAATCCCCCAAGAGCTCAACATCTTGGGTACAGTTTAATAGTACTCCAGTACATGCCACAGTACCTGTGGACCAACCGTAGAAGGGCAAACCCAAGCCTTACAAATGGCACCGATAAACTGGATCAAACCCTAAGGTTCAAAGGCGTTCCATGGTCATTACGTCGAGTTAGGGTTTCATTCTTCTAGTGGGTCCATAGCATTACATGCATTGTCTTCCGAATACTTTAAACTTGGAAATGGGTTCCTGACATTCGACCGTCTCCATCGACTCTCAACGTATGTGCGTGAAGTCGCCTTTAGCTGGAATCAATATATCTGATGACCTCGCATCGGGGTAAGAGAACGAACCACATGTCCTACTCTTTCATCCTCGGGTGACTAGCGACCTTCTATCATATCTCTAAGTACATCTCGTGCTGCAATAGCTCCAACATCTGGGGCGATATTTCGTCGTTCGCAGCAATATCTGGCTCATTTTTCCGCACGCTGAACAGTGGCTCAATCATCAATTAATAGGTGCATCAACGCTCATCACATCCTGGCTGGCCTCTAGCAGTAGCCTGATCCTCTGGTGCTGATCTGCACGTCCGAGAAATCACGTAAAAGCGATCCATCAAACGCTCATGGCGCGAAAACACAATAAGATGACGCCTCTCGATGAAATCGTATGTCCCTGAAATCACACCTTGGTCAATCCTCGTCCGCGACGAGCTCATGTTGACGCAACTCTAGCTGTAGCTCTCTCTGCCCGTGCAATCGTGGCAGCAAAATTATAACCAACATCGATGAGGATAGATCATAGGAATGAATATAATACTGTGCAAGGAAATGTACATCCTAAGGCTCCTTAAGTGGATTAGAGTATCGTAAGTATACCGCGGAACATACACACGGTACGTCACTCTACTGAAGTCACCTACTCCATCAACCAATGTCAACCTATACGACGAAAGTTTGGGTCTAATACCCCCTCGACTATGTCTAAGTTCCGTAAGGTCAAGCCTAAGTTCTGAATATATACAAACGCTCTAGGCTCCGCACAGTCAAACTTAGACTCGAACCAAGGTTAAACTAGCGCTCTGATACCAACTTTGTCACGACCCGAAATAGCACGTGACTGGCCCTTGAATCATCTGAAGTCTATAGGACCTCATCTAATTCAAGTAAGCCAAAAGCCCGGAAATCTAAAACCATTTTAAATAATAAATGAAGGAAAACTAGTTTTAAAGAAGTGAAGAAAACATGTTTTAAAAACAAGGATTTTAAATAAGTAAGCTGAATATGCATTTTTAAATCCTCAAGTCTTTTCCGAAAATTTCGGTAGAGTTTCCTTTGTAAATATTGGCCCCAAACGGGCTACAACAAGAATAATATATACATCAATGATAAAAGGCATCCCAAAGCGGGAGCTAGCACTTCGTCAATCGATGGTCACAACCACGCAAGCAATATAATATACAACGCCAAAGGGCGAGGATCAAAACTCAAAAGAAAACTCAAAACAACAAGAAAACCATAATACTACAACGCGCGACTCTAAGGTAGAAAGAATAATACACTGGTTTCTAAGTCTGAAATAAATATACAAGTCTGGTTGATGGAATTACTAGATACAACTGATTAAAATAAATACAAGGGTGGTCACGATGCGAGTGAACGCACCTACCAAAGCAATCACCCAGAAAGGAAGCAGTGTGCCAGAAAGCCACAATGAAACATGCACGGCAAAACCTGCAAGAAACTGTAGCACAATGGGGGTGAGTTGCCAACTCGTGAGTAGAAAACATCACAGAGCAGAAATCGGATGTATGACTCAATCCTAGGTCAAACGATCAGTAATAATATAACCTCAATATGAATAAGTCTGAAGCATGATAAGGTGGCAAGGGTAAACATCTATACATAAGTGTGGTACCAAGTGCTCGTGTCAGTGCCTCAGGTAGCAACATATCATAAATATGAGGTATGATCAATGTAATCAGTGTCAACTATATCATGAAGTCTATGAGTAAGTGGATATCATCCAACTATGTAATCCATGTCTGTATGTAAGTGGATCTCATCCACGTGTCAACCAAAGACACAAAACATCATGCATGTAAATATCATAAAATAAATGCATGGAAGCATGAGGATATAAATCAACGTGTGTCCCTTGCGACATATCAAAACCATGGAAACGAATTGTCCAGTATCGACACTCGAAAACATCATGAAACCTGTGCCCAGCATCGGCACGTAAATCCTCATATATATAGGGATCCGTCAGTCCGGATCGGCCCACATCATCTCTCGGCTCCGGTCTGTATCCTCCGGATATCCGCCGAGCCCAAATTCTATCACCGGTAGGTAGTGGTCCATCTGCCAGGTTCATCGCCTACTGCACAACAAATCCGTTCTCGCCTCGGGGTACCATACCGAGTCAACCATGTACCCGCAATCAGCCTCATCCAACTCCTCGAATCGGGTTTCATATGTCATACGTCTCAGAACCGAGAAAACACATAGTGAACACACTGAAATATCATATTAAGGGAAACCGGGTTTTTTTTAAAACAACACATACTCTCTTTTGAAATAACCACGGTTCCCAAATCCAGAAATCTCATGAAAACAAACACCTCAATGCGTATAATCTAAAGCATGATGTATGCGACATATAACAGAAATGTAAGCATATCTGTATATCATGCAACATGGAACAATAATATGCACATATCAAGGGAAAACCGCTCTTTTAAAATGAAATCCAGTTTTAAAATATATCCTGCGCTTCCTAAATCTCCAAAATCAAGCCAGAATCATCTATGTATGTGCAAATGCGTATGTATGCAAGTATGAGTGTACAATATGTGTGTACACAAGTATGTCATGCAAGGGTCATATCCTGATGCAACAATCCTAATGTGTAGTGACATGGCAATTATCGATGATGAAGTGTGTGAGCCGGCAAGCAGGTGTACATGGAGCATACGCATCTGTCACGACCCAAAAGAGCACGTGACTGGCCCTTGAACCATATGAAGTCTATAGAACTCCATCTGATCCAAGTAAGCCAAAACCCAGCAATCTAAAACCATTTTAAGAGTAAATAAAGAAAACTGGTTTAAAGAAGTGAAGAAAAACATGTTTGAAGTCAAGGTTTTTAAATAACTAAGCCGAATATGCATTTTAAAAATGTACGGTCTTTTCTAAAAATTTCGGCAGAGTTTCTTTTGTAAATACTGGCCCCGAACGGGGTACGACAAGAACAATATATATGCAATGATAAAAGGCATCCCCAAGCGGGAGCTAGCTCTTCGTCAATCGACGGTCACAACCACGTAAGCAATATAATATACAACGCCGAATGGCGAGGATCAAAACTCAACACAAACCCAATAAGCATGAAAACCGTAATACTGCTAAGCGCGACTCTAAGGTCAAATAATACATCACTAGTGTCTAAGTCTGAAACAATATACAAGTTTTTGTTGATGGAATTCTAGATACAATGAATAATACAAGTACAATGGTGGTTCTTGATGCAAAAGAACCCACCTACCAAATGCAATTCACCCGTAAGGAAGCAATGTGCCAGAAATGTCGCAATGGAACCTGTACGGCAAAACCTGCAAGAACTGTGGCACAACGGGGGTGAGTTGCCAACTCGTGAATAGAAAATATCTACAAGCAGAAACCGAATGCAAGACATAATCCTAGGTCAATACGATCGGTATAATATAAACCACAAGAGTACGTCTGAAGCATGATAAGGTGGCAATGTAACATCTAAACATGTATGTAGTGCCAAGTACTCAGATAATAACATGTCATCAGTATAAGGTATGTCTGCATGAAGTAAATATGATGAAGTATCAAATGGATATCAATACACATATATTAGCATCCCATTCCACTAATATTGGTGTTAGGGTATATATAACAGCGCCCTCGTACCCTGTTATATATACAAATGAAGTATGATCAATGTAAATCCAGTCTGTATGTGATCAAGTCTGTATAAACGTGGAACCCGTCCACCCGTCACCCAATGACAATAAACATCATGTATGTAAATATGAGGATATAAACAAAATCATGGAAAACATCACGAAACCTGTGCCTAGCATCGGCACGAAAATCCTCATCTATCAGGCACTGTCACCAAGACTAGCCCTGATAGGTACGTATCATACGCTATATCGAAACCCGAGTGCCCAGCTTCGACCCTCGAATTACGACGTATGCATACGTACAAAGCTCCGGTCGGTATCCCCAAGATAACCGGCGAGTAAAAGGTAATATCACCGGACAGTATGGTTCCCCAGCCGGGCTCATCGGCTCATAGCACATCGACATCCCTTTCTTGCCCCGGGGTACTCCGGGCCCCACCATGTACCCTCATACGGCCTCGACGCCTCCTCGTAGGGGTATATAAATCAGAACCGATAAAACTCATGGTGGAAGCTGAAATATCATATCAAGGGTAACCGGGTTTTAAAATATTTACATAATCTCTTGAAATACCCACGGTTCCCCAAATCCAGAAATATCATGAAAACAAATATCCCAATGCGCATAATCAGAAAGCATGATGTATGTGACATATAGATGAAATGCAAGTATAACAGCATATCGTGCAACATAGAATAACGGTATGCACATACAAGGTCATATCCTGATGCAATAATACTACTGTGTAGTGACATGGCAATTATCGATGATGAAGTGTGTGAGCCGGCAAGCAAGTGTACGTGGAACATATGCATCATCGATAATGGTGCTGGTGTCCTAACAGCATGATGGTAATACAGAAATAAACACATGCAAAGCGATGTGAATAGCATGAATATGCGGAAATTGAATAATCAACGCAACAGTAAGGAATCTACATCCATGTGTATATGTCATGCAGTTATGCCATTTGAAATAAGACGAATCAGTATTTTTAGTAAAATAAGGGCTACGGTGTTTTTAAGAAAGATACGTCTTTGAAAATACCCGTAGAATCCCTTTACTTGTCTTTAAGATATTCCTGATTCGTAGTTTTGAAATAGGTATGACTCGGGTCTAGTCTAACACCTACTATGCAAACTACAGATCTAAGTATCAAGTAAACCGGGAGGGGTATGGAAACCACCTAAATCTGAGTCGATATGCATATATATATAGTAGTCGGTGATCGCGCCTCAGTAGTATCGCGTACGATACAGTAAATCATATGACATCCTCAAGTCATGAGTGCGGATCTATCATCAATATAAAGCTCGTACGATAAATCGTCGTACGGCATCCCAATAGCTGGGTACGGGTCAATATCACATTCCTCTCATCAAATATCAGGTATCATTATCATCACATCACATAACCTGGGGTACAGATCTAAGTCTAGTACAACTGATACCATCTATATATTGCGTGTGTAAGCACACGTCCAAACGCCCTCTAGAGATCACATGTCGTATCCCAAATACGAAACATATCAAATCACCAATCTCGCGGCACAATGCCCAATATCATCAACCCATCTCCAATGTCATCTAATATCATCAAACATAGTGAAAGTATAATGAATATGCAAGGGTGTGCGTGTAGGTGTAAAGCAATTCTAGGGTTCATGACTATGAACTACACTAGTTACTTTTAACCCTAAACTATCCATAATACACCTAACAGAATATCCACAACGCACTAAAACTATCATATATAATATACATATAGTATACTATCTACGGACTGCGGGGGTGCTATACGCCATCCACCCGACTTCCCCCGTAGATATAATCCACTCACCTTGTGTCTTTACTTGTCGATGTCGTCTCGCGCTTGCTTCTCGTCCCGAAGTCTTCATGGGGTACCTATACATTAACGTATCGCATATGCGCATTAAAACCGAATCAAAGCTAAAACGACACACGAAAACCAAAACGATACGCTAAGGGGCCTATAGGTTAGAACCTATGGGTACACCTCCAAAACCAACAATCAATCCTCGATATCGTCGTATAAACGCCAAATAGTCGACGTAAAACAGAATACGTGAATTCAGAATTTAAATACGGAATACGGAAACACGAATCCAAAACAGTAACTAAGGAAATAGGCTCTAGATTTCACCCTAGGTCAAATTAGACAAATCTATATATACCAGGGGTCTAATCTTTACATGTAGGAGCAGCAGAACCAAAACGACACAAAATGGGGCAGGTCTGGCCGCGAATTGCGGCCAAACAGGATAAATCTGCGGCCGGGTCTTGGAGTTGGGGGCTAGGGTCTTATGTGGTGGTTCCTGGGTGCCTGCACATCTCACTGTCCAATCAATTTTATTTTAGGATGTCTCGGGTGATAGCAGATTCCCAAATACAATCCCAGAATTGCAGTTTTTCCCGACATCGTCTCATAAATCTGTATTCTGGGTTAAAGCTTCAGGTTAGGGTCCAATATAACATCACACCAAGATTCTAAGGTCACAACAAGTCTTAGTTTCACTTCACGACTCAATTTTTCCTCAAACCCTAACTAGCTTATCCTCAAATCCACAAAAACACACAATATTGATATGAAACTTGAATCGAAACTTAAGCACAAGAAATACCACTCTAATTTTGAAGGAATTACCTCATAAGACCCACATAAATCCTCAACAGCGCCAAAATGAAAGCTTTCTTGGTCCATCCTATAGCTTGCAAGCTTGTGCACATTTTTTGTGAAATGAGAGGGGTTTTGGTGTAGTTTTAGAGGTGATTTGAGGAGTTGAAGAGGGGAGGGAGGTGAGGTGCAGGAGCAGCAGCAGCAATGGAGGGAGATGGAGGGTAATGAGGGAAGGAAAATGGCTAAGTGTTTGGTCAAAGAAGCCCATACCTCTCTCTCTCACCAAACCTCATTCTTTATTCTTTTTTTTTTCCATTTTCTTTTCTTTTCTTTCTCTTCAAATTCCTTCTCACAAGAATAGTAACTCCAAAATAAAACCATGGCAATAAAATGTAACACAAGTGTAGAAAAGATATGTGCATGTTTTGCATAAAATTGCTAAAAACCCGATTAGCGATTTTAATCGCGATTAGCACTAAATTAGCATATTATTAATCATAAAAACTTTAAAATGGCATAATTCCATAAATTACCCTATTTTAGAATTTTCCATAATTTTTCTAAAATTTTTCCCATTTATTTGTATTTAATAATACCAAAATATTAAAATATTCAATAAAATAATATTAAATTATAAAAATTCCCAAAAATAATATTTTATTTTTTTGAAATGTTACAGCATCATCGATAATGGTGCTGGTGTCCTGACATCATGGGTTTAATATAACAATAACACATTTAAACATGCAATGCGATGCGAATAGCAAGAATATGCTGAAAATGAATAATAAACACAACAATGAAGAATCTACATCGATATATATATATATATATATATATATATATATATATATATATCATACGGTTTTGCCATTTGAAATAAGACGAATTTTGGTGTTTAGAAAAATAAGGGCTACGATGTTTTTAAGAAAAGATGCGTCTTTTGAAAATATCCGTAGAATCCCTTGGCATGTCTTTAAAATACTCACGATTCGTTAGTTTTGAAATAGTTATGACTCAGGTCTAGTCTAACATCTACTAAGTAAACTACAGATTTAACTAACAAGCTAATCGAAAGTGTATAGAAACCACCTAAATCTGAGTCGATATATATATACATATATAATAGTCGGTGATCTCGCCTCAATAGTACCGCGTACGATACAATATATCATATGACATCCTCGAGTCATGAGTGCGGATCTTTCATTAATATATAGCTCGTACGTAAATCCGTCGTACGGCATCCCAAATCTGGGTACGGGTCGAATCTAACATTTCTTTTATCAATTATCTGGTATCCTTATCATCATATCTCATGAACTGTGGGTACTGATCTAAGTCTAGTACAACTGATACCATCGATATATATATGCGTTTATGAAAACACACGCCTAAAGGCCCGCTAAAATCTCATGTCATATCTCTTAATACGAACCACATCATATCACCGATCTCATGGCACCATGCCCAATCTCATCGACTTATCTCCAAATACCATATACAATCATCATCATCCATGTGTAGGTATACGTGTATATATATACATAGTACCATACCTATGTGTGTATATGTATATACGTATCCCCATATACGCACAAGTATAACAAAGTAAGCATGTGTGTGCGTGTGGGTGTAAACCTATTCTAGAGTTCGCGACTAAGAAGCTATACTAGTTCACATCTAAAAACCCTAATCTAACCATTGAACTCCTAATCATATCTTGAATATCCATGTCGCACATAAAAGGTATCATATATATATATATATATATATATATATATATATATATATATATATATATAGCATACTATACATCGAACTGCGAGGGTGCTATACGCCATCCACCCGACTTCCCCCGTAGATATAATCTGCTCACCTTGCTGTTCGCTTTCCGTTGCTGACATCGCCACGTGCTTGCTTGTCGTCTCGAAGTCTTCATGGGGTACCTACACATCATAACGTATCGTGTCGCATTAAAACCCAATTCAAAACCAAAAGGACATGCTAAAAGCCTATAGGTTAGAACCTATGGACCACACCTTCAAAACCACCAAATAACACTCGATTTCGACGTACAAACGTCAAGTGATCGAATACGACACAACTCACAAAAATCCAGAATTCAAAATAAGCAAAACAAAACCCCGAATCAAAACAGCAACTCTTGAAAATGGTCCCAGATTTTACCCTAGGTCAAATTAGTCAATTTTGCATATGCCAAGGGTCTAGTTTCTAGGAGATGGAGCTACAGACCAAACACGAACCATATCCAACCTACTCTGGCCGCAAATTGCAGCCAGAATGATTAAATCTGCGGCCAAATAATGGAGTCAGGTGATTGATAAGAATTCTTGTTTGTGTAAATCGAATAAAACGAATAAGTTTCTTTGTGTCGGTATTTAGAAAATGAATAAAATTCACAATCAAAGAATTATTTGACCGCAATCAACTAAGGTGTCGGATGTAGATTGTAAGTGAGTGTGGATCGTCCACAGGGACAGTGTAATAGTTCGTCTTTTGAATTAGATGAGTCGAAACTTTAAAGAAAAGAAAACAAAACAATTCATGATTTATATTTGAAGTTCAAGAATTAGAAAATATAGATCTAATACCAAGAAAAAGATAGAATCAAGAATTGATAGTTTGATGATTTTTCCAACCAAATATCAAGAATCGAAATGAGGCTCGTAGGAATCAATCGGATCTATAGATGTGATGCAATCTCACGATGACGTATTCTTATCATTCGATGAATTGATACTAGATCGATGATGATCGACGAGAATTAGGGATTTCTAGTGAAACTAGGGTTTCATCATTTATCCCTTGTTCATTCGTCGATATCATTCACATGCTACCCTCTAGTAAATTCAAGAAACGATCGTAGATCCCTAATTTCGAGCGATCACAATCAAGAAAGCATCGCAACGAAAATAGGTCATCGGTTCTTGAACTTGCTAGGGTTTACAAAACTCGTAGGAATCAAGAATCGTTTTAAGATTTGTTACATCATCATTCTATTGATCGTCTCGACTCCTCGACGAGCGGAGTTTTACTCAAACATCACAACAAGAACTACAATTACAAATTGAGATCGAATCATGATGCAAGAATTTAAAGAAAACAAGATTAAAGAATTTCACCTTTTATTTATATCAACAATTTCATTACATTCGCTCAAGAACTACAAGAGGAAGAACTCGATCGTCGATTTGGCTTCGCTCGGCTCCGTGAGTCGCGGATCGGCTTGGATCACTTGCTCGGTTGGAGATCGGCTCCGCTCCTAAAAGGTTGAAGGGCTTCTTGCTTGATTGGTACTCGGGATCTTGAATTTGATTGGAATTAGGGTTAGGGTTTCGCACAAGCCTTGTCACTAGACTTGTGGAAGAAGATGAAGAAATTGAAGAAGACTAAAGATTAGCTAAGAATTAACAAAGATTAGCTAATTAAAGATTAGCCCCAACCCTTAGATCTAGGCTCCTATTTATAGACTTTCCCAAACCCTAGATCTAGGATTAGAATTTGAATTTCCCTCCAAAAGTTAGTTAGAAGAGATTTGAATTTCCCTCCAAAAGTTTTTTGAGGAGAAGCTTCTAGATGTGATTAGTTAGGAGCTTAATCAAGATTAGCATGCTTAATGATCTTTTGCTGATCTGGCAGAAGCTTCGAGAGAATTCTGGAATTTGACGTATCTTTCTGAGCTTCTGGGACTGAGAGAGGAATTATGTCCTAAAAATCAACTGCTGACGTGGCAAGGATGCGGCGGATCCGCGGCGCAAGCAGGCTCCCGCCGCGAATCCGCGGCGCTTTATGAGCCTTGGGGATTGGGCTTTCTGGTACAGGATTGCTGATTCTTGGGCCTTTTTAGGATATGTTGATTTGTATATTTCCCTCTGAATTGCTAACAGATATGAAAACATGGAGTTGGTGTATTTTTGATCAGCTTCTTTTGGCTTTTGTTCCTGCAAATTCTCGAGAAAAGTGTTGCGCAAAATAGGGATGATGCGATGCCATGATATGCAGTCAATTTCCTCAGAAATGTCTGTTTTAGAGTCTAACACATGCAATCTGATATTTAACGACTGATTTGCTAATATGTGTAATATGAATGCCGAACACTTCTAGATGAGTGCAAATGATAGAGAAATTGCCGTGTTAAAAATACATTATTTTCGACTGATCATCAGGCGCTAAGGTCTTGGGGTTAGCTTTCTGGGTGCCTGCACATCTCTCTGTGTTTGCTAAATAATTTTCAGAGGCTCCGGGTGACAGCAGATTTCATTTTACACTCACAGAATCCAAAACGACACGCTAAAAGCCTATAGCTTAGAACCAAAACGACACGCTAAAAGCCTATAGCTTAGAACCAAAACGACACGCTAAAAGCCGCATTAAAACCCAATTCAAAACCAAAACGACACGCTAAAAGCCTATAGCTTAGAACCTATGGACCACGCCTTCAAAACCACCAAATAACACTCAATTTCGACGTACAAACGTCAAGTGATCGAATACGGCACAAATCACAAAAATACAGAATTCAAAATACGCAAAACGAAACCCCGAATCAAAACAGAAACTCTTGAAAATTGTCCCAGATTTTACGCTAGGTCAAATTAGTCAATTTTGCATATGCC
Organism: Agapanthus africanus; assembly: GCA_030015575.1. Lineage (NCBI taxonomy): Eukaryota > Viridiplantae > Streptophyta > Magnoliopsida > Asparagales > Amaryllidaceae > Agapanthus > Agapanthus africanus. The sequence continues at coordinate 36,586,345 of JASDDO010000016.1, read as the reverse complement.
AAGGGTCTAGTTTACAGGAGATGGAGCTACAAAGCAAACACGAACCATATCCAACCTACTCTGGCTGCAAATTGCGTCCAGAATGATTAAATCTACGGCCACAGAATGGAGTCAGGGGCTGGGGTCTTGGGGTTAGCATTCGGGTGCCTGCACATCTCTCTGTGTTTGCTAAATAATTTTCAGAGGCTCCGGGTGATAGCAGATTTAATTTTACACTCACATAATCCACAATTCCTCTGATATCGGGTTTCTAAGTTTGTATTCCGGGGTTTTAATCTTTGGTTTGGGTCTCTAATCAATCACCACAAGGGTTGTATAGCCTCTACTAACCTTAATTTCAACTTTGGGTTCAACTCAAACCCTAATCCTCAACTTAAAGTTTTCAAAGTCCCCAAAACCACACAATATCGATTCTCATTTAACATGGATACTAAAGCAATGGAAATTCTACACTAATGATGGAATAATTACCTCATTTTGCTCTCATGAATCCTCTACAGTGCCAAAACTCAAACTTTCTTGGTCCAAAGGGTAGCTTGAGAGCTTGTGCACAAAATTTTTGAAAAGGAGATGGGGTTTTAATGGGTTTTATTGCATGATTGTGAGGAGGTAGAGAGGAAAGGGGAGAGAGGGCGGCAGCAGCAGCATGAGTGAGGGAGAGGAGAGAAAATGGTGAAGGAATGAAGTGGGAATGGGAGCTTGGTCCAAGGTTTGACCCCTTACCCTCTCACTCTCTCTCATGCCCATCCCTCCATTCTTTATTCATATCCCTTTTCTTTTCTTTTCTTTTTCTTTTCTTTTCTTCTCTTTAATTTTATAACCATTCATGATAAAAAGAAGAAAGTATGAAAGAAAAATGTAACAAGTGCTAAAAAAAGACATGTGCATGTTTTGCACAAAACAAGCTTAATGCGCGATTAGCGATATTTAATCGCGATTAGCACTAAATAGCGTATAATTAATCATAAAAACTTATAATTTGCATAATTCACATAAAACACCCTCTTTTTAGTAATTTCCATAATTTTCCAAAAAATTTTTCCAATTTATCGGTGTTTAATTATACCGCCTTATTAAAATATTCAACATTTTATTATTTAATTATAAAAATTCCTAAAAATAATATTTTATTTTTTTGAAATGTTATATATTCACCCAGCGTTTCGCGAGTGCTAGTGAACGCACCCCGATCACAGCATTGATCAATGCCAGGGAGAAGCCAGGTGAAACATGGGTGCAATACGTAATACGATGGCGGGATCTATGGTCAAAGTGCGAGCAGCGCATCAAGGAAGCGCCGGCAGTGGACATGTTCGTGGGCACTCTTGACCCTCAAGCAACTATTTCCAAATTCATGATGTTCTTCAAGCCGACCACGTTCCAGGCCTTGATCGACAAACTGGCCCAAATGGACCAGATGGGTCATAGACCGTCTCCTCCAAAGCCGAAGCCGCGGAACGAAAAGGGTAAACGGAAGGCGACCTTCGTCGCGAATACTCAACAGCAGCCCAATGGCCCAAAACTAAATGATCGCCTGGATGAGAGGCGGCAATTCTATAATGAGAAAATAAAGCGCCCTTATTTGTTTCCCCGGGACAAAACGAAGAGATTGTTCGAGCTAGCAGTGCGCAACAGGCTCATCAATTTGCCAAATCCAAAACGACCATTGCAACCTAGTGAGGCTAATAATCCCAATTATTGCCCCTATCACCAAGCGATAGGCCATCCGATTGATGATTTCTTCGTCTTCAAAGGCTGGATTGAGGACCAGTATCAGCAGGGCAAATTCACTCTGTCCGAGAAGTGGAAAGTAAGACCGCCTCAGCCGCACGCTCTCAAAAAGACAGACACCCTAGGGCCATCATGCTCTTTTGTAGAAGAAGCTCCATGGGAGTTCGTTCTTTCAGCCAAGACTAAAAGAATGCTGAAGGATCTCTAAACATGTCCAGCGATTAGGTGGAAAAATCCACTGGAACCCGAGATCATCGAGGGAATGCTGAAACCGCGCCCAACTCCAAAGATTGGTGGTTATAGCCAAAGCGCTCACACCCAGCCGTCAAAGTCTTCGAAGAAGAAGAAGAAGACCAAAAAGCCCGTGAAGCCTGGTGACAAGCGCACGGACCTACAAAAACATATTGACACGTTGGAAGAATATAATCAAAAAGCATGGACTCCAGTCACACTCCAAGAATTTCTCAGCCACGTCCTTGAGGACGGAGACGACGTCAATGGAGAAGACTCGTCAGATGAGCCTGAAGATTATGTGGCAAGCTGCCATGTGATCTCCCACTCATTAATAAAAGATGAAGAAGCTCTTTATGCAGAGAAACTGGGGGCAGATCCTGAGCCGGAACTTCTAGGGCCATCAGACAAAATGATTGATGCATTCCTTGACGAAGCTCTTCTTAAAAGCAAAGCTGCTCGAGAGCGTGAGATGGACATATTTGAAAAAGCCAAACGCCGGCGACTAGACGAAAGGGTTGAAACACTGCTACCAGATCAAAGTACATCCGCCGCAAATAAATGCAGGTTCAAGACAAGGAAGAGGTTCGTCAAAGCCATATCGATAGGAATGAAGCTGCCACCCTCTGAAGGAAACACTCCTGGTGAAGCGGAAATACATCCTAGCTACTGCTTATATCATCGAAATATTGCGCACCCCACCGAAGAGTGCAACGCTTTTAAAAGATGGTGGCAGGGATATGTTGTTCACCGGCAACATTTCAAGTGGATGAAACGCAAAACTCGTCGGGAGCAAAGAAATACGACCGAGGAGCATAAAAGAACTATCGGCAACTGTCACATGGTCGACGCTGGGGGATCGCAAGTTCTCACCTTCGGGAGCGACTCTGACGAAGAAATGACTCTTGACCCTCTCTTTACAGAATCCACCTCAGGAAAAGAGGAAGAACCGAAGAGCTGTGAGAACATTCAGCTGCGCAATCATACGCTGCCTGAAAAGAATCTCGGGCCCGCAAATAGTGGGTCGAATAGAAAAGATAAGGGGAAAGAAAAAGTCCCTGAGAATATTGCCCTGGATGACCAAGTCGTTAAAGAGCTGACAGCTAAGGACCCGCCAAAGAAAAGTAAGGTGGATTACAACGTTCTTGCACACCTGAGGAAGATACCCTCGCAGCTCAGCATTCTCGACGTCCTTCTGCTATCCAAAGAGGAGAGAGATTCTCTGATCAGGGCATTACAAGAGCCCGACCAATTTCAAGTTTCCTTGCTGAAGAAAAGATGAAATACGAGCTGGAAGAAGTGCACACAGCCAATATCACCTTTGGAAATGAAGATCTCCTCCTCGGGACGTGCGAGCATAACCGTCCCCTCTATGTCTAAGGAAACTGTCATGATATCAAGATAAGAAAAATCCTGGTTGACAATGGGTCATCCGTCAATCTCCTCAATGTAGGAGTGTTGAAGGAAATCTACATGAGCGTTCAGCACCTCGCTCGTGATAAAATAACCATCTCCGGGTTTGACTCCCAGTCATCACGGACGCTTGGGTCTGTAATATTGACACTACGCTTTGGGCTGCTTGTAATGGACATTATGTTTCATGTCAATGACGCCAAGACATACTACAATGCTTTGCTCGGCAGGCCTTGGTTACACGAGTACAACATTATCCCTTCTACACAACATCAGTTTATGAAGTATTTCAAGGATGGTCTCGAGTATACCGTAACAGGGGAGCTGAACCCATTCTCCGTGAATGAAGTCCGAAAGTACGAAGATGCAAAATACTTCTTACCAGATTTTGAGGACACGGAAAGATGTCACAAACCGAAGAACAAAGCTATCATCACTATTCGGGTCTTCGGGAGTGATACCGAGGAGGAAGAAGAAATAGTTTATTCAGGGCCGCCCCAATGCAACAAACCAGGACCGTCAATCCCTATGTCGATCTTCGGCAGCGACTCGGAAGATGAAGTCAATGCCGTATTTTCTGTAAGACCGTCAATGCCGTATTTTCTGTAAGACCATCAATACAAGCCTTTGCTGGCGATGATCGGGGTTTGCAAATTGTCATGGTGCCGCAAGAGCATTACAAGGAGCTCGACGCACTTGATACCAATAATGTGCAGGAGCTGCAGACATTCTACGTCCCTCCCAGGCGAAGAGATGAAAAGGCGATCCTCTTTTATCAATCCACGGAAACCAAAATGGAGAGAGAAATTTAGCATGGTGCTGATTCTACACTTAACAGGCTCCAGCCCATCCGTCTGCCTAGATATTACACACAAGGCTTAAAAAGGCTGTTGAGGCGCCAAGGCGTACCCTTCAAAAAGACTGCTCGACAAGCTCGGTTCTACAATAGGATCTGGGACGTCCCCGGAACTCAGCAAAAGTTGCCCAACGGGAGAATGGAAACGATCGGGCTTGGATATGTTCAATCCAAGAAGAGGGAGCGAGTCAATGGCATCTACGTCATACATGACTTCGATGAAGAAGGAGACGTTCTGTTAAAATACGTTGACCCTGAACCAAAACAAGGTCCTGCCATCAAAATGCCGAGTCCGTCGTTTGAAGAACGGATGAACAAGCTAATAAGGGAAGCGGGTCAAAAGGTCCGGTATGACCATAACCGCGAAATGGCCATTTCCGAGAAAGCCAGGACACAGTGCCTCCTTAAACAGGCCGCTGAGAATGACAATGATCCTCGTCGCCAACCCGTCATGCAAAAGACCCGGCGCAAAGGTAAAAATAAACCAAAGAACGGAAAAAACGTTCGACAGCAGCATAGCAGGTCTGAGAAGCCACGCGATCAAGAATCGAGCAGCCGGGATCCTTCTCTTATAAAGAAGATGGGTCGAGAATATTTTTTTCTTTAAGATAAGACAAAGAAAATATTCGATCTTGTCATGAAACATCGGATAATGACACTCCCGGAGTCCAAGCATCTCGAGCAAGCAGACGAGGTCTCTCACCCAGACTATTGCTCTTATCACCAAGCAATAGGTCATCCTCTCGAAGACTGCTTCACCTTCAAGAACTAGGTTGAAGACCAGCATCAACTCGGCAGGTTAGCTCTATCCAGCAATTGGAGGGTAATCCCGCCGTAGAAGCATGAATCGAAAGCCACGTATGCAGCGAGAATGGAACCAGATCAATATCGGTCTTGGAAGGTACCTGCCATGTGATAACGCTGTCAGAAGAAGAGCCCGAGAATATGGATGCCCTCCCCTGTTGCTTCGAAAACGATGATGGAGAGGTGATCTCAGAGTTTCCAACGGCGCCAAAAGAGCTGGAAGATGGAATGCATACTACTGTACATAACCTCAAGAAAATTGATTTAGGGGCGGCAAGTGACCCGCGGCCGACATTCGTCAGTGAACTGTTGTCTGAAGAAAGGATGGCTACGCTAAAGGACGTACTCGTGCAGCATAAAGATTGCTTCGCATGGAACTATTCCGAGATGCCAGGACTAGATCCAGAGATTGCTGTACACAAATTGACAATATCCCCGGACGTCAAGCCGATCAATCAAGCACCGAGAAAAATGCGGCTCGAGCTTGAGATGAGCATCAACACCGAGGTCAAGAAGCTAATCGACTCTGGTTTCATCCAAGAAGTTCAGTATCCTGACTGGATCGCCAACATCGTCCCAGTGATGAAGAAAAATGGGATGGTGCGCATATGTGTGGACTTTCGGGATCTCAATAAAGCCTGCCCGAAAGATGACTTTCCGGTACCGGTCACCGAACTTATGATAGATAACACGTCCACTCACGAGGTTTTCTCCTTCATGGATGGCTCATCAGGATACAATCAGATAAAGATGCATCCACAGGACAAGAAGCCCACCGCTTTCCGGACCCCTTTGGACATGTTCTGTTACAAGGTAGTGCCGTTCAGTCTAAAGAACGCCGGTGCCACCTATCAGAAGGCCATGACGAAGATCTTCGATGACCTCATACATGAAATCGTCGAATGCTATATCGACGACCTCGTAGTTAAAAGAAAATCATACGAGGAACATTTAAAGCATCTAAAGATCGTGTTTCAGCGCCTTCGGAAATACAACTTGAAGATGAACCCTCCCAAATGCGCGTTCGGAGTGTCCTCAGGCAAGTTCTTAGGATTCATCGTCCGACACCGAGGCATCGAGATAGACCCGTCGAAGATCAAGGCGATTATGGAAATGCCACTGCCAAGGACTCTCAAGAAACTATGGTCTCTCCAAGGGAAGCTCGCGTATATCCGGCGATTTATAGCTAATCTTTCGGGCAAGTGCCACCCCTACAATCACCTAATGAAAAAAGGGACTCCTTTCGTCTGGGATCGCAAATGCCAAAGCGCGCTGGACGAAATCAAACAATACCTGCAGAATCCGCCGGTGCTGACTGCTCCGGTCAAGGGGAAACCCCTCATTCTATATACAGCTGCCCTCGAAGGTTCTTTAGGCGCGTTATGGGCACAAGAGAAGGACCAAGGGAAGGAAAGAGCCCTCTACTATTTGATTCGAGTTCTCCTGGGGGCAGAAAATAATTACTCTCCTATCGAAAAACACTGCCTGGCGTTGATCTTCGCGATAACGAAGCTCAGACACTACGCGTTGGCACATGAGGTCCATCTCATATCGAAGGTGGATCCTCTCAAGTATTTGATGTCGAAAGCCATATTAACAGGACGGCTCGCTAAATGGGCCCTGCTCTTGATGGAGTTCTCGATAACTTATCGACCCCTCAAAGCAGTGAAAGGTCAGGCCATCGCCGACTTCCTCACTGAGCATCCGATACCTGCCGAATCTCCCTTGAACTGCGAATTGCCAGACGAACACGCATTTGACACGATCGACGGGGAGAGAAAAGAGAATGACACCCGATGGGAACTCTACTTCGACGGAGCATCTTCCATGATGAAGCGCAAACAAAGCACCCCTATAATCAAATCAGGGGTAGGCCCCATCTTCGTGACTCCACAAGGAGGGATAATGCGCTTTGCCTTCTCCTTAACAGAGTCGAGGACGAACAATGAAGCCGAATACGAAGCTTTGATAGCAGGTCTTGAGATTGTCATCGACATGGGAATTGAGAACCTCCTCATATACGGAGACTCCCAACTGGTCGTTAGTCAAGTAAATGGCGACTATCAAACGTGCAAGCCAGAGTTGGTGAAATACGGCGAGAGAATGCAGCAATTGCTGACTCAAATCCCTGCCTATGCCCTGGAGAGTATACTGCGTGCGGAAAATAGCAAGACGGATGCATTAGCCAAGCTCGCTAAAGAACTGGCCAACGAAAACCTCGATGACGTGAGGATCGTTGTGCAAAGCCGTCGGGTTCTTGCACCGGGAGAAATATCTCCGGAGTCGTCCGAAGAAAAGTGAGCGACCGAGCAAATGGCTCTACAAATAAAAGACCAGGAAAAGGCTATGGATTGGAGAGAAGTCTTTATAGACTACTTCAAATCCCGTCGAACACCTGAAGATGCGTCCTTAAGACATCAGCTCATGAAACGAGCTCTATCCTTCACCTTTGTCAATGGCACTCTGTATAAGAGATCATTTGATTCTCTATGGCTAAGATGCCTGGGACCCGAAGAGGCAAAGAGAGTCGTCCAAGAAACTCACGACGCAGAGTCTCACCAAGCCGGCCCGAAGATGAAGCTGAAGATCATGAGGTGTAAGTCGACGTTAGACACCCCACAAGATACGGGGAGGCAGAATAGGTAAAACAATCATTTTGTTTAAGGTAACATCGACAAACTCTACGGATCTTTGCTAAACCCTAACTAACAAACTATCTAGAAGTACTAAACTACTATGATAAATGATTATACCTCAAGATACTAGTCCTTCTTGTTCTTGTTGTTCACCTCCTCGTCGGCCTCCTCGATGTGATAGAAGATCCACCCGAGAGTTCCTTCTCCAAGCTTTAACCTCTAACTTGAGGTAACTAAGTGGCTAGGATTGCTAATCCAAGTGACCTAGGAGATATATAAGTGGATTAAAGATCTATTAGTCTTGTTAACCCTTGGGATCTCAACAACATGAGAGGATTAGGGTTAGGTTTAAGAAGAGAGAGAGCTTGAGGAGAGAGAATGTGTTTTTTATTATGAAATGAAAAATAACTCATTTGTGTATATATTATGAAGCAAAAAATATCTTGCAAAAATATCTTCATGCTTCATTTAATACAAAAGGATGAATCATCTCATGAGTCATAATTTCATTTAATGCAAATAACACATCATCTCCTCCACCTCATTAATTTTAATCCATAAATGAATTAAAGCATAATGGGTCATCTTTCTTCTAGAAGCTTCTCGAGTAATTACGAGAATGCCCCTCCCATCCGTATTTACGAAAAACAAGGATATACTGAGACTGCAAAAATCCAATAATCCAATACTAGAATCTGGCTTAAACTAAAGACCGCTAGTATAATCTGTCCGAATATCATACGTGCATAAATACAAGTATATGTCCGGACCCTATCGTAAAACCATACGACCTCTATATCGTTTCGCCTGAAGCAGGGAAACTCTCTGTGTAGGACTCTAAAAACTCAACACTACGCTAGCAGTGGGTTTAACTATAGAACGCAACCGGTACTAGCTGTATGTAACGGTCCCCAGGTAGATGTCGATAAGAAGGCCGATGAGGAAACCCATCCGAACTCCTACTGAGCTTGATGTGACAATCTCCGTACAGTCCGGTCTGTTCGTCTAAGACTATCGCATATCGGGCCTAGGGGGCGGCAAGCGTCAGTCCCCTAAAAGGCGGTATAAGTCATGTGGGGATGAAGCCCATTACACTTTGAGAACTACTGGAAATCCTACCAGTAAATCTCGTTTTCCCTGGCCAGGGACTTTGCGTAATGGCTCTCCAAACACAGTGCGATATCAACTCCCAATACCGGGAGAGACAAATCCTTTCTAACTGCCACTGCCTCCAAGTGCTTCGGGACTGCACCCAACTGCTACCTGTTTGCACGACTCCTTTGAGCCGTGGTAGGGTAGAAATCTAAGAACAGTGGGAACACACTCGAGACGAAGCAGCAGTGTCAAGTCTACGGACTATGCTGTACTCATGTCACCTGGGAACTGTTAACTGACGATGGGTGTAATACCAACCAACAGTTCCCTGCGAGTCCTGTTCGGTGTACCCGTAACCCAACGAGCACCTGCATACTATCTCCAGTACAACGTACTAATGGTTGTGGGACAGACTATTTCCCCAACTGGGATGTGAAGCGTACACACTAGTCTACTCCGGAGTATCGATGCCCTGTCTCGATAATCCTACGACTAGGGACCTGAAAAAGGATGTGCTTGTAGACTATCTAGCCCCCACTAGTGTGACTGCCATCACAACGCTGGTAGTCAAGCAAGATCCTATGGGCTCTATCAATATGTATTTACGATATGCTAAAAGAAACATATACACATATTAAGATAGATATAAATCAAGTAGCATACTACTATGTTGAGCAAGACTGTTAATACAATTGTGAATATCCCAAACTTCCATTAAGTAATATACAAGCTAGTATGATACAATAATGGCTCCTAGGGCATATACACTAACAATCTCCCACTTACACTAGGGCCATGTACTGGCGTATCGAAGACCTATCATCTCGAGTAGCCTCTCGAACTGTGTCTGAGGTAAGGCCTTTGTGAATAGATCTGCAGTGTTCTCCTATGTAGCAACTCTCCGGACCTCGATCTCCCGACGATCTATGATCTCCCTGATCTGGTGATACCTCTTTAAGATGTGTCTGGACTTCTGATGGGACCTGGGTTCCTTCGCTAAAACTATAGCGCCGTTGTTCTGTGAGGAATTTCTTTATCCAGACTGCTTCTTTTGCGGCATCGCAAGCAGCGATATACTCCGATTCCATCATCGAGTCAGCAACGGTGTCCTTCTTGGAACTCTTCCAGCACACCGCCCCTCCATTGAGGGTAAAAACATAACCTGACATAGACTTGGAGTCATCCTTGTCACTCTGGAAGCTGGAGTCAGAAAAAGCCTCGATCTGGAGGTCCTTTCCGCCGTAAACCAAGAACATATCATTAGTCCTTCTCAAGTACTTGAGAATGTTCTTTACTGCTATCCAGTGCTTCTCCCCTGGGTCTGACTGATACCGGCTTACCACGCTTAGTGCGTAAGCTACATATGGTCTGGTGCATAACATCGCATACATTATAGAGCCTACTGCAGAAGCATAGGGTATAATCGACATGCGATCCCTTTCCAAATCAGCCTTGGGAGACATCTTTTTGGAGAGGGTGATTCCGTGACAAGCCGGTAAATTACCGCACTTAGAATCTTCCATACTGAATCTTTTCAGTATAGTGTTGATATACCTGGACTGCGAAAGTCCCAACATCTTCTTAGATCTATCACGATAGATCTGGATCCCCAGTATGTAAGAGGCATCACCCAGGTCTTTCATGGAGAACCTGTCACGCCCCGCTTCCCAGAGTACGCTAAAATGGGCACGTGACATAGCCAACCATGCTACCTGTGGATAGGAAAAATCCTTCCACAGTCACATTACGGCTGTAGAGATATCAAGAACAGGAAAGTAAACTAAACTATCTACTACATGTCCATGAGCCAGAATAAATGAGTCAAGAAATGATAATATGCGGAAGCAAAAGATACAATAAATGAAATACATGGAAAGTAAAACTGCATACCAACAGGATCTTCACCGCTCGGTCTAACAGCGGCAATACTCCTGATCAGTCTGCAACAAAGGTAGAGGATCTAGGCCATACAAAACCCAGACGTCAGTGCGTCATAACATCAAGCAATAATAAAAACAGGGGTGGCAATACATGCAAGTATGAGTATAAATGGTAAAACAAGCATAACAGTGATATAAGTAAGGACAGTGGGGTAATGTGTAGTGAGTTATCTAAACTGGTCTATTGGGTTAACTACTCTCAAGTCTTTGAAATCAATTTGATGAATCATCGATGTAACTCAATAGTATCCCGTGCATGTCCGGGACCACGGTCAAGATTCTCGGGCTGAATCCGAGACGTGCAGCTAGGCAGTAAAATGTAGTATGTAAAGATGAGTGATGTCAGCATCATCACCCCGGGGCTAGCCTAGCCCGTAAGACTGATTAGAACAGGTATAGAACTGTCGAGTTACAAGTCAGGTTTCATCATTGATTTCCCCATACCCCCAAGTCAAAAGTGTTCAAGTTAGGTATTAAGTGATCTAAAGCTAATGCCAACACGGGATCAGGCAGGTACAGGTTTGTCTGGATAGACAACAGGAACGGTCCGTAAGGACAACAGGTCAGGTTTGTTGGCATTAGACACAAGATCAGGTAACAGGTAATACCATGGTACATCAGGTCAAGCCAGGTAATGTATAAAGTGTCATGTCATGTCAAGAGGTGCACGGTACCATGTTGGGTCAGGTAGTAGGTGTAACAGGTCATGTCAGGGTACAAGATATCATGTGTGTGCTCATAATCAACTAGCATAAGCATGGGTATACAAAACCAGCATGTGTACTAATAGCACAATAAACTGGAACATGTAATATGATATGCAAATGGGTACAGATTAAACTATATGGATGTATGGTTATCGCTTAGAGTCAGGGTTATGGTTTCAACATTAAGTATCTTACACTTAAATGAACATAGAATATTAAAATCACGCTATCATGTATTAAAAGACCGCTTGATGAAAGTATATGTAAAAGGGTTAAATGGATGCAATAATATGTATAAAACAGGTTAGATGGATGCAAACAGGTGTTGCACAGTTATGAACTATTTAAAGGGTACCATGGCTATGCAACCATGAACTATGCTATAAAATATAGGCATGGGCATACAATACTGTAATCTAACATGCAACCGGGTGTGTTTCCCATTTAAGTCAAAATGATATAAACGGACATCGGATAGTAAAATGTGATATATGCACCAATCCAAACTTCATGTTTAAAATATATATATGCAAATAAATATGGAATATTCTAAATAGCATGTAGCAAGCTTCACTTGCATGCACTAGATGTTAAATACATGATACGGATGTAATCGGACATCCGAAAAATGATACAGCATGAAAAGTGATAATGCGGGTTGCATAAATAATCATTATGGGGTATTATAATTTAAATATATATAGAAAGTAATAGTATAGCATATAGCAAGATTAACTTGCCTTGATCGGATCACGATACGGTAAACGGAACGTTACGCATCGACGGAAAAGTCGCGACGCGCGCACGGTACACGGAATGAGTCCAAACAACGCACGATGGAATCACACGGGTCAGGTATCCTCGCTGGGTCATCGGGATCGTCATCGGCACGACCGTATTACAGCGGGCTACAAGGACAAAAATACATAAAGAAAGAACACAAGGAAAAGAAAGAAGAGGGAAGGGAAAGAAAAGAGAAGAATGAGATTGGGGAAGAAGGGAACCACTCACTGGGCGCACTGGAGTCGAAAGATGAGAACGAGATCGACGACGGCGATCAACTCCGGCTATATGAGAATGTGCAGGGCTAGGTTTAAGGGTTCATGTGTGCTTGGGTGCGAGATTCTTGGTGGCTGGAGTCGCTTGCAGAGGAGGAGAGGAAAGGGAGAGGGTTGTGGAGTCAGCGACGATTTCGTCGGTGCTCCGGCGGCGGTGGTGGAGCGAGGGTGCAGGGTCGAGTTTAGGTGCAGGGAAGGTGCGCGGTTAGGCTAGAATAGTGGTGGTGGCGTTGGAAGTTGAGAGAGAGGTGAGTGGACAGATGGGACCACGACGACGAGGCCATCAGTGACTGGGTGTCGGTGAGGTCGGGTCATGGGGTGATGGGTTTCATTGGTTTGCAGGTCTCGGGGATCTTAGGGTTCTCATTTCCAGGGATGTAGGGTAGTAGAGGAAGAAGGGGGGGTGGCGGCAAGGATGAGATGAGGCTGAAGAGGGAGGCCAGCGGTGATGAGGTTGCAGGGTTGATCGGGGACGGTTCTCGTGCGGGAAAAGTTTGCAGAGAGGGGAGAAGAAGAAGAGGTGGTGGTGGTGAGGTCGGAGATCGGGAAGGCAGGCGAGGTCATGGGTTAGGCAAGGAGGAGCGGGCGACGAGGGACGAGCGCGGTTGTGGGTTTGAGCGAGGAGGAAGGCGGGAATTTTTTTTTTCTAAAGAAGATGAAGACGGTGAGAATAGGGAAAAATGGGGTGATGGGAACTCGTAGGGATTTAATATAAAGAAGAGAGAGAAAGAGAGGGGGAGGAAAGAGAGAGAGTTTGCGAGATGAGAGAGAGAGAAGAGAGAGAGAGAGAGAAGAGTGGTGAGAGAGTGGGAGAGATGAATAGGGAGGAGAGAGAAATTTGTTTTATTTGGGGAGAGAGAAAGAGATAGCGGTGAGGGGGAGAGAGAGAAAGAGAAGGGGAAAGAGGAGAGAAAGCAATGAAGTGGGGCCCCGTGCCAAGAATAGGTGCAGGGGGTTTGCTTGAGAAAAGATTTTTAGAATTTTAAAAGATTTTAGAAAATCATTTGTTTGTTACGTGACAACGAGATTTAAAGGAAAGATTTAAATAAAATCAAATAATTTTGAATTTAGGCGAAGTACAAAAATATTCCAAAATGCGCCCGGGTCGGGTCTAAAAACTCAGATTTAAAATATAAAAATTATATGCAACTTCCAAATTTCAAAATGAATGCTCAGTTAAAGAAAATGCATACCCCCAAGAAAGGATGCACGTACGTGCGCGTAGCCATCCAAACACGTCCGTTTCACTGAACGGGACGAGAACAAGAGGTGCGGATGCTACCACGGGATTAGGGGTATCATGCAGGTTATGAAATGAAATTTTAAATTATTTTCCGTGACCTAAAATGTTATATGCAAAAAATGGGGTATCACGTGACCAAGGGTCACATGCTGACACGTGATGGTTTCCTGGGACTCTGTTATAATAGAATTAAAGTCTAATCAAGTAGGCTATTGGTGGGGTCACGGGCCCCCACGTGACGGGCCTTTAAAACCCACCAAAACGGATTAAAAGATATAATAAGACACTAAGGAAAAACCCCAATGGGGCATCACGTGCTCACACGTGACCAAGGGTCACGTGCTGACACATGATGATTCCTTAGTTCTGTTAAACGGCAGAATTAAATTCTGAATAAAATGTTTAATCAAGGGGGTCGCGTGCCAACACGTGACGGGTTCCTAAGCTCTTTAATTGATAGAATTAAATTCTATTTCAATGATCAAACAGTGGGATCACGTGCCAACACGTGATGGGCTTTTAATCCTTCTGAACTAATAGAATTAAATTCTAATTAAGTGGGAATCCAGAACCTTAACTGGAAAAAGATCTCTCTAAATCTTTCCAAACAAAAAGATGGTGCTCTATAAAATAGAGCATCGTTGGATTAAAAATCCAAGGGTGATTAAAAATCACCAATTTATGGAAAGATTTTATACAAGGAAAGATTTCCCTGAAAATTCACCAAGAATAACAAACATAATATCTTTTGGATTAAAAATCCAATGTGAATAAAATTCACTGAGTGATCTAAAAGATCATGTTGGTTACAGAAACAACCAAAATCTTTCAATGAAAGATTGACTAAACAAATTAATTCTTTACTTTCTCCTATAAATAGGTGCCAAGAAGAGAAGAGAATGATCTTTTGATTTTCTGGAGAAAAAACAATAACAGAGAGAAAAAAGAGAGGAGAATTTAATTCTCAAGAGAGAGAAGAAGTTCCTTTCAGAGAAAAGAAACCCTAGGTGAGAAAGGGGAAAGAAATCTAAGCTCCATAAAACAAAAAGAGAATTTAATTCTCAGTTTAAGAGTTTAACTCTTCTGAATAAGAACTTAGTTCTTCCTTTGGTTGAAGATCTGCAGAAGCAGATCTCCCCACAAGTTGAGAATTTAATTCTCATCGGGGAGATTCTGCCATGCTGATCCAAAACTTAGAAGGGAGAATTTGAGTTTAAGGAATTTAATTCCCCCAAATTCATAGGCATTTAATTCCGCCAAATAAAACTAGGGTTTAACCCTATATGAGAATTTAATTCTCCCAAATTCATAGGAATTTAATTCCTCCAAATGAAATTAGGGTTTTACCCTACATAAGAATTTAATTCTTCCTTATACATAGGAATTTAATTCCTCTAAAACAGAATTAGGGTTTAACCCTACAGAGAATCTAATTCTTAAAAAAAGAGACTTAAAGCTCTCCATGCACGTAAAGAACTTGGTCACGTGGTGACACGTGACCCCCATCCTCAACGATCAGAAAAGAAAGAACAAAACTAGGTCATGTGCCCCCATGTGACCTCTAAAACAGATCCCTTAAAATGAGAAAGAAAAACTTGGAGGCAATGCCTCACGTGCTCCCACATGACCCTCAAAATAAAGAGAACAAAGCTAAAGGCAGAATCAATTTTGGACGACCTCACGTGTCCTCACGTGACCCCTTAATAAACACTTTAATAATCAATACATGGATACCCATCACGTGCCAACACTTGATGACCATGAATACTTAAGTGTTTGACACATTTGGATATTCTAAAAACAAAACAAAGGAGGTTTGTCCTAATTCTCAGGCGCCTCACGTGACCCCACGTGACCACCCCACTTTTAGTGTTTAACACTATTTTGAGCATTTTGTCCCCAGTGTTTAACACTATTTTAAAGCGCATCACGTGGGAACACGTGATCGCCAAATATATGTTAGTGTTTAACACTATTCTCAAATCGGTCTTAGCCAAAATTGGCTGAGTCTTTCTGAGTCAAGACTCCCATTTGATTAAACCCCGACTACATTCTTTCAAACTTGATCATTTCATATGACATTCAAAGAAAACTCCAGAGCCATGATGAATGGTCAATGCCCAAATAAAGACAAAATGTTGTCAGAGCCCCCAAACCCCTGTCTAGCATTGCTAAATAATGGAGGGGCTGAACCCAGACAAATGTTCAATTGTCCAACAAAGGGCCAACATTTCAAACTTAATTGGACTTAGCCTAAATTGGCCATAAGTCCTCAATTCAGATTTAACTGAGCCAATGTGCTCATAATCTAATTAATTTATCTTAGTTCCAAGTTGGATTACAGATCTCCCAATCAACTTTGGTTCAAGGGTACATCTCTTCACTCCTTTGATATTTGCCGTTGTAATCCTTCAACGTCTTCAGAGAGATGACGGGTCCCGATAACCAATCATTCCATGGACTGTGGGGTCCTTAAACTCATGGACTATGATGTCCTTAACCTCGGACTGTGGGGTCCCTTTAAACTCATGGACTATGATGTTCTTAACCTTGGACCGCAATGTCCTTAAACTAACGATGGACCACCATGTCCTTAAACTGGTAATCGACCACAATGTCTCTAAACTAAACAATAGAGCCCAAATGCTCTCTTGTTGGATCTAAACGATCCCGTTAAGTTGATCTTAGCCTAAAAATTAGATTAACGCATCCTTAACAAACGTTTAAGTTGATCTTAGTCTCAAATGAGACTGGCGTATCCTTAAACCCAACCCCAAACCCAAATCTAAGAAGATACGGATTTGGACTAATCCACGCCGTACGGGCGACAACATAAATTTGTCTCCGTATACAATCCATGGGCAACCAAAAACAAAACAAACACCCACGACACGAAGTGACCATCTGGAGAAGGAGAAAGTGGTTATCACGATGCGGTAGCGTAATTAACTGCAGGGGCTTGCGCCTGTAGGGAAGAGCGTCCCCACAATCAAAAAACCCCTCAACGAGGGGGAATCTGACGAAGTCTGCTACATCGGCTGCATCCGTTTAAACCTTCGATACACGGTGTCATAAATCAACTTGGCATCTTCGGAGAGGTGGACGGATAGCACCAATTAGCATCTGCCCTGAAATTCAAGCAAGACCGACCTGCGCGGTCGCGTCTCCGTGTTTCGGTGGGAAACAGTAAGCAAACCTCCACTCGGCGACAATATGCAACCCAAACATGCACCAATGTTTCGTCATGATAAGTGGCAAAGAAGGGCAAGGAAGTATTGGCTTCGGCAGCAAATTCTTCGGCCGTAACAGAACTACCAGCACGAAGATCTTCAATAAGGGACGACAAGGAGTGAATGCTCTGTCTTGCCATCCTTTCAGACGCACGTCGGGCATATAGGCCCGGTGGCATAGAGATTCGGGACTCTAACGGAGCCAGAGCTGGCAAAGTTGTCAAAATTTATGAATAGTCAGCGAGAATGGAAAACATGGAATAAACAAAACAATGTCGAGGGTAAAGCTTTACTTACCCATAGTCATGCAAGGGGGGTTTGAAAGATCCCTAGGCCCATCAAGGATCTCCACTTCGTCATCAGCTTCCAGAACTGCAGAGGGCATATTAGTATCGTTGTAAAAAAGTGATAATAAAGCAAAGAGGTGAAAGAACACTGACCTTGCACGGAAAAAAGGACGATGCTTTGCAGGGATATCGCCCGTAGGGCAGCCATATCAAGTAAGCGCTGGAAGGACTTCCTGGGAGATAGGTCCACTATAGAAGCCGCCGATTCCCGTAGTTCTGAAAGAAAGAAGAATTCAGATAATGAGGGAATCATTAAGATAAAATATAAGAGATTGCCTTCGACGCTCCGCTCGCCTTGAATTGGAGGTATAGCGGTTTTGACAGCCTCCTTCGCGCCCTCAGGCACATCAACGGGGACATTTGCTGGTGTAGCAGCTTCCAGTTGCGGAGCAACAACCGCCACTTCAGGGGCCAAAGAAGGAACAGTGGCCTTGTCGGTCCTTCCTACAATCTTCAAGACGCCACCAAAAAAATCCATAGGGTCTGTGGCCAATGGGGTCACATCCGCTCTAAGAATGGACACTAAAGGAACAAGAGCCACCACCGGAAGCTCCGCAACAGGAACGGCAGCTGTAGTAATCCTTTCTGCACTTGCCGATGCGTCATGGGAGACATCTATAGAAGCTGCGGTCATGGCACGACCTGGGCTCAGATCCTCTTTCGTTGCTGAAGTCCCTGCAAAGTTTTCGCAAAGATAAGGAGATATAAAAAGCGATACAAATTATTTGCCAAAAGAAAAATACGGAAAGCACACATACCGATGCGTGAGGATACTTCTAGTATGGATTTTTCAAGACGTCGTTCCTTCCTGAGGAAATGTGCTCTCCAGGGTTCAAATGCAGATTCATGCCCACCAGTCTTCAGTGCCAGCTCATCTTCAGAAGCAGCCAAGATGGGCTACTTGAAGGCTCTTTCATCGTCCCTTCGCAGAGGACCCATATATACTCTCCGTAGTGAAGGGGGATCTTCGTAGAAGATAACCGGAGGGTCGGGCTTCTTCGAGAATCGCACATTTTCGGTCTCATCCTGCGAGTGCCTTAAAGCTTCAGCTAATTGTGCGACTTCCTCAGCAGATGAGCCTGGGTAAATAAGACCATCATCCGACTCTTGCATGGAGATGGGTTCATCTTGAACAATAGGCTCAGATTCCAGCAAGAGGTCAAGCAGGCTAGCAACTGTTTTCTTCCTCCTTTTCGAGCTGAAGCTAACATTAGAAAAGGACCGCTTCTTTCCCCTCGGCGCTTTGGCACGACATTGGCCAACCTCGCTTCGGGTATCCCCTTTCGGCGACACCGCCGCGGATGACACCGCGACTGATGGTACTGTCACCAGCGCTTCATCGGAGGCCTTTTCTTGAGCTCTAGTGTGCACCGGCATCCCTGCAGTGCGAGGAGCCAATTCTGTTTCCGCGGCTCTCGGGATAAGAACCACGCCGCTATCCCTCAATGGAGGTTGAACCACTGTCCGCGGCTGTAACGAAATACCAGTGGCTTGGGCCGGAGCTGATGATTGACACTCAAAGAGTACCCGCCTCTCCTCAACGATGACGGGACCGACTCGATGACGATACCAACCCGTGAAGGACCCCACACACCTTGGAATATAGTCAGCCTCAGGGATCACTAAACAGGAACCTATGTTCCGCATAAAGTGATGGGTGACGTCATGCGTGACTTTCAAAGACGGAGTAGGTTCAACCAAGAACGCCTCGAAGGGGACACCCTGGTTATAGCCCAACTGCTGGCCGAAATGATGCGGATTGTACCGCATAAAAAGGGCCGCATTATTCTCCCGGAACACCAAGTAGCCTGGCCTAATCGAGTATAGGTGCATGATCTCCTTAGGCTTTAAATACGATGCTCCACCTTTCGACAAATCAAACAGCTGCTGGATAGGCCCCGCGGGAGCAGAGAGGACTCATTCGCTAAAAAAACATCCCACCCTCGTTGGAGTACGGATTAAGCAGCACACGGAGGGCTCCTAGCTGGGTCGAATCGGGAGCAGAAGCATCCACCAACATTATAACCCGTGGGAAGGTGTAGGAATCATAGAAATCTGGCCTCCGATGCGCTGCGAACGCTCCCAATACATGCATCTCGATCCACGACGTGAAGTAGTGGAGGGAGGAATTCACGACGTCTGTACCTGGGATTGAAGTGTTGGCTGCAACACTTAATCCATGGTAAAGATGCGATAGTCCCGTGATGCCAACGGCCAACCGTGCCCCTTCAGCGACGCGATGGGTGGGGTAGAAGACAGAAGCTCTCATGAAGTGTCGATGCGTAGCTACGGCGAACCAACTGAGCCAAAGACTAATGAAGCCAACGAAGGACTCTTCGTCTATGCCAGGGGCCGCAATTGCATCGAAAGGCACGGCCGTCGAGGCCGCAATGTAAAACTTTGGCAAGTATTCTTCTTTGGACGGCAGCTTATTCAGCCCAAACCCAAAAGGGTCAATAATGCTTGCAAATTTCGGGGCCTCCTTTGATAAAACATCTTCATGGAGAAAACAAGCGATGAAACTCTTGAAGGTGACGCCCTATCCTTCTAATTCCGCGAACAGCTTCTCAAAAATACCCAGAGTCTTGATTAGACTGGGGTACTTATGACGAACAACATTTTCAGTTGTCAAGCCGTCAAGTGTAGCAGGCACGGTCGTGAACACATACTCATCGGGAGGCAGCAACTCTTCATAATGCTCTCCCCTGATCGGCAATCCGGAGATCTCGCGGAACTCTTCTTGTGAAATCGAGACCTCACGATCCCCTAGCAAGAAGGTATTGGTAGGAAGGTTCCATTGGTTCAGGAAAGCTTTAACCCACCAGACGTGAGGAGCCGGGTAATGAAAAAGAGACGCGTACACCGCTTGATATAACCCAACCTTCTGCAACCATGTACGATGGACGGAGAGAACATATCGAGCCCAAGGAAGATAGTCGATTGGGTGGCGAGTGGTAGGCCCTACCTTATAAACTTGTCCCAAGGGTTGGGCTTCACCTTGACAGATGCGGCGCCCCAAGATATCTATAGCCGGCAAGGGCTAGTTGGGTATCCTTGTTGTTGATGGCTCAAGCCAGCCCGTAGGAGTCCAATTAGCCACCTCCATCGCATAAGTAGTCTGCGGACGCTCCATCAATGATATTGTTCGGAGAGGCTCTGTTGGCATTTCACAAGTAAAGCTGCGGCGGCCCCGGATGATGTGCCCATACCAAACTCCCCATAGGAGCAAACTAGTACAGTCCCTGTCATGGGCCCTGATCATTGCCATAGCCTCCTCATCCGACGGCGATTGCGGAAAAGCGGCGTCTGAGGGAGTAAAAGGAAAGTAGAGAAGAGAAGCCATTGTTCCTGAAAAAGAGGAAGGAAATGCCGTTTATAAAAGCTATATATATGTATGTGTGTGTGTGTCTATATATATATATATATAATAGAGGGAAACGATAGAAAGTTTGTTCCATGGGACTACTGATTGCAAAACTAATGGACCCCACAAAATCAATATGGCGACTCACCAATGATGAGACAAGACAGTCGCTATGAGAATCTAAAAAGATTCTCATTAAACGGACACGGGAGTTTAAACAACTCTTGACATGCTTATAGAGAAAACAAGTTCTATTAAAATACCCAAAAAATTTGAATTTGTGCAAATAGGGAAAAACCTATGAAAATATACTCAAGAACACCAGTGAGTGAAATTCTCGAGGGGCCCTATTAATCTTCAGAGCGAAGATCTTTGGTGAAGAATTAAATTCCTTTTATGCAATGGAATTAAATTCCAGAAACCCCCATGAAAAGGAAATGAAAAATGAAAATGCCATGAATCCTTAAAGGTCAGAGGAGGAATGCCCAAGGCATTGAGGGTTACTACTCAAAGATCACGTCTTTGGATCTCTGATAGATGGGTTTCAGAAAGAGAGCAAAGCTCTTATAGTGGATTTAAAATCCAAGGAAATTTTTTTAGGGTTTCTTTGTTCATGATCTTTACCTAAAAAAGCGTGTCTTTTTCTGACAGAGTTCAAATCTGGAATTGCAATGGACAGAGAACTAAGCACTGAAGAAGAGAATTGAGTTCTCAAAGAAGGCAAGGAAAGAAGAAGATGAAAAAACAGTGGCTTCCCAAAGGACCAAACCTTTGCATTTATAAGACGTGGCAAGGGCGGTTCACCTCCCCATTTCCCTAGGCAATCCAACGGCTGTAAAGGTGACAGCATTGCACTCACGTGCAAGCCACGCTAGAATAACGCTGTGGGGGCATTTGTTCCCTTATAAAAAAATAAATAATAAATAAAAAGCGATGGAAAATTCCCCAAAGGGAGCATCACATGCCCGCACGTGATGCGTCTTGGAGCAAAAATTATAGGCATTATGCTTAACAAAAAGGGCTAAAATTGAGTCTCACATGCAGGCACGTGGGCATCTATATACAAAATATAAAGGCACCTTCCTAAAACAAATAACAGGCCAGAGAGGCTCACGTGCCAACACGTGATGCCTTTCTCTGGGACTGCTGCATATAAGCAAACCGGCCTAAAGCCATGGGTCACGTACTACACGTAAGGGTTCCTAATGCCTTCTAAGCCGATAGAATTAAATTCTAAATAAGAAGGATCAAAACCCTATTTTGGAAAATATTTCCCCCAATCTTTCTAAACAAGAAAAATTGTGCTCTGTAAAAAAGAGCACTGTTGGATTAAAGATCCAATGGTGATTAAAAATAACCAAGCTACAGAATAAGCTCTGTATGGAAAAATATTTCCCCAATCTTTCTGAAAAAGAAAGATTATGCTTTGTAAAAAGAGAGCACCGTTTGATTAAAGATCCAATGGTGATTAAAAAATCACTAAGATACAGAATAAGCTCTGTATGGGAAAATATTTTCCCAATCTTTTTAAAAAACAAGAAAAATATCTTCTGTAAAACAGAAGTCCCTGAGTCAAAGATCCAACGGTGGATAAAATCCCCGAAACAATAAAAAAATCTCTCAATGAGAGATTTTCTTAACTAAATCAACAAACTTGCCTCTACTATATAAATGGCTCAAGACTTAAGAGAGAGAAAAGAGAGATCCCCCATAAGATTTGAGAAAATAAAGAAGAAGAGGAGTTTTCATTGAAGAAAAAGAAACCCTTGGTGAGGGAAAAGGGTCACGACCCGAAATGGCACGTGACTGGCACTTGAATCATGTGAAGTCTATAGGATCCCACCTAATTCAAGTAAGCCAAAAGCCCAGAAATCTAAACCATTTAAAAAGAGAGTGAAGGAATACTTATTTAAAGTTAACATAAAAATTCACTTTGAAAATCGTAGTAAGCATTTTTAAAAGCATCAAGTTTTCCGCAAAAATTTCGGCAGAGTTTCCTTTGTAAATACTAGCCCCAACGGGTTCAAACGGGAATATATATGAGTAGTGCATAAAGGCATCCCCAAGCAGGAGCTAGCTCTTCGCCAATTGACAGAAACAACCACGCAAGCAATATAATATACAACGCCGAAGGGCAAGGATCAAAACTCAGAAAGAAAATCAACATCATCAAGAAAACCAGAGAAGAATCATAATAATACAAGCGCGCGACTCTAAGGTCGAAAGAATATACAACGGGTCTTCTAAGTCTATCAAATAATACAAGTCTGGTTGATGGAGTTTACTAGATACAACTCAGCGGTGGTCACGATGCAAGTGAACCCACCTACCAAAGCAATCACCCGGAAGGAAGCAGTGTGCCAGCAAGCCGCAATGAAACCTGTACGGCCAAACCTGCAAGAAACTATGGCACAACGGGGGTGAGTTTCCAACTCGTGTGTAGAATATATCACCGAGAAGAAATCGCGTGTATGACTCTCTCCTAGGCCATACAATAAAATACACGATACTACAAGGGTGACAATATATCATAAGTGTGATACCAAAGTACTTGTATCCGTGTCAAGAGTAATAATATATCGATGCATGACATGTACTAATGCACCATCCAATGTGTGTCCAGCAATGACACACAAAACATGATAAAACCCGAGTGATCAGCATCAACACTCAAAACATCATGAAGTCCGTGTCCAACAGCGACACATAAAACTCAATTCTCGGGCTTCGCATAGTCAGGATCGGCCCATGGGCTCCGTCAGTCCGGATCGGCCCATATCCATCTCTCTCATAACTCCGAACGGTATCCTCCGGATATCCATCGAGTTTCCATACAACCACCGGTCGGTAGTGCTCCCATGCCGGGCTCAACGCCTTTCTATACGATCTTCTTGCCCCGGGGTACCGCACCGGGTCCACCAGGCACCTACAGATGGTCCCTCTCCCTACCTCGAATCGGGTGTATGATACCGCTCAAGAACCGAGAAAACCAATGGTGGACATCACAAATATCATATCACGAGAAAACCGCAAATTTCTATTTGTAGAAATGATTATGAGTTTATAAATCCTTGCGGTTTCTCCAAATCCAGAAATCTCATGGAAAATCTAAGTGCAACGGGTGTGCACGAAAACACCTGTCAAGGGCAACGAGTGTGCCTGACAACAATATCAGGTGCATCTGATATGCACGAAGAATCCCGATTTTGTGCATCTGGTGTGCACAAAAATCGCATCAAGCACACCACGTATGCGCAAGAATCCAAATCAAGTGCACAGGGTGCACAAAAACAAATATCGAATACCACAATCGAAATCGACGGTATACAACATACCTCAATCCAAATCAGGTATACCGTGGTATATAATCTCACAACCACGTGCATCAGCGTGCACAAAATCGAATCAAAGTGCTAAAAGTGCATGAAAACTATACCGAAGGCACAAGTCAAATCACATGCATACCATAGGCATGAAATCAAAATCAAACATCTCGAACGACATCAAATCGAAATCGGGTGCAACTGTGGTACACAAAAACTCAATCATGCAAATAAATTGCCCAAAATACCGAAATCCAAAATGGTGGATATATGATATTCGAATCACCAAATCGCAAATTGTAAACACTGTCATCGATAAGCCTTCCTTCAAAGTCGAGAAGGTGTCGGTGCATCCAAAGCTAGCAGAGCAAGATATCCACTTGCCTCCTATTCATGGTCTGGTTCCTTGTGCCCATAGGCTCTCGTCTCTCACTACGAATTGCCAGCTACATAACTCCTCGGCTCAACAGCCCAATATGGAAATGATGATGAAAACAGTTCCACTCTAGCACATCCTCTAAAGATCTCTGGCCAACTATCATGGTCACTCATAACATGTCTCGTCGATGATGCCAAACTCTGGCCTACTGGGTGTGCGTAATACGATCGATCCTGGGTCCAATTCTTCTTATGTAGTATCCCAGAAAGATTTTGTCGGGGTCTCTCCCAAATCTTGTTTCTACCGAACTGCCCGAAAGTTATCACCCTTTACTAAATCCATTTCTTGTTCTGGAATAGCTGCATATTCATCACGACTTCTTCTAAAAGATATATCCATATTCAATGCCTCTGCATGCGTATCACATCTCTGATGTCAACGGAGTGGAACGTCTTCTCGTTAAAACCTCATATGAACCTCTTATTCCACTTTTCTCTAATGTCGACTGATTCGGACTTGTCTCTTCGTAGCTGTATGGATTGTGCTACAAACAGCTATACTCATATCTAGAATCTCCTTTCTGAAACTACGAACTCGATAGCTCAATATCTTGTGGTAGGTATCTGGCCAACTATGCCCTCGGAAACTATTTCAACTCTTCAGAGGAATACTCTTCATTCGTCCGTTTTCTATCGACTCTCAACGTGCATGTGTGAAGTCTTCTCTAGCTGAAATAAATCAATCTGATGACCTCAGATCGGGGTATGCAAATGAACCACATGTCCTAGTCATCGTCCAAGGGTGACTAGCGATCTTTTATCATATCCCTAAGTACAACCTCATGCTGCAATAGGTTCAAACATCTGGGGAGAAATCTTATCAGTTGCAGCAACAACTAGCTCATCCGTCCGCAAGATAGACAATGCTTCAATCATCAAGAATAGATGATACGTTAACGGTCATCATATTCTAGTCGGCCTCTAGCAATGGCCCAATCCTCTGGTGTTGATCTGAACGTTCGAGAAATCTTAGTAAAAAAATCCATCAAAACGCTCATGTCACAATAAAACGACATATCTATGCAATCGTGTGTCACCGGAATTACGCCCTGGTCAACCCTCGTCCAAGACGAGCTCATGTTGACCGCAACTCTAGCCGCAGCTCTCTCTGCCCGTGTAACCATGGTAACAGAATCCACCATCCGACATCGATGAGGATAGATTATATGAATGAATAGAGATACAATGCATAAGAAATGTACATCCTAAGCCTTCTTAAGCAGAGTAGCGTATCGTAAATATGTCGCGGAACATACACACAGTACGTCACTCTACTTAAATCACCTACTCCATCAACCAAGGTCAACCTATGCGACGAAAGTTCGGGTCTAATACCCCCTCGACCAATTCTAAGTTCCGTAAGGTCAAGCCTAGGTTCCGAATATATATATACGCCCTAGACTCCGCATAGTCAAACCTAGACTCGAACCAAGGTTAAACTTAGCGCTCTGATACCAACTTTGTCACGACCCGAAATGGCACGTGACTGGCACTTGAATCATGTGAAGTCTATAGGACCCTACCTAATTCAAGTAAGCCAAAAGCCCAGAAATCTAAACCATTTAAAAAGAGAGTGAAGGGATACTTATTTAAAGTTAACATAAAAATTCACTTTGAAAGTCGTAGTAAGAATTTTTAAAAGCATCAAGTTTTTCCCTAAAATTTCGGCAGAGATTACTTTGTAAATACTTGCCCCAAACGGGTACAAATGAGAACATATATGAGTAATGCATAAAGGCATACCCAAGCGGGAGCTAGCTCTTCGCCAAGTGGCGGAAAAAACCATACAAGGAATATAATATACAACGCCGAAGGGCGAGGATCAAAACTCAGAAAGAAAACCAACATCATCAAGAAAACCAGAGAAGAATCATAATACTACAAGCACGCGACTCTAAGGTCGAAAGAATATACAACGGGTCTTCTAAGTCTATCAAATAATACAAGTCTGGTTGATGGAGTTTACTAGATACAACTGAAATAAATAAAAGTACAGCGGTGGTCACGATGCAAATGAACCCACCTACCAAAGCAATCATCCGGAAGGAAGCAGTGTGCCAGCAAGCCGCAATGAAACCTGTACAGCCAAACCTGCAAGAAACTGTGGCACAACGGGGGTGAGTTGCCAACTCGTGTGTAGAAAACATCACCAAGAAGAAATCGCATGTATGACTCTCTCCTAGGCTATACAATAAAATACATGATACTATAAGAGTGACAGTATATCATAAGTGTGATACCAAAGTACTCGTGTCCGTATCAAGAATAATAATATATCGATGCGTGACATGTACTAATGCACCATCTAACTTATGTCCAGCAATGACACACAAAACATGATAAAACCCGAGTGTCCAGCATCGAAACTCAAAACATCATGAAGTCCGTATCCTACAGCGACACATAAAACTCAAATCTCGGGCTCCGCATAGTCAGGATTGGCCCATGGGCTCCGTCAGTCCGGATCGGCCCATATCCATCTCTCTCATAACTCCGAACGGTATCCTTCAGATATCCGTCGAGTTTCCATACAATCACCGATCGGTAGTGCTCCCCTACCGGGCTCAACGCCTTTCTATATGATCCTCTTGCCCCGGGGTACCGCACCGGGTCCACCATGCACCCGCAGACGGTCCTTCCCCCTACCACTAATCGGGTGTATGATACCGCTCAAGAACCGAGAAAACCCATGGTGGACATCACAAATATCATATCATGAGAAAACCGCAAATTTCTATTTTAGAAATGATAATGAGTTTATAAATCCTTGCGGTTTATCCAAATCCAAAAATTTTATGGAAAATCCGAATCCCATAATAAAGAGTCAATAACAGTGAATACCGGCATAAAGCCCCACGATATTGCATAACAGAATGAATGTATAAGTGCATGAAGTATCTATATAGGAAATGCAAAATCTAGACTAACATATGGGAGCAAGCGTACTAGTACTATGTTGAAACTACAAGCTAGCAATTTATACCAATGAAGTAATGTTTTTCTAATGTGTGCATGACATGGAAATTACCGATGATGATGTGTGTGAGCCGGAAAGCAAGTGTACGTGGAGCATACGCATCATCGGTAATGGTGCCGGTGTCCTGACAACAGGGTTCCATAATAACTAAAGAAATCACAAGTATAAGCATGCAATGCGATAAGAACAACATGAATATATGGAAAAAGATGTAGTAACCGCAACATATAAGAATATACATTTATATATACGAGTCATACAGTTTTGGCATTTGAGATAACATGAATCGTGGTTTTAAGAAAATAGGGGCTACGGTGTTTTTAAGAAAAGGTACGTCCTTTGAAAAATCCGTAATCTCCCTCGGGTTGTCCTTAAGATACTCACGATTCGTTAGTTTTGAAAAAAAGTATGACTCGAGCCCAGTCTATCATCTACCTAAACAACTACAGGACTAAACTAAAAGACTGAACGAAAAGGTAAGGAAATCCACCTAAATTCCGAGTCGATATATTAGTAGTCGGCGATCCCGTCTCAATAGCATCACGTACGGTAAAATATATAATACGACATCCTCGAGTCAAGAGCGCGGATCAAGCGCGGATCAATCATCATATTTATTCCTCGTATGGTAAAATCCATCGTACGACATCCCAAAATCGGGGTACGGATCATTATTCATATGGTATCATTATCATAATATTCTGAATTAGGGGTATTGTTCTACAGTCTAGTACATACCAATATCATCAACAAATATCCTCGTGTGTATGAAAACACATCGCCCATCGATCCGCTATATTATCATGTCATATATCATAACACGACCCAAATCACATAACCAATCCCACGGCATCATGCCCGATCATATCGACCCACCTCCAAGTATCATATATTATCCTCATGATCCGTGTATACGTATATGTGTGTGTGTGTGTATGCACCATCGCATACACACACACGCGCACGCGCGCGCACACACACACACACACACATATATATATACGCATACATACATACATACATACATATAAACATATACACCCAAACATATCACGTGTGTGCGCGTGTGTGTGTGTGTGTGTGTCGACCTTAACTCTAGGGTTTCGCAACTAAGAAACTAAACTAACAACACTTTCCTCCGTATTATGCTAAAACTAACCAATGATCTCCTAAAGCCTTTCTTGCTAATATTTCACGTCTCACAATACACAATTTATATATATATAAACATAATCTCATGCTACGCTACGAAACTGCGGGGGTGCTATACGCCATCCACCCGACTTCCCACGTAGATATACATCTACTCGCATTGATTCTTGCTTGCCGAAGTCGATGACGCCACCCTTATCCTTGTTGTTCAAAGTCCACATGAGGGTACCTACATATATACACGCATAGAATCGTAAACAGAAATCGCGCACGAAAACCAAAACGGAACACTAATCACACATAGGTTAAAACCTATGGTCTACGCATGCAAGAATAACCAAACCACTCCCGATATCGACATACAAACGTCAAGTGACCGAGACAAAACGAAATATCCAAAGTTCAAGTCATGCAAAAGTCACAAATCAAAATAGCAACTCAAGAAAATGGTTCCAGATTTTTGGTCAGGTGAAATTAGGCTAAACAAGCAATACAGTAGGGTAGTATATAGGGTATGTGAGCTATAGAACCAATTCCAACACCAAAACCCACAATTGACCCGGCGACATCATCCCAAATTCCGAGCTGGCCGGCCTAACATGCTAGGATTGGGTTGGTATTTGCAGGGTGGTCTTCTAGTGTTAGATCTAGGTCAATAGGGTTGCTAGTTTTTCTTGTAAAGGTTCCAGGTTATTCCAGATTCCATGTAGTCCACAATTTATACAAAAAACAGACATTTGAAAGATTCAAAACTCAAATCTTGGATTGAATGCCCAATTTGGTCCAAAATAACACTAATAGGTTTAAGTCACTAATTACTCTCAAATACACCATGACAACTCATGAAAATCCCTAACCCTTAACTATGAATCTTCAAACACCACTAAACCACAATATCTTAACTCAAAACCATACTGGAATATATTACACACAATATATTACACACCAGAATTTTCTTGAGTTGCCCCAAGTGCTCAAAATCTCAACTTTCTTGATCCACCATGCTTGTAGTGAGCTTGTGCACAATTTTAATGCAGGGAAAATGATGTTTTGGTGTGGATTTGGGGTTCTAGTGAGGAGGTAGAGGTAGTGGGGTGATTGATCAAAGAATAATTTATAACCGCAATCAAGAACGGCGTTGCTTGGTAGCTAACCGGTGAGTACGGGTCAGTCCACATGGATGTTATGTCTTTTCTAATTTGCTCAAACGAGTTAATTCCAAACGTTGTGAATGGATTATCTCTAAAACCTAAATTGATTTATACTAAGACTAGAATCTTGCTAGGGTTAGGTTTAGGGTAAGTTGGGAAATTGAATGTTTCCTCACAGCTTTCAATGCCCTATTTTAGATCTATTAGGTGTTATGGTAATAATTAATAAAGGGGATTAGTACCATCGGGAAGAAACGATGTTTCTTCCTCTAGGTTCTTGTCCTTCCTTTCTTAATTATTACCCTAACCTCCATGGAAAACATACACAACCGGTCCTTTATACTAAGGTATCACCGTTACCTCGAGGGGTAAGGTGCCGCAGGGAACGGTGTGTGTATGTATGCATGGAGTCCTAATTATTATGTGTGATGGGGCAAGAAAGGGGTGAGAGATTTCATCTCCCAAGCCTTTCCCTAAAGCTAACCCTAACAAGCGAGGAGACTACTCGCTCATTAGGGAATTGAATGACATTCTAACTATCTAACTTGGGCAAATAATTAAAAGTAAACTAAGGAAATGAAATAGAAATCATACTTTATTGATGGCTCTCTCCAAACATCAACACAGGAATTACAGATCTGAATTTATGAAATGAAAAGAGGCATAACCTAAAATAGGTTTTAGGGTCTCTATTTATAGATTCATAGAAAACCCTAGGTTTACAATCGCCGCATGTATGCTTTTACAAAAATACCCCTAGAGAAGACTAGTCAAGGCTCCGCACACCGCCATAGAGAATTTCCACCGACATGGGCATAGAGCGGCCGCTGAACCGCGGCCGAAAGCATGGTTTGGCCGCGGTTCCGCGGCCAAACAAGTGGTTTGCTGCACAATTTTTTCTGGGCTTCTTTCTGATTCTTTAGGCTTCTTGTTTCTTTAGTTTTTTCTTCAGGATGTCTTCTGGTTCTCTTCCAGATATCTACAGTGAATAATGTAGTGGACTTTTACCGTTTCTTCGTGTCGCTTCCTTTGTGCTTTGTGATTTTTTGTTCATTGATCTTCATTGTCCCTCACAATGCAGGCACGATCAAGATTTCACCATTTATCATTTGCAGTCTCACTTTGTATCATCTTTTTCATCAATTTCACTGTTTTTATTTCGAGAATCTGTAACCTGCAACTATGTAGCAGATATCGGTCAAAAGTACATGTTTATTTGTAAAATGCATAAAAATGGGGAATATAATAATGCAAAATTATGGTATGAACAAATACCCCCAAACTTATCTTTTACTCGTCCTCGACAAACCTAGTTTTATTCTCAACAAAATCCTAACCTCACTTTCGCAGGGAATCTCGATTGCACTGAGCTCGTGCAACAAGCCGTTAAACCTCTAGGTGTCCCTAGTAGGAGGAGTGTTGTCTCCTGAGGGTTTTCAGCGGATACTACCCACAAAATCCTATCAATTTGGCCCATTAACTTTTATTTTCCAATTAGGTTTTCCAAACAAGGAATTCTATTATCTCGACTTAGAAATTATCCACCCGTATTCTTCACGCTTCGTTATCATTTAACTTAAGATTATATATGTTCTGCAGACCTACTTAGCTTTTGGCATCTTTTAAGTTTTCCCTATAGGGTTCCATCTCAACTTAGGAATTTTTATCATCTCTACTAAAGATACAAGTCCTATTCTTCATTCATATCTCTTATCTAAACCCCAATCACATACCCCTACGTGTGTGTGTATATCACCCCTACACTTGGAAATTCAAATCAAGCAATCATACTCTTGTCCGTTGTCCAAAGCACTTCTTAATTGGTGAATTTTTAGATAAATTTTGCTCACACATCCTTCATGCGATCGTTAATACTTCTTGAGGTTCCAACAACCGATTACAAAATGTGTATGCGCATTAAAGCGTAATTCCTAGTCTTGTAACACCTCAGGCTTTAGAAGTGACTCCCAAACCAGTTAGTCTAAGGCACTAGGTGATGAAGCACCCTCGCTAAATAATTTTTCTATTTATTCAGCCTTAAGTAATCACAAAAACCAGTGTTCATTTTTTTTATTATCTCTTTATTCACACTTGTATTTTTATTTTATTTTTTTCTTCGTACTAAGGACTTTAGACAACAGCATTTCAAGGTCTCCTCTACTATTCCATGTTTCAAGGTGCGTGTTTGTACAATTTGTAGGGTATATATTTTCAGAATCTAGACTTAAGCTTAGGAATTATTTTTCAAACATATACTTTAATAAAAACATCAATACTCTTCCCTTGTTTAAACTTAGCCCAAGAAGTGAACTCAAAATTTGCCTATTTCTAAATAAACTACAAAGACATATACTTTCTACCATTAAATTTTAAGAAAGGTTATTTTTAGGGTTTTTAATTTACTAAGTCTAGAATCTAGTTGTTCCTAGCTAGTGAACCTTTTTGTCAAACTCTAGTCAATTATGGCCAAAATTGAATACTTTAATTTTTCTAATTTTTAAAATTTTCAATTTGTATAGGTTTTAAAATAAGTATGCAAATACAAAAATATACACATGAATGTGAAGGAAGAAGGCTTACCGAGCACACCCCAACTTAAACTTGACAGTGTCCTCACTGTCAGGCTATACCAAGAGGGTCAAAAATGTCGGCACTCCCCTGTTTATTTATTTATAATTTTTTTTTATTGTTAAAAGAAAAACAAAAAATATATATATACAATAAGGTTCCACCCAAACTTAAGTGAGACAGTGTTTCCACTGTTATAAGCGTTAAAGATCAGAGTTAGGGAGGAGAAAAATTAAACTATACAAGGCCTTACACAGACCAAAGGTTAGCACCAACCATTCAAAAATCTTATCGTGGTAATGGTAGGTGTTCATACCAGAATATTGCATTTTATACCGCCAATTCTTACGCTCGTTTGTTTATAGGCAGGTGCTTTTGATCAGTGTTTACTACATATTTGCAGAATACTGGTTCTCAGCTCTAAACAGTGAAATTCATGGAAAAGTACGATAAATTCCGGATTACTGCCAACCACAGATAAAACACGGGTCTCCGCTCTCTATCCGTATGTTGCCACAAACCAGTTTAATGGACAAAATGGCAAATCGATGTCATTTTCATGCACAAAGCTCAATGTCAACACAAGATCCAACATATCTACGCGGAGCTCGAGGAAATTGTAACGCCCCACGCCTCAGTACAGATGGTATTGTCCGCTCTGGCCGAAACCGCACGGTTTTTCCCTTTATAGCGAACCGGACCCGACCAGGGGCCACTTCCCAGGAGGTCACCCATCCCAAGACTTCCCTGGCCCGAGCACGCTTAACTACGGAGTTCTCAAGCTCCTGTAGTTCCGGTTCACTTAAAAGGCGCCTCTGTAATTGAGGGTGGTATCATTATATTTATAATGCAGTTCGGTCCTCTTTCGGAATGTGCTTTAAGGACCCGATCCCATTGTTCTGAAATGGCTCCCTCACTCAGATCACCAAGATGTCCGCAACAGACCGCACTGAGTGTGGACAGAGCAGATCACCATGATGTCTTAAGACCGCACTGCTCTGGGGTATTACATTCCCCCCATCTAAGAACAATGGTTCGTCCTCGAACCACAGACCTACTGTTGAGGGACCTGCATGGGCCACCATAAATGTAACGCCCCACGCCTCAGTACAGATGGTATTGTCCGCTCTGGCCGAAACCGCACGGTTTTTCCCTTTATAGCGAACCGGACCCGACCAGGGGCCACTTCCCAGGAGGTCACCCATCCCAAGACTTCCCTGGCCCGAGCACGCTTAACTACGGAGTTCTCAAGCTCCTGTAGTTCCGGTTCACTTAAAAGGCGCCTCTGTAATTGAGGGTGGTATCATTATATTTATAATGCAGTTCGGTCCTCTTTCGGAATGTGCTTTAAGGACCCGATCCCATTGTTCTGAAATGGCTCCCTCACTTAGATCACCAAGATGTCCGCAACAGACCGCACTGAGTGTGGACAGAGCAGATCACCATGATGTCTTAAGACCGCACTGCTCTGGGGTATTACAGAAATCATGGCAAAAGATCCACATCACATCACCTTTTTGATCTACTGAAATTCTAGAAGAATTGTGAAGAGCTTCTGAGAAAAGTACTATACCACACTGAAAAGGACCACAAACCAAGGGATACGACAAAAGATGAAGGCACAATCCTTCTAAAAGGCCGCGGAACCGCGGCATAAGCGTGCTTAGACCGCGGAACCGCGGCCATGTGGGCTCCGCACTTGGTCAAATTTCAGGGGCAGTTTTGGAATTTCATATATTGACAGATTGTTGCCCTAAGTTCTCTGTTTCCTGCCTATAAATTTCCCAGAACTTGCCAAGCCAAGGATGTTGATTCTTATGCCCTCTTTTTGTTAGTTTTTAGTTTACTTCTTCTTCTTCTTCATCTTTCCTCCATTAAATTGTTGTCAGAGTTTTTGAGTGGATGTTAAATGAAGATGAGGGTTATTTTGTATCATTCTTTTTGCTTAGCTTTCCCCTTGCGCTCTCTACCTTAACTTGATCTTGCAACCTCTTAAGTGAGCTTGCAAGTTTAAGCTTTGGTCATTGATCTCAAGGGGTTGTATCATTTTGTTCTCTCTTTTGTGCTTCATTCTCCATGAGTTCTTTGCCTTTTCTTGATCTTGCAACCTCTTAAGTGAGCTTGCAAGTTTAAGATTTGGTTATTGAACCCATGTCTTGTTTTGGGTTCTATGGTTCCTAGTTTCATTTCTTGCTCATTTACTTTCATGCCCTTAAATTCCATGCACTTTTAATTACTTGCTTATAATCTTTTCTTTTCTTTTCTTTGTTTATCTTTTCTTTTGCTCTTTTTGGTTCATTTTGTGAATGGTTGTAATATGTTGTTGTTCAGAATAAATACAATATTGTAAGTTAATGTTTCTTTGCTCATTTTCTTTTCCCGTTATTTTCCTTTGAACTCCGCACAAACGTTACGCAAGCGCTCCGTTAGGCACCTTACCCTACCAAGGTAACGGTGATTCCTAACCGCGACCGGTTGCGTTCGGTTTGGCCGGAGGCGAGAGCAAGAGACAAGAACGGACGGACAAGGGTCAATAAGCCGGATTCCACGAATGCCGTGCTTAAATACCCTAATCCACGTTGTTGCCGATTGCTCTAGCTTCAATTGGTCAAGACTCGGCTCAAAGGTTTTGAGTGCGGATTTCTTTAGCTTACACTTTCATATCACTTTCTTAACAACTTTATACTTGCATATAAAACACATAGGTTAGATTTGAACAAACATATACACATTCTTTATTGACTCGTCTAAAACTCGAACGGACATACAACCATCTCCCTGTGGATCGACCCGTGCTCAACCGGCTAGCTGCGAAGCGACACCATCCTGATCGCGGTTATAACTTTAGAACTTTGAACATCCGACACGCCAAAAGCGTGCGATCAAATGGCGCAGTTGCCGGGGAGACGGTAGCGTATTTTCTTTCTTGTTATTCGGGTTAATATTCTTTTTGTATATATTTATAAATAAAAAAATAAAATCTTTTTGTTATTTTTTGATAATTTTTGTGAGCAAGTGTGCAGGCTAATCTGGAGCAAGTACAGTAATCCAAAAAGAAAACAGAGGTTTTTATTTTGGAAAAGAGAAGAAGTGGAGTTCGTTGACCAAAGACAAATCCCCAAGTCAACATTTTGACCGCGGAACCGCGGTCAAAAGGTGCCTTGCGCGGCGGTTCCGCGGTCCCATTGAGGCCTCTATGCCCAATTTTTTATCCACCCCTTTGTCTTTTCTTTTATCTTCTCTGTGAATTCCACTATATTGTATTTTCTGCAGATTTTTGCGGATTTGCGAACTGCGATTGTGGGGAGCAAAGTGTACGTTCAAGGCTAAGGTGATTGCAAGGTACAGTGCCAAAGATCCGGGTAGTTTGACCCGCGCAAGCGAACTTTTCAAGCTTCCCGGATTTGATTCAACGGGTGGTTTTCCTAACCCAAAAACTTTACGGTACGTATTTCTTAAACACCTTCTTCTCAAATCCGACGCATCCAATATACTATTCTTTGCAGGATTCTTTGCAAGTTCGCTAGCAAACGCAAAAAATTGACTAACCCGTATTTGTTGCAGTGCCGTGCTTAAACTAAAAAAAATGATTGTTTGATTCTTTATAGAATTTTTATTGAATTGCGCATTGCATACATTAATACGGACTTAAGGGCAAGCGAACCCCACTACATACGGTAAAGGATTTCATCACCTTTTCCATGGCCCACAAATCACGAACTTGAGCATAACGTTTACCCGCACAAACTTTAAAAGAAACTAGACCTTAAGCCTTAAGGACTTCGCTCTCACTAGGAGAAGTTAACTGTATTTAGAACCTCGCTTAACGGTACATTGTTTACGGGGTGTTTAGGAAACTGTTAACGGCGAAACCGCCAAAAGAGAAAGGGTTATTTAATTAAGGACCTTCGCGAAAGCATCGGAAAACCTCCCCTTATCTCTGCACTTACCTGGCCTCGTGATCAGTGTATCTTAAGCCCGTTTCTCGACACAATTTTACTTCGAAAATCAAGTTCTGGAGCAGGTCTAGTTGACCTAGGTGAACCCTAGAACGATTAGGTGTGTGGTATTTTTGTGTCGTGATTGTTTTTGTCCAGATTCTTTTTGTGTGTATATTTCATTCTTTTGTTAAAAACTAAAAAAAAAATCACATTCTTTTTCCCCTCCTTTTCTCTGCCTTTCTTTCTTTCTCTCTTCATATCATGGGTACCCCACCTCGCAAAACTCTTGCCGAACTTTGGTACCCACAACCAGACATTACTTCTTACGGTTCTTGCTTTGGCCGAACGTCGAACGATCCCTCCATGCCTAAAATCTCTTTGAAAGATCGGATAGACACATCTAGGACAAACACTTGCCCTCCGCAATCCACTTTGTATCAACCTTTTCAACCTCCCCCACCCTCTTATGTTGATACCCCTTTTACAAGTAGACCTATGTCTCTTGTTGAACGTATTGAACAATCCCGTAGCCGATCTTTCACTCCTTTCACCACTACAGATTCTTGGGATCAACAATTTCGTTCACCTTCTTATCCAAATATTGATCCTACACCTGTTCAGCCATTCAATTCCTACCAGTCCTACCCGACTTTTACACCTTCCCTAGACATTGCTTCTGAACCGCCATTTGGGAGTTTTCAGTATCCAAACAACTTTGAATCTTTTACTGAAACCCCTTCCCAACCCATGTCTAGTCTGGAACAGTCATTGGAAGACTTTAGGGTAGCGTCGTACCAACAGATGATGGATTTGAATGCGTCCATGGCCGCCCTCATACAACCTAGTGACCCGGTCGCTAGTTTTCAACTAGCTCCAAATTTTTCAATGTATGAAGAGGCGGTAGGACAGGTTGAGAATGTGAGTGGAGAGAGTGAGATGTACCCCCTTCCGCATCAAGCCTACCCATTTCAACTTGAATCCCACAACTCCGGTTTTGAATGTCTATCTAGTGTTCCAGACGATTCATTGATTAAAGATAGAACAGATAATGAGTTGTGTGACTTTGTAGTGTTTGATTTGCCCGATTGTGAAGGGTCCCTTTTGAGTGAAACAACACCCAATCCTTTTGACCTCTACACCTCCACTCTAGAACCTGAATTGATTGATATCCATTCTTTTGTTAAGGTGTCTGAGAATATAGATTTTCACTTGATTGAGGATATTGACGCTGGAAATATTTTGGATGATGAACCCATAGATTTGGCTGAGTTTTTCTCTTCAATTCATCATCCCGGGTCATTAAATGTTTTTCCAGAACCCCATATGCGTCTGGATTTTGAGGATAAATGCATGGATGTTCTTAACTTTGAGGAGAATTTTGAGGATATTTTTTAGGATGAACCAGTTTTAATTGATGAGTCGGATTTTCCAATTCATCATGTTCCTTTCATTGACTGTGTACACCCTCCTGAACCTTTAACCGATAACCTTCCTCAATCACCTACCTCCATCCTTTCCATCGTTCCGACCTTACAAGAAACCGTCTCACTTTCATTTCATATGTCTGGTTTACTAAGTTCGGCGTACCCATAGTTTCTCACGAATCATGAGGGATTTGACCCAATTTCTCGCCATATTGATAGATTAGTACAATCCATCTTTTCACATCGATCATTACAGATTGTACTAATTTATTCAATCCATTTCCACCCTCAAGTTCGTATTCCACTTCTTTCTCCCTTCCGCCATTCTTCTTCTCATATACCGAGATCGTATCCCGCTTCTATCTCCATACGGTCTCGCGTATTCTCCATTTCTTACCTCTCCGCGTTCTTTCACCAACCAGCACATTATAGAGATAAAATGTTTGAATGGTTGGTGCTCTCCTTTGGCCTGTGTAAGCCCTTGTATAGTTTGAAACTGTTCTCTTTCCCCCCTAATCCTGAATTTCAAACACTTAACGGTGGAAACACAGTTTTACTTAAGTTTGGGGGGACCCTTTTTTTGTATATATTTTTTTTTCCTTTTTGTTTTGTATATAATTTGTTTTTAGGGAGAGCGCCGACAAATTTGACCGTCTTGGTATAGCCTAACAGTGAGGGCACTGTCAAGTTTAAGTTTGGGGGTGTGCTCGGTAAGCTTTCTTCCTTCGCATTCATTTGTATATTTTGCATTTGCATACCTTATTAAAAACCCACAAAAATCGAAAATTTTCCAAAAAATATAAAAACTTTGTCGTCAAGTTAGCTAATAGGGTAACTTTGATTTTTATTCTGAAAGTTTAGTTGATATGTTAGAAATAACTAAATTCTAGGCTTAGGAATTGAACATCCTAAAAATAACCCTCATTCTGTCTAACTTTGGTAAGTATACTTCCTTACAGGGTTTTTTTGAGAAATAGGTAATCTTGAGTTCAGTTCTTGAGTTAAGTCAAGATGAAGGGAAAGTATTGAAGCTTTACTGAAAGATAAGTCTAAAAAATAGTTTCTTTTCTTGAGTTCAAATTTAGAAAGTATATACCCTACAAACTGCACTAACACGCACCTTGAAACTTGGGATAGTAGAGGATACCTAGAAATACTCTTGCCTGAAAGCCTAGTATGAAAGAAAAAAACGGTATTTAAAGCTAAATACCAAAAGACAAAATTAAAAAATATATCCGGTCTTGAAAAAGAAAAATTAAAATAAAAAGAAAAATAGAATAAAGTCAAGACCTGGAAACTGCTATTTACGCTTTAAAGTTCACACATTCAGTAATCGGCCGTCAGTGCCTCAAGAAGCATTAATAGTCGCATGAAGGGTGTGTGAGCAAATCCGTCCATTCTTAATGAAAAGAAGTAGTATTAGGTATTAGGGCAAGGATATTATAGCTTGAATTGAATTCTTGATTGTAGGGGTGCAAATATACACACACGTAGGGGTATACAATCGATGTTTGGATAAGAGATAGAAATAAAGAATAAGACTTATGTTTTCTGTAAAGTTGATAAAAATCCCTGATTTAAGACCACACTTGAAGAAGGAAAACTCAGGAGATACCAATATCTTTCTAAACTTTTTTGGAACGTATAGGATCTAAGGTTAAATAAATAGGAGCTGTGAAACATAAGGGTTGGATATTTCTAACTTAGGATGATAGAATTTCTAACGTAAATACTAAACTGTAGGAGTAGAATCGATGTTAACTTATGACACTAGCTTGACGGGATTTTGGGGGTGTAATCCGCTGAAAACCCTTAGGAGACAACACTCCTCCTACTGGGGAAACCTAGAGGTTTAACGGCTTGTTGCACGTGCTCAGTGCAGTCGCGTTCCCTGCGAAAGTGCAGTTAGGACTATTTTGTGAATAATTGGTTTTGCTCGGGACGAGCAAAAGTTAAGTTTGGAGGTATTTGTTCATACCAGAATATTGCATTTTATACCGCCCATTCTTACGCTCGTTTGTTTATAGGCAGGTGCTTTTGATCAGTGTTTGCTACATATTTGCAGAATACTGGTTCTCAGCTCTAAACAGTGAAATTCATGGAAAATTACGACAAATTTCGGATTACTGCCAACCACAGATAAAACACGGGTCTCCGCTCTCTATCCGTATGTTGCCACACACCAGTTTAAGGGACAAAATGGCAAATCAATGTCATTTTCATGCACAAAGCTCAATGTCAACACAAGATCCAACATATCTACGCGGAGCTCAAGGAAATCATGGCAAAAGATCCACATCACATCACCTTTTTGATCTACTGAAATTCTGGAAGAATTGTGAAGAGCTTCTGAGAAAAGTACTATACCACACTGAAGAGGACCACAAAACAAGGGATACGACAAAAGATGAAGGCACAATCCTTCTAAAAGGCCGTGGAACCGCGGCATAAGCGCGCTTAGGACGCGGAACCGCGGCCATGTGGGCTCCGCACTTGGTCAAATTTCAGGGGCAGTTTTGGAATTTCATATATTGACAGATTGTTGCCCTAGGTTCTCTGTTTCCTGCCTATAAATTGCCCAGAACTTGCCAAGCCAAGGATGTTGATTCTTATGCCCTCTTTTTGTTAGTTTTTAGTTTACTTCTTCTTCTTCTTCATCTTTCCTCCATTAAATTGTTGTGAGAGCTTTTGAGTGGATGTTAAATGAAGATGAGGGTTATTTTGTATCATTATTTTTGTTTAGCTTCCCCTTTGAGCTCTCTACCTTAACTTGATCTTGCAACCTCTTAAGTGAGCTTTCAAGTTTAAGCTTTGGTCATTGATCTCAAGGGGTTGTATCATTTTGTTCTCTCTTTTGTGCTTCATTCTCCATGAGTTCTTTGCTTTTTCTTGATCTTGCAACCTCTTATGTGAGCTTGCAAGTTTAAGATTTGGTTATTGAACCCATGTCTTGTTTTGGGTTTCTGATGAATAAAGTTCGCGCAGGTAGACATTTGAGTCTTACGCTTATCCCTAACATCCGTAGGTACTTGGAGAGTCACCTATCGGATAGCCCAATCGTCAGTTCCTAGTTTCATTTCTTGCTCATTTACTTTCATGCACTTAAATTCCATGCACTTTTAATTACTTGCTTATAATCTTTTCTTTGTTTATCTTTTCTTTTGCTCTTTTTGGTTCGTTTTGTGAATGGTTGTAATATGTTGTTTTTCAGAATAAATACAATATTGTAAGTTAATGTTTCTTTGCTCATTTCCTTTTCCCGTTATTTTCCTTTGAACTCCGCCCAAACGTTACGCAAGCGCTCCGTTAGGCACCCTACCCTACCAAGGTAACGGTGATTCCTAACCGCGACCGGTTGCGTTCGGTTTGGCCGGAGGCGAAAGAAATAGACAAGAACGGACGGACAAGGGTCAATAAGCCGGATTCCACGAATACCGTGCTTAAATACCCTAATCCACGTTGTTGCCGATTGCTCTAGCTTCAATTGGTCAAAACTCGGCTCAAAGGTTTTGAGTGCGGATTTCTTTAGCTTACACTTTCGTATCATTTTCTTAACAACTTTATACTTGCATATAAAACACATAGGTTAGATTTGAACAAACATTTACACATTCTTTATCGACTCATCTAAAACTCGAACGGACATACAACCATCTCCCTGTGGATCGACCCGTGCTCAACCGGCTAGCTGCGAAGAGACACCGTCCTGATCGTGGTTATAACTTTAGAACTTTGAACATCCGACACGCCAAAAGCGTGCGATCAGTAGGGTTGGTGAAAGAATGGAGTGTAGGGAAAGGAGTTGAGAAACACACAAGACCGAATGGGAAGAAGAGTGGAATATGGTCTCGGTGGAGGAGAAGAATGGCGGAAAAGAAAAGAAAGTGTAGTACGATCTTGAGGGTGTAAATCGAGTGAATAAATTAGCGCAATTTGTGATGACCGATGTGTTAAAAGTGATTGTGCTAATCTATCAACCCTTCGAGAAATGGGGTCAAATCCCTCAAGATTCGCAAGAAAGCATGGGTACGTTGAACTTGGTAAACCAAACATTGAAAGTGGAAGCGTGACGAATTCTTGCTCGGTCGAAACGATAGGAAGGACGAAAGGGAGTGATTTAGGGATAGTCTTAATCTCACCTAAGTAATCTATCTCAAACTCGAAAGATTCCATCAATGGTTCGAAATGACTGTAAGCAACCGAGTCTGATGGTTCAACTAACTCATCTGAAAATTCAAAGGACTCAAACTCGGGCGGTGAGTCTTCAAAATCGTCCGAAAAAGTGAAACACTCGTAATCGTTATCGGCTGTGAGAAGAGTGTCAGATTCAAGGAGGAACGTACTAGTGGCGTCAAATGTGCTGTGATTGAACAAAAATTTTTCAAACTCACAGTCCTCCTGCATGATCTTTTGCGTGGTCGGAACGATGGAAAGGAAGGGGTTTGATTTAGGAAGTATAACAGTTAAAGGTTCAGGAGGATGAATTGGAAAATCCGACACATCAAACAAAAATGGTTCATCCTCAATACTATCCTCACTACTATCCTCATAATTCTCCTCAAAATTTAGCTTATCCATGCCATTATCATCAAAATCAAGACGCATATGAGGTTCGGGAGAAATATTTAATGACTCGGGATGATGAATTGGAGATAAAATTTCAGTCAAATCTACGGGTTCATCATCCAAAATATTCCCTGCGTCAATATCCTCAATCAAGTGAAAATCAATTTTTTTAGACACCTCATCAAAAGCATGCATATTTATCAATTCAGGTTCTAGAGTGGAGGTGTAGAGGTCAAAAGGATTGGTGACGGTTTCACTCGAAAGGGGCTCTTCACAATCATGTAAATCAAACAGTACAAAGTCGCACAACTCATTACACGTTTTATCTTTAACTGGTGAATCATTTGGGACACTTGTTTGAAAACCGGAGTTGTGGGATTCAATTGAGTATGGGTAGGTTTGATTTGGAAGTGTGTAGAACTCACTCTCACCACTCAATTCTCACTATGTCCAACCACCTCATCATACATTGGAATTTTTGGAACTAGTTGGAAACTAGCTACCGGGTCACTAGGTTGCATAAGGGCAGCCACGGACGCATCCACATTCCTAATCATTTGGTTTGTCGCTACCATATAAGCTTCCAACGACTGTTCCAAACTAGACATGGGTTGTGAAGGGGTTTCGGTAAAAGATTCCAAAGTGTTTGGATACGTGAAACTCCCAAATGGCTGTGTAGAAGCAATGTCTAGGGAAGGTGCGGAAGTCGGGTAGGACTGGTAGGAACTGGATGGTTGGACAGGAGTAGGATCAACATTTGGATAAAATGGTGAATGGACTTGTTGATACCTAGAACTGGATGTGTGGAGAGGAGTGAAAGATTGACTGCGAGATTATTCAATATGCTCGGCAATAGACATGGGTTTCGGAGTTATATTAGGACTGGAAAAAGGAGTATCAACGTAAGAAGGTGGTGAATGTTGAAATGGTTGATACAAAGTGGATTGCAAAGTCGAACTGTTTCTCCTAGACGCTTCTATTCGATCTTTCAAAGAAATTTTGGGTATGGAGGGGTCGTCCGTAAATCGACCGAAACAATTCGCGTACGAAGAAAAGTTTTGTTCAGGGTACCAAAGTTCGGCAAGAGATTTGTGAGGTGGGGTACCCGTGATGCAAGAAGGAGAAGAAAAAGAATGTGTGGTGCACGGATTTCTTAGCGACAAGTTGCAAGTTTTTATATAAAAAAATCCCCTTTTTTATATGGTGCTCTTTGCAAAAATTTTCGATAAAGGGCTTAGACACACTTTCAATCAACCACAAATGCACAATCATGCCTAGATCTAGGGTCACCCAGGTCAGCTAGACAGCTTCTAACTGTTCCAAAGGGCTAGAAATAGGACCTCAAACCGCCTCTTCACCGCCAATTGCGGCCATGTAAGTGCCAGGTGAGTGGGAGGCTCTCCACTACAAGTAGTGGCCCTAATTATGTAACCACTCGCCTTAGACACACTTGCCTAAACACCACAAAGTCAGGTTAGGATCAACGGCCGATGCCTACAACTAGTCCTTTGTCCTATTGAGCGCGAAGTCCTTAGGGCTGAGTCTAGTATTTTTTTAATTAATAAATGGTCAATGCAATGTGCATTATGTGATTTCTGGGGTCCTGGGAAGGGTGATGAAATCCCCACCCAATCTGGATTGGTCTCAAGCCCCTTAAAGTCCGATTAAAAATATGCAAAACAGTAACAAC
This sequence comes from Agapanthus africanus, assembly GCA_030015575.1. Classification (NCBI taxonomy): domain Eukaryota; kingdom Viridiplantae; phylum Streptophyta; class Magnoliopsida; order Asparagales; family Amaryllidaceae; genus Agapanthus; species Agapanthus africanus. The sequence goes on along the minus strand of JASDDO010000016.1, from coordinate 36,542,460 downwards.
CACTTGCAATCAAATTTTTTATTTTAAGCGCGGCGCAAAGAATCCTGCACAAGATCAATTATTGGAAGGGGGAGAGATTTTTTTAGCGCAAAGAATCCTGCAGGAGATTTGACAAAAGATATATCGGGATTTGCAGAGGAGAGAGAAAGAAAAATTACAGTGCTTTTTCCACCGGCCGAAGTCACCAGGCCACCGCGGTTTAGCGGTCGGAAAGGGCAATTCGCGGCGGTTCCGCGGTAGGTTGGGCAGCACGATTCCTAAAAATTTTTCTGGTCTGCTGATGACGTTAGCAGACCGCGGATGCGTGGTAGGAAGTAGGTTCTGGCGGCGGAAACGCGGTCGTGTTGACGGTTCGGTTCTCGAGATTTTTTCTGTTGTTCTGTTGGTAAAATCCTCTGCTGTTCAGATCTACCTTTTTCTGTTTTGATCTCTGGATTTTTTTTTTCAGATCCGAACTCGATTGTAGATCCCGCAAAATTCAAACAAAAATACCCTTCAAACAATAAATGATAAAAAATTTATAATTTTTTTTTTTTCTGTTTTTATGATTTTTTAATTTATATTAACCCGAAATTACAAAATGAAAATACTACGCCATCCCCGGCAACGGCGCCATTTGATTGATCAAAGATTAATTTATAACCGCAATCAAGAACGGCGTCGCTTGGTAGCTAGCCGGTGAGTACGGGTCGGTCCACAGGGATGTCGTGTCTTTTCTAATTTGCTCAAACGAGTTAATTCCAAACGTTGTGAATGGATTATCTCTAAAACCTAAATTGATTTATACTAAGACTAGAATCTTGCTAGGGTTAGGTTTAGGGTAAGTTGGGAAATTGAATGTTTCATCACCGCTTTCAATGCACTATTTTAGATCTATTAGGTGTTATGGTAATAATTAATAAAGGGGATTAGTACCATCGGAAAGAAACGATGTTTCTTCCTCTAGGTTCTTGTCCTTCCTTTCTTAATTATTACCCTAACCTCCATGGAAAACATACACAACCGGTCCTTTATACTACGGTATCACCGTTACCTCGAGGGGTAAGGTGCCGCAGGGAACGGTGTGTGTATGTATGCATGGAGTCCTAATTATTATGTGTGATGGGGCAAGAAAGTTGTGAGAGATTTCATCTCTCAAGCCTTTCCCTAAAGCTAACCCTAACAAGCGAGGAGACTACTCGCTCATTAGGGAATTGAATGACATTCTAACTATCTAACTAGGGCAAATAATTAAAAGTAAACTAAGGCAATGAAATAGAAATCATACTTTATTGATGGCTCTCTCCAAACATCAACACAGGAATTACAGATCTGAATTTATGAAATGAAAAGAGGCATAACCTAAAATAGGTTTTAGGGTCTCTATTTATAGATTCATAGAAAACCCTAGGTTTACAATCGCCGCATGTATGCTTTTATAAAAATACCCCTATAGAAGACTAGTCAACGCTCCGCGCACCGCCACAGAGAATTTCCACCGACACGGACATAGAGCGACCGCGGAACCGCGGCCGAAAGCATGGTTTGGCGGCGGTTCCGCGGCCAAACAAGTGGTTTGCTGCACAATTTTTTCTGGGCTTTTTTCTGATTCTTTAGGCTTCTTGTTTCTTTAGTTTTTTCTTCAGGATGTCTTCTGGTTCTCTTCCAGATCTCTACAGTGAATAATGTAGTGGACTTTTACCGTTTCTTCGTGTCGCTGCCTTTGTGCTTTGTGAATTTTTGTTCATTGATCTTCATTGTCCCTCACAATGCAGGCACGATCAAGATTTCACCATTTATCATTTGCAGTCTCACTTTGTATCATCTTTTTTATCAATTTCACCATTTTTATTCCGAGAACCTGTAACCTGCAACTATGTAGCAGACATGGGTCAAAAGTACCTGTTTATTTGTAAAATGCATAAGAATGGGGAATATAATAATGCAAAATTATGGTATGAACATGGGGGAAAGTGGGCAACCAAGGTGAGGAGAGGGAGAAGAAGAAAGATGAAGATGAAGTGAAGAAACAATGCCATGGTCAACAAATGACCCCCCACTCTCTCTCTCTCTCCCCTAAGCCTATGCTTCCTTGTCTCCCCATGTCACAAAATATCTCTCCAATTTAAAAAATCCTTTTCCTTTTCTTTTCTCCTTTTTATTTTTAAAACAAAATCAAAAACCATTTCATTGCAAATGAAACCATGGTCACATAAAAGTGTAATAAGATTTGTAACATGCTTTCTTTCATGTCATGATGCATAATCGAGATTAATGCAAGATTAGTGAAAATTTATCGAGTTTTGCATTAACATAGAATATGATTAATTATAAGAAAATCTTTGAATGCTCCAATCTTATAATCCCTTTCAAAATCAATAGTTCTAATGAATTCTCCGAATGTTTTCCATGTAAGTCCACGTTGCGACCCCCGGTTCTTACGGGGAGGCGGAAACGGTATAAAAATCAAATTTTTAGCGCATGGGGCAACATGGACTAACAAAGTCGGGAACTTTTCTAAACTAAACTAGCAAACATGCAAAGGAGAGTTAACTACTCGGCAAAGTGGTTATACCTAACTTGAACTCCTTCTTCTTGAAACCTAGTAGAGGTTGATGGTTCTCTTCTCGTCGCCTTCTTCCGTCGAAGATGGATCCACCTGAGGGTTCAACCTTCGGGCTCTTTCTCGAACTTGGAGAGAACTAGAATCTTTGGCTTGCTAAACCTTTGATTCTAGAGTGAGTAGAGAGTGTCTAAAGGGTGCTTTTCTTTTAAGGAGAGGGATTCTCAACACATGAGAAGGGTTCTCCTTTTGCTAGAGGAAGAAGAAGATGAAGTGAGGAGAGAGAAGCTAAATGATAGAATAAGCTCTTTTCTTTTTGCAACCATAACAAAAAGCAAAAGAATTATCAAATTAATAATAATAATGAAAATGAAAAGGTTGATGGAAGGTTTAGGAATGACCATTATCATTACAAACATTAAATGAATTTGCTAGAATCAAAGAGCATCTTTCTTTTGTAATGATGATGGTCAAAACTTCAACCATGGTCAACAAGTCAACCATGGTCAACAAGTCAACAAAAAACCAACCATGACACAATTTCATTTTATTTATATTATTAATTGATATAACATAAATCCATTAGGGTTTGGAAAAAGACGACTGTCAACTGTGCATACGCACCCGTTCCGAAACCCTAATGAAAGTCCTCTTCCTCCTCCTCAAATAACTGTGCATACACACCTGCATTCTTGTTCCGAGGAACATGAATACTGAGAGATAAAAGCAACCCCAAAACATATACCAGTATCTGACTCAAACCAGAGCCAGCCAGTAATATCCGTCCGGACTCCAAACGTGCACAAGTGCGCGGATGAGAACGAACCCTGTCGCAAAACCATGCGACCTCTACTCTGTTTTGCCCATAGGCGAATACCCTCTGTGTGGGACTCTAAAGACTCGACACTACGCTGGCAGTGGGTTTAACCACAGACCGCAAGCGGCACTAGCTGTGCGTAACGGTCCCCAGGTAGATGCCGATAAGAAGGCTGACGAGGTGAACCCCATCTGAACTCCTACTGAGTCTGAATGTGACAGTCTCCGTACAGTCCGGTCTGTTCGTCTGATACATCGCATGGCGGGCCTAGGGGGCGGTAAAACGTCAGTCCTCTAATAGCGGTACAAGTCGTGTCGGAGTGAAGCCCAAAACACCCAGAGATAACACTGGAAGCCTACCAGTATATCTCGCTTGCCCTGGCCAGGGACTACTCGTGTAATGGCTCTCCTAGACACAGCACGATGTCAACCCCCAATACCGGGAGAGACGAATCCTGTCTAACCGTCACTGCCTCCAAGTGCTTCGGGACTGTACCCAACTACTACCCGTTTGCACGACTCCTTTGAGCCGTGGTAGGGTAGTAATCAAAGTACAGTGGGAACACACTCTAGGCGAAGTGCCAGTGTCAAGTCAGTGGACTAAGCTGTACTCATGTCACCTGGGAACTGATAACTGACGATAGGTATAATACCAACCTGTCAGTTCCCGACGAGTCCTGTCCAGTGTACTCGTAACCCAACGAGCACCCGTATACTATCTCCAGTACGACGTACTGATGGCTGTGGGACAGACCATCTCCCACACTGGGATGAGAAGCGCATACGCTAGTCTACTCCGGAGTATCGATGCCCTGTCTCGATAGTCCTGCGACTAGGGACCTGTATAAGGATATGCTTATAGATTACCCAGCCCCCACTAGTGTGACTGCCATCACAACGCTGGTAATCAAGCAAAGATCCTAAGGGCTCCACTAATGCGTATAAGTGATATACTGAAATAAACACAAGTACACATTGAAGTAGAAACAAACCAAGTAGCATACTACTATATTGAGCAAGATTGTTTATAAAAGGTGAATATCCCAAGCTTCCATTAAGTAATATACAAACTAGTATGATACAGTAATGGCC